>CM037152.1:43045535-43773035 GCA_020921065.1 Vaccinium darrowii | reverse complement strand
AATGGATTTGTGCACATGGGTGGCTTCAATGTAGGCTACCTAATTCTTCCTCATTTCACACTAGAAGTCACCATTGTGAGCTACCTAACTTTCCCTCTTTCACACTTGGAGTTTCTCCTATAAATAGGTCACTCCTCATTGTGTTTTAAATCAAGGAAAAACAATCCAATTCATTCCTACAAATTTCATTTGAGTCAGGAAGAGAGACAGGCGTTAGTTAGTTCGCCAAGGCGGTCGACGGTGGTGTTTCGTCGGCTCGTGGTTCTAGCCGTTGTATCCTGGGACGAAGACGTCGGTTCAACCTACAACACCCACGGTAGGCGGCGAATCTTTGTTAAGGAGAGTGTGGTTACACACGACTCGGCAGTTTCCAATCTACTGTTTGTATCTCTGTTTCGATTCTATTATTTTCGGTTCATGTAATTTGTTTACATTTTGTTCATGTATAATGTTATAAGAAGAATTTGTTCTTTGGATCTGTGATTGCCACTATATTTTCTCCAACACCATGTAAGGGTATTGAAATCCTAGGGGGCGAGGGGAAGGAGGAAGAGTAATATGTGTGGCGACTAGGGTTTTCGGAGGGAGAGAGAGAGAGGGAGAGAGGGAGGTAAAATAATCTTGGACGCCATTGCCTTGAGTAATTTTCGTCAATTACAATACGACACTATTCATCGCTATATCATCATGACTATTTCAAATACTAGCAATTTCCCCCTTATCCCTTGGAGACGCTCTTCTGCAAAGTAAAAGATTGGTGTAACTCTACAGCGTGGTCGGCGGTGGGCCCCAATTGGACGGGAGTTGGGATCCGGTCCTGGTCAAACGAGGGTAAATCCTCCCCAGATATTCACTTTTAACAGTTGAGCCCCGGCCCACTAGCATTTTTTTCAAAAACTATGTACGGCACCCAAAAATAAATCTCAACCATCATCCAATAAATTTTCGCCAATTATTTATTTTGTGATGCCCGGTAATATTTTAGGGAATTAAATAAACATCCTATTTTAGAATGTTTTTTATATCTATATCTCCATCCTAGTTTGTTTGAAAAATTAAGTTGGCATATTCAAATTTGAATAAACCCTAAAACACTATTTCACTTTTCTAATTTTTTAAATATTTCTCTATCCATCCAAATCTAAATCTCTCTCTCTCTCTCTCTCAAATCTTCTTCTTTCCTAATTTTTTAATTCATTATTTCTCCTAATTTTTTTCTCCCCTAAAATCTCAAATCAAAATTTCAAAAATATCAAAATACTAAGCAAAACCCACAAACATGGTTATTTAAGTTTCTCTAATTATTTTTTCTATTAATTGTGCCTAGTAGGAAAAATTGAACCATCACCTTTTTTTTTTTTCTTCTCTCTCTTTACCTTTATACTTCAAATTCAATCACAAAAGAAGAGGGAAAAAATGCATTGGACTTCAAAAGTACGTTATCCGTTTAAAAAATGAGAGTAATTTTGAAAATTCAAATGTTTTGAAAAGTTATGATGGTGCTCCTTAAAATGTTGAATTTTAAAAAAGGAATGAAAATTTCACACTTATCAACTATTACTCAAACCAAGTATAAGTTAGTCTCCCCTAAACTAATCCCCCATTATAATATATCCCCCTTTGATCCACCATTCTTTAAACCAAGTATAAGCTAGTCTTCCCTCGACTAGCCCTTCATATATTCACCTCTTATCCACTATTCATTTTTATCCACCCAAAGTTTTATCCTCCCGACAAGAGAGCCATTAGTCAGTCTGCCCATGAGTTTTTTTCGAAACATTATTTTTCTATAGCTTATCAATAAGAGGGATGCTACAATGCACCCCCCCCCCCCCCCCCCCCCCCCCCTATATGAGATTTTGTGGCTTTAAATCTGAGTTTCGTATGAGATTTTGTGGCACCAAATATGAGATTTTGTGGCTCCAAATATGATATGGCATACGGATGGACGGCCGAGATTGCGCCACGTATGACGTGTGGGGATTTGTGCCACCTTTGACCATTGACTCTATGAGATTTTGTGACTCAAAATATGAGATTTTGTGGCACCAAATATGAGATTTTGTGGCTCCAAAATATGAGATTTTGTGGCACCAAATATGAGATTTTGTGACTCAAAATATCAGATTTTGTGGCACCAAATATGAGATTTTCTGGAAATATATGAGATTTTGTGGCTCCAAATATGAGATTGTGGCACTGTAGCAGTACTGTAGCAGTTACTGTAGCAATCCGAATGGGTCCAAATATGAGATTATGTGGCTCCAAATATGAGATTTTTTGAAAATATATGAGATTTTGTGACTATTCATATGAATGTGCATACCATATGCACTTCATATCTCCAACCACAAAATCTCATATTTAGAGCCACAAAATCTCATATTTTGAGTCACAAAATCTCATATTGAGTAAGTGCACATTGTAGCATGACTCTATCAATAAAAGATCATTATAGATAACGAATTCTATTTTCGTCGGGAAGGTGCTTTGGAGGGGTCAAGATGATTATGAGAGCCATTAGTCAGTCCGCCCTTGAGTATTTTTTGGGTCATTATTTTCCTTTAGCTCATCAATAAAAGATTAATATAGATACCGAATTTTGTTTTCGTAAAGAGGAAGGGACTTTAATTTGGAGGGGTCAAGATGATTTTGATCCATCACCCATAAAAAGAGGATCTATAGATGTTTATTATTGCTTACTAGCCTCCTTTCGGCCATGTTCACACGTTTTTAATTTCTTTAGCATATAGAGTTGTTGAAACATATAAACTGCATAAAATTACCAGTAGCGTGCACAAACCTACTACAACAACTCCAATAAAGTGATTAGATCTACTCTTTGTTTTGGTTCACGATTCGATCTACTCTACTAATGCATGTTAGATCATTTTTACTGACCGGCCTGCTTAGCCATTTCTCTTGCTATGTTCAATTTTCAAATAAGAAATCCTAAAAAAAAAATCCACCCCACTAACTTGCTTTCTTGATCTCTAACCAAAAAAAAAAACAAAAACAAAAAAAAAAAATAAAAGAAAGAATTGAGTTTGACAATTGACACTTCTTGAGCAAAATGGGCGGCCTATATTTTGGGAGGGGAAAAAAAAAAATTCATATTCAATGCAGGAGTAGCTCAAGAAATTTAGTTACGTTCACCATTTAACAACTTTGACAATTTCAGTATTTGAACTATTTGGACAGTTTTTTTTATGGTAAGAGTTGGGGGTAGGATGAAAATGATCAATTTATGGGTGAGTTTCTCCTATTGACCAAATTGAAGAAAACCCATATTTTCACAGATTTCAAGGCAAGTCATTCTTCTTACATACATCAACTTAAACACAATTTAGTGGAAACTACTTGTCTATTGCCATTAGTCTGAAGACAAAAATAAAAAATAAAAAAAAAGTTGAAAATGGAAAGAATGAGAGATTCATAAAGTTTGAATTCTGGATCTAGAAAATAGTTAAACAATATGTTGGTTGATAAAGATATGCTGCTCCATATCGTAACAATATATTTAAGAACCATTTTTCTACGTGTTGCTTTGAATACTCTGACTGATGTAAAGTATCAGCGTGTTATACACTCTTTCCGTCCCATATTGCTTATCCAATATTCTATTTTCGGATGTCTTAAAATGTTTGTGCTCCTTCAAAATTAAGAAGAAGCATTGTGTAAAATTTCACAAACTAATCCTACAAAAAATATTTAAAAAGTATTTTAGATTCAGAGAATAAGGGGTAGTGTTGGAAATCAAATTAACCATTCTATCGAGACATGCATTGATAGTGTCCTCCTAAAAAGTTTGAGTTTATTGTAGTGGATAAGCTATTAAGCTGGGACACTGGGAGTAGTAATATATATCATAGACAAATGAAATTGCTTTAGTACAAGACTGGAAATTGGGCTTTAGGCCTACACTAAAAAACTTATTAGACCAGTGTCATTGGGTCGGCCCAGTCCAACAAAAAGAGGATATAATGAAGTCCAATACAACACAAGAGTACAAGACTATTTTTAGGAAGCCTAAGCAAATAGGTCAATCCTCGGTCAAGGCATGTTTGGAAGTCGTCATCAAAGATGTTTTGTTTTTGGCTAATAAGTTTCGTTCTTGTTCTTTTTATTTTATTTCTCGTGATTGCAATAGAGTGGCTAATGCAATAGCCAAATATGCTCTATCCTTGGATAGCCCTCTAATCTGGCAGGAGGTTATTCCAAACTGGATTAGTAGGGAAGCATCCCTCAATGTTTCCTCTTTGACAGGTTCGTGAATAAATTGATTTACCGATTGACAAAAAAAAAAAGCAATAAGTAAAATTTTTGCTTTTAAACCTGTTCATTCTTTAAAAAACAAAAAAATTCTAACATGTTGTTAGAGTTTGTATATTGTTCTCAGTGCGAGGTTTGCCAAAAATTTCAAACAAAAATGATATGGGTATACCACACTCGCATACCCCAAGTGCACAACAACGCATCTCAACCGTTTAAAAGTATTTTCGACGTTCTGAATTTGAGCAAAAATTTGAGCAAAATAGCAAAATAGACATGCAATTCCTAAATCATCTTCACGACTTCATTTAGCACACAAAAAGTATAAGCTCTACTGGAAAACATGGGCATTTCTAACTAGTGCAATCTCCAATTCCTTGTTCTTTTAACTTGAAAGTAAAGAATTTCAAGTTACAAAAGCCCTACAACGGGCCTCTAGAGTCCTACGTCCATTTATGGGTTTACAATAGGGACAATCCTCTCTGTAACAATATGGAAACTTTTAGAAGTCCGGAGCTAGAAAGGGCACTCAGGAGTCCTTCTCAACTACTCGATGTACATGTAACATACAAAATTGAATGTCATTGGGGCTCACTTTCTTCCTTGCTCACGCCTAATAGCTTTGGCTGCGCAACCCTATACCACTACAGTAAAGAACGCAAAAACGATGTACAAAATAATATTGTTATTGATTTAAGTTATAGGGTAAAATTCTCTATACTATTATTTACAACGAAAATTGATTTTTAAGTTATAGGGTTTGCAAGGAGTGCTCTGTTCTCGTAAAAGGTTATTCTAATGTTTCAGTATCCCTTTTATTTAGCGATGTGCCTCAATAATAATACAGTCTGATCATACTCTTATGTGACCCAGACCAATTGGCTTAAAGTCATTGACAATTCACACATAAACAAGGTGCCCATAAACCTCTTATAAATTAAACGAAACAATTTATATCTTGTTAATAAATATTACATGAATACAAAAACAATAAACATCTCCTTTACTAGGTCATGCTCAAAAAGAGAGACCTAGTAAATCAAACCTAAACCATCCACAAAGTTTAATTTTATTAAGTGCAGTTGAAGGTCACAGCTAAATTATATGGATAATTAATATTACATAGCACCGTTCAAAAAGATGAAAAATCATTAGTGGCGGTGGTGCTGGTGGTGGTGCTTTGATTCTTTCTTCTCATGGTGCTCATGGAATGCATACCCAGCGGCTCCAACTGCAACTGTGACTGCAATTTCTTCCTTCACTCTGTGCTTGTGAGCATGCTCGGGGTCTTTCTTTGCCTTATGCTTCTCATGCTGAAAGTTTCATTACAAGAAAAAATAATTTCAAATGTGAGATAAATTGGACTATGAAAACTTTGTGACCTAATATATCAAAGAAAATAAATAAAAACAATAATATTGGTTGTGTTTGGTTGGATAGTTTAATTTAGTTTTGATGATGTCAGAAGGTGTAATGAGTGGAGAGAGATAGAGAGAGAAATAAGGGAAATGATTATGTCATCAAAACTAAAACTAAAACTAAACAGAAAAACGAACAAGGTCATTGCAATTGTGTTGTACAGAATATATCTTATTAATTTCACTTTTCCACTGTGATTGTCATTGTTCTGTATTTCTCTGTTGGAACTTGGAAGTAATTCTTTCTCTTCTAGAGTTTAAATGCAATGCGAAATTAATACATGAAACTGGGGCCGGCGGAGCTAGAAATCTTGGTTAGAGTGGTCAAAAATCTAATTACCAAAAATCATACATAGATAATGTTATTTTCCTCTTTACATAGTAATGGAAAAATCCTCTTGGTAAAATTATGCATACATAATCTTGCATATTTAGTGCCAATAGATGATCTTGGCCACTCATATTTTGATGAGACATGATTATCCCTTAAATTATCACCCTTTAACCCCAATTCAACTCTGAAATCATCTACATGGTACAAATGTCGTCGGGTTTTTTTTTTTTTTTAATAGAATGCTCGAGGTAGTTTCATAACTTGTGTAGAATAATTTGGGGCAAGTTTATGACTGACTTACAATGCTTGATGCAAGATTCCAAATTCAATTGCATCAAATATCCAAATCAAAATCCAATCTCATACGTCTAATATAGGTCTTTTTAGTATTCCTTTGTACACATGTACTATATACTAGGATGCCAAGGAAAAATTTATATATACCATATATAATCAGCAAAAAAACATGTACAGATAGTCTGAGAGAGCTAGCCATACCAAGGCAAAAGCGCCAACAGCAAGGGCACCAAGCTCGCCAAGGTGCTCTTTATGCTTGTGGTGTTTGGCCTGTTTGGCATAGTCAACCGGCCCGTTATCGTCCTCCTTGTGGTGGTGTAACGGGTTGTGATGGTGGTGGTGGTGCGACATGGTGGCCGGTGGTGGTTACGAAAGAAGTACAATAACAAGAAGGATGTAATCAATCAGGTACAGGTCAAAAACTTTAGGGGTTTTGATGTTTTGGAGAAACTAATTGGTATTGCTATTTATAACACTAGCGTGCATGATCTTAAGGCAAAGACTCTGTGATCACGCGATTACGCGGATATATAGCGCGGCTTTTGATATGTCAAATACGTAGTAGTTTGTATTTCAGTTGAAGAAGTTTCAACGTGTTTGAGAAACATCTCCTTAACCGTGTTATTTCCAAGTGTTCCTGTCCGGGAGCCGTAACAAGAATTTTTTTTTTTTTTATCAGCACTAATTAATAAGTTCTAAATCGAGACATCTTGAGTTCGAAACTTGACAGTTTTTTAGGATTAATCCGCGGGTTTTTTGTCAGCCACTCTACTTTTTGGAGGAAGAGAGTAAGTTATTTCCGGTGGCGGTGGAAAAAAATGTTTCCTCCAAATCAATCACAGCGGTCCGTGTGATTGTTTACTACATAATCACATTGACAACACAATCACATGAACTGTTGTGATTGATTTAGAGGAAACATTTGTTTCCGCCGGCGGTGGAAATAATGTTTGCACAACGCACTCCATTTTTTCCGGAAAACTCCACCCAACTTGCCCGTCTCTCTCTCTCTCTCTCTACCCGCCCCACTTAAACTCTAGGGTATCCTATGAAAGTGCCTAAAATTCTAGAGTGCCCTATGAAAGTGTCTAAACCACTAAAAACCCTATAATAGGAAAAGTGCACCCTAAGTGCTTGACCTTAATGGTAATTAAAAAATAATGACTGACTTTAATTGTAATAACTATTGATTTTTTGTACCAGCCCGTAATAAAACCTTAATCCACAAAAAGACAAATCTCTTATGAATCACCTATTCCCGCCTTAGATTGATTGCCTTTGACGAGACTAGAAATAAGAATAATAGAGGTGCGGGTAAATTTGCTTGAACACATTTGATCGTCAGGCGTCAGGGAAAAAAAAAGATAATTAAGCCATCTTTTTTTGAAGGGCTCGCCAAGTGGTTGATCCATGTATAAAAACAAAGGTTGACATTTGACGCAACACGAACAGCTATGGTAACCATAGAAACTTTGAATAATTATAAAGAAAAAAAAAGTAATGATGGCCATCAGTTGAAAGCACTGGGGATGGGCCACATACATCACTGAAAATTAAATCTAATGGAACAGGACTAATAGACTGCATCACAGCCAATGACAAGCAACAAGATTTCCCTAATTAGCAAGCATGGCATATGGACGGCATTTATTTCTGAACAAGAGAGATTATTGGTGGTGATGATTTGACGAAGGACACGGAGGTGAGGATGACCAAGTCGACAGTGCCAACAAGAGGAATTCACACGTTCAGAAAGATGAGCAGATGGAGACGTGGATGCAAGTGAGGACGGGAATTTGTAGAGGCCTAGCTGACTCAATCTCCCCTAGAAGCAAAGTTTTGTTGGTGACCTGATCTTTGATAAGAAAATGTGATGCATAAAATGCAAAAGAAGACAGGTGTCTTTGGTGAATTGATCATAAGCAGAAAGTAAGGACTTGGTGATTGAAGGAACATGCAAATATTAAATAACTTGAAAGATGAGGAGGAAGAGTGAAGAGTAGTGGAACCAGTATTAGAGATGGTGAGTTCGTTACCATTGCCCACATGAAGATGATCATTGCCACGGTAGTCCTCATGATTAAAGAAATTTGCCGAATCGGGAGTTACAGGATGGGTTACACTGGTTTCAGAAAACTGATCAGAGGTTTGAGATGGAGCATTGTAGGATGCGAAGTAAGCCGAAGGAGGAGCAATGTGATTGTACTGTTGGTTACAAGTGCAAGTGTTGTTATTCATCCCATCACAAATCTGACAGCGAATCTGTGGTGAAGAGAAGGTATTAGCACCGAAAAAATGGTTGCGGTGGCCGTTGTTGTGGTACCCATGATCATCAAAAGAGCCAGAATTGCGATACGTACCCGGCCACGATGGTTTTGGCCACGACGACGACCTTGACCATAATGGTAGGGGTGTCAAACGGGCCGGGTCAGCACTAGCACGGCACAAGCATGGCATGTTCGAAGGCGGCACAGCATGCCAAAGGCACAGTAAAATCCTGGCACGGCATGGTATAAGTTAGCAAGTGGCACGGCACGGGCACGGCACGGTCTTCTAGGGGCACGAGGCACAGTACGACACGACTTTATTCTAGCACGGCACGACACGAGCACGAGCATGGAAGTTGGCCTGGCACGGCAAGACATGGAAGTAGGACGGGCATGACACGGCACAGGCATGACACAACACTATAAACACGATTTATTTTTTTTTTTGCCAAATCCTCGCATTAGACCTTATAAACACGTTTTAAACACATTTAATGGTTTTGATTTTCAAAAAATAGATCAGGTGGCCTTAAGCTGGTGCATTATAGTGTTCAAATGCCACTGGAAGCACTGAATGTGATCCGATCATGTGCTTACTAACATCGGATGATCATCGATTTCGAGAAGAATGATAGAATTGATAAGATGTTAAATTGTATCGGTTTAGATCAAACATTCAAGAAAACTTGTCTGCACCCACCATTCAATGTTATACATTGAACTTACTTAGTTATGATCCAATATATACTACTATAGTCTAGTGTACAATAGCCACACGATCGCAACACAGAAAGTATCCAGAATTAAAAAATGAGCAGCTCAGATTCACTCCAAGTCAATTTGAGCCCTCGTTTTTTAATTCTTTGTACTTATTTGGTCAGTTTTCTTCACACTTACACTAGGGATGAAAGAAATAACCGAAAAAACCAAACCGACCGACCGAACCGGTCTTTTTTTTTGCAATTTCGGTCGGTTTTTGTTTGATAAGTCAGTTCAGTTCGGTTTTGAAATTTTTTTTAAAAATAAGATTCAGTTCGGTTCGGTTTACTGGTAAAATAAACCGAACCGAAATATAACTCTTATGCATTTTTTCAATCCTAGCCGTCCATCACAAAGACCTTTCATGTTCCAGATCAGAGAATTAAATCTCCTCAACTTACGGCTAGACCCAACTCTGATTAATTTAAAGAAAAAAAAAACAATCTCGATCGCCGATCTGATCCTTCCTCCGACGATGGCGCAGCACAAATCCTCTCTCTCATCTCCCACTCCAAGTCTAATTGGAGACCCCATCTCTCACTCCAAGTCGTATGTGCAAATCAATCTCGATCGCCGATCTGCATATATATTCCACGAGAAAGACCACAATGGGCTGGTTTAGGGCTTATTCGCCAGTTAGGTTCGTCGTTTGTTCTGACCTTCTTGGCGTTGATATCATCCAAAGACGAAAAACCGAGAAAACCAACCGAACCGAACCGCTTCAATCACCACCGAACCGAACGGTTCTACTATTTCACCGGTCGGTTTCGTTTCCTAACTTTCAAAAACCGATTGGTTCCGTTCGGTAGTGAAAAAACGGGAAAAAACTGGCCGAACCGCACCGATTTCATCCCTAACTTACACCCTGTTTGGATGCCAGATTTGGTATCCGGATTTGGCAAACACCCGGACTTGTAATCCTGGGCCCACTCTACTCTTGTGTTTGGTATGCCAAAACGCCCACCGGATTTGTTCGAAAAATTTCACTGTTGGGAGAACAAATCTAGGAGCACCCGAACTAGCTAACGACAGCCTCCCACTTGTCGTTAGAAAATCAGGAAGGATTTGTGAATTTTTGGCACCAATTTACCCGTCCAAATCTAGGTGATTTTGGAGGGATTTTGTGCGTGAGAGAGAGAGAACGAGCAGCCTGTTATGATGTGTTTTGTGACTCTGATTTAGACGATTTGGTGGTCGCCGGAGGAGAAGGTCTGCAACGATCTCGTGGTCGCCAGAGAAGGGTTTTAAAAACCATCACAGTTGGATAATTTAGTGGAGATGGGTTTGTAGGAGAGCAATTTTGTTCACCCTCCTTAAAAGAGGGTGAACAAAACCCTCTCTCCTATTGGTTGAAACGTATGGGTCCCACCACAAAGTGATGTCATGTTTACCAAAAAGTGTATTGCATAGGTAAGCATGACATCACTTTGTAGTGGGATCCACACCAATTCAACTAATAGGAGAGAAGGATTTGTTCACCCTCTTTTAAGGAAGGTGAACAACACTGCACTCGGTTTGTAGAGAGAGGGAGAGAGAATTGTTCTCTGTAATAAAATTGAGAAAGATGGGTTTGACGTTATTTACAAAGTGGCAAAAATAATCAACTGCTTTGCCCACAGTATCTAAATCTAATGGTCTATATTCAATGAGAGCAATCCAAAGGCCAAAATAATTATTGTCTTTTAATTTTTAAAAATTTCACTTTTTGATTTTTGTAAATAGTATGTAATATACTTTAGACTCAGTTTTTCAAAAGATTTTAGCACCCAGGTGCTAAAATTATGATATCCGTGTATCGTTTTTCGATTTTTTTCGCACCAAATTAAAGTACTCGTGTACTTTAGTTTGGTGCAAAAAAAATCAAAAAATGATACACGAAACCACTTCATTTTTTGATTTAAAAAATCATGATTTTAGCATATGTGTGCTAAAATCTTTTGAAAAACTTGGCCTAAATATATTTACGTAATTATTGTGCATTTATTCTAAGTATTATGTATTTATTTTAATTATAATCAAATTAAATCATGTTGTCAATTAAATTAATAAACTAGGGGCAATTAATTCAGTCGTTCGCCCTCCTATCCACTCTTCAAATCCCTATTCTCAAAATACCATCCAAACACCTCATATAAAAATTCACCCTTCTTAGAAGATGGACATACTCTCATTACAAATTGGCTCTCATTATAAATTCACCTTTAAATCGACCCTTATTACAAATTCACGCAAAATCATCTCCGCCATTTAAACGAAGCGTTAGACACTTAGCATTTTCTCAAATGGGAGTACAGTGCGAGGGTTTGACCGTTACACATTGAGCGCCACGTGTCAAGATTTGACCGTTTCTCTCAGGCATGGATCTCTGGTAGGGCGGCGGCTGATGCGCTCTGCTGTCTTCGTCCCATACCAAAATTACTTACTGTAAATCCTAAACGCCCACTACTACAAAAAGGCATAAAGATCACGGTCTTTTGGTGTGATCTTTTACTTTCAATCTCGGTCAAAAAACCGTGATCTTATCTAGTGTGATTAAAAGTCTCCATCTTTCAATCACGCTTCTAAACCGTGATAAAAACTCATGAAAAACTGTGATTAAAACAAAACAAAAAACTGTGATATTTGACAATATAACATCTCAGTTTTTCCTAAAAACCGTAATTGTTTACAGAGAAAAGATCTCAGTTTTTAGTAAAACCATGATTAAAAAATGGAAAAAAACCGTGATGAAAAAAATTTCCTCGCTAATATAGGCATCCAAAAATTGCATTATCTTGCAAACCTTGCTTCCATCTAGATTTGATCCTTTGACCTCTTGCACAAGACAAGTAACACCTATCCACCCCACCAATTATGCATTTCATTATATTGTTGAACTATTTAATATATATAATAGTTTTTGTAGGTCTTTCACTTGCCCATATTAGTTTCTTGAACATTGACTATGATTTTCTAGGTTTTATGTACTCTTACAGTTTCCAATCTTGTTTGAGAAAATTTAATTTTTGGTTACAAAAATAATTTTTTTTGTTCATATTCTATGAGTTTCTGACAACAATTTTTTTTTTGGGTTTAAAAGGGATGTCCCATCTTCCAATTCAGCAAAGTTTCCTTCCATCAAAACATCTAAATCCCTCTTCTCTTTCTCAGCATATTTATGATCCTCCAACTCAATAATTTTCATCAAATTGAAACTTTTCTCCCCATAAAATTTTACTCTCAACCGTTCTCCAATATCCATCACATTTTGAGTTTTCTTTAACAAGACAGAAAACATACTCCCTCCGTCCCTTTTTGTTTATCATTTTTTGATAATCGTGTTAGTTTTCGATCGCTTATATCTTTTAATATCGATCTCCAAATATATGCAATATGGATCTTGTTTAATAGTTCACGATTAATTCTATTATACAAAGTTTTTAAAACGGTGAAAAACATTATAGATTGAAAGATATAAGCAATTTAAGGCATGCTAGAAAATGGAATAACTGACAAACAAACTGGGACGGAGGGAGTAAGAAAGATCTCAGTTTTTGTAAAAACGTGATAAAAAAATTAGAGTTAGATTTTTTATCACGGTTAAATACATAAACCGAGATGAAGTACAGTTTTAATCTCGGTCATCTATAAAACGTGATTAAAAATGAAAATGAAATTATCTCACCTTACTTACAATCACACTTTTTAAATGACTGTGATTAAAACTCTTACTTACAATCACACTTTTTAAATGACTGAGATTAAAGCTTAATTTTATTACTATTTTCAATCACGTTTTATAGATGACCGAGATTAAAACTGTCTTTCATCTCGGTTTATGTACTTAACCGTGATAAAAAATCTAACTCCTATTTTTTAATCACGGTTTTACAAAAACTGAGATCTTTCTTATTTTTGAGGCGTGATCTTTATACATTTTTGTAGTAGTGGCCATTCCTAAAATCAAAAAGGGGTGCTCATATTTGCACCAAATGCTACAAAGATCCAGTGGTTAAACCAGACCTAAGGAAAAGCAGTGGGCCACCTGTTGGCTGTCACAAGTGGTGGGCCACCTGTGGGTTTTCGCGACACACAAAACACAAACGTTTCTCTCGGTGTGCAATATCGGCGGAACTAGCATTCGAACTCGGTGGCACCGTTTAATAAAAATGCAGTTACATATGGAGAAATGTAAAAAATAAAGTAGGTGTAAAATCATATGTTTTTTTTTTTTTGAACAGGGTAAAATCATATGTTCGTGGGCTTTTTTTTGTGAAAGTGTAATAAACCACGTTAATCTGTAAAAAAAAAATGTGTTTAAAAGTGCGGGTGCCACCTATCCAATCTCGTTAGAGCATCAATATTAGGGTTAACAAACCCACTTAAAAGCTAAATGTGGAGAGGAAACATCTCAAAACATGAAAAAAATCAGACTTAACAAATATTTAGCAAATTTGTAAAATTTGTAACTTTGCTACAGTACCGCACCAAATTTGGTGCGGTACTGTTCACGCACTTCTCTTTTTTTAATTATTTCTTCCTTTTGTTCCCCGGTTCCAGAGAAAAGAAACGGAAGGGAATAGAAGTGGGGGTGGGGGGGCCTTGCCACGTGGCAAGGTGGGTGTGGGGGAAAGAGTGAACTTGGTAGAAAAGAAGAGTTTTGCATCTGACAAAAGGACAATTCGGTGGAAGTTTTTTTTTTTATTAGACTTGAAGGGAGTAGTTTAATATAGTAAAGTTTGGATAGAGAGTCTGATTTTAGGAATTTTTGGATAGTGACACGCTAAATTTATAAAAGGTGTTTTTAAAGTTAAATTTGGTGTAAAATTTGGTGCTCCTGATAAGGATGCCCTTATGTGACTTCTCTTAATATCAAGGACGGATTAAGTTGTAAATAAGCATGGACGACGGGCCTATTCTTGTTTTAAATTTTTATGATTTGCAATATCATAGGTAGTTTCGTTTTTCATATGTTACAATTCGGAATTGAAGCATGCCCTCCGATAATCGTTTGATATTGTCGAATGAGATTGAAGTGGTTTATACAAGAGTATTTTTTCTTTTTCCTCAAGAGAGAAATTTTAGTGTATTTTCTCTAAAACCGGAGCATCACAAAAGCCCGTGAGACTATTGGTTGGTTTGCCAAAACTACGGGGCAAAAAAGAAAAATTTGGCACAATGGGTGGCAAGTGCCACCTCAATGGATTCTCACGCAGTGTGTATATATTAGAGGTGTCAAGTGGGCCTTGCCGGCCCGCCAAGGCACGGGCACGGCACGAAAAACTCCGGCACGGGCACGGTTTGGGCACGGTAAAAGTTGGGCACGGCACGGTCTGGGGCGGCACGGGCACGGGCACGGAAAAGGGGGGGCACGGCACGGGCACGGCACGGTAGTTGGACTGGTGTGGCACGGCACGGCACGACACGGACTTAATCAGGCACGGCACGGGCACGACACGGACTTAATCGGACTTAATCAGGCACGGCACGGGCACGGCACGGTTTTAGTCTGGCACGGCACGGGCACGACACGGACTTAATCGGACTTAATCAGGCACGGCACGGGCACGACACGGTTTTAGTCTGGCACGGCACGGTTTTAGTCTGGCACGGCACGGGCACGGTTATAGTCTGGCACGGCACGGGCACAGGCACGGCACGACACGGGCACGGCACGACACGGGCACGGGCACGGGCACGACACGGAAGTGTAAAGGGCACGGCATGGTATAATAACGAAAAGAATTAGGGAAAATAAAAATAAAATAAGGAAAATAAATTTTATTTTATTTCAAAAAATGAGGAAAAATAAAAAAAAAATTTTTGAATAATAAAAGTGAAAATTTTGATTTTTGAAAATTAAAAATACATTTTTATTAAATAAATCAAGTTTCCAAATGCCATAATAATGAAAAAAATGATGGACTTGCCAACTGAGGGAAAAAAAGGGGGGGGGAAAAGGAATTTTTTGTATGAATTTTAATTAAATAAATGGAATTCAAAAAAATAAATAAATACATAGTAAATAAAAAATACATTTTTATTAAATAAATCAAGTTGCCAAAAATATAAATTTTGATAACAAAAATATAATTTTGTATAATTAAAATGAAATTTTTTATTTTTGAATTGATAGATCAAAATTGAATTTTTATAATTATGCATTATAAATTTTTTGATTATATTATGCATTAGCTACACAATTTTTTTATTTTATTTTAAAATTGAGGAAAAATAAAAAAAATAATTGTTGAATAATCAAAATGAAGATTTTGAAATTTGAATTGGTAGGTCAAAATCAAATTGTCAAAATTGAATTTTTGTAATTAAATAATATGTATAAAATTTCGATTGTATTATGCGCAAGGCGCTAGCTACATGATTGCAACACAATTATGACGATCCACACCGTTCACTTTGTTTGTCTTGCTATTTTAATCACTCTCGCCAAATTTGAAGTCCATCGGGTATTGAAAGCCCTTTCATCGGGGGCGTTGATTCATTATCAACCGATAATTTGTCTCCTTCGATCAAGTACGTAACGATAATTAAATCACTTCATTTTTTACATGGAGGATATAATCACTCCCACCTAAATTTTAGACGGTTCTGATTCGAAAAAAACTGCTCTGATGACTATCGAACCATGCATTATAAGACATTGTTACTCTTAGATGCACTGAATGTGATCCGATCAGGTGGTTGCCGACCTTTGATCGACACCGTTTTCGGGGAAAGTGATAGAATTAATAATATATGAAATCGTAACGGTTTAGATCGAACATTTGAAAATTCGAGTTTGCACCTACCTTGTAATCCTATACATCGAACTTAATTGGTTATGAACTAAGTTATTATGCTATAGGATAATGCACACCAGCCAAATGATCGCAACACAATTATGACGATCCAAACCGTTCACATTGTTTGTATTGCTGTTTTAATCACTCTCACCAAATTTGAAGTCCATCGGGTATTCAAATCCCTTTCATCAGGACGTTGATTTATTGTAAACCAAATTTTTGTCTCATTCAATCAGGTACCTAATGATAATTAATTTACTTGACTTTTTGCACAAAGGATATAATCACTCCCACGTAAAATGTAGATGGTTCCGATTTGAAGAAAAATACTCTGACGACCCTCACGCAGTACAATTTTACGGCAATTTTACAATTGGGTGCATAGGCATATAGTCACCACAGGGAAACTTTCCTTTTGGCCCAAAGTTTGGGTGACCCGCCCAAACTTACTGCCCCAATTTGTTTCATTTCCCTCTTTTTTTTCATTTCCCGCTATATGTTTTCCCCCCAAAATTTTCCATTTCCTGCTATATGTGTAGTCCCCCATACCTTGATATCTACCCTCTCATCCAAATCTCAAGTCCCAAGTTGACGAAATCGAATCGAAGAAAGAGGGACGGACATCAACGCTGGGTTTCCACGAATTTGGATCCTTCTAGGCCGCTCGCTTTTCCCCTTTCAATTTTCCTTTTAATTCCTCTGTTATTTTTTCTTTCCCTGGCAACGAATTAACGCTAGGATGTTGGGTTCATATTTGTAGAGAACCAAACGGGATGAAATTACAAATTCCGACCACCACCATCTCCGACCACCACCATGGGCGAGAACCAGACGGGATTTCTCTCGAACTCTCCGAACCAGGCGAACAGAGCTTCGAACCAGACAACAAGGTCTCTCTCTCTCTGGTTTTATTCAATCGTGTTCCACAGTTAAAAAATGTAAATCAACCTATTGATCCTAGAATTAAATCCTGGCATCTTCTGGACTATGGCGTTGGAAAAGCTTAAATGAGAGGAATTTATGTTAGCTAGTCCATCTTACATCACAATTTATGCAACAATTAATTGATTTGAGGGATATTCTGTAGCAACACTAATCGTAGCCTTCTTTGCACAACTGATATTGGTGGTTATCTATGTATTTTTTTGTTCTCATTACATGGATTGGTTTGTTGTTCTCATTACATGTATTTTTTGTTCTCAGCTGATATTGGTGTTTATCGTAGTATCTAATTTTTTAAGCTAAAGGTTGCATATGAGAGTCGCCATATACGTAGTATCTAATTGGCTTGAAAATCATCAAACTATTAGAGATAATTTTTCCTGACTGACACAGTATGAAATTACAAATTCCCTCACTGCCAATGAGTTTTAATTTGTTGGAATTGCTACATAATAGCGTAATCATGATTCAATTACACATATTGACAGAATGATTTCATTGCAGATTTGCAGTTTCCACATCTTGACACATGGGTTCATGAACATCAGTTTCCCAACGAGGATGTGTAAATTAGGTATCTAATCTATTATCATGGTAGTGATAATTCTATGGTTAACGTTAAAATTTTATTATACAAGACTGTACAAGTTTGGTGGATGTTTAATAAGGTCAACAAAGATTGAAAGTTGAGAAGCAGGGATACAAAAAAGGACACGTACACAACAATTTTACCCATATTTCCTTGACATGACCTTGACCCACTATGCTTCCTTTTCATGATGTTAGTCCTCATATAATTTTATTGTAGTAGAATGGGAGGTGTGGTTGTATCTCTCTCTCTCGCGCGCGCGCTTGGCGCAAAAAATAAATTTTCATTACAATTCGGGCAATTAATTCAAATTTATTACAACTCATTTTCATGACAATTCGGGCAATTAATTAAAAAGAGTAAGTTAATTATTTTTTTTTTTTGTTTTTTTCCCTTACTTACATAACAAACAAATTAAGCGGGCCGGCACGACACGATTAAGTAAACGGGCACGGCACGACACGACACGTCTCAAAAGATTAAGCGGGCCGGCACGACACGACACGATTAAGTAAGAGGGTCGGCACGTCCCGACATGATTTAAAAAAACGGCACGACACGACACGATTAAGTAAATGGGCACGGCACGGCACGACACGAGTCAGACGATTAATCGGGTCGGCACGGCACGACACGGCACGATTAAGTAAGTGGGCCGGCACGGCACGACACGGTTACAAATCGGCACGGCACGGCACGACACGAGTCAGACGATTAAGCGGGTCGGGACGGCACGGCACGGCACGATTAAGTAAGTGGGCCGGCACGGCACGGCACGATTACAAATCGGCACGGCACGGCACGGCACGAATGAAAAAAAATGACACGGTACGGCACGACTAAAAATGGGCACGGCACGATTAAGCACGGCACGGCATGACACGATTAAGTAAACGGGCACGGCACGGCACGGGCACGGGCACGGTTGGCACGGAAGAAAAGCGGCACGGCACGACACGACGGGCCCGTTTGACACCTCTAGTATATATACACACTATCCCTCTCACCCTATCTCAACCATGACTCTTCCCACAGTGAAATGGATATCGATGATCCCGTAGTTCGAGCTAATAAGCTTGCTCGTAAATGGGCCCCTCTTGTCATCCCCGAGGATGCTCGGTATTATCCAACTGAGATCGAACAAAACAGACTCGAGTTGCAGGAAGCCATGAAAGTGGATCTGGAGAAGATAATCCGCGATACCGCGGATGCTGCCTTGGCATCTCTTGGCGCAATGGTTGGGGTACGTTACTAAAGGTGTTGTGTGTATAAATACTCCAGTAATCAATGTGTTTACTTATAACGAGTTGGTGTATTGCAGATTTTGTTCGTCACAACCTTGGCTGCGACTGCCCTCTCTGCATTGCATAACAAGAAGAACCCTGTTCTAGTTACGACCCTCGCTGCGGTGTTGTCTGTTCTAGTTTCCCATCAGAATCTTCGACAACTCAAATGCCCCATCAAAGTCCTCTCCCTCAAAAAGACCCTGGTCAATAGCGACGTCCAGTGAGCTCTTGCTCAGTTGGTGTGACCTGGCTCTCCCCACTTGGGAGACCAGGGTTCAAGCCCCGTTGGGGGCGTTGGAGTTTCAGGGCTATAGCCCCTGTACTCATCTGTGGTTGACACTACTAACACCCCGCTAACCCCCCACTAACATCCTAAAATATGGCAAAAAAAAAAAAAAAAATAGCGACGTCCAGAATCTCAAGCAACGGTTCCTGAACCGCGGGATCTACGTTGACGCTGCCGACTTCATGAAAGTGACAAGTCGTGAGTGTCTTTGGGGAGAAGGGTATTCCACTAACAAAAAACTGTATTTTTCAAAAACTGAGACAGATCATTCTCTCACAATACATCGCATAAAAAACCGTGAAAAATTAGTTTTTTCAAAAAAACACCATAGTGGAACACCCCTTAAAATCTTGAATGAAGGCTACGGGCTGAAGTTTCGCTGCCTCCTCTCTTATTCACACCAGTCTTACAACTTGACAAAGCCCTATAAAGGATTGATGATATGTTACAGTGCGATATCCTTCGTTGTTCTACTTGGGAATATGATTGCGGCCATTCTTGTTTTAACTGGTAATTAGTGTATTTATTTTAAGAATGTTGAGTATTAAAGTCTGTTTTTTTCTTTTTATTCCTTATAATAATTATTTCTTCATTGTTGTTATTTAACAGGGAACAAGACGCTAGGGATATGATAGTTGATGTACGGGAGGATGGTGGTGACGCTTGAATTTGAAGATGTTGAAGTGACTGTTATTTTATGTTTGTAGATTTGAAGATGCCGGGTTTAGTATTACAAGTATTGTAGTAGTATATGTTATTAGGATGTTGTGGTGTTCAACTTATTATGACTTTGACTTGTTATGACTGATGCCTAGTTTTTCAAAAGATTTTAGCACTCAGGTGCTAAAATTATGATATTTCAAATCAAAAAATGAAGTGGTTTTGTGTATCGTTTTTTCGATTTTTTTCACACCAAATTAAAGTACACGCGGAGTACTTAAATTTGGTGCGAAAAAAAATCAAAAAACGATACACGGAACCATTTCATTTTTTTATTTGAAATATCATGATTTTAGCACCTGGGTGCTAAAATCTTTTGGAAAACTGAGCCTCAATACAATTCTCTACACTAATTTTTACAATGAAAATTGATTTAAGTTATAGGGTTCGCAAGGAGGTGGTCTGTTCTTTTAAAAGGTTATTCTAATGTTTCAGTACCCTTTTTATTTTATTTTGCAATGTGCCTCAATATTTAAATAGGTGAAGATTTCCATGGAGAGAGAGAATTGTGAGGTTGAAATAACACAATCTGATCATATTCTTATGTGACCCAGACCAATTAGCTTAAAGTCATATTGACTATTCACACATAAACAAGGTGCCCATAAACCTCTTATAAATTAAACGAAATAAATTATATCTTGTTCATAAATATTACATGAATAAAAAAACAATAAATATCTCCTTTACTAGGTCATGCTCACAAAGAGAGACCTAGTAAATCAATCCTACACCATCCCCAAAGTTCAATTAATTGCAATTTTTCCACTGTGATTGTCATTGTTCTATATATATTTCTCTGTTGGAACTCATATTTTGATGAGACGTGATTACCCCTTAAATTATCACCCTTTAACCCCAATTCAATTCTGAAATCATCTACATGGTACAAATGTTGTTGTTGTTGTTGTTGTTGTTGTTGTTGTTTTTAATTTTAATAGAATGCTCGAGGTACGTAATTTCATAACTTGTGTAGAATAATTTGGGGCAAGTTTATGACCGACTTACAATGCTTGATGCAAGATTCTAAAATTTAATTGCATCAAATATCCAAATCAAAATCCAATCTAATACGACTAATATTTGGTCTCTTTAGTATTCCTTTGTACACATGTATATATTTGGATGCCATGGAAAAATTTATATATACTACTATATATAATCACCAACAAAAAAACATGTACAGAAAGTCTGAGAGAGCTAGCCATACCAAGGCGAAAGTGCCAGCAGCAAGGGCACCAAGCTCGCCGAGGTGCTCTCGATGCTTGTGGTGTTTGGCCTGTTTGGCATAGTCAACCGGCCCGTTATCTTCCTCCTTGTGGCGGTGTAACGGGTTGTGATGGTGGTGGTGGTACGACATGGTGGCCGGTGGTGCTTACGAAATAAGTATAATATAACAAGAAGGATGTAATCAATCAGGTGTAGGTCAAAAACTTTAGGGGTTCTGATGTTTTGGAGTAACTAATTGGTATTGCTATTTATAACACTAGAATGCATGATCTTGATTCTTAAGGCAAAGACTCTGTGATCACGCGATTACGCGGATATATAGCGCGGCTTTTGTATTTCAGTTGAAGAAGTTGCAACGTGTTCGATAAACATCTCCTTAACCGTGTTATTTCCAAGTGTTCCGTAGATTGCTGTTTTGATGCAATTACGCTGACAATTACGCTGTTTTGATGCAGTGGCAGCAAGGATCGATGAGCTGTAAATCCCGACATCTTTAGTTCGAAGCTTGGCAACTTTTGAGGGTCAAGCCGCAAAAGACAAAACTCTTGTAAATCACCAATTCATGCCGTAGATTGCTTGCCTTTGATCGAACCGGAGAAAAGAATAATAGAGGTGTGGGCAAATTTGCTCGGACAACTTTGACCGTCGGAGAAAAAAAAAAAAAAAAGAGCCCATCTTTTTTTGAAGGGCTCGCCAAGTGGTCAATCCATGTATAAAAACAAACGTTGACATTTGATGCGACACGGACAGCTATGGTAAGCACTAACATTGCCTCAAAAAAAAACAATAACATTGTCTCAAACAAAAATTGGTACTAGTAGAGTAATTTTGTTGCTGTTGCGTTTTTTTTTTTTTTTTTTTTTAAGAGACTATACAAAAATATAGCTCAACCGAATATTGGTAAATATTTTATCAACATATCTAATTCTTGAGTTGAGAATCTTAAGCCAAAAAACAAATTTTTAGATCATGCATTTACTAATATCAGATTACGTAGAATTTTTTAATGATCTCCCAATGAAGAACGTGAAACCTAAACCCCAAAAAGTCACACATAGCTTTTATAAATTTTAATTTGGTTCCAAGAGTTTCACGTATTGGTTTAAAATTTTGGAGCGGTAAGTATTGGTTCGGTCCTAAGTTTCCCTCGAAACCGGACCTTTCCGGTCCATGAGTAGACTTTTGATGTTTTGAATTATGAATATAAGATAGTGGGCGCAAGGATGGAGCCAGGAGGGGACACGTGGTGGCGGTTGCCACCACAAGGTTTTCAAAAAATGCAATTATTATATAGAAAATAAATTTTTATCCCTAAATTATATAGACTCGCCATTACTAGATTTTTTTTAATCTTTCATCCTCATAATGTAGTTTGCCTTTTTATTTTTGAAGTACATACTTTCGCCACCACAAAGGTAAAATTCTAGCTCCGTCCCTGAGTGGGCGTTAAGGCAACGAAAGATTGTTGCCTAGTGAAAGACAATGGTATTAGAGGAAGGTTCCATACGATCTGGATTAATTTCTCTGTGGGTGTTTGAGAAAAATTATTTCGATAGATAGATTTTTCGATTCTAGCTTCTAAAAATAGTTTAGAATGTTTGTTAAAAATATTACATGATTGATTTTTAGAACCTACAGATTCTGAGAACATGAAAAATGAAACAAATTCTCAAAATTCCAAAACTGGGTGTGGGGTAGCTTTTGGGATTTCGCAACACAAATTTTTTCAGAAAAAGGAATAAAATTTCATAATTCGTAGCTACAACAAACATGTTTCCCAAACTTCTATTCAAATCCGGATTCAAAAAGTTGCAACAGAATCTAAAACTAAAATCTGTATCCACAGCCATTGTAAACAAGTCCTATATATGTGGGCATTTTACTTCAGAAAAATTAGGAGATCCTGCAGATTTCATCACCCTAAATGAGAAGTGCTGTAATGGGATGATCTTTTCTTGGTGAGAAGTGCTGGATTCGGAGCTCCTTTCTTTTTTTGATATAGGGGATTTGGAGACCTGTTTTGGCAATTATTGAGTTATAAAAAATTAAAAAAACAAAAAAAAAACAAAAAGTGATTTTTTAAATTTTTGATTAATCACGTTTTTGAGACATCATTTTCCTCACATACATCAACTGATTTTTTAAATTGATCGCTTTCAAACTTTTTTGTTATCTTGAATTGAAAAAGAATTGGAGGGCTTTAAAAGAAAGGACCGATTCCCGATATTGAAGAGTACAATAAAACAGCACACGATACATTCGATGCACTACTTGTTGAGTTTTTCAAGCCCAGATTCACACCACAAAGCACACACAAGAGCAAGCAACACGAGAGAGAAACACACAGATTATCTCACCCACTGGTGTCTCTCTCACTCTCCTGCCCTCTCTCCTCACTCACAATGTGCACACACCCTTACAAATGAGAAACCCTAGAGCAAATAAGGGAGACGCACAATCTAGGTCCTACCGGTCCAATGGGATAAACTGGGCCCACTTGGGGTAGACCCAAAAAACCCAACACTACTAGTAGGGATCGATGATGCCTGCTTTTCCTGCGAGTCCATGGTGACTTCATGACCAATTCGCTCGAAATCCAAGAACAACTATTAACATCAGATGATTCTTGATCTGACATCCAACAACATAAACGACCATCCTCGACACCTGACCATCCAAAGACACCTCATCGGCTACGGGCAGGCACACCACCCACGCAGGCCGGACAATTGCAACATGCTCCGAACAATTCCTGTGTGACCAACAGCTTCTGGAGATCCAATTGCTCCTTTTCCTTTTCAGTTCACAGGGAAGAAGCCCAAGGTGCCACTGTTTGTCCCACCAATTACTCGTAAACGGCCCTGAGTAGTGGCAATCAACAAAATAGTCAACCTGATAGATTTGTCGGAATTAGTTTAGTAAGGTCAAAGAACCATTGTGCAATTATGCATATGAACTAGTATATAGAACCTTTCATAATTATCAAATTTAGCAGACTATTGATGGAAAGATGGACATAAGGAACTGTCAGAAGCTAATGAACGAGTGTCCTCGAAAATAAATGCAGCAGATTAAGGTCAAAGTTGACTTCAATTCTTGCATCTTTCGGTCCCAAACACTGACCGCCAGCATAGATGCAGCAGATTATCAGGACCAAATTAGAGGCCTAATTATATAACTTTCACGCCAAAAAATAGAGATCTAAAAGTGCATTGACAAACGATCTGTACAGTTTTCAACTCATAAGACATGGAGCTGGACCTACTCTGGGTCATTATACAAGATCAGAACCAACCCAACGCTGAATTTACCAGTTGTAGTTCACTTATCAAAATAATAAAACTAAAACGAAATTAAGTTCTAATTCCACCAATCGGTGATGAACGTTAGGCGAGGATTAGTCCATTCCATTGACATCTACTGAATTTGGAGTACTTCAACATAGAGAAGAAGAAATTCATATGGACGAGATAGTATAGTCAGCAGACAAATAGTTGAGCGCTGAAACTAAGCCTCGAGCTGAAAGAAGACAAACAAAAATCAAAACAAGGTGATTTTAGGTCCTTATTCTGTGTCCTATCCTCGAGGATTCCCGGTTTCTGAAGGGGCCTGTGTCTCCGGCTCTGGGAGAACTTTACCTACAGCTAATCTAGAGAGCTTTACTTTCAGATAGCTCGGGCAGGCACTCTTCTTTAAACATTATGCTCATGTGTTGTGACCTGAAAAGGGCAGTGACAAACGGGAATTCATGCTGTGATGTAGCTAAACAGTAAACATTGATAGTCGAGTCCTTAAATAGCTATATCAGGCAAGTGCACCACAATAATACCTTAAGATTTCAATACGTGTCAAATGCCAAAGCTTTAGGCTTGACTCTCCGAAAAAGCCAACTTTTCGGACTGAAGTTCCCACGTTAATCACCTGAACGGGTTGTAACAGTAATTTGAGAGATTCAAAAAAATGTTAAATAGAAAAGCACGCACATACATTGACAACTAAGTTCCAGCACCAAATTTAACCAAAAAAAAAAAGTTCTAGCACCACTACTGTGGCACTTTTGGATGACAAGGACATCGAGATTCAATAGTAGCTACCAACATTGAAAAATATATATATATATATATCTGTGTATGAGGGAGCTTCTAATGAGGACTCCCTCATGCGGACTTCCATGAGGACTTCACCATCCGGATCAAATTTTCATGATCCGAACCGTTAGATGTGTTTAAAATGTGTTTTCCAAGGCCACCGCGAGGATTCGTGAAAAAAAAAATACCCGGAAGGGCTTGATCCGTTCGGTTTTTGTTAAAAATGCTATAATAGCGTTTTTAACAAAAACCGAACGGATCAAGCCCTTCCGGGTATTTTTTTTTCACGAATCCTCGCGTTGGCCTTGGAAAACACATTTTAAACACATCTAACGGTTCGGATCATGAAAATTTGATCCGGAAAGTGGAAAACACCCTTGGTCCGCATGAAACTTCCAATGAGGGAGTCCTCATTAGAAGCTTACTGTGTATATATATATATATATATTGAAAACAAATTATCATAAAAATACTCCCTCCGTCCCTTTTTAAATGTGTTACTTCGTAAATCCAACTTTATTAAAGAAACATCACCATTACACCTTTCACCTCAACTTTTTCCTCCACTTTACACTTTCACATCAACTTTTACCTCTACTTTCCAAATTTATCCTCCACTTTTACCCATTAACTCTTTACCCACTAACTTTTGAAAAGAGCAAAATGATAATTGTACAAACACCCATTAACTTTTCAAACTACATATTTATTTAGGGACAGCCCAAAATGGAAAGTTAAACACTTAAAAAGAGATGGAGGGAGTACTATAGATTTGAAATTAAAACTTTAACGTCTTATAATTGTTGGGAAGCAATTAGCAAAGAGCTCAATCTTGAATTTAATTACGAGATAAACAACTAACAAAATCATATTTGTTGAAATTTAACTAAACAAATTCATCATCCAAATGGCCAGATTAGAATTGAACATTAGAAGAAGACATTACTGACTCCAGATGATCATTGTGGTTGACACTTCCACGGGTATCAAAGATGCATATTAGTCCATCTACAGAAGCAGAAACAAGCTAGTTTTGATGGACAAGGACAAAGCGGACCTATTAAAAATGGTTGAGCCACAATCTTAGTTTTCAAAGTAAGTTCATCTCAAGAATAGGCATCATAATTAAAACAAAGCAGCTCGTTATAGCACCATTTTATCAAACTCAAACAATCATCACACTATAAAAACAGGAATTATAGCCAATACATGGGGAACCACTACTGCAAGACTACATACTTTTTTTTTTCTTTTTTTTTTTTTTTTTTGGGGTACGTCAGAAATGTGCAGGACTACATACGAACAACAGATTGCACCTGTGTAACATCATCCATGTGAGATTCCTCCGAGCATGCAATTTGTTTCTTGGTTCTCCAATCCCAGATGAATATCTGCAGGAAGTTTATCCTATACTAGCAAAGAGACAAGAAGCACCATCGAACAGTGTCAATGTTTTACTCTCTTTATTCCCACATAGTAGACCACTTCTGAAATCCAACTTATAAAGGACATTTTACTCGATTTCATTCACACCCTACTGAAAACAAACAAAATCTCCAAAACTTGCATCCTAATTAATGCATTTGTATTCATCTAGGAACAGTTACATGTACTTGAGGAAGTTGCAAAATTAGAAGTATGTTGAGTTTTCAAAATGCGCAAGCATTATGGAACGTCAACGGAAGAAAATGGGACTAACACTAACAGATCGACTGAGTACATAACTGATTAGATGGGTTAAACATAAAAATGCTTTCTTATGGATAAGACAGGACTCAGCCGCCGTCAATGCTTGCCACAAAATTGAACTGGAAGAGTGAAATGATTGGCGGGGGAAGAATCACATGAATGAAAAAGAGATGCATAAATTTGACAGTCAAGTGGAAAGTTGTTATTGAAGGCATGAGTTCAATGAATTGTTTGGGTAGTCTAAAGGTCTGGGTCCTCGGAGTACTAACTCTAGAAAATATTCTCCATTGTATATAAAAAGAATTTAGCTTTTCCCTAGGTTGTGTCAATTTACACTCAAAATATCAGGAGATTTCAGTGGAAGCTCAGGAACAATCCGTAGGACTAGTATCTCTTAGGCTCAAGTGTGAACAAATCGTCACAATGAAATAGAATTCATTGTATGGCAAATTCAAGACCAATAATTCAAGAATTCAAAAAGAGGTTTTAAAATCTTGGGCAATGGTAGGTGGATAGAACTTTGACAAATCAAAGGGCTAAAGAAATCAGTATGTACTTGCAAAATGTACAGATTTCTTTAATTTATCAGGCGAAATTTGATGCCAAAAAAATTAAAGAGAGTGTTGTTTAGGAATGCTAACTAGTGTATATACTTAACCAAAGAGGAAATAGATAAAGAAAAAGAAGGAAATGGAACAAACCGGCATGAGCAACGGTGACCCAAATGCTTGGAGTTCTTCCATCTTCAAAGGTCGCTCCCCCTCAACCCTTACCATAAACAAACAAGCATACATAAACACATACATACAAAGGTAACAGCATTCAACAAAATCTTCTTTTTTCTGCAAATTTCTCTTCTTTTCTTTTCTAACAAACAGGAAGAGAAAGTAAAGGGGAGCCACTACCTGGTAAGCATATGTGCCCGAGCCGAAGAAGAAGCCAGGTGGAGAAGTCACTTCTGCTGCTACGTAAATAACTACTAGTAGCACAAGAAATAGAGGGAAAAAGGAGATAAGGGTCAACATATTCTCCTCTCTTCCTCACAATTACCTCACACTGAGAGGAGAGCCAGTGTTATCTGCTTCTTTTTTTTTCAGTCTGTCCTACTGTGAAATGGAACTATTCTACCGCCTTCTGCTTCAATGCAAAGCAAAAAAGCAGTTTTCCCCTAATTTCTTTCTTTTTTTTTTTGGAAAGGGAGGAGGCCCCTTCTTTTTCTCTCTAAACAAAATGGAATAGAATATAGATTAATCAGAGCTCTTCAATCTACTTGCGCCAATTGTACCCTTTGTTTCATTTGTTTTTTTATTACCTATGCATTGGTATTACTGCTTAGCGTATCATCTTATGAGCTATCTTAACACTATACACTTGATGCATTGGACTGTTTTACAATGGATAATATTGCTTTCGAAAAGTGGGTCCTTCTACATTATTAGCTATGTATAAACTGGGCGGCGAAACTAACAGAAGTTCCAAAGTATCATGTATAATGCTCCTGGAGAGAGAAACGTACCCTAGGTCCTGAGTGGCAATATCTAAATTGATTAGCATATGATCGAACAATTTAAAAAGACAACATCAGCAACATCATCTAGCCTTACGCGTAGACATTCCCTCATTTCTCCATACAAGAATGCATCTGACTCTTCAACATGTGCACTTGGTCCAAGTTTCGCAATAGAGGTAACAAAACACAGAAGAGGAATTCATGTTAGATTACTTAGCAAACTCTATTTAACTAATGCCATTTTGTCCAGTGCCAGACCTGCTCAAGCATGCTGACTACTAAGGTAGTAGCAAGAAAGACTGCATACAACTATAGCTTTCCTATATTAGTAAAAAGTGTCTATTCAAATTAATTTCTGCAACAGCCAGAAGATTTACATACTACTAACTCGCAATGGATACTACAAAGAAACCATCAAAACTCGGTCTTCATTGAAATTAAAGAAACCTCCACAACAAAAACACTAGATATTCTTTCAAACTTTTCAAAAGAGTTCAAACAAAAGATTCACTAGCCTCAACTAACAGACACCCTGCCCTAAAAATAATCGACGTGGTTGACAAACACAATATCATTGTGCTTCTTTGCAAGACAATATTTCAGTAGCCTTAGACCATACTCCATTGGGGAAACAACCCCACGCCCACTTGCACCCGATGTACCTCCAACCAGAACTCCAATAACCTTCCCAAATTCATCCATCAGAGGGCCACCCGACATTCCTCCTCCTCCTCCTCCACTGGACATTTGAGTAATAATGGCATAAAAATCCTTGCTCAAATAACTAGAATGCTTAAACATACCACTCTTGGAGAAATGTCCAATCGGAGCCTTAGGGTAAAGCACAAAACCTTCAACTGTGGTTAGGATATTGTTATAAATAACCGACAACCCATCATGGTTGGAATAGATATGGAGGTGTGAGAGACGGCTCGAGAAAACCACTATCCGGCACTTGCATAAGGGTAAATTTGGGACGTTATGGCTTGAATTTGTATATGATTTCCCATTTGTATTTCGCGACGTCAGCCCTAAGCCACCACACACCCATCTAATTTAAGTGATATACTCCCTCGAAGACTTCATTTTTATCGTCCTTTGTACATCTGCGACCTCTTCCTCTCTCAATTCACCGCACCATTCCGCCAAGCAGCGGCCTTTCAATCAATATTCTCGGCAGATATGTAGGAGGGGGTAAATACTGATGGGAAGAGGTAAATAACAATGGGAAGAAATAACCTTGGTAAAAACAGTGTAAAATTTGGTGTCGGTAAAAAAGTTGGTAAATAGTACACTAGATATCTACCCCACCCGATCCTCAGTTGCTTTCAATCCGACGTCGTCTTCTTCATCGCCAATTACCCCTCCGATGTCCGCCACGTCATCCTCCACCCGACCACCAGCCCTAACGGAACCCTAATCAACATGACGACCTCCGACCCCTCCCTCGCCATCGAGATCCACCACTCCGTTGCCGCCAAATCATGTTCCGCCGTTGACGCCCCCGTCCCGGCAAAGACGTCGGCGCCAGAAACGGAACCCTTGCTATCTTCGCGGGTGGTGAGGAAGAGACTGTTGAGCGACTCAAACCCTTGTTCTTTCTCCTTGGAAAAGAATCCAATAGAGATCCACGACGATCAGCGAACAAATCCGACGAAAAAATCCATGAATCAGACCAAGGACAATGTTAAGAGTCGATCTGTAGAGAAGATGATCAATTGTTATTGAAAGGTAGCTTGCTTTGTGGAGTGGTGGGGAGAATTAGGGATTCAGAAAGACAGTAGATGTATTTGGTGTGAGAGGATGATAAAAATCTCTCGATAGAACTCGAAGTTATAATTGTATGGAGCGCAGGAGATGAATATTGATTGAAAGGTCGTTGCTTGGTGGAGTGGTGCAGTGAATTGGGAGAGGAAAAGGTCGAAGATGTACAAAGGACGATAAAAATGAAGTCTTTGAGGAAGTATATCACTTAAATTAGATGGGTGTGGCTGCTTAGGGCTGACGTCACGAAATACAAATGGGAAATCATATACAAATTCAAGCCATAACGTCCCAAATTTACCATTATGCAAGTGCCGGATAGTGGTTTTCTTAAGCCGTCTCTCACACCTCAATATCTATTCCAACCATGCTGGGCTGTCGGTTATTGTAACTATATCCTAACCATAGTTGAAGGTGTTGTGCTTTATCCTAAGGCTCTGATTGGACATTTCGCCAAGAGTGGTATGTTTAAGCATTCTAGTTATTTGAGCAAAATTTTTATGCCATTATTACTCAAATGTCCAGTGGAGGAGGAGGAGGAATGTCGGGTGGCCTTCTGATGGATGAATTCGGGAAGGTTATTGGAGTTTTGGTTGGAGGTACATTGGGTGCAAGTGGGCGTGGGGTTGTTTCCCCAATGGAGTATGGTCTAAGGCTACTGAAATATTGTCTTGCAAAGAAGCACAATGGTATTGTGTTTGTCAACCACATCGATTATTTTTAGGCAGGGTGTCTGTTAGTTGAGGCTAGTGAATCTTTTGTTTGAACTCTTTTGAAAAGTTTGAAAGAATATCTAGCGTTTTTGTTGTGGAGGTTTCTTTAATTTCAATGAAGACCGAGTTTTGATGGTTTCTTTGTAGTATCCATTGCGAGTTAGTAGTATGTAAATCTTCTGGCTATTGCAGAAATTAATTTGAATAGACGCTTTTTACTAATATAGGAAAGCTAACCATCGTCGATCCATGTCTGCATCGCCGTCAAGGAACATCGCCGTCGATCTTTGCCTGCATCTGGTCGATCGTTACCGTCGGAAGCTACAACCCTGAATCACGCGATTTAAGGTTTCGATCGTTGCTGTTCGTCATCACTGTCGCCTTCGCCGGCGATTAGAAGCTTCGTCGTCATTCACCTGGGCTTCTTGCTGCAGGGGGGAGAGAAAGAGACAATAAAATATGGGATGGAGATGAACAGTGCTACGCCATTTTTACCTAGTACTGTTCAAATATGTATGGGGCACAGTGATTTTACCCAAGCTGTTAGACCTCCCTTTTCTTCTTCTCCTTCTCTACTTTGCCGAGAAATCAGGGTTTACAGATGTTGCTGCTGTTGTACTCCATTTTTTATTTTTTAAAATGATTTTAGTAGTGCATTTACTAGAAGCTTTTCCTCTTTCCACGTGTAAAAATGAAGCGGTTCACACGGTTCAATAAAGTCGTGTCACACAGCTGCATCTTTACTCGCCCTCGGAAACTCATCCAACTAGCGGTGCACGCGTTTCCGGATTGGACTGGTTATCTTGAAATTCAGCAACCGGATCACTTTGACCGGTTCTAAAAAATTAATAACCAAAACTTAATCAATATACATATCGAACCAGTCCAGATCCAAACTGCAATACCAGACCTGTTTTGGTTCTGTTTCGGTTCTACCCGAATAGCATTGAAATATTTTTTCACAACATATGAACTCAAAAAATTATTTAGTACTTCGAGCACCAAACAACTATTAAAATAATTCTCGTTTGAAACCAAATGTGGTCCATATGATGCAGAAAGTACTTGACAATCTACCATCAATAAAAAAATTAAACAAAGAATGGATAATAATGAGAAAATAAATTCAACAGTATTTCTTATTAAGGAACTAAAATTGAAAATTGGGTATTAGTAGAGTCAAATTGTTATAGTAGGAGTGTTATATTAACGACTTCCTAGCAAAATAGATTTCTACCATAAATACATAATTATGTACGCATATAAATATATATTACTATATATATGTATTATCCGGTTCAGTTCTAACCGTGGTTCTTAAATTGAGAACCAATAGCCAAACCATAATTATCGGTTCTTATTTTTTCAAAACCATAACTAGATCAATGAACCGCATAACCTAACCAAATAGAATGGTTCGGTCCGGAACGAATCGGTTTAGCGGTTGTATCGATTTTCTTGTGCAATCCTACATCCAACACCAAGATTTTAATGGATCGATTGGTAGCGAGAAATCACAAAGCAACAATGCAAAATACTTAGATGCAAAATCACAAATAGAGCTATTAGCTTTCGAACTAGTAAAACTTAAGGATTAAAATTTTGTGGATGTCATTTTTTTCTAAAAAGATCTGGATCAATATTTAGAATACCTAGAAAAAATTGTAAATAAGTTCAAGAAAATTAAAATGATTTGTGGGTTGTAAATAATCCCAGTAGAATAAAAATTGGTAAGAACATCTCCAAGAGGCTTTCCACTTGGACCCATTGGCTACTATATCCAGCAAACCCCATATTATTGTTCCAATAGGCTCTCTACTTGGCTCACTACTTAGGAGGTGTTCCACTAACAAAAAACTATTTTTTTCCAAAAATCGAGACAGGTCATTCTCTCATACAGTGAGAGAATACCAACACCAATACCAATATAACATCTATGTAACATTCTATATTGGTTGAATTGGTTGTCGAAAAAATAGATAATCCCCCAATCTATTGTCACATTCTAACGCGGATAACATGTCCATTTCGGCCAATCAAATAGGACCTTGAAATTGAAATAATGGAGCTAATAAGTGGTAATGGAATCCAACCAAAATTGAAGGTGGAGTTCTATTATGCTACCTAGAGCTTCATTTCGATTTCCTGCCACCGTTGAACTTTCACATTGATTACCTTTGTCTCCTCCTTCCATTATCTGTCAAACAAAAGAAGCAATTGAAACTACAATCATTTGACTCATTTCAAAATTGGAGTCGAGTCCAGATAACAATAATCCAAGCAATTAAAATTACAGTCATTTCAAAATCAAGTGTCCCAAATATCCATAAATATGAACATTGTCCCAAGAGCTCTACGATTGGCTTAACATAACTCAATTTGACTACAACAAAATTCACTCACTCGATTCAATACAACAAATGATATAAGTATCTTCCAACACGACAATGCGTTAACAAAACCTGAATTTGATGAAACCTATACACTGGGGGGGGGGGGGGGGGGGGGGGGGGGGGAAGACACATTTACATATATGTATATATATGCATGGAGAGAGAGAGAGAGAGAGAGACCTGGGTAGGAATGGGTCAATAATGGGCCTAATGGCGCCTTAACCGCACCAAACTGAAGGATTTTGATCGTGTTTTTTTTTTTCTTTTACCTCTGATTGGTTTAGGCGGCTATGATTATGGGAAAACCGAACCCAATTGGTTCAGTTTCAGTTCATAAAATTAAAACCATTTGAAACCTAAACCGACCCCATATATAACCCTCTCTTCAGTAAACATTCCAATTAGGCAATTAGTTTCCCAACCAAGCAAAACTCACAAACGGTATAAGAAGATCTATATAATTCTAACGGATTTTTGGAGTAATATCTAAGATCATAATTTAATCTATGTATACGCGGCTATGTAATATGTTTTTTTTTTTCCTTATCATTCGTCATTCCTAATCTATGTAACATGTTTTGAGTTAAATTTTGTTTTACCGCCTATGTTATATACACATTCTTTATTTTGAATTTGGTGGTTTTGTATGACAATGAATTGGCAAAATTATTCGAAGTCCAAACAGATAAACCGAACTGAACTGACTAAATGCAATGCAGATCGGTGTAGTTTGTTGGTGGTATTAGTCAGTCTCAGTATGCAGTAAGAAAAAACCGCTCAAGTCTGTACTGTTTATCTTTATCGTAAAAACCGACCTAACCGAATTACTTCCATCCCTACATGTGATATTGGCCATAGCATTTTTGAGCTTGGGGAGGCAGCTAGGCCATATTAAAAGGGGAGTCTAATTATCTAACACTCTCAGGATACCCTGTGACATTTGCATGTGGCGCTCACAACAAATCACATAACAATAAATTTACCAGATGAGACATCAACCTATACAAATATCTTGTGTCGTTAGGAGTCAAAGGATGACTCAAATTGTGAGTGCCACGGATATCCATGGCCTGAAATAAATGATGCTACATAGTACCTCCTAGATACCCAAGAATTACAAGGAGAGAAATGCATCACTCTACCAAAATAGATTAGCAACCAAGTAATTAATGTCAACAATGTCTTGTATTTTTTCAGTTGAACCATGTCTTGAAAGTTCTATTGAGACACCAAGGTCTCAAAATCACCAGGGGTCAACCCCGCAAAATCTTTTAAGACGCAAGAAATTTTAATTTACGATTGGCAATAAAAAAGATAAAGAGTTAATTAAGCATATAACTCAGTAGAACATCAAATTTGTACACCCCAGTAGTGCCACTGTGGGTCCTCTAGAATCTCCATTTGTGTTATAAATCATTTATTTTTTCAAGAAAGTTATCATATTATGTGTACAAAAAAGCATACTGATCGGACATTGGTATATACACATTTGTTTTACAATTCATTCTCTAAATTGATCGGACATTGGTATATACATGATTAAGACACATTTGATTTACAATTCATTCTCTAAATCATATTTGCCATCCAGTTTTTGTATGATAAGGCTACCAATATCGAATGAATTTGATTTTTTGCAGGAATGATTTACTCAGTATTTCAGACAAAATCGCTTAACAAATTAAACAAAAAAAATGAACGGTTGAGATAAAAAAAAATACAAATTATAGAGGGCCACAACCAAAGGCACTACAGAAGTGTGTAGGGCATTACGGAAACCTCAAATCCGTAGATGTGTAGTGACGTTTTGGTCAAGCGCCTTGTTCTGTTAACAATTAGGCTTCACTTTGAGTCTCATTGCGACACTTTATAGATCCAAGTAGATTGACACTTTATAGATCCAAGTAGATTGACCTGGGGCTGGGTGACCCAATAAAAAGGGACTTCAGTATGTCACAGCTGCAATCACCAGTTTGGGTTCTATCCCAAGCACTTCCTCCCCTAATATTTTGATCATATGAAAAATCCTAGTTTGCCTAGGTATATAGAATTGCTATGTTTTAATCTTTTGTAAAAATCAGTCCACTAATCAAAAAGTCAATCAATCACACAACTGAAAGCAAATAATCGAAGAACACCAAAATATACATGGAAAACCCTAAATGGGTAAAAAAATCACGGGAAGGAATCAAAAACACTATAATCAATGTCATTCATTTAGCAACTATTTACCTCAACAGTTCAACAAGGTATGTTACACCAGTTTCACAGTTGGAAAAAGATCAATATAATGACCTTGGTCTTGGAATCCTACTCCTCAACAAAACATCATCTTTAAAGGACTTGGGTATCCTCTCTAGCTTAATAGCATCCTCTACTATACAGGCACATCTTCATGAAATTGCAATATCTAACATAATACTCCGTCCCATATTTATTGTCCACTTACACTATTCACTACCCCTTAAAAAATTGGTTATATTTCCAATTTATAATGTAATATATATTCAATATAGATCTCGTTTGATAGTTCCCAATGAGCACTATAAAAGAAAGTTATCAAAATTATAAAAAGCATTATAGATTGAACGATATAAGCAATTGAAAAATGGCACGCATACCCGTAAATGGACAAAAAAAATTGAGACGGAGGGCAAGCCCATAAGTAGGGTTGTAACCGGTTCAGTTTGGTCCGGTTCTTGGGAGTTTTGGACTGAACTGGGAAAAACTAGTTCGGAGAAAGTATGGAACCAAAACCGGTTTTTTAGAGATCGGTTCGGTTCCGGTTCGGTTCGTCCCGGTTTAGTGATCGGTTCGGTTCTCAGAAATTCAATCAAACAGCTCAACAAGAATCAATACAAAAAAAGGGAAGAATCGATACAGATGAATATAACAATACAGATATATAGAATCGACACACATCTATACATTTTCAACAAGAATCAATACAAAAAAAAAGGAAGAATCGATACTGATGAATATAACAATACAGATATATAGAATCGACACAGATCTATACATTTTCATCTTCTATATGTTCTCGATCTATATATACGCACATCAATAGATACAGAAATTCAGTGAAACAAAGAGTACTCGAAAGAGAGAGAGAGAGAGAGAGAGAGACTGTCCTCGATCTGCGTTCCTCTTCTTCTTCTTCTTCGTTTGGAGGCGAGAAAGAGAGAGCGCTTCATCTTCCTTTGAAATCGAGAGAGATAGACCCGATCTGCCATATATATACACGGATATACATACACGATCCGCTATCTCTTCAATCTCGGTGTGAGGGAGTCGCCGTGGTGTAGGAAAGAAGAGGCGATGGAAAATTGGAAATGGTAGAGTAGAGAAAGAGAGAGAGGAGGAGGAGAGGGCCGCTGCACAGAGATTTTAGAGAGAGACGAAATGAGTGGATAAGAGTTTAGGGCTTGAGAATGTTGTGTATATATATGGTTAACAAATGATAACTCAGGTATGTAATAAATAGAATACGTATCCTGTAATAACATGAAGAGGTGTCCAACCAAGCGGTAAGGAACTTGATTTCCACATGCGCGGACGGGGTTCGATTCCCACCCCTCACATTTTTGGAGTATATATAGTGTATATTATGTATTATATATTATATATATAAAACCGGTTTGGTTTGGTTCGACCGGCGTTAAAATCTCAAGAACTAGGAACCGAACCGGTTCCTAAAATTTTGAAATTCTCAGAACCGAGAACCGGACCAGTCTATTGAAGAACCGAAAAAAATAACCAGTTCACACCGTTTCGCCGGTTTGGTTCGGTTCAATTTTTTTTTTTGTTCAGCCCTACCCATAAGACAGCTCGTTAAATGTTCAGATTAAGCTATAAAGTTCCTAATAATCTCATACTTCATAGACTCTAGAATTAGCTCGTTAGATGTTGAGATTAAACACACATAGCAATCCAGTCATGACATTCTACAAACTTGTGATGGATTTAGTCTTCATCGTTATTCTTTATTGTGATATCAAAGGGTGTCAGATCCTCTTATCCTTACAGATTGTGTTTTTCAATATAGGAAGACATGCCATAGACATGTTTTAATATCTGAGAATATCTACCGCACATCATATTCATGTAAAAAATCAAGCGTTAGATATTTAGGCATAACATATTAATGCACATTTGCCATGTCAGTAATGAATCACTAGAATTGAGAAAGACAAATGTGTAGGAAATAAATAGGACAAAACCCAACACCAATGAAACATTACAACAAACACCTAGACTACACCAATGTAGAAATTACCTGAGACGGAGAGTTTCACCACAAAGAATTCAACGAATTTATGAAAAGAAAAACTTAATCACGCCAAATGTAAGCGTGACAGATAGCAAATTTATATTTTCTTCTATTGTTTAAAGCATCGTATGTAATCCCCTTATAATCACGCCTAATGGAAAGAGAAATTTCCTAATAATGTAAACACACACACAGAGAGAGAGAGAGAGAGAGAGAGAGAGACCAGAAGAGAGAGAAGACGATCACAAAGATGTCGATCCCGGAGAACTAGGGCTTTTCTCTGCCCAAAACGAGATACATCGTCGTTTAAAAATCGGAGCAAAAACGAGAGAGACAGAGGGAGAACGGAGAGAGAGCCATACCAGCAAACGGAGAAGAGGAGACCAGAGCGAGGAGTACCGTAGATTCAAAGACTGGGCTCTTCTCTGCCCAAAACACGCGCGCGCGGGAGCGAGCGAGAGAGAGAGAGAGGCGTATCAGGCTACCAGCAAAGGGGACACCAGATGGATAGGAGAAGAAATTACCGCCTTTTCGATACAGCGAGGGGTATGGTATGGAAAAGGAGAGAGAAACAGAGGCATACGGTGCCGTTTTGTCTTCCTCTTTGTCTTTTCATGTCACGCCACTTTTATGAGCTATGGTACAGAAAATGAAAAAAAAAAAAAAAAAACATGAAAGAAAACATGAAAACACAACCGACGAATGAGATCCGTCCGGTACACTAATCAACGGACACTATTTGAATAGTGTACTTGATGGATCTCATCCGTCGGATGTGTTTTCATATCCTCTTTCATGTACCAAACACTTTCTCCACTTTTATTTCCAATCCCGCCATTCGTAATTGGGTGTGCACCAAAAAAAATCAGAAAATGATAGACAAAAATTATTCCTCGCTAATGTCATCGATACTAATGGGTAAAAGACTGCAATAACCCACTTGTTTTAATGATCGAGCCCAATCAAATCAGTTAGGTAAATTTTTGGCTCAATCGAGTATAGCCACTTCATCGGACGCAGGTTCATTAATCAAATGATATTTTCGTCCAATTAAATATCCACAGTTCCAGAGCAAAAAGAAAGACTTCAAGTGGGGCTTGGGGGTGATTTGGAAGACTTTAATGCCTTCGGACACATTAATGTCTTCTGATCTTGTGGTTATCCAATTTCCGATGATTTTCAATTTTAGTGGCAATTGATGGTATACGTAAAACGTGAAATCCTAACAGTTTCGATCAACCATTATAAGAGTAGACTCGGTAATGGCCTTAAGAATCTATACGTTCAACTTACTAGATAGCAAACTAAGTCTTGTGTAGTAATTGAATGTGCAGTAGCAACATGACTACAAACATAGTCAGAACGAGTGCTTGTTGATTAAAACGTCCATGTAAATTGTTGGCTTAATCAAGTTTACAAAGCCTCTTCATCGGGAAGTGATTGATAGTAAACTAAGTCTTGTGCAATAATTGAATGAATAATAGCCACATGACCATGATACAATCATGACAATCGAGATCGTTGATTTTGTTGTGCTTGTTGATTAAATAATTCATTTATATTTTTGGCTCGATCGGGTTTAGAAAGCCCTTCTATCGACTTGCAAATACATTAGGAAAATGATATTCTCTGTCCGATCAAGTGTTTAACGAATAAGTGATCGATTAACTTCATTCCTACTACTAATGATTTAATTATTCAATATTTCACAAAACTTAGACAATGATTTAATTATTTAATTTATTGTTTTCTTAGTACCTCCAGTACTGAAGAAAATTCTAAAGTCTTGTATTTGCAATAATCGGGAGAAACAAACAAAATTGTACTCGGAAAAATGCTAACATAAAATGAAAAAAATGCTCGCACAGTCGAAAGTTGTAGAAGAAGACAGTAAAAATTGAAGGAAAATCCCCAAGTAAATTTCAAAACCTATCAACATAGTCAGCCATGCAGATACTATATTAGAATTAGTCACACAAATTAAGCATGTAAGAGAAGTTTCTAATTCTAGACTTTGTAGGAGCCCTCCTAGTTTGACGACCCAATATTCTTCTTCTAGTATATGTATACATCAATTATTAGCTTTATTGGTAATCATATGGATCATGTTATGAAACTAAAGAACATTCTTGGTGCTAGAAGAGTTGGCAAAGCAGTTGAATAAATTGTGAAAGTTCTTTTCATACGGTTACATAGTCAAAATGTGAAGCCTATGACTGATTAATCTCTTTCGAAATCCGTCGTAGGTCCAGAGTCTCTACGGACTATTTTCACACCCAGGGGAGGTGGTTAATATTGCTACTCCCGTTGCCCTTCACTTTTTCTACATAGAGAAAAAAAAAATTGCTCTCTCCATTTCAAAAAGTTAATCCACTATAGAAAGATGTGTAAATTTTACATTAAAAAATAAAATACTTTTGCACATAATTTTTTCAAATTTTGTGGCACCAAATTAAAGAACTCATTGAGAAACAACGTACACCCATGTTTACAGCCTACAGACTCTATTCCTCCAAATTAATTCTTATTCAATTTTAATTTTGAATGAACTAACTACATACGGGCATTTAAGTACGTAAATGGTGCCACAAGATCAATTATGGCCAAAATTGGTGGTTACAAATAGAATATTTCTAGTTGCAATAGTCTATACCAAAGTTTAAAAAAGGACAGTCCAAGAAGATTAAGTTTTATTCTTTGGTTTCTCGATCCATAATCTCAAAACACTACTATATATCAAAAATAAATTGACAAGCACATTATTCTCATAATTCATGATGTAAAAACCAAATTACATGCATCTCGACAAATTTTAGCTAGGGACTCAAAATCTACTGTCAACCCGGTGAGATACTCAATCAAAGGTAATTAGAAAAAAGCTCGTAAAAATTGACGTACTTTTTTAGAGGTTTCAAACCTTCAATCTTAAGTGGGTGCAAACCCCCCACAAATGGTCACCAATAGGCTAACTCCTAGAATTTTTGCGAAATGCTTCCCAACTATCCAACAAATGTGGTTTAATAGAATAATTAAAATAGGCTTGCTAAGTACTACACTTGGTTCTCCTCCACTATAGAACTTTTCTATATGCTGACTTCTTATTTTAAAATCACAAATTAAAGACTGTGAGGGAACTTAAGAATCTAGAAAGTCAGCACAAATGAAAAGTAAACAAGAAGAATTTTCTTACTTACCGAAAAAAAGAAATAGAAAGAATTTTCTAAAGTATTAGCATATATGCATGGAGAGAAAATTCTTCGCCTACTAAACGCCTCTATAAAAAGCAGTCCCAATTAAACACAATATCCCACACAAGAAACAACACAAGCTTTAGTTTTTAAGGGGGAAAAGAAAAAAAAAATCTCTCTTTATATTCCAATAAAATGAAAATCTTCATGACTTCATCATTTCAATTTATAGCTGCAACTCTTTTCTTGGCTGCTGCTTTTGGAGTATCAAATGCTCAATTGAGTGCCACGTTTTATGCCAACACTTGCCCTAATGTGTCAAGTGTGGTACGCGGTATCCTGGAGCAAGCTCAACAAAACGATGTCCGAATTGGGGCCAAACTCATTCGGCTTCATTTCCACGATTGCTTTGTCGATGTAATGTTTACTTTCTTTTCCCTCACTTTCAAAGTTTTTCTTAGTTTCTTAAATAATATGTTATATATAATCAAAAAATTCTTTCAATCTCATTAATGAAGTACTTAAAAAATGATTCCACTCGGTAGTGGAGCCACCAAGGGGCAGTGTGGCACGTGCTACTCCTTGTTTAAATTTTTATTTTTAATAAAATCCAACTCCGCCCATGGTTTCACAAAAATTTTCGACAAGAGTTTGAGTTATCCCGGATGCACATAAATCTATCCCTAAATGTGGCTTATTAGCTTCTTAATCTAACTACACATGTTAAATGTACTTATCGCATTGCGTGCAGGGTTGCGATGCCTCGATTTTACTAGACAATGCGAACGGAATAGAAAGCGAAAAAGACGAACCAGCAAATTCATCGGTCGATGGATACGGTGTTGTCGACGACATCAAGGCTGCACTGGAGAATGTCTGCCCTGGAGTTGTCTCCTGCGCTGATATTTTGGCCATTGCAGCTCAAATTTCTGTCTCCTTGGTACTTTTCTGCACCTCCCTACCCTAATAACTACTCCATCTTGAACAAAAGACAGGCCAACCATATGGTGTCTGATGCCAACTAGCTAGTTACCAAAAAATGAATGGTTAATTTTTTTGCCGACGGGTAGAGGCTAGGGGTGTCCGGGCTAGCTTATACACAGCTCGACTAATCCCCTCCCAAGCCCGATCAAAACAAGGCCATTCACGCCGCAAGCAAGAGATTCACATAAAATTACTTTCTTACGGCCTGAGTTCGAAAAGCGAACCCTCGTCAATTTTGTACACCCAATGAATGGATATTTTATTGTTGTATACTTATTACTAGTATGTTACTACAGGGAGGAGGTCAGGCATGGGAAGTACAGATGGGCCGAAGAGATAGCAGGACAGCTAACAAAGGGGCTGTTGGTAGCAGCATCCCAAGTCCTTTTGATACCTTCGATATCGTTAGATCCAAGTTCACTGATGTTGGTCTCGACTCAACCGATCTTGTTGCTTTATCTGGTAACTTGAATCCAAAATTTAATTGAAAAAAATCTTAGAAAACTTTCAAAGTAAAATCAATAAAAATTAATCAACTACTATTCCATATATAAGTTTCCATTGCCAATATTTTAAAAGCTAGCACACAAATTTACTTCCCCAGGTGCTCATACAATCGGCCGAGCTCGATGCTTGACGTTCACCCGGCGCCTTTACAGCTTCAACAACGTGACTGGAAACACAGACCCGAGCCTGGACCCAACCTATGCTGAAACGCTGCGCCAGACGTGCCCAGAAAACGGGTCTGGGACCACCTTGACCGACCTCGATCCCTCCACTCCCGACGGCTTCGACAACAACTACTTCACCAACCTGCAGAACAACCGCGGCCTCCTCCAGAGCGACCAAGACCTGTTCTCGACTAGCGGGTCTGATACGGTCGCCATCGTCAACCGATTTGGTAACAGCCAGAGCGACTTCTTCGATAGTTTTGGGCAGTCCATGATCAACATGGGGAATATTAGTCCTTTGACTGGAAACAATGGGGAGATAAGGGCTGATTGCAAGAGGATTAATTAATAATTGAACAATCTTGTGATGATACAAGAGAATTATCTAGTTTTGGGAATTTTCAAGGTTTTTTTTTTTTTTTTTTTGTTAGGATCAATTATCATTTTGCACGATAAGGAAAAAATGCGGTGCAAGTGTGTAAGAATTGCATTAAACTGTTGCATGGAATAAAGAACTCTCAAGCCAAGAACGAGAGATTGGCCCTTGGCCCTTTCTTTCCATATTGGTCATATTTTGGTTGTGTATAAATTTTTATATCTGCACCCTTGCAATTTACTTGATTATGCGTCACTAAATATCTGGATTTTGAATGAAGAGAGCAAGGTAATAAATTCCATGCCCATATCTTCCAGTTTTGATTCGAGGGTGTGGTTCTACGATTTAATGTTTATTGAGTTCCTACATATTTGAGGTACAAAAGAAGAGGGTGGAATGTTTCTTGAGTTCCTCAATGTTACAAAATGCTAATGTTTCTTGAGTTCCTCAATGTTCAGAAATTTCTTGAGTTCCTTTACCTAATGTTTCTTGAGTCCCTCAATGTTCAAAAAATCCTTGTGTTCCTCAATGTTAAAAAATGCTTAGTGCCAAAAATTTGGGCTCAAATCCTCTCCTGACCATGATCTCCATTGGCATAGGTATTATTATTGTTGTTGTAATCACTTCAAAATCATGATCGTTTAATTTGTGGCAGTCTCAACCATGCAGTTTGTTGCATGGTGGTATCAGATTAAGCAACATTGAAGGTGAGTTATCCCTACGGAGTTTTTAGGGTGTTTAAGATTCTTCGGGATTCTTCTTCTTACAAAGAATCGTAGAATCAGGGCCGGCCTTGGTGGCAAGCCCACCAGGCGGCTGCTTTGGGCCCCCAATTCTGTGGCCCAAAATTAGGTCCCCCAATTTATAAGGAAGTAATATATATTATGTAGCGTGCGAGATTGGAAGATTGGCTTTGATGGCGCAATGGTCTTCGACCATGGTCCATGGCAATCATGGTCCAAATCCCCGTACCGATTTCACCTCTTCAAGCTTCTTTCTTTCTTTGAAGCTTTCGTCTTCTTTCTTTTCTTTTCTTTTTTTTTAATTTCAAAAAGCTTTGCCACAGTTTTTACTTTTTCAGTTTCTAAATAGAATGCATGTCATTGTTTACTTTTTTTTTTAGTTTCTTATCTTTGTAAAAAAATTACTTTTCATATTTTTAGGAATTATGACAACAAAAACTGATCATACAAGAGAAATAATGACTTAATTTTGATTTTAGTTGACTTGTTTGTTAATGTGATATGCATTATGTAACCCGTGCATAGTGATATAGATGAATACTAATCAAAAATATATTATGTCGTACGTATAATCTCATTTACTGGAATAAACTTAGCAAAATTGCTTTAATTAAACTTTGATACCAAATTTTAAGCCAAATTTATGGGTTGCACACTTATATTCCTCGTAAGGATATCTTTTTGAGGTTAACTTTCTTTTCTCAATTGAACAAAAAAGCATTTTTTTCTTCATATTTTTTGATAATTAAGGCCCAATTTCACAAGCTTGCTCAAGGCCCCGGGAATTTCAGGGTCGGCCCTGCGTAGAATCCCAAAATCCTCCCTAAAAAAATTCTTAGGAGAACTCACCCTAAGAAAAAACTTGTTTTTAACTCAAAAGCCATTCTATTCTCCTAACAAACAAACTCCCCCAAAAAACTAGTTTTGTTTTAACTCTAAAACAACCCTATTCCACTAACAAAAACTCCCAAAAAAAACTAACTACCCTTTACAATAAACTACAATTAAAAAACCAAAAAAATACTTTAGTGGAACAAGTTGTAGATTTAAACTACAATTAAAGGTGTACAAACTAAAAAACCAAAAAACAAATCAGTGGAACATGGCCAATTCTCGTTAGTTACTTTAGTTAACTCCACCAGCTAGTTGTGTGTGTTGACAATTATATTTACAACTTGACGTATAAGTCTAGGTTTCTGCATCACACAATTGAAAACAAAGGGACTACAATGTGGATTGGTGTAAAGTCCAGGGACAATGTATAATTCGTAGTTGGCTCTGTTTGATGGTCAACAACCCCAACTCCCAAGTAACCTGACTTTTGCAGCCTTACAGAAGAAAAACAAAAATGAATGAATGAGAAAGCTGACTTTTCGAATAGGGCCAACTGAAACACTCTTTCCTCCATGAAAAAATTACTCCATTTTCAATTTTCGTCAATTTTTTGGAAAAAATTCAAAATACCCCCCAATCTTTGACCTCAATGTCTGATAGACTCCCAAACTTTTAAAAAAATCAATTTCATTCCTAAATTTTCATTCCGTTGTCAAATAAACCCCTACCTCTCAATTTGTCAAATCCCTAACAGTTTTTGCTGATTTGGACATTCTTACTTCATTAAATGCTTACGTGGAATCCTATTCCACTCAGAATGTCTTTTTTTTTTTTGGTGCAACGGAATGATCCACTCAGAATGTCACACCTCTCTCTCTCTCTCTCTCTCTATGTTTTCTTCAAAACCAGAATCAAACTCAATGCCATTCTTCCTTCCTGCTTACAAAATCAAACTCGGAGACGAAAACCCAAAATTACTCAAAATTCTATGAGCCCAGACATGGCTGGTGGCAACAAAAACAGGATCCCTCGTCACCTCCTTTGAAATAGGGCACCGAAAACTCTACCGGACAAGCCAATGGCATTCACCAGTCTCTTCAACTCCCTCTTCAAACTTGCCACCGTCGGATACTGTCGAAAGCCCCTGTTTTCGCCATCCTCCAATTTTATATTTTTTTTAACAAAAAATAGAATAAAATTAACCCAATTGAAATAATTACCAATTGAAGAAGAAGATCAACAACCCAATTGGATCACCACCACCATCATTGAACTTGCCCTGTTTAGGCAAACACAGTGTAGTAGTGCGTTTCCCCTGTTTCATCGTCTTTTTCAACTGGTAAAACAAAAACCCATTTCAGATCTCTCCATTTTTTTAGTGTGTAAATGCTTGCGGATAACCGGCGATTAGGTTGTTGCAACCCAGTCGCAAAACACGAACCGGTGTCAATGGACCACAAACTTGTTCAATTTCTTCGACGTGGCAAAATTAGGGTCTTTGGATTACGGGCAGATGGAGGCAGGGTAGTCGACGCTGTAGATACCGGATGGGCTGGTAGATTATCAAGAGTTTAGGAGGTATATGGATGCTAAGGAGATGGAGTTGTACATGATTTTTCAGACAATTGATAGTTGAGCATAATGGGTACACTGGTTTTCCTTTATTCCTTTGTTTTAATGTGCAGTTTTGTTACAAATAATTACTCCATAAGACATTGGGAGAGGGAGAGGAAAGAGAGAGAGGGACACGATGACATGTGTGACATTCTAAGTGGAATAGGATTCCACTTAGGCATTTAACGGAGTCACAATGTCCAAATCAGCAAAAACCGTTACGGGTTTGACAAATTGAGACGGTAGGGGTTTATTTGATAACGGAATGAAAGTTTATGAGTAAAATTGATTTTTTTAAAAGTTTGGGAGTATATTAGACATTGAGGTCAAAGATTGGGGGTATTTTGAATTTTTCCCTATTTTTATTTCTGTCATCTTCTCTATCGCTCCTCTGTTGTTCCAGAGTGAACAGACTACCTCGAAACCGTGCCCTCTCTCTCTCTCTCTCTCTCAGTACTTCTCTCTCTGTACATAGGGTTCACTCTTTACAGTGAAATGGAGGGTTTCGCCATTCCGGCAATGCAGATCTGACTCTCAATCTCCGTTCACCAGAACAGGCACAACTCCGGCGACTAAGACGATTCCGAAAATGAAAGCAAGCGTGATTCCCGCAAACTTAGGTACCTCTCTCACCTGCTTGTCCCACTGGACTTGCTCTAACAACCCCAACTTTCAGCGCAGGCTTGTGTCTTCTTTACTTTCTTTTCTTTTTTGGTAATAGTGTTCAAGTAAATGGCGAATGACTGTTTCTTGCCTTCAAATGATGTGATAGAACCCTGCATTTATTTTTCCTATTATCATTTTCTTCATCGGATAAAACGCCAGAACAGCAACTTTCCCCACTACTTTGTGCTTTCTTTACTCTTTCTCTCTGAGGTTTAAGAAAACGGTGAACTATGGAACCTAACATTTCTCTCCTGTTTTTTTCCTCAGGAAATATTAGTTTCTTTTGCAAATGCAGACCACTAAATGGATCTTCTTCCACAGTAATTTTTAATCCATCCATGGAAAATGAGATACAGATCATTTGCTCTGATTCAGGCCCGAGGATGACCAAGGTAATGTTGGAAATTCTCAATTTTTTGTCCGACTTTCCTGCTATTTGTCTCTAATGAATTCCGCACCTTTTCTTTTATGAGAAGGAAAAGGTTTTGACACTATGTTTGAAATGCAGATGTTGTTTGTGGGCAAATTTCACCCATATTGACCTCAGTGCTTGATGGATACAACGTCTGTATTTTTTCTTATGGACAAGCGGGAACTGGAAAAAAGTATTTACAACGGAAGGAAGGAACCTTTGAGAATTGGGGAGAGGTACCGAACATTTGAGTAGTTGTTCAGGATTTCCAAGGAGCAATTACATGAGATGTGAGTTATCCGTAAGCATGTTGGAGGTTTACAACGAGAAGATATGTGTTGGTTCCCTCCTTATTTTTGTGGAGGTGGAATAATTTTGTGTTAGCCCAAAAAAAAGAATTATTTTGGGCTTGTTTTTGGATTAGAAGATTCTACACCTTTTGTTAGGAAGGCACATGACTAGCACATGCTTTGTTAACTTCCTTTGGAAGATTGAAAGAGGAACTTCTAGTCTCTTTGGGGAAAATATCAGAATATTAGTAGCCTCTGGAAGAGAAAAAAACGAGATAGTGCACTCTGTGTGTTTGTGAGTTCCGGTGGAAGTTGGTCAAAAAGAAAAATCAAGTGCTGCCTTGTTCTCCTATTTTTAGCCTACCTACAGCAGCTTGTGCGCCTACTTTGGGGGCTGATTTTGTCTCTTTTTCTGGCTCTCCATTTGCAGCAATTTGGAAGGTTTTGGTCATCTACAATTGGTGAGGTTTTTGCTCTTGTTCTCTTGTAATTTGTCCTTAGGGTGTTTGTGAGATCTTTGTATCTTTTGTAACCCATTTGTAAGAACTTTGTTGGTAGTGGAATCAGACATCAGTCCCGTGGACGTACCTCATATTTTTTGGGGGAACCACGTAAAAATTGCTCGTCTCTTTACTTGTGGTTTGCGATTTCATAGCTTATTTGCTGCAGTTATTTAATTCCTCTGTGATTTATACATGTTGAAATTGGTGCTATTTTTCCCAACAATAAGAGACCTCCTAACGGAACTGCAATCAGCCTGCTAAAAAGTTTTTATTCTCTGCCTCTGGGCCCCTATTTTTTTTTTTTTTTTGAGGTGAACGAGCTGTCTTGTGTTGCTTTTCATATGCCATATGATGCCTATTGAGTACTTCATTATCAGCAGAAGCAACAAGAAAGAAAAAAACAAAAGGATCTATATATATGTTTGTGCATACACTGGCTTGCATTGCTTCTTAATCACTTTGATTTTGTCAAGCGAAAGCTGTCCTGGAGCTTTAGATATCATTTGTTTTAGTTGTTAATAGGACTTTACATGAATCAAGAGGATGACTAATATGTTTTAATGGGAATGAAGGTTGGAGATAAAGCAAGCAAGAGAGGGCACCGAGGCGAGGAAGACCTGGGACTTGTTGAAGCTCGTGTTGATGATACTGATGCAGTATGGAAGTTGATCAGGTATGTGAGTCGAGCCAGATCTCCTAATGCTAATCAGCTTAGCAGTCATTCTCACTGGTAGTTGTGAATTTCGTTTAACATAATCATTCCTCATGCTTTGGTTCTAATTCCTTATCTGTACTGAGCTATCTGTAGAGTTCCAATTCATTGTTCACAAAACCAACTAGGTTCCCTCAGTTGTTTCTTTTTCAAAGTAAAAACTTTCCTTAGTGTGTGGAATCTTTGGATGATTTCCCAAGGTTACTGAACTCTACTTGTTTGATTGTCCCTTTGACAAATAAAACTCTTGTTTCTCGTGGCTTGTTGATAGTGAATGTTAAGGGAGAGAGCTTAACAAGCAAGCAGAGACAAGGAGAATCCTTTGGCTGGTGGACTTGGCTGGAAGTGAGCATGTTGGGTGCATTGAAGTTGAACGTGAAAGATTGGGAGGAACTCGGTTTGTTAATACATCCATTTCAGCACTTGGAGATGTTCTCTCTTCTCTTGCATCGAAGAAGGCCCACATTCCATACTGGCATCTCTCTCTCTCTCTCTCTCTCTCTCACAAAAGCACACGCGCGCGTTTGCACACATCTGTATACATATTCATGTCCTTGACACTATATCAGCAGTTATGGAGTATGTGGGCTAGAGGTATGATGAATTCCAGCATTTAGGAACAACTGAGCCAGATAGGAGTTTACCAACTCACCCCTATTATCTGTCCTAAAATTTTTGCAGAGAAGTTGAATCAAGCCAAAACAAAAGCTTTATGGTAGCCTTAGCATCAAGTTTGTCATCTAAGGGAACCAACCAAGAATTTCTTGTAAAATCATCAATGACTAGAAGATAATACCTAGATCCTTTAAAATATGGAATTGGAGCTGAATCCCACACATCCATATGAACAAGTTCAAAAGTAGAGGTATTAGTGTGTGAAAGAGGCAGCTAACACAATCCACATGAAATGGTTTTATTATAGGTAAATCAAACTGCTTTATTAAGGATTGATCTAAGGGAACCTTGGATGTCCTGAGTTTTGATGCCGGAGACTAGCTGAAGTGCAGACAAGAGCATGAGGCTGTTGATGGTTGAAACTGGAACTAAGTGAGGTATGAATGGGGTAGAGTCCCTTGTGACATGGACCCTTGTAGAGGATGTGGTGACTTTGAATTTACTGGATAACAAAACCAGTGGAATCAAAAGTTAGTGAGCAATGATTCTCCCTTGCAAATTGATAACCAGACATCAAGTTATGTGTTGTATGAGATGTGTGAAACAAATTGAGAAGTAGGTAGCAAACCAATACCAGTGTGTGTCATAAGGACAGAAAGACCATTACCAACTACAATACCATCATTAGTAGGATATACTTGATGCTGAGTTAAGCCACTGAGATCATTTGTAACATGGTTGGTTGCCCTACAGTCAAAGTACCAGGGCTGTGGTGAAGGGTCTGCATAACATTAAACCACTGGAGAAGCATTTCTAGAAGAAGATGGATACTGAGAAGATGATGGATATTGAGAATAAAATGGATAATGAGAAATAGATGGAAATGCAGAAGATGGAAACTGTGGAGAAAAAGATTCATGGGAGAACTGAAGAGATGGAGTAAAGGCAACCAAATGTGCTTGAGGATAGAATCTTTGAGCATAATTTGGAGAGAAGAACTGTTGTCTCCAAGAAGGAAATGGTGAAGGAGATGATCTCCAATGAGATTGACATTGACCACCACCACCAATCCTCCACTGATTTTCCTGATAAATTCCTGGAGGCACACACTGCAAATTAGCCCTATGTTAGCATAACAGGTTGCAGCACCATGTTTTGTTTTTCCACAAATCTGACAAGGAGACCTTGTTTCTTTCACTCCTTTCCCTTTTTTATAACCTCCACCATTATTGAACCTTCATCCACTAGGATAACACTGAATGTACCCTTAAGATTGAAAATTTGATGGTAATCCTTGAGACTGAAATTGCTGAAACTGAGGATTGTGATGTGATATACAGAGTTGTGTTGCTGATGTGAAATGCTATTCCAATTCTGAGGGGTAGAAGGCTGACCAACCGTGGACAGGGACGTGTCTTGTTTTTCCTCTGTGGTTGCAGGAGCAGATGTATCTGTCACAAGATGTCTGTCTTCAGCATTTAGCATAGCCACAAGTTCATCAAATGCTAGGGATTCTCCACCTCTAGTTCAAATAGATGTCTTGAACTGATCAACTTCACTTGGTAGTTCATTTAATGAGTAAAAAACAAATCATCTTTACCAACACTACAACCAACAGCCGCCAACTGCTGAGAACATTATATGATCTGATACAGATGTTCAATTAAATCATATATCTAGAGCATTCCAAACTTGAAACACAAGTTCCAGCCCTAGGAATGTTTCAGTGTTGATCCCATAGTGTAGTAGTGACACAAGACCGAAGTTAGACTATCAATCAGATTCCACATAGCAAATTCATGATTAGGAACTGACGAATTTGATTCTATGTTACATTTAATTCTATGCTATTGTTAAAGACTAGAAGTAAGTTACTTTATGTTACTACTTGAATAGGGGGGAGGCAAAAGCAATAATTCTTGGTAGTGTATCAAAAGACAATGAAGACTGTCCGTGTGTAGCTAAGTTTGAGGTGGAGAGTGAAGACAACATATGTTTAGATGATTTTATCAAGGTACTTGAATAGACTCCATACATTGTTGTTATTTATTTATTTATTTTTTTCCTTTCTTATGATCCTTTCTTATGATCTTTTGCATAAACTAAGCATTTATAAGATGTCTTGATTTTTCAGCTGGATATTTGCGCAATAGGGGTAGATCTTCTTGTAGCACCCTCATAGTCGGCGAAGAAGGAAAAAAGACCACCATACAACACTACTTCTGGAACCTCAGTGCAGCTGCAATGGTCGTGGGTACAGCTGCATATGTGAAATCCTTGCACCCAACTTGGTCACCAAGTGCAAGAGATGCTTTAACTTAACTATCGCCAAGCATTAACTCACACGAATTCTTCTTCTTCACTAAGGTCAACCTCATATTCTTCAACCATCTTTCCCTTTTTTTTTTTCACTTTAAGAGATTCTTGGTGCAATAGCAGAAGAAAACAATAACCAATTAAGTATCGTATTTGCTTGTACAAAATATTTGAAAAAAAGTTAGAAGGTTGCATCTCATGAAATATATCTTTACTTCCTCTTTTACTTGATTCTCCCTCATCAACTTTGAGGCATCCATTCCAGACTATAAGAATAGGAATCCTAACATTATAGCTCCTGCTCCTTCACTCGAGTACCGCTGAAAAAAGATACTCTTCCGCTTTGCTCTAGTCGGTGACCGTCACGTTCATTTCAAAACTTATTTCTTGGCATCCAGTAGCAAAGGTCAAATTCATTGGATGGACTTCGATCTTAACACTCTCAGGACATATGACGTGGGTTTTATATATTTTATTTTGTCTTTCTTCTTTTAAACCCACCTCTTTCAATTTCCTTCTAAATATCTATGACGGATTTAACTCGGAGAGACACACTTTGAATGACGGATAGTTTAGGTCGCAAGGATGTATTGAATCAGTCCCGGCTGACTCACATACCTTCACCTTCCCGACTGACTCACACAAATCCCTATGTAAGCATCCTTATCCTCGTAAAAATCTTAAATAATCCAATCCATCAATGTCGTACACAAGACCGGGATCTAAAGCCTAGTCAACGTTAATCAGTCCTGACCTGGATAACGCTGACAAGGCTTTAGATCCCGGTCTTGTGTATGATATTGATGGTTTGGATTATTTGAGATTTTCACGGGGACAAGGATGCTTGAATAGGATTTGTGTGAGTCAGTCGAGTAGTTGAAGGTACGTGAGTCAACCGGGACTGATTCAATATAACCTTACGACCTAAACTTTCCATCATTCAAAGCTTGTCTTTCCGAGTTAAATCCGTCACAAATATTTAGAAGGAAATTGAAAGATGTGGGTTTAAAAGAAGAAAGGCAACATAAAATATATAAAGCCCACGTCATATGTCCTTGGGGTGTTAAGATCGAAGTCCATCCAACGGCCTTGTCCTTTGCTACTGGATGCTAAGAAATAAATTTTGAGATGAACGTGACGGTCATCGACTGGAATGAAGCGGAAGGGAATCTTTTTTTCAGCGGTACTCGAGTGGAGGAGTAGGAGCTATAATGTTAGGATTCCTATTCTTGTAGTTTGGAATGGGTGTCTGAAAGTTAACGAGGGAGAATCAAGTAGAAGAGGAAGTAAATGTATATTTCTTAAGATGCAACATTCTAACATTTTTTCAGATATTTTGTAAAAGCAAATGCAATACTTACTTGGTTATTGTTTCTTCTGCTATAGCACCAAGAATTTTTGAAAGTGAAAAAGGGAAAGGAAAGATGGTTGAAAAATACGAGGTTGACCTTAGTGAAGGAGAAGAATTAGTGTGAGTTTATGCTTGGCGATAGCTAAGTTAAAGCATCTCTCGGGATTCAAGTTGATAGTTATTTTTTTGGTTGGAATCATGTCTAGGTTCTCTAAATTAGACATAATTGTAATTTAGCACGATATACAAGTGTTCTGTCCAAACATGCCCACAAAGTTCAAGTGGGTGCTCCTTGTTTTATTTCCACCAAATAGCCTTTCTTGGTATGCTATGAATTAATTTGAATTGAAACAATGTATCCTTCTTGATTGTTTTTTCCTTGTTCCTTTTGGATAGAAGAGAAATGTAAATCTTCTCAAGGACAAGGCTACTGATCAGGGGCAGTCAGCATGAAATTTTATTTGCGAGCTTGTTTCTCTGTGAGAAAGGAAATCCCTCTTCATGTGCCTTGATTGCCTTAATACAGCAAAAGAGCAATAACAAGTTCTTAGAAGGGTTTTTTTGTCTGTTATTTGATCAGCAAAAAAGTTTCTGCTTACAGTATTGGAGGGGAGTTATGGAACTTGTGCTATGGGTACACCACAAATGCACACCAAACGCACATCACCGTGATGTGGCGGATGAGGAGAATCTCATTTATTTGGGTAGACCCCAAATTGGAGCTCTCATCATCCGCCATATCAGCTTGGTGAGTATTTGGTGTGCACAAATGTTGTACTCATAACATTTTCCGCAATGGAATTAGAGCGAATGAATCTCAATTATGTTGGCATCCTCAATCCCAAACTACACAAGCAGCACAAAAATGAAAAATCAGAATGAAAAATCAGATAGAAACAGGATGGGCAAGATGCCAACCCTGAAAATGAAAGATGATGAAACAAACTGAGTCAGTTATAAGGGAAAACCAATAAAGAATCCCAGAACAAAATGCAGCAGAACTAGATTAGTTTAAGTTGATTGTTCTTTTTTTTATTACCTCATCGTGATGAATAAATAATTCAAATCATGCAGTAACAAAAAAACATACTAAAGTGATTTTTTCGATAAATACAGAAAATAATCCCCCAGTGAGAGGTGGATTAATATCAGGAATTTCGATAAGCATGCATAAATACAGAAAATAATTCATTGATCTGTACTTATAATAATTATAATTAAGTTATAAGAATAACTTCAAAAACTAATCCGTCGATCAATTCTTTTGTTTTTATTCATACTCCAATAATTTCTTCGCTGTACTGATTCAATCTTTACCCTTTTCTGTCAAATTTCTCTCAAGCCTAACTAGTAAATTTCTCACAAATCGATTCAAGCGTTCAGGTTTGAAATTACTAGGGTTTCTGTTTTTATGCATAAAATTCCGAATTTTTTTAATAGAAAACTGAAGGAGTTATTCTCTTCTCGGTGTTGGACTCATGATATATTTGTAACTTGTGATTAATTTCATTTGTTTTGCTGCGGAATTATGTATTTGACTTGATCGTGCGGTTTTCGTCCCTCTTCTACGTCGTACTTTTTCTATGCAATTCTTCTTTGAACTGAAGTATATTTGTTCGATGGATTGTGAGGCGAGCTAAGTTGCTGCAGTGAACCAAGCTCCAACTGGTTCAGCCCTTCCTGCAAATTCGGGTAAGATACCATGTATTATCTCTAGGAAGATTGTTAGGATTTTAAAAATCGGTCGTTACATTACGTATCAGCCGTTACATAAGGGTATTTGAGACAGAGGGAGTAAACAACATGGATAGATGAAAAAAGGTAAAAAAGAGGACTTGTAGCCTTCTCGGTCAACATCAGAATAGTAAGCTGATCATTGGAGTCTTGTGGGCAGCTTGTAATTTTGTTGCTTATTGCTGTGAATATAAATATCATATGCAACAGGGCCTATGCTACATGATCCTTCATTTTGGCTGAAATACCCGTGTTGTTTTGTCCGACACGCATATCCATTTTGGACACTTGGATCCTCTATTGTCATGATATTTACAAAAGAGAATATCAAATTTGCTAGAAAAGCGATATTTCTAGTCTTTAACATGAAAATGAAATGGCAATTTTTTTTTTCTTGCCCCCTTCTTGTTTAAATACATTTTTTTTTATATTATTTACGATACATAATCAAAGAAAAATTATGCAATATATTATATATACTACAAACAAGTATTCACGATATGTCCCTGTATCCACACCCAATTAAGGGACACATATCCCAGCATCCTAAGATTTAAGTTTAGGAAGGTCCGACGTTTGGACTCCCACCCGTACCCGATACTCGCACCCGAGTCCATGTAACATAGGGCACAGCTGCTGCTGCTGCCGCCTGGATGTTTTCAGGCCATTTTTTGTATCCTTTTTTAAAGGTGGTTAATAGAGTTGCCAGGTCTGTCTTATATTGTTAAGAGTTATACTTTCCTGCACATGAACTGAAAAACCCTATGAATTTAATTTTTTGCAGTGACTTCTAGGCCTTGCGTAAAGCCTCAAAGAATAATTGAGAGTGGTACATTTTGAATTCTTTGGAGTTGGTTAGAATTTTTTGTACGCTGTTCTCATCGTTGCATGACATTACATCTACAACTTCAAAACCTTTTGCAGCATGGGCAGTGGATCAACCAAAGTCTACAGAAAGAAAAAAAGCTGGTTTGTGTTTTATTCTCCTCTTTTTTTTTTTTTAGGCTTTTCTTTTACAACTGCCTTATTTTCAATCTGCAGTTGTTTATTTGATGAAATCTCATTTTGTTTTCTGTATGGTTGCACAGGAATGAGAAGGCCGAAGAAGGACAAAGCTCTGCCTAAATTACAAAGAAAGGTACTAAAAGAACTAGATTCAGCAAAATATGTCAATAAGACCAATTGACATATACATTGAATAAAACCTTATCGAGAACTATTATCTAGGGAACCCACAGTCACTTAGCCGGGTCGTTCAATTCAATAATTTTTCATCTTTCATTTTTCTTTTTTTAAGTGTGTTATTGACTAAGTTATCTTCTATTTGCCTAGGGCCAAGTGCTTCACACATTTATGAATTTTCACCATCGCCCTAACCTGCCCACTTAAGTGGCGCGAGCATACCTAACACTCGCTACTTCAATATTCATATTAGAAAACCAAGACTTTCCATTTGTCCCAAAATCCCACATCCTGTTTTGCGGTTTTACAATGCCCCTAACTCCCTTGGCCAGGACCTCTGTTAGCCTCATCTTCTTTGGTCTAGTCTTTATACGTGACAAGCATAGAAAGTATCGAACATCCCGAGGAGTAGGCTTCCTGATGCGGAACTCTATTCTTTTTGCACTTGAAGTAGAGAATCCAAAAGAGTGGGGTGGGTCAGATGAACATGCTTCTCTTCTCTTCCCTGATCTAGTTCAATGTCTAGAAAGTTATCGGGACACCACCTTCTTCCACACAAGACTGAAATGCTAGAATTCAATGCCAGTTGGCGCTTTGGTAGGACCCCATCCCCGCTTGTCATTGTCTTCTATATGTGGCTCTCCCCTTCCTTTCAACAATCTGCCTTATTGCCAACAACAAAAAAAAAGGGACAAATGGCTAGGCCATTGTTTCTTTTTGACTTATTTCCTCAGGAAGCTTGTTAAATCTAACAGTGAAGTTGGTTTTTTGTTGTTGTCGAGGTATGGCTCTATTGAATGAAGTATGAGTTCCAATAAGAGTAAACTACACTTTACCCGTTATGGTTTGAGGTTTGTGGGGTTACTTCCCCTAACTTTGGTACTTGACCATATAACCTCCTCATGGTTTTGTGGGTGAAACTATATGTCACAATTTTGTTCTAATTAACTGGGGATGCAGTTCACGAGCCTTTCCTGTGAATGGGTGGGCATAAGAACAAATTTTTAAGACAAATATTCTTCCTAGTTGTTCACTATTAGAGATCTTAGCAGCAGAGAGCTTCTAAAGTGGTTCTACTCCCACCTTAAGAGTGCGCTCCCGCGCTCCTAACTAAGGAGCTTGACTGGAGCTCGCTCCCATTGAGATGGTGGAGCAAGCTCCTAACGAATATGCGATCCTTGTATAGAAAGAGATTTTATCACTTGCCTTTTATTAATTGGTCTTCGATGATCACATATTTCTAGCCCAAGTTCATCCTATCTTGAAAAGAAAAACATATCTTTCAACTCTAGCGCATTTCTTACACTTTTGGTAGAGTTGGCCCATATTTTCACTCCCTAAAATAATTGTACTTTTAAAGTGTGTATTCTATGTTACATTATTTTGGTAATATATGGAGATGTTACTTCCCCGCTCCCAACCTTGGGAGCATCTATATTGCCCCGCTATTTTTGTAATATATGGAGACGCTCCTTTCTCTCTCCGAGCCTTGGGAGCATCTAGATTCCCCAGCTCCACCATTCTTGCTCCCTCTCCCACTCCATGCGACTAAGTTTTTTATCTCTGCAGTGTTTGTTCTATCCCACTTCCTCCACTCCTTTCGACTCCCTACTCCCCTTCATCCCGGAAGCGTGGTCACGCGGTGTGGGCCTGTTCTGGGTAGAACCCTCTCGATTGCATCCTCATTTTACACTTGTATTAAAAACTGCACACACATACACTTGGTGCATATGCAGGTACGGATATACAGTTACTAGAAATTCAATATTGTCAAGCACAAAAATTCATTCCAATCCAATGAATATCTTACTGCTCGGGATCACGATGATTTTATTCAGCCTGGATTTTTGACAAAACTGAATCGAAACCCAAAATTTATAACTACCAGTCCACTGGCTTCTTTTATCCTAGACCGTAACCGTTACCGACGGGGATTGCTCGGTTTGGTTTTTACCCACATGTGGTGGCGGTCTGTTTGAATCCCCGTACTCAATTTGTCCCGGAACCCATGAGTTGAAAGAATAACGTCTGTATTGACATGGAAAACAATGAGTTCTTGCAGCAGGCACTATTTCGTAAAAACTACTAACTTTGTCCGTTGGTTTGTGAACTACTGAGGCGTACCCTAGCTATGTAATGCATGTGTACATATATTAGGGCATAAAGCAAAGTTACATCATTCGCTTTTAGCTTTGGTTTGGGTTTGAGTTTCGTTGAGGATATTACGTATGACTGAACACAGACAGAAAACCGCTTGTTTTTCCAAGTTAAAAACCGCAATTGAACCGGTGTTAAAAGAATTGGTAAAATACCGCGCTGATCAGTTTGTTTAGGTTTGGATATCCATCGGTTTCAGGTGAGTGTGCCATCCTATTTGGAGATTGGATGACTTTGCGGTAACGGGAAACTTGAATTATCTTCGTTGACCATGGCCGGAATTTCTTTCCATTTGCATATTGTGCACACAATTTTGTTGTTAACTTGTCAAAGTAACCATATGACCTCCCATAGTAAAGAAGACCATCATAATTTTTGTTCTCATTAACTGGGGCTGCATCACACGCGCCGGTGTTGGCAACATGCGTAAGAAAAATATTCTAAGAAAAATCTCTTCCTAATTGCTCCCTGTTTGAGAAATGTTATTACTTTTCCCTCTATTGTTTCTCTATCCCACTTCCATCACTTGATCCACTATGTTGCCCCCTTTCCCTTGGAAGCACCGTCGTGTGGTGTGGACCACGTTACTTTGCATCCTCACTTTACACGTGCTCATACTGTGTATGTATGTATATAGGTAAATTTTCAGATTGCCAAAATTGTCAATCGAAATTGCCTTCTTTTTTTTATCGTTGTGAACGGAATCAAATCGTGAATCTTAAAAGGTTTGGTCACAATAGGAGTATATCATACGGAGGGTTAAGGTGCACCTTGTATGGTAGGGTTCACGTCACAAGCCATTATTATGTGTGGAAGTTTTTTAGATGGATGAATGTTATTTGTACTAATTATTGGTTGTGTTTCATATCTCTGCTTACTTGCTTGGCATTTTTCTGTTTTGTCGCAGATCAGAATGGCTTTAGATGAAAATCATAGTTCAGGTATGTGTTTCTGTTTAAATTTTGGGTATCTATCGGTCATCGCTTCCGTATTGAATTTTTCTCCCCTACCTGTCTGTAGTTTGCATCAGAAACCTTCCCCTGTTCCCATGCCTTGATGGGTTCAGCTTCAGCTTCAGCTATAAGATATCTTTGACATGTTTTGTCAACTTGATCAAACCTTGGTTCCAAGTTATTTTGATTCCTCCTTTATCACATCACGTTGATATTACCTGTCATAAGTTACTCCAGTTAAAAGTTGCATTGGGCTTGCCATGTTGGATCCAAAAGTAGCATGTCCATCCTTCAAGATGGACCTTTTTGTGGTGGATAATTGTACTTGATCTATGTGGGGTTACCGGTGATCAAGTGATGTAACCTGGAAATCCCCAAGCCAAACCACACAACATGGAAGATAGCACATAAACTGAAAAACAAGTAGAAATTGCTGCTTTTCTATTACATGAATACTCTCAAAGCAGAACCTGCAGCTCTTTGGTTTCATAACCACACGCAGATTACATAGAGAAAGGATAGATAGAAGAAGAAGAAAGGGGAGAAACCTAGCGTGAGCTAGGGGCCTTGAAACCACAAGGAGGAGGGAGAAAGTGGGGAAAACCCTAGAATACTGGGGGACCTTGGATCACACAAGGAGAGCAAGAGAGAATGGAGGAGGATAGGGGAGGGCAACATGGAGCCACAGCCCCAAACAAACACTATGGTTCCTCACATCTTGGCCTCCCCAAAATAAGAAGACTTTACTCCTATATATAGACTCCTTGAACCCTAAAAATTGAAAATATAAAAATGAAATCCCTTAGTCGATTCACAGAATTAAATAAACTTGAACAATGAAAAAATCCAATCACATAAACTAGCAAAATCAAGCAATCACACACGGGACAAAGATATACTGGAAAAATCCCTAAATGGGGGAAAAAACCCACGGGAAGGAATAAAAAACACTGTACTCAATGTGTAGTTGCAAGCAATCTTACCCTACGATCAAAATCCTCAGAATTGAGCCTAAGATGTACTTGCCGAATCCACGTTCACCACACCCAATGCTTTGACCGCACTGCCTTGAATCTACAAGCCTTTCATTTGCCTTCCGAAATCCGCCGAAGGACTTTGTACTGCCTGGGAATCCGCCGAAGGTCTTCTCTAAAAGTTCTTGTGTAGTTGTTGATGATAAAAACTCTTGGAGACCTATTAACGCTTCATTGATACAAAAATTGTATCTGTGCTCCAAGCACAATGGAGGAAATACTCTCCAAAAATCCTAGATGTGTTTCTAGGTCTTTTCCGCCTTTGGGAGAGAGAGAATGGCTCATCAAATAATTCTGACCTAACTGACACGTATATATAGCAGCTGGAATTCGTGTATTGTGAGCAGCTTGTGCAGTTGCCTTTCATAAAGTTGTACTTTTCTATAGACGAGTTAAATATACATTAGTTCAAGCTTTCTTTTGATTGGCTACTTGAGTTCAATGTGGCATTGATTTCAAGACCACACCAAGGTTCTAAAAGACGCTAGGCGCTCCCAAGTCGGCTGGGTACTGCCTAGCACCTAGGCGGGGACTAGTTGGCAGCATAATCACCTTCGGCCGCATAGTTGCCTCATTGCCTAGGCATTGGACCCCTGGCTAGCGCCTAGGAGGAGTAATCAACCCTAGGCGAGAACTTTTGGAGCACTGGACCACTCGAGAAGCTGGGATGACTCAAAGGGATAATTGTTTACTTTCCTTGGAATTGATGGAAATGGCGTTGCATTCCCTTGATGTTTTTATTTGCTTGAACATACTACTTTCGACCTTTTTTGCAGGAAGGTCAACTAACCAACAGAAACTGAAGCTAGAAAAAGAGGTGTGTTTCACATTTTGGAGCGAAAACAGCCATTTTCTCTTTGTTTTCAAGCAAATATTTACTTGGTGAAATCTTGTTATGTTTCACAGGACTCCGTAGGCATTTTGAAACAAAGCTGAATATCAAGGAAGAGTCTGTACCTGAATTAAAAAAGGTGCTTCAAGACTCATGATTTATTTCTCTTTTTTTTTTTTTTTTTGATAAGTAATTTAATAAAAAGGCATCAAGGGGATGTAACCCATGTACAAAAGAAAGCAACAACAAAAGGCCCATTTTAAACACCATTAACATCTAACATGTGAAGAAAGTTATCTCTAGAAAGCTGAATCACGTAGATTGTGCATAGAGATTGGTTAATTGACAAACTACTATTTTCATGATATTCAGATTGACAACAAATCCTACAAGATATGAAACTCGATTTGGAAACTATCCGTTGGGAAAACTACTATGATGAAGGGAATGGGCAATTTGCCCTTTGATTTAGTCCATTAATGCTAGAGTTCAATACATCAATCTATTTTTTTTATGATGCAATTTTGCGACTCAATTGTTAAGAGGTAAAATTGGATTAATAAGTTATTTTATGTTTAAAGAAATCTGACAATTCACATACAATACCTTATCCTGTATGCATTTCAAAGACCATACATGGCATGATGAATACTAATACACTATTATGTTACTAATTCAATTAGTTGATTCGCATGAAATAGTTTTATTTATGAGCAGTGATGTTTTTGGTAGTTTAATATTGTGAAGTGTTGGAATTTGTCCCACATGGTTAATCATCACCTCGAAAATTAGTACATGAGACTCGGCTGCCTCTCCACTCATAACCAATCTGTTTTGAGTTGGATGCTTTAACATGGTATCAGAGCTAGGTTTTTGGAGGCTTTTCCCCTTTGGTTGTGCCATAGTTGCACTTTGTTTTGTTGTAATCCCTATGTTCCGGATCCTTTGTTGATCTCTTCACATGCTTTAGTTAATCGGATAAACTTTATATTTTTGGTATGATGGAAGTTTGAAGTTCAAAAGGTTGTGGATTACATGTTGAATTTTTAATGTTGTAGGAAGACAACATAAATAACACATCGTTAAATTATTAGGACTTTGAAATATTTTGGAGGCAAATTTTGATGCCGGGTATGATAAATTCTGGGTATCATAGAATTTGAGGAGGATGAAAAACTTAGACAACCCTTCTTACAGCCGTGGGCATGAGTCGCATGACGTGCTAGAATTCACATTTGCAACCTAAAAAACCTTTCTGTGGAAGTGACTGGGGGTCCTTAGACACAAATTCAAGTTTTAGGTCTTGATTGAATGAAAATCGGTGTTTCTGACTTCCAGTATAGGTCTAGGGAGTCTAGGTCTTTAGGAAGAAATGTGTTTAGAACAGGAGTAATGTATCCCGTACAAGTAGTTTATGGCAAGAATCAATCCGCTCGATGCTCAAAAGTTTGAATACTACCTCAAGCACTACCCTCTCTAGATATGCATTTTACAGAATTCTACTTAGCACAGTCAACCCTAATTTGTATTCTCACGAGTATTGGCTATGGTTACTTTCACTGGATTTTTATGGATACTTGGAAGCTCCTCAAGGCTCAAGCAATTAAGCACCGATTTGGTTGGCTTATCTAGTGTTGGGGGGGCCTTGTTCCAATTTTGATGCAAGTTTTACCTGAACTATACATGCAATGGGAGAATGCGTTGATCATAGTACAGTTGGATCCAACATTTGCAAAAGTTTAGTAGTCTTTGATTTCTACTCCTCTTAAATCCTTGACCGTAGCTACGCTTGATATTTTCACACATTGAAAGAGCTAACACCAATTCCTTTGTATTTAGAGGGTACAATTTGAATCTCAGTTAGAAAATCCATTACATAAAACAAGACATATTAGCAACTAGTTATAAAGGTATGAGCCAAGTCTGTGGACACCATGACCTTCAGCTTAATCAAGCTTATTGTAGAATGTGTGATGGCTTATTGTTAGAAAATATGTTTATACTCATTGGGTTACTTTAATATTAAAACTATGAGTATTGAAGAGCCTGAGAATCTCCTGAAAGTGATATGATGGTCAAGGCTAGTAGCGAGCACTTTGTCCTTATGACAGACTTGTCCCCGCTACAGTGTTTACAGAATCTCTCTACGTCTATTTCCTTGGATAGAATGATCCGAATCTCACTGCGGTGGGCCTTGCTAACTAACTCGGGGTTTTTTTTCACTCTCATATGGAAGGACTAGCTCAAAAGATGTATGGATTATTAGTCCTGAACTTCATCACCGAAAACTAGCCCGCAAAATTAATTTGGGACACAATATACATCGAGGAGTTTGTGAATCTTTCGAATAGTTACGAAAGGAAATGACATAATTATTCATTCAAATAGGTATCACGGAATAAACAGTTACACAACTCCGCAATGGTGCCTAATCCAAGGGACTTATCCAACTCTATGATTTTCACTCACACTTAATGGTTCATTGCACACTCTTTTCCAACATCCCCACTTGGATGAAAATTGATGGGATCAAAAATGCAAAAACAATTCAGACTACAAAGATGTACAACCGAAATTTTCCCTTGCATAGCATATGTAGATTGTGGCATTGAACCTTCTCTTGTAAAAGAATTGAATTTGCTAGCTGATCAATGGACATGATGCCTTTGATTTGCTCAGTCATTTTGTAAATGAAGACAATAGAAAACCAAACAGTTCCTTCCAAACACATTTTCTCAAACAAGTTTGGTTCTTGTGATTGTGTTCATTTTGGGCCTGTAACACCTACCTAGTTCCAGAGAGTGTTATGAGAATCCAGTTTTAATATTCTCATTGAAGCAGCTCCACTTCGTACTTACGTAGGTGATGATTCTTTGAAGTTTCTTGCTACACTCCACATTGAATTTCCAAGTTATAAGAATTACTAGAAGCACAACTTACCCTTAATGCTCCAGGCATCGCTAATGCATCATGCATCATAGGAACGAGTAGGAGAGTTTATATCATTTAGTTGTCCCTTTTGAGCCTAAATCTTGGGCTATCTAGTCAGCCTAGTTGGGTTGCCGCTGTGTTGATTTGTATGTCATATTACATCTTAGTCCCCTCAATAGTGGATTTGATCTCTGGTCAGAATGCCTTTGGTAACAATTCCACATTTTGTCTCTAGTGGAGAACAAGTGCTGTATGGTGATGTGTCTATGATGATTGCTTCCTTTGAGAGTTACCATACTTTCCCGATCGTAATGAATACCAATAAGAAAATAGTGAATAAGGATTTTGACACATAACTAGAACACAAATATGAGTACTCGGTCACTAGTTTTGTTCACGTAATCACTACAGTTTGACATGGTTTTTACTTCCGGAGTCATCATAGTCAAAACTACTGACTCGTGATAAATAAAAGATGGGGTTAATTTCTGAACACCCCCTCAACTATGACTTCTTATCACATAACCTCCAACTAAAATACCAAGCAACCATGCCCTCTCAACTCCTAAAAACCATAATGATACTAACTCTGTTAATAGGAGAGTTTAGATTACCTACATACCCTTTAGGATATCTATCCAAGTTCAACATCTTCCTCTGATGCTTGGACTGCAAGTGCCCGACCATGCTTTCATTATACTTTGCCGGCAATGGTGGGTTACATCTCTTTTGCAAGTTTAGGCTCTGGCATGACTTGAATTCTTTAGGAGCTCGAACACATTTTTAGGATCTGTTGGACATTAATTAAAATAATTTTCTTGACCCATGGTACATTACAAATTGGGAAAAAAATGTTTGTATTGGAATCTTTGACTTTTGATTTGGACTTTGCGCATCAAAAGATGGTTGGTTGCCAATGTTATTGATAGTGAGTGCCAACGCTGGAGGCAGCAATCATGTATCTCGTGATAGACCCACCCACCTCTTGTGCCTCTCCCTTTTCTCCCTCTATCATTTGCCTCTCAGTTACTCCACCCATTGATGGGACCATGAATTCAACAGGGGATTATTCGAAATCAATGGGACTGGGACAATCACAAAATTGCTCCAAACCAATTGCTCATTTTCGAGGTTGTGGAGGAGGGGATTGAATGTGGGTTTGGATTTATTAATTTCTATGGGGTGGAATGTGTTGGTAGTGGTATTAGTGTTACCGTGTTAGTGCAAACCGGTTTAGGGTGTGCATTATGTTTTGTATGTTGAAATATAAGAGAAATGCAGATCTTTGGCAATGCTCTATATGAGATCTTTGGCAATGGCAACAAAGACTCTCATTGCTGGTAGGATGAGTTCTTTATTGGCATAAGCTTTAAGATTATAAACTTGCTGGAAAAAGAAAAAAACATTAATTCAAAATTCTACGTGAAGAATAGCACTATTCATTCCAACTTCGACTTATCCTTTTAATCAGACAATTGTCCAAAAGGACAAATTTGGAGCTTTAAAGGGTGTTTAGTCCAGCTTAACTTATTTAAGGCCTCCAATACTTTGATAGGAAATTTTTGAGGGCTCAAGGACAATACTAGACAAAAATGCCCTTAATGAACCCCATCACTCATGCGCACCATGTGGAGGAATCTTCTGAGGTCAAAAGCGAGAGGTGGGATTTACTGTCTACTGTTTATTGAAAGAGAAAGGTTCCCGTGTGGAAATTACCCCACTCCCCGACATTAATTTGATGGCGTCATTAATTTCTCTCTCTCTCTCTCTCTCTCTCTCTCTCTCTCATGCGTCATTAATTGATGGCGTGGGACAAAATTAATTTCTTTCTCTTCAATTTTGGGGTTCAATTTCAGGGGGTAAAGGCTCTTTGGGGTAGGGTATAGTGGGTTTAGACACTTAGGGTGCACTTTCCAATTATAGGGTTTTAGTGGTTTAGGCACTTCCATAGGGTACCCTAACACTCAGTGACATTCCATTTAGGTCTAATGCTAGTTGTTTTCTCAGTCGATATTCCTTGGTTGTTATTTCTACACCAGCTCCTACATGTTCTACCGGAAATGGACCTACCAAAAGTTCCTGCACCAAGTAGGCTTGACTAACTGAACCTACGACTCCAACAGTCCCCAAGGTTTTAGGTACTTTCATAGGGTACCCTAGGGTTTGGGGTTAGACACTTTCATAGGGTGCCCTAGCGTTTAGTTTAGGGTGCACTTTCCAATTATAGGATTTTAGTGGTTTAGGCACTTTCATAGGGTACTGCTTGCGTCCTTAGATTGTATTGCAAAAGGTGTTTCCCCAAGCATAGGGTTTAGGTGTCGCAAAGCATAATAACCGGAAGTCCGGGTCGAGTCCTCAGAGACCAAATGTGCAGCACGTGAGTGTTGATTCGCGACTGTAGGTTTTAGCCTTAAAGCGGCAAACTTTACTTTCGTGATTTGTTGGTGGAATTCACTTAACTTCGTGAATGACTCGGAAGATTAAAAAGACTAATTAAAACAAGGCTAAGTCAAAGGGTTCACAACACCCATGCCTTAGACCAATTCTTTCTCCTCTAAAATAACCGGCTCGGGGCGTCGTTAAACGTCCCCGAACGGAAGATTTGGTACTTAAACTCGATTAACTAGAAATGGTGTTTCTCAAAGAGTAGGATTCTTGTGCCATTTATACAAACATTTGGATTGACATCGCCCTAAGCATCACACGTGCCAAGTGGTCTAGCCCTTGGCTACGTGTGATCAAAGAGATTAACAAATTCCAATTTTGATACATAAAATTGATCCTAACTCTTTGATAAACAAGCAATGTTTTGCATTATGGCGAGGAGTGTGAATCAACCTAAGTCACGGGGTGCTAATCACCCCATGACCGAGCCTATAACGACTACTCGATCATGACTACGGGAAACATGACTAATTTAGTGAAGGAAATAAAGAACATAACATATGACATTAAAAACTGATTTTTATGGAAGGTTATAAGTCTACCTACAACATTAATACTTGAGAAAATCCCAAACAACACTTACAAACTAGAGATTTCGGAGCAATTAGCTAGAAAAACAAGAACAAGAAATAACCGAGAGAAATGGAAATAAACTGGATTAATACGAAGGTCTTAACATGAACTACAACATTAAACAAGAGGATTTACCTTGAAACTAAGTAGAAAAGCATGAAATCTAGAGAGAAGGTAGAGCTTTGGCTAAGAACATTAATGGAGGTAGAGAGAGAAGGTGAAAAACCAAGCTAACCCTAAAAATCTGAGGTTGGGGACCTTTTATAGGCCCCAATAGTCGTGCCAAATAATTACAAAAGTGCCACAAGATATTTCTTGATCGGGCTCAAAAGTTGCAGAAATTTGAAGCTTCAACCGGTTGAGCAAAAAGTGCCAACCGGTTGAAAAACCTTCTGTTCAGCTTCAACCGGTCGAGCAAAAAGCTCCAACCGGTTGAAAGAGTAAAATTCTGAGCATTGGTTTGTTTTGGCCTCCCGGCTTCGTCCGAACTCGGAATGAGGCGATTCTCGAACCGTTGGAAAGCTCTATGAGTCTACTTTCACACCCAATTGACCTCATCTTCATAACCTTTGCACCTTGAGAGAAATGAGCCTTTTTCTATCGGTTGGTCAGATTTTCTCGAAGCTCATGACTCCAAATGCCTTGCTCTTTTGTTCCGGGCCTTCCTTGAACCTTCCAAAGCTTCTTGAATCGACTTCCAAGCTTCCCGAGTCTTGTTCAAAACTTCATTCCTTGATTCCCGAGACTCGGTGGCGGGGTGCCATGTGGCCTCCGGTGTTCGGGCATCCCTTGATTCAACCATGGTGTCAAAACAAGTCTTTTTCTCCCGTTCTTCTGCAAATAACAAAAACACAACTTTGCGCAAAATCAATAGTTTAAAGCCACAAAATGCACGTATGTGTGATAAAAAATGAGCGTGATAAAGCCCCATTACTTACAATATTGAGGGCTTATCACACCCCCCAACTTGAACTTTACTCGTCCCGAGTAAACCAAACCGCTTTAACTATACTATATATGCTATGTAAACTTCCCAAGATCCATGACACGATACTATGCTCGATTAACAAAACAAGGTTTGAGTACACACACCCCGGTGAAACCGAAATTATGCAATCCACGCACACACATGCCATGAACTAGAGAGAACAAATTATGTAAAGAAAAGTAGTCAAGCACATGCACCACATCAAGCTTCAATTCCAAAACCTCACCAGAGTACGTTCAAATTCGAATTCTTTACTCGGTGAATACAATCACATCCCATGAAAAGCGCTAGCGAGAAATTGCAATAGCGAGGGGTAAAGGAGCTAAGCATGCTATCAAAAGAGCGCCGAAATGCTAGAACAAACTACGTATTCACAACTATTCAAATTTAAGACGGAAATCATGCGTAGTAGATATAAACATCCAAAATGCAGCACGTGGAGTAAGAAGTGACATAACTAAGATCAACTAAGGTCTTTAAGCATATAATGACCGTGGTTTTTCCAAAGAAGGGGAAACAAAATTGGTGGTGGCCATATTACTTGCTAGGTCGAACTACCCTTAGCCACCACCGACCCCGCAAAACAAAACATCAAGGCCACATGCCGACCATAGCCAAAAAACAGCATGATATAACTTAAACTAAAAGCTGGACAAGCAAATGTAAATCCTACTAAGTAAATCTACTAATACTAACAACCACCGACTCTAAGTCTACTCCTCATCATCTTCCTCCTCATGGTACTCTACCCCATAGTCCTCATCGTCATCCTCTTGTTCGAAATCAAAAGACTCCTCCGAGTCCGAAGTATCGGGCACCTTATCCTCCTCCGTTTCCACATATTCCTTCCCGGAGCGGGCCGTCTCACATTGAACCAACCATCGTACCATCCTCATAAGTTTTCCCATCTTCCTCTTTTGACGCCTCTGACCCGCTTTTATCTCCCGGTTGTCGTCCATAATGACTTGTTGGCGCGCGTGGAGAATCTCACAATATTGGTTGACGCGGGCAACGCCCTTTGAGGCAGTAGGCTTGGAGGAAGCAACGGTCTCGGCACGAGTTTTCGAGAGGCTCTTGCTCTTGTTCCATGAGCCGGCAGTGATTGGTCCCGGAGAGCCGGGAACTAAGTCATCCCCTGAAGCCGGTTTGCACTTGGCTTTTTCACACAATGCCGAGATCATAAGGGGAAAAGGTATTTTGCCTCTAGCACCTCCTCTTTCCCTAAAAAACCTAATCCCATTCCAAATTCGCCTTGCCCAATCAACCACGTCCGTTTCGGACCCAAATACCACCATCAACTCCCCATCTTCCTTCGAAGGTGTTTTCTCATTGATAAACGGCGTGAGGTTGCAATGCATTATCTTGTTTAGTGCTCTGTACTTCTCTTTCAACCTACCCACGACATATGTCTCATTCCCAACATCATAAGAGCTCGGGTCATCGGTGAGAATATGCACTTGCTCATTTAGGGGCTTCACCCAAGTCCGCCTAGGGTACGTGATGGAATCGGGGTCGGGGCGTCTATAATGAAGGTATTCGGCGATAGAGTCGGGTGTCACAACAACCCGTTGGCCCCCGACCATGGAGATGATCTCACGCTCAAGCTTGTGCACCACCATATTTTCATAGAAGGTCTTGACCATTTTCTTCCTATACATCCCCCGTTCTTCGAAGAAAAACCGTAGCCCTTGGCGCACAATGGATTGCACCACAGGGTGATCCTCCATTTTCCTTAGATCCACCTGCCGCTCGCAATTGAAACCTCTTGTTTTCATTTTCTTCACCCACTTTACTTTCTCAATTCTCTCCTCCTCCTCCTTCTCTCTTTTCTTTCTCTCAACCTCCTCATTTGGCTCAACAACCGGACGTTTACCCGAATCCATAGGTGGCCCCTTGCTCGAACCTGACCCGTCCCTTGGTTGCCCGCTAAAACCTGTTTTCTTAGTTGCAGCGTGTTTTCTTTTGACCATAGCTTCAGTGTATGGACCAAGCAACAGACAAGCAAGTATAATATCAACCAAGTTGCTCTAAATCAATGAAGCAGTGGCAACCAACCAGAATTTCAAACTCAGCCCGCGGGTAAAGGTTTCAACAAACAGAGCAGTAGCAGCAAAAACCCCACAATGTGGTTCAATCCTCCGATCAATGCCAACCAACCCCCTACTTCAATTCAGTTTCAGATAACAAATGCAGCTCAGCAGCTCAACAAATAATCAACATGGACCATAATGCAGTCAAAATAACCAACAGAATCTGAAATTAATTTGCAAAATTTAGACTGCAATGGCCTTGCACAGATCCAATCAACACAACCACTACTCAAATCAGTCCCAAACCAACAAAAGTTTCTCAAATAACACTCAAGGTTCAAACCCAAACTCAACTGATTTCTCAATGAGGACAGCAGCAGGGCACTGAAAAATCTGAGTTACCTTTGTTAGGGAAGAACTTCAAAATTTCTGTGAAGATCTTGGTGGAACACGGTTGATACCCATTTCGCAGATCCCAACAACCTTTGATAATGACAGATACCCCTTGAGAACCAGACGTGGGAACCCAGAAACACAACCTCAACAGATTCCCCAGATGTAGGTAGACTGTAAACCGTAGGAGAGAGGGAGTATTTGGGTTTACCTGTTGCTAGTGGAGTGAAATCAACCCATAATTCCAAGACCCCTTTGCTCGAGACTGATACCCATTTAGGTTCTTGAAAAAGACCCTGAAATTGCCCCAAAACACCTCTGAAATTCACGTAGCCCCTGGATTTTGAACAGCCAAAGAGATGATAGGTGTGGGGTGTGGAGTTATGGTGGTTCACGGTGGTGATTTGCAGAAGAGTGGTTTGGCTATGGAGTTTTATAGTGGAGAGAGAGAGACTCGGTGGTGGGTTTCACTCTGGTCTGATCGGATGTTAGGAGGGAGGGTTTTCGGTGATGGAGGGAGAGAGATCGGTGGGTTATGGCGGAGGAAGAAGATGGAGGAGAGAAGGGGGAGCACCGATCGGGGTAAGAGAGAGAGGCTGTGGGTTTAGCATTTAGGTCGTGGGTTTGGGATTTAAGAGAAGGGAATATTTTATAGTGGAGAGAGAGAAGATCGGCTAAGCCCTATTTAATTTCTGAAATTTTGAACCTTTCAACCGGTTGAAAGAAATGTGCCAACCGGTCGACAAACCTTCTGTTCGCGATGAACCGGTCGAAAGAAATGTTCCAACCGGTTGAAACTACAAAATCTGATTTCCACTAGATTTTCCACCCCACATTCTTCCAACCTTATTTCCCCCATTCACACACCTCCAAATCACCTTCCCACCTGAAATTCAATTCCCCACAACCCTCCGAACATCCGGTTTCCTATGTTTGAACAAAAATGGAGACTCGGACTACGGTTCAAATTAAAGGACAAAGAGACACGTGAGTGGTATAATTATTCAAGAATGCCTTGTATCATTTCCAAATTATGTCACCCACTCCAATATGATGCATTAATGATATCTACACTACTTTAGCATGAATGAAAGACTATTATTCGTGCAAATGCGGAAAATGAGAACAAAGAGCATGGGATGCTTTAAAATGAACTTCCACTCTAGACAATGCACGATACTCAACCACTAGAGATCAAATTGTTCGCTAGAGTTCATGTATATGCCAATGATATGGATTTAAACACAAAACCTATTTCACCGGGGTACCGACTCTTGCCAATATGAACAAAATTGAGCATAATTAATGTATCTAGCATGTTAAAACCTAATAAAACAGGAAGTTTTACTTCAAAAATTTTGAAATTTTGACGAAAATTGAAACACCTAATTGAAATAAAACTGGAATATGTACACTACACTATTCCCTCCCCCCAACTTAAAATTTGCAATGTCCTCATTGCAAGAGAACTAAAGTAAAGGGAGATAGGGGAACAAAAATTGTACCAACGGGGAGGCATGTCAACCTCCTAGACCCCGACCAAGTGTGAGGAATTTTACTATCACTTACTCCCTTCGTCATCGGCAATGCTTCCAAGGCTTCCTCCTTCGGCCCCTCTCCGGGACCACAGCTAGTCGTACAGAACCATCCTCAACGACTTTATAGGCCTTACAACCGCGACATTTCGTCGCACCCATGCTTAGAGCTCCTGAATGCCGCACTCGCCGCCAAGTTAGGCCCAAACTACCAAGGCTGGTACGGTAGCATGGTTACCCTGCAAAAGACTTAATTGCCGACTACCTACTAAGAGAAATGATATGAGAACTGCCTGGCTCATGTTATCCGGGCTCCACATTAAACAATATTTACAATATGTACAATGAAAAGGAAAAACTACCATGATCTTCACGCGATCGCACGGGTACTACTTTTCTTCCCAAGCTCGAGACTGTGTTTCCCTATTAGTCGGACCGGCAATATAGACGAGGTACGGGTGTAACCCGAGGAGAGGCGCCATCATCTAATAGGCTATCGCTCCCTTTCGAGTCAAGTGAAACACTTTTTTGTTATGAAAAGTGCTCCCCAGAACTCTAGACTCCAAGCAACATCACTCCATTTTGAAACAATCTCGATGGAGCTCGACACTAAAATCAAACATTGCTGGACGGTATTGGCCCCGATCTCACTGCTTGCCACGACTTCCGACATCCTAGGTACTCCATACATAGCTCAAACTCCGGGTGGCTATACCGGACCGTCCAAACACCGTTCGAGCACGGCAAACACTAGAGCTCTCTCAAGCTCCACGGATTTTACTTCTCCTAGAAATTTGTTACGTCAGAACTCGGAGCGTCCCAGTCGCACACAATACCCCGTCAGACAATCAAGTCCAACGTCCCCAACGAACTCCGCACAAGGCGGACACAAGATAGAGCCTGTCGTCGTGCCATAAGCATGGGAATATTCAAGCGCCCCCACCCATTCACGGAAACTCACTCTCTGCCAGGGGCTGATCTAAAGAGCGCGGGCGTTTAGTTGCGAATTACTCCTATCAAAAAGGCTTTTTATAAACGAGCCCTATGTCACTGACGCACTCGTGTTATCTTATCCTCACGTGTGGGGTCTCCAAGATTTTATTAAAAAGAATAAAGAATGGCCCTTCTAACCGGGGCTGGGCACACGCGCATTGTTGTCTAGCCGGCGTGCAAGCTAGTTCCAAGTCAATGATGGAAAACCCCATGCAAGAGGAAGCAAAGGGCCGGGCCCTCCAAACAATTAAGTTCAAAGGTACGCGTTAGCTCCCCGTGAAAAGTGAAGTCACAGAGACTCCACGGGTTAATCACACAAGAATTTAAACCGGAGGGGCGTCCGAATAAATCGGATTATCCAACTTTTCAACTTCCTCCTCATCATTGAAATTTTTCAAAAATGGTTTTAACCGTTGACCATTCACCTTGAAAATGCTACCATCCTTGGGATTAAAAACATCTATCGCCCCATGAGGATACACTCGATGCACAAAATACGGCCCAACCCACTGTGAACGCAATTTTCCCGGAAAAAGATGGAGTCTAGAGTTATACAAAAGCACTTTTTGATTCATATGAAAATCCTTCCTTAAAATGGTTTTATCATGAAATTCTTTAACCTTAGCCTTATAAATGGCCGTGCTCTCATATGCATCTCTCCGAATCTCCTCAAGCTCATTGATTTGGAGCTTCCTATGCGCACCGGCTTCGGGCATGCGACAATTCAAAGACTTGATGGCCCAATAGGCCTTATGCTCAAGTTCAACCGGCAAGTGACACGCTTTCCCATAAACCAAGCGGTAAGGGGACATCCCCAACACCGTCTTATACGCGGTTCGATAGGCCCACAGGGAATCGGTCAAACGAGTAGACCAATCCTTTCGATTAGGATTCACCGTTTTCTCGAGAATGTGTTTGATTTCCCGGTTAGCAAGCTCGGCTTGTCCATTGGTTTGTGGATGATAGGCCGTAGAGACCTTATGAGTGATACCGTACTTACGCATTAAAGTTTCAAAGGGCCTATTGCAAAAATGGGTCCCTTGATCACTAATGATCGCGCGCGGAGTACCAAACCTAGCCAAGATATGTTCTTTCAAGAACTCAACAACCACCTTGTGGTCATTCGTACGAGTGGGGATCGCCTCAACCCACTTGGACACGTAGTCCACCGCAAGAAGGATATAGAGATACCCGAAAGACATAGGAAACGGCCCCATAAAATCGATGCCCCAACAGTCAAAGACTTCAACAACAATAACATTGGTTAGGGGCATCATGTTCCTTCTCGTCACTCCTCCCAATTGTTGACACCTCTCACACGTTTTACAAAATTCGAAAGCATCTTTGAAAAGTGTCGGCCAATATAACCCACATTGGAGGATTTTTGCGGAGGTTTTCTTGGCGGAGAAGTGTCCCCCACATGCCTCGGTGTGGCAAAAGGAAAGGACACCCCGCTGATCCACATCCGGCACACAACGCCGGATGATTTGATCCGGACAATACTTAAAAAGATAAGGATCATCAAAGAAAAATCTTTTCACCTCAAATAAGAACCGCCGCCTCTCTTGCGGAGTCCAAACGGTAGGAAGTTGGCCCGTGGCTAAGTAGTTCACAATATCCGCGAACCACGGGCAAGATGAGACACCAAACAATTGCTCATCCGGAAATGAGTCCGCGATAGGAATATTCGAGGAACGGTCCTCAAACTCGAGACGAGACAAATGATCAGCGACCACATTTTCAACTCCTTTTTTATCCTTGATTATTAAGTTGAATTCTTGAAGCAGTAAGACCCACCTAATTAACCGCGCTTTAGCATCTTGCTTAGTCATTAGATATTTTAACGCGGCATGGTCCGTGAAGACCACGATAGTAGACCCGATCAAATAAGACCGAAACTTGTCAAGAGCAAAGACAACCGCGAGCAACTCTTTCTCCGTGGTGGAGTAATTCAATTGAGCATCATTAAGAGTTTTGCTCGCGTAAGAAATGACACATGGCTCTTTCCCTCTCCTTTGGCCCAAGACGGCGCCAATCGCGTAATCACTCGCGTCACACATCAATTCAAACGGAAGGTCCCAATCGGGAGCTCGCACAATCGGTGGAGTGGTGAGACTAGATTTCAACTTAGAGAATGCCTCCTCACACGCGGGTGTCCAAATGAATGGCGCGTCTTTCGAGAGGAGGTGGCACAAGGGACGTGAGATGGCACTAAAATCCTTGATGAAACGGCGGTAGAAACCCGCGTGCCCAAGAAAAGACCGAATGTCTTTCACACACTTAGGGGTAGGGAGGTTCGCAATCAAATCAATTTTAGCCTTGTCAACCTCTATCCCCTTCGAAGACACAATGTGCCCCAACACAATCCCGTTGGTCACCATGAAATGACATTTCTCCCAATTGAGAATAAGATGCTTCTCCTCACACCTCTCCAACACGCGCTCAAGGTTCTCTAGACATGACTCAAACGAGTCCCCGAATACCGAGAAGTCATCCATGAAGACCTCAACGATTTTCTCCACCATGTCACTAAAAATGCCCATCATGCACCTTGAAAAGGTGCCGGGCGCATTACACAAGCCAAAAGGCATGCGCTTATAAGCGAAAGTACCAAAAGGACACGTGAAGGTGGTCTTCTCTTGATCCTCAAGAGCGACCTCGATTTGATTATACCCGGAGTACCCGTCGAGAAAGCAATAAAAAGCATGACCGGCTACCCTCTCCAAGATTTGATCTATGAAGGGGAGAGGGAAGTGGTCCTTACGAGTGCTCGCATTCAACTTACGGTAATCAATGCACACTCTCCATCCGGTGGTCACCCTTTGAGGTACTAACTCATCATTGGAATTTTTGACCACCGTGATGCCGGACTTCTTAGGAACAACTTGGATAGGGCTCACCCACTTACTATCGGCGATAGGGTAAATGATCCCAACATCCAATAACTTTAAGACCTCCGCCCGAACCACGTCTTTCATGATAGGGTTCAAGCGACGTTGTGGTTGGCGAGACGGCTTCACATCTTCTTCAAGATAGATGCGGTGTGTGCAAACCGAGGGATCAATCCCATGAATATCGGCAATGGACCAACCGATGGCCTTTGTGTGCCGTTTCAAAACTGCTAACAAACCAGACTCTTGGTGTGCCTCTAGGGAAGAGGAAATCACTACAGGGAAGGTTTCGCTAATACCAAGGAAGGCATACTTCAAAGTGTCGGGGAGGGTTTTTAACTCAAGCTTGGGTGGTTGGACACTAGACGGAAGAGTTTTGCTCTCGATGGGAGGCAAACCTTCAAACTTAGGGTACCATGTGTCCGTCCTACAAACATCCTCCACTTCTAACAATGAATACAAGTACTCAACCTCCGGTGAATCTAATAAAGACACCTCCTCGGCGGTAAGACAAACCTCAAGTGGATCCTTGTATAGGATAGTGTCTACGTGCTCCTGAACCCAAGTGTCAATTAAACTCACCTCATGAACATCATCATCGTCCCCCATTTGGGACCCAATATTAAACACATTCACCGCCATTTTCATGTTCCCGAACGTCATATTCAACAACCCATTACGACAATGGATGACCGCATCGGAAGTCGCCAAGAAGGGACGTCCGAGAATGACGGGTGTTTGTGCCTGTGAAGTATTGGCGACGGGACACGTGTCTAGAACCACAAAGTCCACAGGATAGACAAAGTCGTCCACTTGGACTAGGACATCCTCCACTAAACCCTTAGGAATACGGATACTACGATCCGCCAATTGGAGCGTCACTCTCGTGGGTTTCATCTCTCCCAAACCTAATTGCTCATACACCGAAAACGGAAGTAGATTCACACTCGCACCCAAATCAAGCAAAGCTCTTTCAACTTTCTTACCCCCTATGACAATGGAAATAGTAGGGCACCCAGGGTCTTTGTACTTAGGAGCTATGTTGGTTTGGATGATGGAACTTACTTGTTCAGTTAGAAAAACTTTCTTTTGGACATTCAACTTGCGTTTAACAGTGCATAGGTCCTTAAGAAATTTAGCATATTTGGGTATGGTTCTAATGGCCTCCAGAAGAGGGATGTTAATTTTAACTTGTTCTAGAACCCCATACACCTCGGTGTCAGACGAAGGCTTGGCCGGCACTTTCAACCTTTGGGGATAAGGTGCCGGAAACGGACAAACAGGAGGCTCTTGCTCCACGACCTTAGGAGGCACAACCGGACCACTCAAAGAAGATTGCTCAACAACAACCGGAGGAGGAAGAACCACGGGAGGGGTAGGGACCATAGGAGGAGTAGGTTTCGGAGGGATAGTCTTATCAATCTCCTTATCACTCCTCAAGACAGAAATCGACTTGGCTTGCTCGAAGTTATTCGGGTCTTGGCCCGACGTGGTGCTTGCCAAATGGACTCCCTGAGGGTTTGCTTGTGGTTGAGATGGGAACTTTCCCTTCTCTTGTTGAAGCTGCCCCATGGACGTGGTTAACCGAGTCACTTGACCCTGGATTTCTCTCAACGCATGAGCATTTTGCTCATTGGTAACGGTTTGACTTTGCATGAAAAATTGCATGAGTTCTTCCAATGAGCGCTTTTGAGGTGGTGTTTGCCAGTAATTAGATCCATGGTGTTGTTGACTTGGAGGGTTTCGGGCTTGACCTTGGCTTTGATTTTGACCTTGGGGTGGTCGATAGCCTTGGTTGTAGCCCGGGGGCGGCCTTGACGCTTGCCCTTGGTTAGTCCCCCCCCAACCGAAATTAGGATGGTCCTTGGTTCCGGGGTTATAAGTGTTTGAAAAAGGGTCATACCGTTGACCAACGGCATTGACCTCCACTTGTTCCGCTACCCCACCATGAAGGATTTCCTTCAAACCCGGAAGAGTCGGGCACTCATCGGTTGAATGTCCTTGGGTTACGCACAACACACATTCCTTCACACTTTTTAGTTCCAAATTTTCCAACTTTTTAGTGAGTTGAGAGAGCTTAAAGTTAAAATCATCCTGTTCTTTCAGCACATACTTCCCTCTCTCACCCGAACCTTGATTCGCACCCACATTCGCACTCGCCGGTTCATAGGTCTTGTCCGAGGGATCCGTATAATCCCACGACTGGTTGTTCTCGGCGAGTTGCTCGAGAAAATCATAACACTGTTGCGGACTCCAGTTTAAAAATTCACCATTACACATGGTGTCAATGAATTGCCGAGTCCCTTGCGAGATGCCCTCGTAGAAAAATTGCATCTTGTCCTTTACCGAAAAACCATGATGTGGGACAGCAGCCAAAAGATTTTTAAATCTCTCCCACAAAGTGAAAAATGGCTCATTCAGTTTTTCGGCAAAGTTGGAAACACGCTTTTTCATCTCAACCGTTTTATGCACAGGATAGTACTTTTTGAGAAATTCATCGTGCATTTCTTCCCACGACGTGATGGACTGCGGTTTTAAAGTTGACAACCAAGTACGTGCATGGTCCTTAAGAGAAAATGGAAATAATTTCATACGTGCGGACTCAAGTTGAGCCGGGACTGTAACAAGTGTGTTCACCAGATCCAGAAAATCCCTCACGTGATCGTAAGGGCATTGGGACTTCATCCCATAAAAAGCCGGCAACATCGGAATTGTGTTGGGCCTAATCGTGTAAACAGCATTCTCGGCGGTGGGTGTGGGATGAACAATGGGTGATGGTGGAACATGGTGTGTGGGGCGAAGACACTGTCTCATGGACAACACTTGTGGTGGTGGAGGTGGTGGTGGTTCCTCACGATCGCCCATTGTGTCCACAAGAGGGGTGTCAATACTGACTAAACGACGAGTATGAGGGTCACGAAAGTAACCACGCTGCCCGTGCATACACTACCAACTAACAGACTGGAGGGGTTATTCAACCGCCTCACCACAAACAGTTCCGAAGGGCTATGCCGCCGCCTCGTCAAATATAGGACAGAAATTTAAAAATATGTACCAATGAAACGGAATACTTACAGTGGCGTGGCGCGAGGCAAACTCACGCGTCGCAGACCATTGGGTCCCCGGCAACGGCGCCAAAATTTGCTTGCGTCCTTAGATTGTATTGCAAAAGGTGTTTCCCCAAGCATAGGGTTTAGGTGTCGCAAAGCATAATAACCGGAAGTCCGGGTCGAGTCCTCAGAGACCAAATGTGCAGCATGTGAGTGTTGATTCGCGACTGTAGGTTTTAGCCTTAAAGCGGCAAACTTTACTTTCGTGATTTGTTGGTGGAATTCACTTAACTTCGTGAATGACTCGGAAGATTAAAAAGACTAATTAAAACAAGGCTAAGTCAAAGGGTTCACAACACCCATGCCTTAGACCAATTCTTTCTCCTCTAAAATAACCGGCTCGGGGCGTCGTTAAACGTCCCCGAACGGAAGATTTGGTACTTAAACTCGATTAACTAGAAATGGTGTTTCTCAAAGAGTAGGATTCTTGTGCCATTTATACAAACATTTGGATTGACATCGCCCTAAGCATCACACGTGCCAAGTGGTCTAGCCCTTGGCTACGTGTGATCAAAGAGATTAACAATTCCAATTTTGATACATAAAATCGATCCTAACTCTTTGATAAACAAGCAATGTTTTGCATTATGGCGAGGAGTGTGAATCAACCTAAGTCACGGGGTGCTAATCACCCCATGACCGAGCCTATAACGACTACTCGATCATGACTACGGGAAACATGACTAATTTAGTGAAGGAAATAAAGAACATAACATATGACATTAAAAACTGATTTTTATGGAAGGTTATAAGTCTACCTACAACATTAATACTTGAGAAAATCCCAAACAACACTTACAAACTAGAGATTTCGGAGCAATTAGCTAGAAAAACAAGAACAAGAAATAACCGAGAGAAATGGAAATAAACTGGATTAATACGAAGGTCTTAACATGAACTACAACATTAAACAAGAGGATTTACCTTGAAACTAAGTAGAAAAGCATGAAATCTAGAGAGAAGGTAGAGCTTTGGCTAAGAACATTAATGGAGGTAGAGAGAGAAGGTGAAAAACCAAGCTAACCCTAAAAATCTGAGGTTGGGGACCTTTTATAGGCCCCAATAGTCGTGCCAAATAATTACAAAAGTGCCACAAGATATTTCTTGATCGGGCTCAAAAGTTGCAGAAATTTGAAGCTTCAACCGGTTGAGCAAAAAGTGCCAACCGGTTGAAAAACCTTCTGTTCAGCTTCAACCGGTCGAGCAAAAAGCTCCAACCGGTTGAAAGAGTAAAATTCTGAGCATTGGTTTGTTTTGGCCTCCCGGCTTCGTCCGAACTCGGAATGAGGCGATTCTCGAACCGTTGGAAAGCTCTATGAGTCTACTTTCACACCCAATTGACCTCATCTTCATAACCTTTGCACCTTGAGAGAAATGAGCCTTTTTCTATCGGTTGGTCAGATTTTCTCGAAGCTCATGACTCCAAATGCCTTGCTCTTTTGTTCCGGGCCTTCCTTGAACCTTCCAAAGCTTCTTGAATCGACTTCCAAGCTTCCCGAGTCTTGTTCAAAACTTCATTCCTTGATTCCCGAGACTCGGTGGCGGGGTGCCATGTGGCCTCCGGTGTTCGGGCATCCCTTGATTCAACCATGGTGTCAAAACAAGTCTTTTTCTCCCGTTCTTCTGCAAATAACAAAAACACAACTTTGCGCAAAATCAATAGTTTAAAGCCACAAAATGCACGTATGTGTGATAAAAAATGAGCGTGATAAAGCCCCATTACTTACAATATTGAGGGCTTATCAGGTACCCTAGGATTTTAGGCACTTTCATCAGGTACCCTAGGATTTTAGGCACTTTCATAGGGTACCCTAGGGTGTAAGCACTTTCATTAGGTTTGGAGTGTTTAGGCACTTTCATGGGCTAGCGGGGGCATTTTTGAAATGTGTAGGTAATTTGTCCTTTTGGCATTAAAGAATGGATTTTGTTAATGTGTGCCCCCAAGGCACATGATAATGTTCATTAAATGAGACTAATTAAATCCACTTTTGTTGAAAATAGTAAAAGTTGTTTACATTAACTTCTTTATTTGTCTTTGTTTGCATGGGAAATCTAAGTTTGAAATACTAGCCACAAACTAATTTTACTATTTTTAACAAAAATGGGTTAAATTAGGCACATTTAATGCGCATTATCATGTGCCTTAGGGGCACACATTAACAAAACCCTTAAAGAATTAGTTTGTGTCCTATTTCCATGATTAACTCCTAAGTCCTATCCATGTCCTTGTTGAAGGAAGACTCTTTAATACTCAAATACTTACGCGGGAAAGAATTCTATCTTTTGATCCAGAAATTGCACGACTTTTTGTAGTTGAAAATCAATTTGGGACAAAAGAGGAGAGGGAGTACTAAGTTCATAAAAATTGGATGAAAATTGAAAGTTGTATTGTAATGGCGAGAAAGAAAGTGAAATTAAGGATATAGACTCGATTCTATTTTGCGGATAAGTCAAGTCTTTATTTTAAAGATCAAATATTGAATTTGGTTGGATGTATAAAGGGGTGTTCAGTGCTGATTACTTTGGTGGATTCTAGATTCTGGATTGTGATTCTAGATTTAGAGATTCTGGAAAACTCATTATCAGAATCTGTGAAAGTGTTTAGTGAATGTATAAAAATGGATTATGCATCTTGAAAGAATTTGGTAGTATAACCAGATTACTAGATTGTGTGTGTACATTTGACCATGATGCCCTTTCTATTGTTTATTAATTCTCTATACACATGACCTTATTTTGTTTGTAGATTTTTGAAAAAAATTATTTAAATACAACACACCATTAATAAACGTTCTATAGAATTTGGAATATTTAAGTACAGAATTATATAAATTTCATTCTATAGAATTGTAATTAATTTAATGCTAGGACACTGAAATAATAGTAGGAAGATTTCCATGTCTTTTACTTCCCATTTCTGTGATCGCAATAGCCTACAAAAAAAGATCGTCATATTTAGTTTACCGCACATACAAACTACTCTATAGGGAGGGTTACTTCTTTTCTTGGCTAACCTAATAGCTTCGCACCAAAAAGAGGGTGACTATTCACTGCAACTCCTTTTATAATGAAGGATTTAACACATGGTATATGTATTTAGCATCAACATTTGTTTTAGGGGTAATATATGGTTGTTTAGATTCTCGGTTTGTGTCTTAGACGGCCCGAAATTTTCATGCAATTTTAGATCTATCCTCTATTTAGCCTATTGATGCAATGTTTGCGTCACCTTTTTTGATATGGTCACAGGAGAATATGGGTCTGGATGATAACAGAAGCTCAGGTAGGTCTCTCTATTTATAGATTGGATACCACAACACACACACACTGACACAAACTAGGAAAAAATATGTAGCGGATTCTTTGCTCTGAAGGAATAGGATATGTAGGGGTTAATGCTACCTTTTGTTTACGATGATTCTTGGAGACGCCGTTGCAAGTTTGGATGTAATAGCAAAGTAGTTCATAGAAGATATAATTGTCAGTTACCGAACTATAATTTTGCTGTCTCTTTTGTTTTGCCAGTGATAATTTGAACACATTGGTTAATGTTCCGTTTTGAGTTGGATTGAAGAACTATTTACGCTAGGTTAGGTTTCTAGAGATCATATTGATTCAATCTACCTTTAAGCCGGGTTACTTTACTTTACTTTCCTCAGGATGAGATGTTTTGATAGGAATATTGTTATTTAATCCTGCCTGTAGACAATGCTATTCCTGATTTGAACCATGCCTGTACAGGAAAGGTGAAGAAGGGCAAAACCAAGGAGGACACTAAAGATGGCAGACCACATCCCCATCCAGGAAGAAAGGTGGTGTAAAATAATTTATGTATTTTGATTCATTTTATAAAGGATCAGTGTTTTGCATTTGTACAAACTCTCATACTTGCATATCTATTTGCCTTGTTCGATTTTTATGTAGCATCTGTTATAAACTTGGTGTGTTCGCCTTTCGCAGTAGTATTTGCACGTATCAAATATCCGTTGGGAACTGTTGTCTGGCCTGCTTAATTAACCAGAAGTTAAAAATGAGGAGTCTTTGGTCAGGTAGTTACAATGCAGAGAATCCAACATCCTAACTGATCCAGATTAGCTTTTCCTACATTAGAATGTTTGACATGAGATAAAATTTGAATCATATGTTTCGGTCTCCCTTAATGTAGTTGCACGTGGTTTACTTGGATGATGACGCAATAGAGGACTCTGAAGCTAACTTAGCTTATCACAAGAAGTTCCTGGAAAATGTATTTGGCTGGTGTGAAATATGCTTTGCCTTTTACCTAAACAAGGGGTAAGGAAAGAAATTTGGATGTCCTCTAGTATTATGTTTGCTAGACTAACAGCTTTAATGGGATGTTTTCAGTCGTACATCTGAAATAATAATCATTATTAGCTTCTCCGGTGATTGCAATCGGTTTGCTGCCTGGCTTACAGACGAGGAGGTGGACATTTTGTCTGGTAGCTCTATCTGTGTGTGTGTGTGTGTCATGAGCACATATGTGTTTAGTGCATGTACTGAGCAAGTTGCTTTTATTTGCTTTCAGGGCAGGATATGGTAACTTGGGTCAAATATGCCAGCAACTATGTGACCTTTGAGGGCAGGAATTAAGGTCAAATATGCCCACTACCATTTGAAGATCGTCTATTAGGTGTTATGAAACTCTAGAGGTTGGGTGTACTGTAAAATTACGTAGGGAATTGTATTTCTATCTACGAGAGTGTTTAGTTGTAGTATTTTAGTAAGAGCATTCCCTTTCGTTGCCTTTGTCATAAAATAGCCCATCAAATGTGGGACTGCCAATCTCTCAGGGCTCCCACAAAGAAATAGAGACCTCTACAATTGAAGTCTGTAGGGAATTCGTTGAAAGACACTACTACTCCAAGAACGCCTTGAGCATGTTAAAATGGTGATCATAGGTAAATAGGGAAGCAAATACACCATCATATTTCTGTTCTCTTTAAGAAATGTATCGTTGCGACCCAAGATGTCTTCTGCCCATTCCCAATATACGGCAATGAATGGAAGATTAGACATGACCTTTTAAGGTACTCAATTGTGCCTCCCCATCACGAATGCGATGACACAAGACAAGAAACGGATCGGTAACATGAAGTGATGGAGTAAAGGCAGCCACTTGTGCTTGAGGATAGAATCTTTGGGCATAATTTGGCGAAGCAGAACTGTTAGTCTTCAAGAAGGAACGAAAATGCTAGAGACTTGTTTTTCCACAAATTTGACGAGGAGACCTTTTCTTTCACTTCTTTCTAGGGGCGGAGTCAAGATCTTAAGTTAACGAGGTCAAAAATTAGATGAATATGTAAGTTATTTTTTTTGATTTTTTTTGTTTGCTCATACAAAGAAGTAACTAAATTAAAAGATTAACTATAACATAGATATACAGTGATATATGTATTTTTGCTTTATAATTGGTCCCAATAACCTATTATACAATCCAAATCTTTGCTAAGTCTTCTTGTTATTTGCAAACACTCAAAGTATAATGTACCGTCTCCAATTGAAATTGCCAAACAATATAGAGAATATATAAAAATTTTGATCAAAGAGAGAGGGGAAGAGAAAGAGTTTGTATCTCATTGATGTAATGGGCCGGGCAACGGGCATGAACCGTGGAGCACTCAGATAGGCCCGATCGGATTGACCTGGTAAGGTCACCACTTATTAGTCAAGAGATGTCACCTGGCTGCTCCAGAAAATTTCGTAAATGAAAAAGGCACTCGATACTAAAAGATAATAAAACAAAAATCTAAAAGTGACCGTGGTTATTTACATTCTCAAGATATCCCAAACAAAAGCCCCATGGAAACTTTTTTTCATAATTAAAAAAAATGGAAATTGGCGGGTGGCCATGACCCCACCCAGTCCTTTACTAATTCTGTCACTGTTTGAGAACTAGTTATTTGTTTAATTTTTTAGATTATTTCCTCATCAAGCATCTTGATGAGATTAACTTAAAAAGTAAAAAAATATGGTCCAAAGTTTTAAAAGTTCACTGAAGACAAAAATAATTTATAACAAACATTTTTCAGATTTTTATTCATCCTATTGTTCTTTTTTTATTTCCTCATCGTGGTGAATAAATAATTAAATTGAAATATGCAGTAACAAAAAAACATACCAAAGTGATTTTTTCGATAAATACAGAAAATAATCCACCACCGAGAGGTGGATTAATAATTTAATGTCCTGAATTTTGATGAGCATGCATAAATACAAAAAATAATTCATTGATCCTTAATTTTATGAATAACTTCAAAAACTAATCCATCGATCAATTCTTTTGTTTTTATCATACTCCAATAATTTTCTTCCATGGCCTGATTCAATCTTTACCCTTTTCTGTCAAATTTCTCTCAAGCGTTCAGGTTTGAAATAACTAGGGTTTCTTTTTTCATGTATAATTCCGAAATTTTTTTAATAGAAAACTGAAGGAGTTGTTCTACGTGTTGATTGATGATATATTAGTAACTTGTGATTAATTTCATTTGTTTTGCTGCGTAATTATGTATTTGGCTTGATTGTGCGGTTTTCGCCCTCTTCTGCCTCGTACCTTTTCTGTGCAATTTTTCTTTGAACTGAAGTATATATGTTCATTTGGATGTGTACTTTTTTTAGATGGATTGAGAGGCGAGCAAAGTTGATGCGGTGAACCAAGCTGCGTAAAGGGGATTGTGAGGCGAGCAAAGTTGCTGCGTAATTATGTGGCAGGGCCTATGTTAATTTTGGCTGAAGTACCCGTGTCGATTTGTCTGGCATGCATATCCATTTTGGACACTCGGATCCTCTATTGTCATGATATTTACAGAAAAAGATTATCAAATTTGCTAGAAAAGCGATATTTCTAGTCTTTCACATGGATATGAAATAGCAAAAATATATTTTTGCTTATCCCTTCTTGTTTAAATACATTTTTTTACATAATTCACGATACATAATAAAAAAAGTTATGCAATATATGCTACAAACAAGTGTTTGCGACGTGTTCCCGTACCCACACCCAATAGGGGTGCATACAGTATCCTAAGATTTAAGTTTAGGAAGGTCCGACGCTTGGACTCCCCCCCTCACCCGATACGCTCTCCCGAGTTCATGTAACATAGAGCAGCTGCAGCCTGGATATTTTCAGGCCATCTTTTGTATCCATTTTTCCAGGTCTTACTTATATTGTTAAGAGTTATACTTTCCTGCACATGAATTGAAAAACCCTATGAATTTAATTTTTTGCAGTGACTTCTAGGCCTTTGGTAAAGCCTCAAAGAACAACTGCGAGTGGTACATTTTGATTTCTTTGGAGTTGGTTAGAATTTTTTTTATGCTGTTCTCATATTTGCATGACATGACATCTACAACTTCAAAACCTTTTGCAGCATGGGCAGTGCATCAACCAAAGTCTACAGCAAGAAACGAAGCTGGTTTGTGTTTTATGCTCTTCTTTTTTTGATACCCTTGTCTTAGGCTTTTCTTTAACAATTGCCTTAATTTCAATCCGCAGTTGTTAATTTGATGAAATCTCATTTCGTTTTCTGTATGGTTGCACAGGAATGAGAAGGCCTTTCGTAACAAGGGGGAAGAGCAAGGTCAAAGCTCTGCCTAAATTACAAAGAAAGGTACTAAAACAACTAGATTCAACAAAATATGTCAATAAGACCAATTAACATATACATCGAATAAAACCTTATCGACTATTGAGAACTATTACCGAGGGAATCCGCAGTCACTTAGCCAGGTCGTTCGATTCAATGATTTTTCATCTTTCATTTTTTCTTTTTCTAAAGTGTGTTATTGACTGAGTTATCTTCTCTTTGCCTAGGGCCAAGTGCTTGACACAGTTATGAGTTCACCCTATCGCCTTTGCCCCAACCTCCCCACTTAAGTGGCGCGAGCATACCTAACATGTACTACTTCAATATTCATATTAGAAAACCAAGGCTTTCCATTTGTCCCAAAACCCCACATCCTGTTTTGCGGTGTTACAAAGCCCCTAACTCCCTTGGCCAGGACCTCTGTTAGCCTCATCTTCTTTGTTCTAGTCTTTATACGTGGCAAGCACAGAAAGTACTGAACAGCCTGAGGAGTAGGCTTCCGAATGAGTGGGGTCAGTCGTATGAATATGCTTCTCTTCTCTTCCCTGCTCTAAATCAATGTCTAGAACGTTATCAGGACACCACCTTCTTCCACACGAGACTGAAATGCTAGAACTCAATGCTAGTTGGTGCTTTGGTAGGACCCCATCCCCACTTGTCACTGTCTTCTATATGTGGCTCTCCCCTTCCTTTCAACAATCTGCCTTATTGCCAACAACAACAAAAAAAAAACAGACAAATCGCTAGGCCATTGTTTCTTTTTAACTTATTTCCTCAGAAAACTAGTTAAATCTAACAGTGAAGTTCGTTTTTTGTTGTTGTCGAGCTGTGCCTCTATTAGATGAAGTATGAGTTCAAATAAGAGTAAAGTACACTTTACCCGTTATGGTTTGAGGCTTGTGGGGTTACTTCCCTAACTTTGCTACTTGACCATATGACCTCCTCAAGGTCTTGTGGGTGGAACTATACATCACAATTTTGTTCTAATTAACTGGGATGCAGTGCACGAGCCTTTCGTGTGAATGGGAGGGTATAATAGCAAATTTAAGACAAATATTCTTCCTAATTATTCACTATTGGAGATCTTAGCAGCAGAGAGCTTCTAAAGTGGTTCTACTCCCACCTTAGGAGCGCACTCCCCCGCTCCTAACTAAGGAGCTTGACTGGAGCTCGCTCCCATTGAGATGGTGGAGCACGCTCCTTACGAATATGCGATCCTTGTATAGAAAAACAGAGATTTATCACTTGCCTTTTATTAATTGGTCTTCGATGATCACATCTTTCTAGCCCAAGTTCATCCTATCTTGAAAAGGAAATCATATCTTTCAACTCTAGCGCATTTCTTACGCTTTTGGTAGAGTTGGCCCATATTTTCACTCCCTAAAATAGTTGTACTTTTAAAGTGTGTATTCTATGTTACATTATTATTGTAATATATGGAGATGTTCCTTCCCTGCTCCCAACCTTGGGAGCATCTATATTCCCCCGCTATTTTTGTAATATATGGAGATGCCACTTTTGCGCTCCGAGCCTTGGGAGCATCTAGATTCCCCCGCTCCACCATTCCCGCTCCCACTCCGTGCGACTAAGTTTTATATCTCTGCAGTGTTTGTTCTATGAGTCTTCTATCCCACTTCCTCCACTCCTATCGACTCCCTACTCCCCTTCATCCCGGAAGTGTGGTCGCGCGGTGTGGGCCCATTCTGGGTAGAACCCTTTCGATTGCATCCTCATTTTACACTTGTATTAAAAACTGCACACATACACTTGGTGCATATGCAGGTACGTACGTACAGTTGCAAGAAATTCAATATTGTCAAGCACAAAAATTCATTCCAATCCAATGAATATCTTACTGCATGGGATCGCGATGATTTTATTCAGCCTGGGTTTTTGACAAAACTGAATCGAAACCCAAAATTTGTAACTACCAAAGTACCGGCTTCTTTTATCTAGACCGTAACCGTTACCGACGGGTATTGTTTGGTTTGGTTTTTACCTGCATGTGGTCGCAGTCTGTTTGAATTCCCATACTCGATTTGTCCCGGAACCCATGAGTTGAAAGAATAACGTCTGCATTGACATGAAAAACAATGAGTTCTTGCAGAAGGCACTACTTTGTCCATTGGTTTGTGAACTACTGAGTCTCACCCTAGCTATGTAATGTGTGTATACATATATTAGGGCACAAAGCAAAATTACATGATTCGCTTTCAGCTTTGGTTTGGGTTTGGATTTCGTTGAGGATATTACGTATGACTGAACACAGACAGAAAACCGCCTGTTTTTCCAAGTTAAAAACCACAATTGAACCGGTGTTAAAGAATTGGTAAAATACCGCGCTGATCAGTTTGTTTAGGTTTGGGTATTCATCGGTTCCAGGTGAGTGTGCCATCCTATTTGGAGATTGGATGACTTCGCGGTACTGGGAAACTTGAATTATCTTCGTTGACCATGGCCGGAATTTCTTTTCATATGAATATTGAGCACACAATTTTGTTGTTAAACTTGTCAACGTAACCATATGACCTCCTAATGGTTTTCATAGTAAAGAGATATTACGTATGACCGAACACAGACAGAAAACCGCCTGTTTTTCCAAGTAAAAAACCACAATTGAACTGGTGTTAAAGAATTGGTAAAATACCGCGCTGATCAGTTTGTTTAGGTTTGGGTATCCATCGGTTTCAGGTGAGTGTGGCATCCTATTTGGAGATTGGATGACTTTGCGGTACCGGGAAACTTGAATTATCTTCGTTGACCATGGCCGGAATTTCTTTTCATATGAATATTGGGCACACAATTTTGTTGTTAAACTTGTCAACGTAACCATATGACCTCCTAATGGTTTTCATAGTAAAGAACACCGTCATAATTTTGTTCCTCATTAACTGAGGCTGCATCACACGGGCCGGTGTTGGCAACATGCGTAAGAAAAAAATTCTAAGAAAAATCTCTTCCTAATTGCTCCCTGTTCGAGAAATGTTATTACTTTTCCCTCTATTGTTTTCTCTCTCCCACTTCCATCACTTGATCCACTATGTTGCCCCCTTTCCCTTGGAAGCACCGTCGCGTGGTGTGGACCACGTTACTTTGCATCCTCACTTTACACGTGCACATACTGTGTTTAGATTGTCAAAATCGTCAATCGAAATGGCCTTTTTTTTTTTCATTGTGAATGGAATCAAATTGTGAATCTTAAAAGGTTTGGACACAATAGGAGTAGGTATCATATGGAGGGTTAAGGTGAGCTTTGTATGGTAGGGTTCACGTCATAAGCCATTATTATGTATGGAAGTTTTTTTAGATGGATGAATATTATTTGTACTAATTTCTTGTTGTGTTTCATATCTCTACTTACTTGCTTGGCATTTTTCTGTTTTGTCGCAGATCAGAATGGCTTTAGATGGAAATAATAGTTCAGGTATATGTTTCTGTTTGAATTTTGGGTATCTTTCGGTCATCGCTTCCGTATTGAGTTTTTCTCCCCTACCTGTCTGTAGTTTGCATCAGAAACCTTCCCCTGTTCCATGCCTTGATGGGTTCAGCTTCAGCAATAAGATATCTTTGACATGTTTTGTCAACTTAATCAAACCTTGGTTCCAAGTTATTTTGGTTCCTCCTTTATCACATCACGTTGATATTACCTGTTGTAAGTTACTGCAGTTAAAAGGTGCATTGGGCTTGCCATCTTGGATCCAAAAGTAGCATGTCCATCCTACAAGATGGACCTTTTTGTGGTGGATAATTGTACTTGATCTATGTGGGGTTACCAGTGATCAAGTGATGTAACCTGGAAATCCCCAACCCAAACTACACAACATGGAAAATAGCACAAACTGAAAAACAAGTAGAAATTGCAGCTTTTCTATTACATGAATACTCTCAAAGCAGAACCTGCAGCTCTTTGGTTTCATAACCACACGCTGATTACATAGAGAAAGGATAGATGGAAGAAGAAGAAAGGGGAGAAACCTAGCGTGAGCTAGGGGCCTTGAAACCACAAGGAGAAGAGGGAGAAAGGGGGGAAAATCCTAGAATACTAGGGGGCCTTGAATCACACAAGGAGAGCAAGAGAGAATGGGGGAGGATAGGGGAGGGAAACACAGAGCCACAACCCCAAACAAACACTATGGTTCCTCACATCTTGGCCTCCCCAAAATAAGAAGACTTTACTCCTATATATAGACTCCTTAAAACCCTAAAAACTGAAAATATAAAAATGAAATCCCTTGTTCGATTCACGGAATTAAATAAACTTGAACGATGAAGAAATTCAACCACAAACTAGCGAAATCAAGCAATCACACACGACACAAAGATATACCTGGAAAACAACCCCTAAATGGGGAAAAATTACCATGTGAAGGAATCAAAAACACTATACTCAATGTGTAGTTACAAGCAATTTTACCCTACAAATAGAATCCACGAATCGAGCCTAAGATGTACTTGCCGAATCCACGTTCACCACACCCAGTGCTTTGACCGCCGCTGCCTTGAATCTACAAGCCTTTCGTTTGCCTTCCGGAATCCGCCAAAGGACTTTGTACTGCCTAAGAATCCTCCGAAGGTTTTCTCTCAAATTTGTTGTTGGGTAGTTGTTGATGATAAAAACTCTTGGAGACCTGTTAATGCTTCATTGATACAAAGATCGTATCTGTGCTCCAAGCACAATGGAAGAAATACTCTCCAAAAATCCTAGATATTTTTGTCTTTTTTGCCTTTTGGAGAGGGAGTATGGCTCCTCAAGATATGTTTCTGTCTTTTTCGCCTTTTGGAGAGGGAGAACGGCTCCTCAAATAATTCTCAACTAACTGACATGTATATATAGCTGCTGGAATTCGTGTATTGTGAGCAGCTTGTGCAGTTGCCTTTAAAAAAGTTGTACTTTTCTATAGACGAGTTAAGTATACATTAGTTAAAGGTTTCTTTTGATTGGCTACTTGAGTTCAATGTGGCTTTGATTTCAAGGTGCTAGGCGCTACCAGGTCGGCTGGGTACCGCCTAGCACCTAGGCGGGGACCAGTTGGCAGGGCCTTCGGCCACATAGTCGCCTCATCGCCTAGGCGTTGGACTCCTGGCTAGCGCCTAGGCGGGGAGTAATCAACCCTAGGCGGGAACTTTTAGTACACTGGACCACACGAGAAGCTGGGATGACTCAAAGGGATAATTGTTTACTTTCCTTGGAATTGATGGGAATGGCGTTGCATTTCTTTGATGTTTTTTTTTTTTTTTTGGCCATGGTAAATACTACTTTCGACCTTTTTTGCAGCAAGGTCAACTCACCAACAGAAACTTGAAGCTAGAAAAAGAGGTGCGTTTCACATTTTGGAGCGAAAACGGCCATTTTCTCTTTGTTTTCAATCAAATATTTACTTGGTGAAATCTTGTTATGTTTCACAGGACTCTGGAGGCATTTCGAAACGAAGCTGAATATCAAGGAAGAGTCTGCACCTGAATTAAAAAAGGTACTTCTAGACTCATGATTTATTTCTCTCTTTTTTTTTTTTTTGATAAGTAATTTAATAAAAAGGCATCAAGGGGATGTAACCCATGTACAAAAGAAAGCGACAACAAAAGGCCCATTTTAAACACCAATAACATCTAACATGTGAAGAAAATTTTCTCTAGAAAGCTGAATCACGTAGATTGTGCATAGAGATTGGTTAATTGACAAACTACTATTTCCGTGATATTCAGATTGACAACAAATCCTACAAGATGTGAAACTTGATTTTTGGAAACTATCCATTGGGAAAACTACTATGATGAAGGGAATGGGCAATTTGCCCTTTGATTTAGTCCATTAATGCTAGAGTTCAATACATCAATCTATTTTTTTTTTATGATGCAATTTTGCGACTCAATTGTTAAGAGGTAAAATTGGATTATATTAGTAAGTTATTTTATGTTTAAAGCAATCTGACAATTCACATACAATACCTTATCTGTGTGCATTTCAACCATACATGGTACGATGAATACTAATACACTACTATGTTACTAATTCGATTAGTTGATTCGCATGAAATAGTTTTATTTATGACCAGTGATGTTTTTGGTAGTTTAATCACTACCGTGTTACTAATTTGATTAGTTGATTCGCATGAAATAGTTTTATTTATGAGCAGTGATGTTTTTGGTAGTTTAATATTGTGAAGTGTTGGAATTTCTCCCACATTGGTTAATTATCCCCTTGAAAACTAGTATATGAGACTCAGCTGTCTCTCCACTCATTGCCAATTGGTTTTGAGTTAGATACTTGAACATGGTATCAGAGCTAGGTTTTCGGAGGCTTTTCCGCTTTGGTTGTGCCATAGTTGCTCTTTGTTTCGTTGCAATCCGTATGTTCTGGATCCTTTGTTGATTTCTTCACCTGCTTTAGTTAATAAGATAAACTTTATATTTTTGGTATGATGGAAGTTTGAATTTCAAAAGGTTGTGGATTACATGTTAAATTTTTAATGTTGTAGGAAGACAACATAAATAACACATCGTTAAATTATTAGGACTTTGAAATATTTTGGAGGTAGATTTTGATGTCGGGTATGATAAATTCAGGGTATCATAGAGTTTGAGGAGGATGAAAAACTTAGACAACCCTTCTTACAGCCGTGACCATGAGTCGCATGACGTGCTAGAATTCACAATTGCAGCCTAAAAAACCTTTCTGCGGAAGTGATTAGAGGTCCTTGGATACAAATTCAAGTTTTAGGTCCTGATTGAATGAAAATCGGTGTTTCTGACTTCCAGTATAGGTTTAGGGAGTCTAGGTCTTTAGGAAGAAATGTGTTTAGAACAGGAGTAATGTATCCCATACATGTAGTTTATGGCAAGAATCAATCCGCTCGATGCTCAAAAGTTTGAATACTACCTCAAGCACTACCCTCTCTAGATATGCATTTTACAGAATTCTACTTAGCACAGTCAACCCTAATTTGTATGCTCACTAGTATTGGCTATGGTTACTTTCACTGGATTTTTATTGATAGTTGTAAGCTCCTCAAGCAATTAAGCACCCATTTGGTTGGCTTATCTAGTGTTGGGGAGGCCTTGGTTCAATTTTGAAGCAAGTTTTAGCTGAACTATACATGCGATGGGAGAATGCGTTGATCAAAGTACAGTTGGATCCAACATTTGCAAAAGTTTTGTTGTCTTTGATTTCTACTCCTCTCAAATCCTTGACCGTAGCTACGCTTGACGTTTTCACACATTGAAAGAGCTAACACCAATTCCTTCGTATTTACAGGGTACAATTTGAACCTCAGTTAGAAAATCTATTGCATAAAACTAGACATATTAGTAACTGGTTGTAAACGTATGAATCAAGTCTGTGGACACCATGACCTTCAGCTTAGTCAAGCTTATTGTAGAATGTGTGAGGGCTCATTGTTAGAAAATATGTTTACACTCATTGGGTTACTTTAATATTAAAACTATGAGTATTGAAGAGCCTGAGAATCTAATGAAAGTGATATGATGGTCAAGGCTAGTAGCGAGCACTTTGTCCTTATGACAGACTTGTCCTCGCTACGGTGTTTACGGAATCTCTCGACGCCTATTTCCTTGGATAGAATGATCCGAATCTCACTGTGGTGGGCCTTGTTAACTAACTCGGGTTTTTTCCCCTCTCATATGGAAGGACTACCTCAAAAGATGTACGGATTATTAGTCCTGAATTTCATCACCAAAAACTAGCCCTCAATTGAATTTGGGACACAATATACATGGAGAAGTTTGTGAATCTTTCAAATAGTTACGAAAGGAAATGACACAATTGTTCATTCAAATAGGTATCAAGGAATAAACAGTTACACAACTCTGCAATGGTGCCTAATCCAAGGGACTTATCCAACTCTGATTTTCATTCACACTTCATGGTTCATTGCACCCTCTTTTCCAACATCCCCACTCGGATGAAATTTGATGGGATCGAAAATGCAAAAACAATGCAAACTACAAAGATGTACAAGTGATTTTCATTCACACTTAATGGTTCATTGCACCCTCTTGTAAAAGAATTGAATTTACTAGCTGATCAATGGACATGACACCTTTGTTTTGGCCCTGTAACACCTACCTAGTTTCAGAGAGTGTTATGGGAATTCAGTTTTAATTTTCTCATTGAAGCAGCTCCACTTTGTACTTACGTAGGTGATTCTTCTTTGGAGTTTCTTGCTACACTCCTCATTGAATTTCCAAGTTATAAGAATTATTAGAAGCACAACTTACCCTTAATGCTCCAAGCATCGCTAATGCATCATGCATCAAAGGAACGAGTAGGAGAGTTTATATCATTTGACATTTAGTTGTCCCTTTTGAACCTAAATCTTGGGATATCTAGTCAGCCTAGTTGGGTTGCTGTTGTGTTGACTTGCAGGTCATATTGGCTGTGTTTGGTTAGATAGTTTAGTTTAGTTTTGATGATGTCATCAGGTGTAATGAGTGGAGAGAGATAGAGAGAGAAATGAGGGAAATGATGATGTCATCAAAACTAAAACTAAAACTAAATTGGGAAATGAACAGGGCCATTACATCTTAGTCCCCTCAATGGTAGATTGTTATGATCCAGTGCAAGGTATGGGACTTGTCCCACATCGGGAGAATGGGCTCCTGGTGGGGGGTTAATAAGTCCCTGGGCACCCTTCCCCCTTGAGCTAGCTTTTGGGGGCGAGTTCTACCCAAGGGGCTTGTTACATTGGTATCAGAGCAGGTCCCTCCTTGGAAGAGGCCGCCACGGGTGTTGTCGGAGGTGCCGGAAGGGCGACCTGCCGCCGTGGACGTCGGCTCTGAAGGGGTCGGGTTTGTTATGATCCAGTGCAAGGTATGGGACTTGTCCCACATCGGGAGAATGGGCTCCTGGTGGGGGGTTAATAAGTCCCTGGGCACCCTTCCCCCTTGAGCTAGCTTTTGGGGGCGAGTTCTGTTGGATTATTGGGGTGGCTCCCATCCACTTTGTGAGTGGGAACAAGAGTGGAGCACCATACTCCTCATTGGAGTTTTGACATCATGCATGACCTGTGATGCACAGGCCATTTGGCTATTAATTCAGCCCTCTGCCATTGTTTGAAAATCACCACAGTGTGGTCTTGTATGTTACCAGAGAGGGTAGTTTAGGAGCTCCCCGAGAGGGAGTCTTGGTTCTCCAGTTAGGAGACTTGTGAGGTCTGTATTGTATGAGCAATTTGTAGAAAAACAGTGAGTGTAGTGTGTAGGACACTTGTAAAGCTCGGGGTTTTTCCGGTTATTGAATCGTTGCTCTGGTTACCTCCGTGGACGTACCCGATTTTGGGGAACCACGTAAAATATCTGTGTTTGGTGTGCCTGTGTTCTTTGTTTGGTGTTTGGCTGGATCCTTGGGGCACAACAAGTTCTACCCAAGGGGCTTGTTACATAGATTTGATCTCTGGTCAAAAGACCTTTGGTAACAAATCCACATTTTGTGTCCAATGGAGAACAAGTGTTGTATGGTGATGTGTCTATGATGATTGCTTCGAGAGTTACCATACTATTATGCGGTTTTTCAATCTATGATTCCCGATCCTAATGAATACCAATAAGAAAATAGTGAATAATTTGAAACATAACTAAAACACGAATATGAGTATTCGGTAGATGGTCTCTAGTTTTGTTAGTTTTGTTCGCGTAATCACTATAGTTTGACATGGTTTTTACTTCCGGAGTCATCATAGTCAAAACTACTAACTCGTTCTAAATAAAAGATGGGGTTAATTTCTCAACACCCCCTCAACTATGACTTCTTATCACATAACCTCCAACTAAAAAACCAAGCAACCATGCCCTCTCAACTTCTAAAAACCATAATGATACTAACTCTGTTAATAGAAGAGTTGAGATTACCTACATACTCTTTAGGATATCTATCCAAGTTCAACGTCTTCCTCTGATGCTTGGATTGCAAGTACGGAAGTACCCGACCATGCTTTCATTATACTTCGCCGGCAATGGTGGGTTACTTCTCCTCCGCAAGTTTAGGCTCTGGCATGACTTGAATTCTTTTGGAGCTCGAACACATTTTTAGTATATGTAGCACATTAATTAAAATAATTTTCTTGACCCATGGGTTTCTAACATTACAAATTGGGAAAAAATGTTTGTATTGGAATCTCTGCCTTTTGATTTGGACTCTGCGCGTCAAAAGATGGTTCGTTGCCAATGTTATTGATAGCGAGTGCCAATGCCGGAGGCAGCAATCATGTATCTCGTTATAGACCCACCCACCTCTTGCGCCTCTCCCTTTTCTCCCTCTATCATTTGCCTCTCAGTTACTCCACCAATTGATGGGACCATGAAATCAACAGGGGATTATTGAAATCAATGGGACTTGGACAATCACAAAATTGCTCCAAACCAATTGCTCAATTTCCAGGTTGTGGAGGAGGGGATTGAATGTGGGTTTGGATTTATGAATTTCTATGGGGTGGAATGTGTTGGTAGTGGTATTGGTGAAAGTGGGTTTAGGGTGTGCATTGTGTTTTGTATGTTGAAATATAAGAGAAATGCAGATCTTTGGTGATGCTGTATATGAGATCTTTGGCAATGGCGACAAAGACTTGCATTATTTGTAGGATGAGTTCTTTATTTGGAGAGATGCTACAATGTGCACCCCATTTTGGGCCAAAAAATGAGATTTCGTAACAACAAATATGAGTTTTTGTGGGTCACATATGAGATTTTGTGGCTGAAAATATGAAAGGGCACACCATGTGCACCTTTAACAAGATCGACGGACGAGATTGCGCCACATATGCAAAAAGTGACCCCCTATACCGGTCATTTTTATCTCATATGGAGAACCAAAAAAAATCATAAAACCTTGCGTGATTTCTCATATAACATTTTGGGTTTCAAAAATCTCATATATGAAGCAACAAATACTCATAAAAAGTACCACAAAAATTCGAATGAGCCACAAAATCTCATATTTACAAAAGTCAACCTCATAAAACGTCCCACAAAATCTCATATGATAGTTTTGGACTGCAGTGCAAATGTGATACATATTGTGTGTATATATATTGATGTGACATGTCTCATATAAGGTGCCATAGAAATACATATTTTCGCCTACATTGAGTCATATGAGATTTTTGTGGAGAACTTGTGGAGGAATATATGAGATTTTGTGACTTTCAAAATGAGTGTTTGTGAAAGAAAATATGAGATTTTTGTGGACCACTACAGTCCAAAAATATTGTTGTGTATTGATAGTGACATGTCTCATATACTTACCCACAAAATCTCATATACTCATATACTTAGCCACACATTCTCATATAAAATTTTTGGACTGTAGTGGACCACAAAAGTCTCATATTTTCTTTCACAAACACTCATTTTGAAAGTCACAAAATCTCATATGGATTTTTTTTTTCAAGTGGTGGGCCTGGTGACCAACCGGTTGCCATTTTTTTTTATTTTTTTATTCCAAAACTTTCTCACATCCATATGAGATTTTGTGGTCTTATTTATTGTGTTTTGGTCTTCTAATATGAGATTTTCTGGCACCAAATATGAGATTTTCTGGCACCAAATATGAGATTTTGTGGATGTATACGAGACTTTGTGAGTCTCCATATGAGGTGCACACCATATGCCAAAAGGCATGGTGCACACCGTAGCATTACTCCTTTATTTGCATAAATTTTGAGAATATAAACTTGCTGGAAAAAGAAAAAACTTTAATTCAAAATCTTACGTGAAGAATAGCACCTAGGAAGCACGGGTACCGGTACGGGTATGCGATACGGCAAAAGTCTAAAAATGTAGGGTACGGGTGGGTACATAAGTGTAAATTTTCCCCCCCTATTTTATTATGTTCCATTGCACAAACTAAATAATAAACCCATTTTACCAACAAAAAGCAGCATAAATAAAAGTTAAAAGTTCATAAGTGCATAAATCAAACAAGTGCAATGTCGTTTTAGAGTTCATACTTCATAAGTGCGTAGGGGGAGGAGGGGAGAAAGAGATTGATTTAGTGGCAAAGAAACTATCGGCAGAGAGTGATTACAGAGAGAGAGAGAGAGAGAGAGCTCGTATGTATGGGTGCTGCTGCTGCTCTCTCAAATGAGAAAGCCCTAATTTGATGAAACACGATCTGTTTGTGTTAAAAGGCAATCAGATTTGCACATGAACCCCTGAAGTTTCAATCTTTTTCATTCGGACCCCTTGAAGTTCTAAAAATTTTAAAAATTAGCCCAAACGTACCCGGAAAAGTACCCATTGGAGTACCCAGGCGTACCAAAGCTGTACCCAAACAATGCAAAAGTACCCGGTACGTTTTTGCCGTACCCGTACGAGTACCAGTACCCAACTCCAATTTATCATTTTATTTTTTGATCCAAAAATTGCGTGATTTTTTGCATACGAAAATCAATTTGGGACAAAAGCGGAGAGGGAGTACTAAGTTCATAATCATTTTATCTTTTGATCCAAAAATTGCGCGACTTTTTTCGTATGAAAATCAATTTGAGACAAAAGAGGAGAGGGAGTACTAAGTTCATGTAAATTGAAAGTTGTATTGTCATGGTGAGAAAGAAAGTGAAATTAAGGATATAGACTCGACTCTATTTCGCGGATAAGTCAAGTCTTTATTTTAAAGATCTAATATTGAATTTTGTTGGATGTTTAAAGGGGTATTTAGTGCTGATTACTTTGGTGGATTCTAGATTCTAGATTGTGATTCTAGATTTAGAGATTCTGGAAAACTTATAATCAGAATCTGTGAAAGTGTTTAGTGAATGTATAAAAATGGATTATGCATCTTGAAAGAGTTTGGTTGTATAACCAGATTACTAGATTGTGGGTGTACATTTTACCATGATGCCCTTTCTATTGTTTATTAGTTATCTATACACATGACCTTATTTTATTTATAGGTTTTTGAAAAATAATTATTTAAATACAGCACACCATTAATAAACGTTCTATAGAATTTGGAATTTTAAAGTATAGAATTATATAAATTTCATTCTATAGAATTGTAATTAAGTTCAATGCTAGTATGCTGAAATAATATTAGGCAGATTTCCATGTCTGTTACTTCCCATTTCTGTGATCACAATAGCGTACAAAAAAAGATTGTCATATTTAGTTTACGGCATATACAAACTACTCGATAGGGAGGGTTACTTCTTTTCTTGGCTAACCTAATAGCTTCGCACCAAAAAGAGGGTGACTATTCACTGCAACTCCTCTTATAATGAAGGATTTAACACATGGTACATGTATTTAGCATCAACATTTGTTTTAAGGGTAATGGGTATGGTTGTTTAGATTCTTGGTTTGTGTCTTACACGGCCCGAAATTTTCATGCAAGTTTAGATCACCTATTTTTATATGGTCACAGGAGAACATGGATCTGGATGATAACAGAAGCTCAGGTATGTTTCTCTATTTATAGACTGGATACCACCACAACACACACACTGACACACACACTACGAAAAGAAATTGTATCGGATTCTTTGCTCTGAAGGATAAGTAGATGTAGGGGTTAATGCTACCTTTTGTTTATGATGATTCTTGGAGACGCCGTTGCAAGTTTGGATCTAATAGCAAAGTAGTTTGTAGAAGATATAATTAGTTTTCAGTTACCAAACTATAATTTTGCTGTCTCTTTCCTTTTGCCAATGATGATTTGAACACATCGGTTAATGTTCCGTTTTTGAGTTGGGTTGAAGAACTATTTACACTGGGTTAGGATTGTTGAGAACATATTTGATTCAGTCTACCTTTAAGCCGGGTTACTGTACTTTCCTCAGGATGAGATGTTTTGGTAGGAATATTGTTATACTCATTTAATCCTGCCTGTTATAATGCTATTCCTTATTTGAACTGTCTTTGTGCAGGAAAGGTGAAAAAGGGCAAAACCAAGGAGGACACTAAAGATGGCAGACCATATCCCCATCCAGGAAGAAAGGTGGTGTAAGATAACTTTTGTATTTTGACTCATTTTTATAAAGGATCGGTGTTTTGCATTTGTACAAACTCTCATACTTGCATGTCTATTTGCCTTGTTCGATTTGTAAGTAGCATCTGTTTGAAACTTGGAGTGTTAGCCTTTCGTAGTAGTATTTGCATGTATCAAATATGAGTTGGGAACTGTTGTCTGGCCTGCTTAATTAACCATATGTTAAAAATGAAGAGTCTTTGGTCAGGTTGTTACAATGCAGAGAATCCAACAGCCTAACTGATGCAGATTAGTTTTTCCTACATTAGAATGTTTGTCATGAGATAAAATTTGAATCATACGTTTCGGTCTCCCTTAATGTAGGTTCACGTGGTTTACTTGGATGATGACGCAATAGAGGACGCTGAAATTAACTTAGCTTATCACAAGAAGTTCCTGGAAAATGTTTTTGGCAGGTGTGAAATATGCTTTGCCTTTTACCTAAAAAAGGGGGAAGGAAAGAAATTTGGATGTCCTCTATTATGTTTGCTAAACTAACGTCTTTAATTGGATGTTTTCAGTCGTGCATCTGAAATAACCATCGTTCTTAGCTACCCTAATTGCAATCGGTTTGGTGCCTGGCTTACAGACGAGGAGGTGGACATATTGTCTGGTTGCTCTCTCTCTCTCTCTCTCTGTGCGCGCCGCGAGCGCGTATGTGTTTATGTGTGTGTGCTGAGCAAGTTGCTTTATTTGCTTTCAGGGCAGGATTTAGTATTTCGGGTCAAATGTACCCACGACCGTGAGATCACCTTGGAGGGCAGCAATTAAGGTCAAATATGCCCACTACCATTTGAAGATCGTCTATTAGATAAGTTATGAATGAACTCTAAAGGTTGTGTGAACTGTAAAATTACGTAGGGAGTTGCATTTCCGTGTACGCAAGTGTGTGTTTGTAGTACTATGGTAGAGCACTCTCCTTTCAATGTTATGAATGCTAAATATGTTTTCCTAGATTATATGATACGATAGCACTGTGATTTTTTATTTTTATTTTTTGTGTTCTTTTTAAATCACTCATTTGTTTGGTATCACTAAAACATATTCTTTGGTGAATACTAAACAACATGAAAACATGTGTTGTGTGATAACACGGGTGATGTCACGGATGACATCAACATGATTATGTAAGCACAACTCCTTGGCAACAAAGAAAGTGACTAGGCGGCAGAAATGGTTTAGGCAGAGAGCATGTTACGCTTTAGTCCTTCTAGTTTTATGTATACAAGATTAGTCCTTGGACCTTCCTGTTTAAATAGGAGTATAGCTGTATAGGAGTCTGTTTCATTGATTCATTCATAATTTCATAGATACTAGTATTAGAGCTCCTAGTATTGTAATGGAGTGAAAGAGAGATATTGATGTTAATGATATTTGGTTGGTCCTGAAGATCATCTCTTATTCGTAGTTCTTGAATCAGCTTTCTTTCCAGATATAGCGTGAGTTTGTGCTTTATCTTTTTAAGTTTACGACACAGCATGAGCCTCTATCCAAATGAGAAAAAAGGTCAACCACTCTCACAAGGTAAGTCAATACATCTATTACTATCATATTGCAATTATTTTTTAATATTTTGAAAAGACTCAACTAAAAGCACAAATTTACACAGCCAAGTCACGAGGAATGCAACCAAGAAGGTCTTCTTTTTCATTGCCTTTTTCAATTCAAAGGCGATTAAATACCTCTGCTTCACTTGCCATTTGAGTTTCAACTGGAGGAATTTTACTTGTGCTTTGTGTTCTATTCTTCTTCGTCTACTTCTAAGGCTTCTTGCGCCTTTAAACCAAAAATTTACCCGAGAAAAAAAATCTTCACTATGGTTCCCTTTTACTTCCCTTAATTACACAGGCACTGAAATGTAAAAAAGAGATAATTGGCAGGTTAATGGAAGCACGAGATTTTCGTCGTGATTTGTTTTGGGTAAATCTCTAGCGGAGGGAACTACTTTGTCATAAAATAGCCCGTCAAATGTGGGACTGCCAATCTCTCAAGGCTCCCATAAAGAAATAGAGACCTCTCCAATTGAAGTCTGTAGCGAATTCGTCAAGAAACACAAGTACTCCAAGAACGCCTTGAGCATGTTAAAATGGTGATCATAGGTAAATAGAGAAGCAAATACAACATCATATTTTCTATTCAATGTATCGTTGCAACTCAAGATGTCTTCTGTCCATTTCCAATATCCGGCAATGAATGGAAGGTCAGATTTGACCTTTAAGCTACTCAATCAGTCAATTGTGCCTCCCCATCACGAATGCGATGACACAATAGAAGAAAAGGATCAATAACATTGGCAATTTCATAGGTGGAAGAGAAAGTAGCAAAGCATTATAGATTCTTATCTTGCACAATGGAAGTACCCCAAAACGAGAAAGCTTGGAGCAAACTTCCTCAGACAAGCAGGTAATTAGGTGAAGTTTGTTTTTGTAGTTGGGGCAAACCAATTCTCTCAGGACCAGTAAGCAACGAATGGACGGTCAAGGTATTCCCCTTCTTTCTTTCGGATCCCGGGATGCTGCTGGACAACAGCCAAGTTGGGCCGATCATGGCCGTCCGTGGTCGGCTAAGTGATGTCCAACATTGAGGGAAGTAGTGAGTAAATATGTGAAGGCTCTCCCAAGCAGCAGATTATAAGAGGTTTTTGCATAAATGACATGAGATAACAGGTTCGTTGTAAGTTCATCTATAGTAAGGTTTAAACAAATCATCCCAATTGCCTGTTATCCCCCTTGGTTGAAGCCTTGTATAACTAGACGACTTTCCAAGGACAAAGAATTATGAGGTTGAAATAACATAATTGGACGATATTCTCATGTGACCCAAAATAATTGGCTTGAAGTCATTGCCAATTTACACATAAACCTGGAATCTTTTTTTTTTTTTATCAGCAAAAATAATTTCATTCATCATGTGTGTTCGTGTGTCTTTGACTCTTATTTATCCCATTTTTGTCACATTTGTGTATGGTTTTGGCTCATGTCTGTTATTTTTGATGTCATGTTTAACTTGGATTTGATGAATGAAACATTGGTATTAAATTTAATTTTATGGGTCGCATTCACGATGTATTTGGAACCCATCAACGCACTTGGTATTTACGTGATTTGGATCATTGTTGGTAGGTTCGTAGGCACAAGTCATTGCTAGTATTATCTACATGGTTCAAATGTATTTTCTTTCTTCATTTCAATAGAATGATGGAGGCAGTTTCATAACTTGTGTAGAATAATTTGGGGCAAGTTTATGACTTACTTACAATGCTTGATACAAGATTTTAAATTTTAATTGCATCAAATATCCAAATCAAAATCCAATCTCATCGACTAATATGGATCTTTTTAGTATTCCTTTGTAAAATGTTTATATATTTGGATGCAAAGAAAAAACTAAACAAGGAATCAATTAAACTCTTATGAATATGAAACAAAACAATATTATCTTTTTTATAAATATATTACAAGAATACAAGGCTAATAAACAACATCTATTTCACCATGTCATGCCCACAAAGAGAGAACTAATAAATTCCCTAGGCACAAAGTTCAATTATTTAGTGCAGTTGGTAGTCACTGCTAAATTACATGAATAATTAAATATTAATAACTCATTTCAAAAAGATAAATGAACTAGTGATGGTGGTGGTGGCGGTGATGCTTTGATTCTTTCTTCTCGTGGTGCTCATGGAAGGCATACCCAGCGGCTCCAATTGCAACTGCGACTGCAATTTTTTCCTCTACTTTGTGCTTGTGGGCGTTCTCTGGGTCTTTCTTCGCCTTGTGCTTCTCATGCTGAAAGTTTCATAAGAAGAAAAACTAAGTTCAAACATGAGACTGATCGGACTATAATATATGTCTGGTCTATTATACATATATGGGCCGGTTTTGGGGACACATAAAAAAACACACGTTTTTGTTCTGGGTTATATTGTGATAATCCAAACCATTTACTTCATTTAAATGGATAAAATAGGAAGTCTTGCAAAAATTCAGCTCAATCGAATATCGAAAAATGCTTGATTCAAACAATTTTCCAGATTAGAGCTTTTATAGTATATCCGTGAGTCCTATTGAGTAGTAGTGTCATACAAGGTTGTGGTGTACAATCTGATCGTTGAAAACATTCTGAACATTCTAGATAGTGCCGTACAACCCTGTAGCGCACTTCTGCCCTACAGTATACCCGATTCCCCATTGTACAAGCATTTATTTTGATGAAAAGTAAATTCCAGAGATGTATCTATAATCCCTAGCAAACAACGTGTACCAAATAAGTGTGTTAGAGCTAGCCTTACCAAAGCAAAAGCACCAGCAGTAATGGCACCAAGCTCGCCGAGGTGCTCTTGATGCTTGTGATGTTTGGCCTCTTTGGCATAGTCAACCGGCCCGTTGTCTTCCAACTTGTGGTGGCGTAACGGGTTGTGATGGTGGAGGTGGTGGTGCGACATGGTGGTGGTACTTACGAGAGAAGTATAATAGTAACAAGAGCGATCGATGTAATCAATCAGGTATAGGTCAAAAACTTTAGGGGTTTTGATGATTTGGAGAAACTAATTGGTATTGCTATTTATAACACTAGCCTGCTGCCCGCATATATGATCTTGAAGGCGAAGACTCTGTGATCACGCGATTACGCGTTTAGCGCGTGACGCGGCCTTTGATATGTCAAATACGTATGTTGTGAAATATAATATGGTTATTTCAGTTGAAGAAGTTGGTGTTTGATAAACCATCTCCTTAACCGTGTTGGTTCCATGTGTTCCTGTCCGGGACCACTTTGATAATCAAGCCGCCTTGACCTGATCCAGCGGCAATTAGGATCGATAGCGGTTCGAAACTTGGCAGCCTTTCGGGATCTCTTGTGAACCAACAAATTCCAGTGTAGATGGCTTTCCTTTTGACTTGACTGGAGAAAAGATTAGTCGAGGTGCACTAACTCGCTCGAACATCCATGACCGTTGAAAAAACAAAATAATAATAATAATAATTAAGCAGCTCTTTTTTTTAAGGGCTCGCCAAGTGTCCATCTACGCATAAAAACGAAGGTTGACATTTTGACGGGACACGGACAGCTATTGTATCCAATATCAACATTGTCTTGAAATAAAAAAATTTGGTAAAGTCGTATGTAGAGAGTAATTTTGTTCACCAAAGATCAGAATTATCCGTTTCTTTTAGATAATCTTTTTTTTAGGGAACCATACAAAAATATAGCTCAACCAATAAAATATAGGTAAATGTCTGATGATCAACATATCAAATTCTCAAGTCAGAGAATGTAAAGCCGAAAACTAAAATCTTTAGATCTTGCATTTATTGGTCAGATTAAGCAGAATTTTTTAATGGTCTCCTAAAAGATGAATCTGAATCAAATCGATGACTTTGACTACCAACATGTGACCCTTAATGAGCACGCTCTCACGAAAGTAAACAAAATTGAACTCCTTAATTGACAATTTAAACAGATTATTGTTGCTCAAGTTTTGGGAATTCAACGTTTTATGAACCGTACATAATTGTATCCAATAAAGTAAAGAAGTGTCAAACTTTATTGTTAACCTTTTAAATTGGCCCTTTGTTTTGGAATAATTAAAAAAGAAAAGAAAGATCGACATTTTTTAAACGGAGCGAGTATAACAAAAACAAACATATTATTGATATGGTACTGAGTCGGCCCCACACCAGTCATGCAATCTGTAAAACCAAGTGGAGATAAGCTAATAAGTCAAATATTCGAAATAATTACGGCCATAAACTAGCGTTAAAACCGTTATATTACTGCTAAGGGCATTCACAGTGAGCTCTTAAAAAATTCATTGGTGAGACTCCTAGCAAAAAAAAAAAATGCAAATTTTGTGATGAAGCACTGGAAACACTGGTCATGCTTTACTGCATTGTGAAAATGTTTGGGTGGTGTGGTCTAACTTAATGAATTGGTGGGGTACTATTTAATGGGTGACTCCTCGCTCAATTTCAGTTCTGTTGCAATGGTGGATTAGTTCGAAATTTAAACCTTAAGAAATCACTAATTTGGAGATGCATTCCTTTTGCTGTATGTAGTCAATTTGGAAAATCAGAAACGAATGTACATTCCAAATTAAAATTACGGACTGGGTAGAGGTGGAAGAGCTTATTAAAATGAGGTTGCTTTTTGGGTTAAGTCGAATTGGCAGGCTTTTGGGTGACCGGGGGTGCTCGCTGATCACGGTCGTCTATGATCGGCTATGGACGGTTCAGACCACAATCCCGTTCCGCTTGTGTATACAGTAAATGATTTCTCATTCAGATTACAATTACATGCCATTTTGGTTGTTTTGCAGGTGTTATATTTCTGGATTACTTCATCATTACTTCTTCTATAGTGTTTTTCATTATTCTCCTTTGCCTTGTCAAGGCAGGTTTAGCGTGTTTATAGTTCTTTTTAGTTTTTGATTGACTTCTTGCCAACATTTAGGCCTAGATCGGTATATGATTGTCAGGTGTTTAGGGTGCATGACAACTTAATTGGGATGCTATCCAACCTTTGTGATGCCTTTTCTTCACGCCATTCCTTTTGTATCTCTCCCTTGTCAAATGTTTTCTTTTTTCCGTTGTTCACAAAAAAATATGTTTTTAGTTCCATATTGAAAGCTACAAAAAAATTAAATACATTTAACTAACTTCACAATTTTAAAGGTTAATTTTGGAAATTTAAAGCAATAATTTTGACTTCTTAAAAAAATCGATTCTCCATAGAGGACACTTAAAATGAGACAGAGGGAGTATAAATCATACAAATTCTACGTATAAAGGTTAATTTTGGAAATCTAAAGCAATAATTTTGACTTCTTAAAGAACTCGATTCTCCACAGAGGACACTTAAAATAAGACAGAGGGAGTATAAATCATACAAATTCTACTTATAAAGGTTAATTTTGGAAATCTAAAGCAATAATTTTGACTTCTTAAAAAACTCGATTCTCCACAAAGGACACTTAAAATGAGACAGAGGGAGTATAAATCATACAAATTCTACTTATAAATATTACATGATTACCAAACTAACAAACATCTCCTTTCCTAGGTCATGCTCACAAAGAGAGACCTAGGAAATCAAACATAAACTATCCAGAAAGGTCTATACTATTTCTCTGTTGGAAGTAATTCTTGCTGTTCTATTCTTTTTTCTTGCGTAATTGTTTTCTATACCCACTTTCCCTTCATATTTACTTTTAAATGCAAAAAGTGACATTAATACAATAATACACGAAATCACGGGCCAGCGGAGCTAGAAGTCTCGATTAGTATGGTCTAAATCTTACCAAAAATCATATACAGTTATGTTATTTTTTCTATGTAATCATGGAAAAATCGTCTTGGTAAAATTACAAATACTCAATCTTGCATATTTGTTGAACACCCCCTCAGATTTTGATCAGGAGGCAATCTCATAACTGATGTAGAATTGTTAAAATTAATTAATGCTTTGGGTTCATTTTGTTTTTTAATTGGGCTTGTAGTCTTTAATTCTATATTTGGACCATCTATAATGTTTGTGTCTTAGGCTACTTTTTTTTGTTTTGTTATTGGGCCTATTGTTTGAGAAAGCCAAAATCCATTTTTCTTGCCCTAGTATTTAAAGTCTTGTAATGAGAAAAGGGCAGTGGCCCCACTTTGAAAATTTCGTGAGTAACATTCCAGAGAGGCAGAGAAACCTCTTTGTTTCTTTCTTTCCAAAATATGATCTTATGGCAAAGACTCTGTGATCACGCGGATAGCATAAGCTTTGCCATGTCAAGTACGTATTCTGTAAAATAATACTGTAGTATGGATATTTTAGTTGAAGAAGTTGATATAATTGAATATCCAAAATATGAAATGGACTTCAGATATAGGTTAGCTTCAAATCGAAGGATAGAGCCGCTCCTCAACCGCGTTGGTTCCAAGTGGGTCTGTCCGGAACCATTTTGTGGAGCTTGCCGAGTGAAGAGTGATCTATTCATGCAGAAAACACAAACATTAAATAATTTGAAGCAACCCCCGTCAAATGTTCTCTCTCTCTCCAAATTTTGGAATTGTCCTTCACCCCTCAAATCTCAAAATATTATTATTTGATGACCTATTTTATTACCGTTGCAATTTTACAATCCATTTTTTTTATCGGCTTTAAGATTGACACAAGCATATTACCTCCATTGCAAGCAGAATTTTACAACAATAAGCAACTGGCTATCATCCGTAGAAGTTGTTGAATTGGTATTCAAATTTTTTGTGTGATTAAATATTTGAGGAGTTGTGATGGGTGACACATGTTAAAATGTTTATGTTGAAGAAGCGAAGTTTTTAAATTATTGAATTTCACCCCCATTATATTGAAAAGTAATATTCTTAACAAAAATTTTAATTTAAGTAATTGACTGATAGAGTATGTAATACTCCAGGTATGAGGGTAGGAGACTAGTGGGTGTTTAGTCACATATTGATTGGGAGCTAAAACCTCATGCGGTATATAAACACTCACTTTGGGCTGCATGGTACCTTTTTAGATATACATTTTCAGGCCAAGTGTTTGGGCCGAAAGGGGGTACATGTTTAATCGAGTCAGGTCGTTACAAATGGTATTAAAGGCCCGCCCTAGTCCAAGTGGTGGTAGGATGCGCTCTACCACCACGGACACCAATGGGGTTGCTGTGACTATGCAATGAGGACGTTGCATTAGGGTGCTTATACATCGGGCTGGGTCGGGCTTATATTTAGATAATAACGAGATTTGTGCATTTCCAAACTCAACCCATTTATAATCTGGCTTCATTTAATATGCTCAATCCCAACCCAAATAAAATTTTAATTTTTTAAGCTCGTCCAACAAGTTCATTTATTTTTCTAAAGTGTGGTATCACATACATAAATTAATCAACCATTACGATCACAATTACAATTCACAACCGTATAATATACTTAAAGTTCTAAATTCTGACAAAAATATTAAAGCCGGACCTATAAATTAAAGTGCAATTAAAGTGCTAAAAAAGTTGGAACTCACCAATATCTATCAATCTCTATATATATAATATTAAAATCAAATATTCTCTAAATTGGGCCAATCTGGGCTAACCCTTAGGAGGAATTTTTTAAACCTAACTCATTTAGTAAATGGGCTTAAAATCTCAATCCACTCCAGCCCTGTAGGCCTTTTTTTTCTTCCTCACAAACCCTAAAAATATTGGGATGAACTGGGCAAGCTACTGCGCTGGTGTGCACCCCGATGTTGCATCCCTAAACGAGGAAGATTATAAATATCCTTGGGAGTAGCCCCAATCCCCACGTCCCCAACAAGTTCCTCAAACAAACGTAGCTTAGCCTTTAGGAGTAATCGAGTAAACAAAGAAGTAAGTCTGCGAACCCATTTTTTCGACTCAGGTTCAACTTTTCACATTATTTACTGTTCAAACCATCACTGGATTTTGCATATGTATGTAGCCTTGACGCTTTGTATTTTGAAGAGGAAGAGAACTCGAGTCTGGAGAAGACATCAGCCAACTACATAGCATTTTGGTTTTTGAAAACAAATAAGCTTTGATTTTTCTTTCTTCTAAATTAACTTTGAAAAGGCAGGGTATTTGGGTTTACCAAATTAGGGCTTTGATTGTAGAATTTTTTCCTATTGTTTACTAACTAGTTTTAGGGCTTCGAGCTTTGATTGTAAAAATATTGTTTAAATCTGCCATGCTCATTGTTTACACTTTACTCAAGAGAATGGAGACTATTTATTGTTTATTTAAGGAAGTTATGACTCTTATTTAGTAAATTATTGTTTATTGAGTCATTGACTAATTTATTATTTGCAATCTATTGTTGGTTTTATTGTAGCTTTGATTGCAATGAACATAATCTATTGTTCTTTTTTTTTTTTTTTCCCAAGAGAATGAAGACTTCAAAATGGTCTTGACTCTTGAAAGATTTTTATGCTACTGCCACCAACACTAATCTTTGGAGATTGCTAATGTTTTTTTTTTTTTTACCTATTTGTTGTGTAAGGAATAGAAAGGTATTTTGCGTTGAATTTATTTCTTTTATAACTCGGGCCCCCGGATTTTTGATCCTGGCTCTGCCACTGCGAATCCTATCACAGATTTCACAACACGGTATGGAGGTGTTGAGATCTAGGAAATGGGCACAGTCGACGCATAAACGGCAACCGGAATGTACATCTTCAGATTGGGCATCCGGCCTGCCAGAGGAAATCCTCGATTCCATCCTCGACCGAGTAATCCAACTTTCCGACTATCTCCGCTTCGCAGCCGTATGCAAGCCATGGTTCTCTGCTGCCGCCCATCAGAAGGACCGCCGTCGCAGAGAACCTCACAAGCAGGTATAAATATTTGTAAATTTTTTTTTCTTGCGTCAATTTGTTTAAGTATTTGTAATTAATAGAATATGTCTTATCTTTTGGTATTCCATTATTTAGTCATCATGGGCAAGCATGATCAATTTTTAACACTTTGGTATGGATTGGTTTTCAAGGCTGACTCACAATTTTGAATTTCCAAACTGTCCTTTTAATTGTCTTTTGTCTTTCTAACTGTCACCCACATTTTTCGTTAATGTTCGACGTGCAGGTAGTTCCGTTTTTGATGATACATTCACCCAATCAGAGTCCGGAGGCAAGGGAGGCAGAGGACGACCGCAGGAGACTTTACAGCGTGACGCAGAAAAAGATTCTCAACATGGAGCTACGAGTTCCTTATCTTCGAAGATGCTGTGGTTCTTCCCACGGATGGTTAGCGAACGTGGAACTGGATGACATGGGCATTTCACTCCTCAACCCCTTCTCCGGCAAGTACCTCCGGTTCCCTCCGATTAGCGGAAGTTGGTACCAACGTATGAACCCGCCGCTGCCATATGAGCGACAGGTCCTTAAGGTTGTTCTATCATCTGATCCTTGTTCGAGTCCGAACGATTTTGTGGTTTTGGCAATTTATAGTTTTAAGAGAGTATTGGCCTACATCAAACCAGGGCAAAAGCATTGGACTAATGTATGGCGTTTCATTATGTTTGAGGATGCCATCTATCATCTCGGAAAGTTTTATGTGGTGGATTTTGATTCTCGTGTACTCTCCATTGATGTTAGCGAAAGCAACCCTCAAGTTAAAGAGGTCACTCCTAGTACTCCTACTCGTTCGAACAAGTCGTATCTTGTGGCATCATCATCCGGGGCAGACTTGCTGTTGGTTCAGAGGTTTCGTAAACCCAAACGTTTGTTAAATTGCTTGATGACCTCTTCTTTTAAAATCTTTAAGTTGTTGGGCTTAGGTAGCAACAACGGGGACAACGATCAACAAATCATAGAGAAAGTTGAAATCACAAATTTGGGCGATGAAACATTATTCTTGGGTGACAGTTACTCTCTCTGCGTGTCGGCTTCGCATTTCCCTGGGTGCAAGGCAAATTGCATTTACTATGCTGATGATTGCGTCGACATGAGTAGTCCAATACCTACTTGTGGACCTCAAGACACGGGTATTTACTCCTTAGAGAAGAGAACTTTGGCCCGCCATTACCAAATGAATACAAGAAAATTAAAGAGCTTGCCCATACCAGCGCCCATGCCTCCTCCAATCTGGATAGTGCCAACGATGATGTGACACTCTTTTTGGAAGGTGCACTCTAGAGTCTCTGTTCTATTATGAATGTTTATGTTTAGTCTAGATTGACTAAATTACTTGTGTTACTAATATGTTATTCTCTTAGAGTTGTGTTTCGACTATTATTTGTCAAAGTTTGGGCGAAAAATAGTTATCTCAATTCCATTAAGTTTGTGATAATTCTTGCTGCCCGTATTTATATACTACACGATTCTCTGCATCAAATGCTCGAGTTAGAGAGAGTGTGAAACATGGGTTAGTTTGTGGCTGCTATTAGCTAATTTTTTGGTGTACCACTGATTTGATTGATGCAATTGTTGTTGTCACATTCACAAAGGCTCTCTATCATAATTCTTAAATCTCCTTCATGGCATATGTAATCTCTAGGAATAGTAAATATATAGACGGGTGTAAAAGAAATTTCGGGTTTAATAATGATAAATACACTCGTTCAAACTCCATCAATTACAAATCATGCATCTGCCACTACATTAATGTTTACAATCTCTATCTATACATTATGTCAGTTGCAATCCAACCCACAAACTTCCAACACAATGCCACCTTTTGGTAAAAACGGGTCAATCCGGACCCATAAAAGAGACAAAATAGAAGCTAAGAGAATTGTCCACACCACGATGATCGTAGGAACTCCAGCCTGTTTCCCCATGAGACCTTTGAGGAAAGGGTAGAGATGTAAAATCACCCAAAGAGCAAAGAAAAACTTCGCAAACAGCAATCCCCACGTGTCATAACCGTTATTGATGGCATCAGAAACCCCGACTATGACCCCAAGAATGTTGATGATCAAAATAGTCGTCGGAGGGATCAACAAGGACGTCCACTTGAAGACGTAGAGCTCTGAAGAATCACCGTTGCCTCCGTCTTTTGAGGTGACGGTGATGTTTGCGTTGACACCGGTCGAGGCCTTGAGCAGGCCATGGAAGAGGGCAAAGAAGTGGGAGGAGACGCCGCCGATCACCCAGAACTGCTCGTTCCTCCACCAGTCATCTAGCGTAACGCGTCCCCATTGCATCTCTAGGATACTTGTTGCTGCGATTGATATGAAGAGGGCCATGAACACAATGCTGGCATAGTTGCTGATCTGTAGATAAATACCCAAGAGAAGTGATTGTTAGGGCAATCAGCTTTGAATTGGGCCTACAGCGGATCAAATTGTCATCTTTCTCGTGCCCAACACTCATTTGCATGGACTCGGGACCCTGCACTGCATTGCACTACATACAGCGCTGCATTCTAGTTGTCCAAAAATGTTTTTAACGGTCTGAATTTTAAGAAACTCTTTCATGGAAGAGCCAAACCTTTAAAAATACTTTTGGACGGTTCGGATCTGCGCTGCACGGTGTAGCGCATTAAGTGCACGGCACTATCCCTGCATATCCCAATCAATTGGGTGACGGCTAATTTCTCGAATTTACATGCATGAAAATAAGAAAAACAACAAAAAGTAATGTTGTAGAAAGATTGTAAAAATCACTACTTTTTCTGTTTTTTTTCAATCATATGCATAATTATACTTATGGGACCCATTGTTTTTACAAATTTGCAGAGAAAACAAAATTGTATGGGTTCATTTGATTGATTGACTTGTGCTGTGTACCACTAAAATGTTAAGAAATATTGTCCCACATTGCCTAGGAGTGGAATGGGTGATCACTTAATATATGTTGGGACCTCTTCACTCATTGCCAATTGGTTTTGAGATGGATATAAAGTTTCCACATGGTATCAGAGCGGGACCTATTCCACTCCACATTAAAAAAAGAAAAAAAAAAAAAAATCGCAATCCCACACCTACGATGACAGACCAGCAAAAAGGTTGCACGATGATAGGACCCAAAAAGTGGCCACACGTGACAGACCTCAAATGCGGCTGCACGTGAGGGGGGATGTTAAGAAATATTGTCCCACATTGCCTAGGAGTGGAATGGGTGATCACTTAATATATGTTGGGACCTCTTCACTCATTGCCAATTGGTTTTGAGATGGATATAAAGTTTCCACATAAAATACCATATGGATGGTTCTCTGAAATTGTAAGGAGACAGAGACATTTATAAGCTGCACCAACACTAAAAGACCATAGATATTGCCAATCAACAAACCTAATAAAAAAGCTAGAACAACTATTTGTAGTTATTGCTTTTATAAATCAAGATGTTCGGCCAGCTTAATTACATGTATCTCGATTAATTTTTATGTACCAATCTTACTGTCCACAGGGATAAATTTAAAGCCAATAAAAGTATTGTATGAACAATTGTTGGTTGGTGCCAACTATGATACTGAAAATGCATTTTTTCTTTTTTCGGAACGACAGATATTAATTATATAAGTTGGAGAAAATCGGATTTTACCTCAGGTACGATGAATGTTCCAGTAAAGAGACAGACAGCAGGTAGGGTACAATAAGCAATCAACGGAATCGATGTCAATGGATAAACAACCGAGTTGATGTACGCGAATCGCTCCAACGGCTTTAAACCACACCGGTAACCATACCAAATCGGACAGTGTCTGCTCGGGAAAATCTCAAAGGACTCAGAAGCCCGCTGAAGAACCTGGTGCAAACGATTTGAAAGGTTAATGGGAGCTGATCCCTTGAATGCGGGCCTTTTCGGATTGCAGTATACTGACCGCCACCCTTGGCAATGCATCTTGAACCCGGTTAAAATAACCGATCCATAAATCCACCCAACCTGATAATAAAACTCGTTAGATCCCTTGGTTGAATCTGCTAATTAACTGAATCTTCTAATACCGGTGTTGTATAGTATACCTCTTTTCCCCACTTAGTTTTATCCTCGTAACCGCAGCTAATAACGTGAATGGCTTCTTTCAAGAGCGACACAGGCGTTGCTCCTGCTGGAACTCCACCTTCCTCTTCCACCGTTGAAGCAACGAAAACCGGTGATTGTCCAAACTTTTTCTCCAACTCTATCTGGGGCTGTAGGAGACCAGATTTTTCATTTTCTACTCCTGCCATGCCATCAACAACTAGCTAGTTAGCAATCGTACGTAGAATGAAAACCGGCCAAGTCTTTTAAATACAGTATTTTTTACTGTTCAAGATTACACGAATTGCTCTCTGACGTTCAATCTGACCTCAGGCCGCAGGCAGAGAAGTCAAATCCGTTAAAATCAGACGATTTTTACCTTCCTCAATATTTTCAAGAGCGTGTATTTTATCCGTCAACGCCTTCCTGCTCTTAGCTTTGATCTTCTTTTTCTCCTTTGATTTCCCTTTTGTCTTGCTAGAATATCCGCAACAGCAACAACAGCATTTAGACAAACAATTGCATGCCTTCGCTTTGGCTTTCTCCTTCTTCTTGACCGGAACATCGTAGCCATACAACGCTTGTCTCCTAAACACACATCCGGTTCCAATGTACATGGGTCCTTGGATCCCATCCAGTCCTTTCATGTTGATCTGTTTTTCCAGAAATAAAACTCAATTACATTAGCTTAATTTTCCAAGATCCTCTCAAATCGTGATAAAAACGACTGGTGAAATAGCATAGCGTATTTTGTTTCTATGAATACCCAAAGGCCACATGTAAGCGTGATCTTGCATATGTGCGTAGAAACACGAAGAAGATACGTTACGTACATCAAAGAATACAGCGTTGCGATTTGCGTATCGGTCGTGATGATCAATCCCATCAAACCTTTGAGGAAACTGGACATAGCATATTTTCTTTCCAGAGTTTGGGTCCATCATGAAGCACATAGCTTCGCGGAGAGCCTTGCTGTTGTATATATACTGATCACAATCGACATTCAGTAGGTAACGGGCATTCGATATGACTGCCGAAACTCGCACCTACAAAAAGTAGCAGAGACTCAAAAAACAGTTGAAACACACAATAGTCACTACAGGTACCCCAAATAATAAATGATTTGGACTAGCCGACCATTGCATTGTCCAAGATTGGTATCATGGTATGAAAGATTAACGAACTCGTATACATGTTCATGCTAAGCTTGGTTGTCAGGTCAATTGATTTCAAACGAGTTTTAATTAAGCTGACTAGACAAATAATGAGTAATTCGAGTTTTTCAGTCATGATTGAGAAAGTAGTAGCTTGTTTAATTTGAATTTTGTCTTCGAGCCTTAGAAGATGTTCAAGTTTTATTTGGTTATGTAACAAATCAATCTTATACGGACTTTTACGAATCAATCTTCGAGTTCGAGGAGATCGATTTGTACATTAGCCCTAGGGAGATTGAAATTACCAGAGCATTCATCGCACCGGCTTTTTTGTGGTGATCGAATCCCGGCCTCTTCTCACGAGAAACATAAATGAGATGAGGCAACACGTTTCCTTCAACATCGTGGACACCATCGTGGAACACCTGTTTGACAGTGGAATTTGTGTCCAGATTAGTGGTTTATTGAGCCAAATACCGAGTTATTAAAAATCAAAACCTTCCAGTTTGAATGGAAAAATAAAAAACCATACTTGAATCATTGCAGGATGGTCCCTGACATTGTGACCGGGCCACGGTGTCCCATCTTGCATTGTCCAACCCTCCTCAGGAACCTTCTGTGCCATGGCCACCAACCCATTTATCCGAACCTTAAACTCTTCATATTCCCTCTGTAGCACATCAAAGTGAAACAAAAAATACAAAACAAATCAATAAAAATTTCAACAATAAAATGACAAATATTTGCCACTAATTAGTCTATATTGCCAATGTCGCCTTGGGTCTCTTGTTCTTGGGTAGTATCACGTGGTGCTTCAAGAATCTTCTCCACCAATCACTGATGAGAAATGTTATGACTCACCACGTGACACTTATATTTTGTATGTAGCCAATTGCGTTGTCATTCAACCCTTTAGATTCACAATTCCATTCGATTAATGGTGAGGGTGAAAAAAAATTAGACAAGTTGCGAACCTTGATTGCACGACGTTCCCTCACAAATGCAGGGTGCACTTTGTCCATAAGATAGTCGACCTTCCGAGCAAAATACCATTCCGGGGCACGAGGCTCGATACTGAACTTCTTGCAGAACGGCACCCACTTCCTCGCGAATTCGTACGTCTCGGAGAGCGCTTCGAAAGTGAGCATGGCAGCGCCATCGTCAGAGACATAGCAAGTGACCTTGTCGACCGGATAATCAACAGCAAGGATTGACAGAACCGTGTTCGCGGTGATAAGTGGTGGTTCTTTTATCGGATCCACGGTAGTTACAAATACGTCTATAGGAGCTAACTCAGATGGCTTCCCCTCTTTCTCGTACCTGAGATAATGCATTGAAATTCTGTATCAATCACAAAAGCTTAAGCTATTTGGTGAAATATTAGTAAGTGATTCCTTATTTCATCATACTCAACCAATTAATATGGAACTTTTATTATGTCACATATTTCCCTCACCTTTAATGTGACGTCTTTTTTTATTCAATAATCGTGCAATATTTTTGTTGAGTCTATCACTATAGGGTCTATTAGGAATCTTGGATTGTTTATTTAAAAAATGTATATGTAATGGACTTACCGGGGTGGGTGCCGTGCACCGTGCGGTGCAATATGGGCCGTCTGATGCTCGGATGGACGGCTCAAATTTGATCTTGCGCTGCGCGCGCCAATAAACGGATAGGATGCAAAAGGGCAGAGATCAAATCTGGGCCGTCCATCAGGACATCGGACTGCCCATAGTGCGCTGCACGGTGCACGGCCCATAGTGTAAATGAGGATTACACTCATTTACAATGGCCTTTTTTGCTAGTACTTATAATCTAACTTATCTAGCTAATTTTTTCTTTAAATAGATGTTTGGTATGAGACTAATCGTTACCTTTTCTAGCTTGTTTGACCAAAAAAATAAGATTTTTCAGCTTCAATTTGTAGTTTTTTTTATTTGCTGCTGCAAAAATACATTTTACGGGAAAAATATTTGATTTATGAGACAATTGAGAAATTCAACTTATAAGTTGTAACAAACGACACCACTAAATGATCACTCGTTCCATGACAAAAAGATGTGAGATAACCATGTAACACGCGCTTGCACAGAGAAAGAGAATATACCTGAGTGATAATCTATCTAGGTACGTTTCTCGCTCGATTGGGTAAAATTTCTGAAACTGTTCGATCATCCACGAAAGGGCGAACCATATTTCGCAAATAACTGACGTTAGCCACAACCCATAGGCATCATGGACCGGATGTCGAATCCTATAGTGAAAAAAGAGTGCAAGAATCGCAAGTCGGAATAAAATGACGATTCGGTATGGGTTTATCCTGCTTGTTGAAATTGGAAGTTTCCTTGAAAGTGCCTGCCTGCCTTCATCCAACCTAATTCAAAACCACAAAGAGAAAGAGAGATCAGAATTCAGAAGAAATTATTTTGCCTACTCTTGCTGTTTTTTATTTTGCACATTCACGTACGCTTTGTCCACTATTTCTCTGTCTGCTTGAATATCACAACCAAAAACAGATCACGAAGTTTTTCTTTAGAATCAGATGTCGGGGCCAACTTACATTCTTCGACTGATCATGGGAGATCAATTACACTGTCCACTACTGGGTACATCACACAAGTTATGTAGCACTTCGCAATCAAGATATATTCAGCTTCTTGTGAAAAAATAAAATTCATATTCCATTAAAAAAAAAATTTGCTCATTCTTGAAACTTGTGTTACATTGGTGCTGTGTTTAATTTTCCCCACTTTAGTCACTGAAATATTATTTAGAATCTAAATTAATCACATTTCTCCTTGTCCTTTGAAGTCCCTATAAAATTTTTTAAAAAAATTGGTGTACTTCAGATGAAACTACAATATTACCCTACCTCCAACCCAATCCAACATCATGTTTATAGAAGTTGAACTCACAACCGTTGGACCAACTGCTCTAGTTCCCTGTACAATATTTGGGTGGTAGCATAATATAGATTAATGCTACATACACACCCTCGCTCACACTCACCTTGGATTGTTGACACACGTCCTCCCTCTCCCCTAACTTCCAAAGTGAGAGGACACATGTGAGCAATCCAAAGTAGGTGTAAGCGGGGGTGTGAATGGGAGGGTGTGTATGTAGTATTACTCCATAATATATCATGAAAATATTCATATAAAGCATATTGCTTTTAGTCCATTAAAATCATGCCAATAACATTTTTGTTTCATGTGACAAGAGAAATGTGTTCATTATTGATGATGATGATGAGATGAGCTCATTCAAATTTTTTTGGCAAAGAGAACATCATATACCACAGAAAATAATTGCAGTGTGGTCCACAAGAATAAAACAGAAACAACTAAGTATAAGTTAGCAGAGGAACAGCAAAGCGATAATTATATCAGTTTTGGAAGTTGTCTTCTCCTCCTAGTAGTCACTATATATTCCATTCCCTATAATAAAAAAAAATTAAAAATTATATACGATATATCGCCACCATAGAAATCAAATAGAAGAGCCTAGGAGAAACTTTTGGGTGTGGAGCAGGCACCATGAGCACCCATCTTGATCTAAATTTTAAGAGAAAAAGAAGAGAGAGAGAGAGAGAGAGAGAGAGAGAGAGAATTTAGACTGTCCAAAGCACTTTGGACAGTTGGGATGGGTACTCGGGCACGGCCACTGGTGCCCGCCTAGCACTCAAAAAATTTTCCATTTTAAGGTTTGCTACCTCTCCTTTGGAAAATACTTGCGTGAATGGTCGTCATCAAAAACGGTACCACAAGTTTAAATCAATAAGAGGGATATTATGTTACTTTTTGTAGAAGAAGTAGCATCTGATTTCCTTAAAAGATTGAACAAGTCAAAGAACAATTTTTACTAATTCAGATTTTTAATTTGTGATAAGTTTTAATATTGCGAATTTTATTTTCTTTAATTTCGTTTGTCAATAACATGGTTTTATTGCTTTTTATTTGGACCTAACTCAAATCTGTTACTTTTGCTAGTTTTTTTTGTTAGTTATAAGTCCCGATTAGCATGAAAATACGTAATTTAATTCCTATCAAAACCGAGTTTAAAATGAAATCTAGCTGAACACGTGTGTTAGAACGTTATCAAACTCAACCGCCTCCTAAAATCATTCTGTTTATTCTTCCGTTATAACGCTGTGTCAAACTCAAAAAGTCGAATGACTACAGTAAGCTTCTTTAATAACACGTAAAAGCTAAAATAAACTACCCGAAAAAGTCATTTCGTCCATCTCCTTTATGCTTAACAATTTGAAGTTTCGCATTCTGCCTTCTCTTCCACTCCTCCATTCTGTCTTTCCACGTAACTGTCCCATACCCATATACTGCTAAGTCTTTCTTAGGATCCATCGGCCGCGCCGGAACTGTAAAATCGACACCCAAAAACATAAGGTTCAGCCATACAAATCGGAAAATGAATTTTTTTTTTTTTTGTTCACAAGAAAAACTCACAAGACGTGGAGGAATCAGTAAGTGGCACTGGAGGAACTACGAGAGCATGCTTATCGGATGAAATCCCGGCATCCTTCATCAAGATTTTAAAATTTACCATCAGAATCACAACACGAGAATAATGCAGCACGTAAGTTGATCCTGAACACGCTCGCTTATTGAAAACAAAGCCGAGTTATCTAGCCAACTCACCTCTTGGTCATAGGTTAGGAAAGAGTCGGTACTAAGCTGAGAAAAGAGGGCAGACTCTGAAAAGTGTCGAGGATCCTTGCTCCCACCTTCAAGCTCGTTATCAAAATCGTCGAATTCATCTTCTTCTTCATCGCCTTGGACTTGGGGACTCCCTATTATGCGTAGACAGGTTCAAGAGAATGAAAAATCGCTACACACAAAATATGGTCAGCTAGGAAGTTGATGACAAGAGGTTTCGTACCTTTGATGCGCTTGTAGCGGTTTTTGCACTGAGGGCATGCTTGATTTCCCTCTCTTCGTTCGTACTCGTAGCAAGCTCTGCAGACGGGGAACGCACATTCGTTGCAGGCAGCGAATGGCTCCCCATCCACGGTAACTTCAATCTCATCTCCACAAATCCGGCAAACTTTTCCGCTTAATTCCTTCACCGATGTTACCTGTTATATATCCAACAATTGATGTAAATCAGCAACAGATTTAGATAGATTGCGAAGCGCGTAGAAATGGGTTTGTTCTATAAGTGAAGAAACAAACTCGAATGGTTGAAAAAAGCCAGAAAATCTAAGCCATAGAGCCAAACCTCTGTCACTGAGACATATCTTTTTTTTTTTTAATAAGCAGGTGTCTTGGTCAGTTTACGGCTTACGCTCACCTTGATAGTAACAAAAAGACTAATTTCTCATGTGAGAAACAAAACGAAACTCAGATAAACTGAAAATTGATCAAAATGTTATGTGACTGAAAAAAGAGCGCATGGCATCAAAAATCAAAGGAAAATGCTAAGTACCCATAATTTTTACATAGAAATTTACCCAACTGCTGAAAATCAAAGCAAATTAAAGGCAGAAAAGCAGGGGGAAAACTGTGACACATTTTTTAGACCACGTACATGTGAAAACCAGTGCACGATCCAAGGTAGAAAAACTTGAGAGGTACGAAAAGGTGATATTCTGAGGGTACTTACTATTACAATATTATCAGCTAGTCAAATAAAAGAAGCTTTCATTACAAAACAAAATCCCTTTACGCAAAACTGAAAATGGGAAGAAAAAAAACTTGTGTCAAAAACCAAATTAAATCAGACGGACGAACGAACTTTTATTAACAGGCCAATTTTCAGGTCCGAAATGGCTAAATTGAATCGAAAGTCAGCTAAGAGAAATGTAGAACAACAGAAAATCGAAAAGAAAAAGTTTGAAGAAGCGTGCGCACTTACTCGTCCAATCTCATTAGCATTAATCAGAATGAACTCATTCCTGATGTGTGAACCAGCAATCAGTCTTCCTTTGGTTTCCATCAGAACCAGAGAGAGAGACAGAGAGAGAGAGGAAAGGGAGACAAAGGGAATAGAGAGAGATCACTTCACAGATAGAAATGACATCTTTCTCTGTCTTTTATAAAAGACCCCATCAAAGGAAACAGCAACTTTATTCTTTGCTTAAGCTACCATCTGCCTCGTTATCGATTCTCCCTCTTCGGTTGGCTAAACGCACAAGGAACAGAGCGTTTGTCATAAAGTTGGCCAGAGGACACTCGAATCAGTCTTAAAGCCAGAAAAAAAATACAAAGGGAAGTGGAAGGGATGGCGTACCTCCTTCAAGTTATATGATCACTTGCTATTTATAGGATGAATGACTTGCCTCTAAGCATCTCATGGTTTCTGCATGTGCCCCTCCACTGTCTCGTGCCCATCTCGTGGCTTTTGTAATGTTCAAAGATTTTACAGTAGGATCAAAAAAGATAAAAGTTCTACAAATGTTAGGAGAGAAGTACATATTTTATTTGATGAATAGAGACTTTGAAATCACTCTAAAAGAAAGTTCAGATTTTAACCAGAAGGGGTTCTTCGCTCCCTCCTAAGATCTCAGATTTAACTCTTGGGCTTATCCCACGCATAAACTTGTGCAACTGCCAAGAGAGGAGTTGTACGAATTAGTTCAAGGTCTGCACAAGCTAGCCCGCCACCCGGGACAACCTGCATTACCAAAAAAATCAAAAATTCAGATTTTACTTGTCTCGTTCCTTAATTTGTAACTTTTGTAATCTCTTCATATCTTTCCTAATGAATTCTCATGCATCACGCGGGTTGCCGCTTGTACTAAGTAGTATTGCAAAGTAACTTTTCAAGAGGAGCTCTAAGATCGAGCGTCACTTGACATCCAAATTCTAGGGGGTTCTTTTTGAAAATACTTAAAATAGTCTAATAATTGGCCAATGTAATACTAATAGAGTCAAAATGATAGGCTGGTGAATCTCTCTTTCTTTCTTAAAATAATTCTTCCAACAGATTCAAAATTGGATTAATTGGAAGTTTGAACTAAGCTATGAATTCACGCCCTTCTACAGTTAATCCATTCAATATTTTTCTTATGATGTCCTTTTCATGATGATTTCAGCTAGTAATTAATATTTACTATGTGTAGGATCACGGAATGAAATCTACACAGCAAAGAGCGAACTCAATTTCAGAATGCCGGCAGATTATTCAAATATCATCATCTAAAAACGTCGCTGTCTCAACTCGCACACATAGTCCACTGCTTCCGTCATCCTGTTATTCAATGGATTAAGAAAATTTTTGATCTTTTTATCAAGATCTTAGCTTATTAAGCATTGATGAAACATCTGGAGATGCAGTGAAAGTGATGTTTGACAGAGAGAACCCTGATAGATTCCAAGAGCTTATCAGCTAAAATTATGATATTCCTGTAACAGGAATTCCTTCAATACTCCAATTAATGAGAGAATTTGAGAATCTTGAACCACCCGTTTTCCATTGAAAAAGAATATTAAATCACTAAACGAGTCCGCTCAAATGACAGTAATTGGTATAAAATACATGAATTCAATCAACAAAACAAGCCTAATTTACAACTCTATTACCCAGAAAACTTACAAAAGAACCCTCATCTTTGTGTAGAAGAAGTTGAAAACCTATACTGCTGATACGCGGTATTATTTTCGAACACCATAGCACAGAGCCATGAATGAAATGAATAAGATGAATAGAAGCAGACCTCACAACAACAACAAAATACCTAAATGAGGCATATCTATATGTAGTGCTATAAGTTGTTGCAAAAAGCCTATGAATTACAAGGAAGACAACATATTTTCCCAATTTGAATAAAGACCCACTGGATGGTGTTTGGATGGTCATTTTCCAGAGGCAATGGCCTCGGCAATGGTACCTCTTGAGGCAAATGCCGGTGAAATGCATCAACGGCAGCCGCAACACCATCTTCATTCTCTATCAACTTTGCTACTTCCATTGCTCTAGATTTCACCTGAGAGATTCAGAAGTCCATCAATATTCAATACGTCATTTTCATGCAAATTAAGCAGAGGAAGCACGAAAGCATTGGAAAAGCAAATAGTTTATCGCAATAGACATGTCAGAAGACAACAACTAAAACTAGTATCCCTAAGGAATAGACAAGAAAACAAAAACATGCGGAAGTTCAGAGCTTAAAACCACAATCGAGGATTACACTCATTCTGGCTAGCCAAATATGAAGAAAGTGAAGCCCTTCATGCAAAAATCTGAGTCACATTTCTTCCCGTTAACCATTACAAAACATGTTATTACCACCCATCCAAATCTCAGCTTCAACAGAACCTCACTAATTGCTCTGGTGCCTGTTACAATACGACTGTTGAACTACATGAAGGTTCGTGAGAAAACTTTTCTTTCAGGTGTACCCCTAATGCCATTTCAAAGATCAATCAAAGGCTTCAAAGCATAAAGATTAAGGAAACAAGGAACCTAGTGGTAATAGAGTTGTTGGGCTAAAAGTCACTCTTACATTTTTAAACGACTAGTCAGTGACTCATCTCATAACTTCAGCTCTTGAGAGGTGCAAATAGTTGTCATTTATTGATACTCTCAACACACCGCCTCTGGTGTGGCCAGGCTCTCTACCAAATTCAGTCGTGTTATGGGCCAAAACACAGGTTAATATATGAATTATCGAGTAAGGAGTAGGGTTTGCACAGAGATCTTTGACCTGCTTCTTCAATATTCAGGGAATAATGAAGCAACACAAGACCATTCTTTTGCTTTAAATCCGACATAGAAGGAGGGCAGCAGTCATTCAACAGGGTAATATATCAACTAACTCATGTTCACTTATTCTTGCTTCTCCTCAGAGAATTTGTGACTTCTCAGATCACAACTGCATCCCTTTAACAGTTTATTTTGATGCACAAAAAATATAATTTCATTGAAGAAAAACCCAAGAGGGAGACCAACCTTCTATGTGGATTGTGTAGCATATAAAGCAACCCAACAAGAGAGAATAAAAGGTTGCTGCAAGTTGAAGTAAAATTTTGATCCTAGACATGATACTTGTACGTCAAACAGTGTCCAATGTGTGTAGTTGAATTTCTGACATTAAAGAGGCAAGTGATGGGCGGAATCACAAAAGAAGAAACACAAAAATAGAACCAAAATCCGCTAACAATAATTACACTTCAACCACTTTCAAGCTAACTAGAATGAGTAAGGATTAAGCAGTAAGTGGAAATGTTTAGGTTATATATGGGATTTTTTTTGGACTCGTAATTTTGAGAAAGCCTAGTTACATGTATGCACAAATCATTTACCTCTGGCTGAAGCATGAAGCTTATAGCATCTGACAGGGCTTCAACATTCAAATCAGATATAGGGATTGGAGCCACCCCTAGTCCTTTTTCATGAATCCTATCACCCCAAAAGAACTGATCTCCAAAAAATGGAACTATGGTTGTTGGACACTGCATTTCATGATGTGGACATTAGGTAAAAATAATTACTCTTAGACATAGCATTTAGAAGAGGAAATTGAAATCAGCAAGCACTAAATATCAGTTTCGGAGGCGGAAAATGCAATCACTAGACTGATATCTAGTGGCAAAGAAATATCTCAGTAACCAGTATGTAATGAACTTTTGTCTTCTGATACTTGAATTATGCATACTACATCATCTTCAAACATCATACTGATTTTTCATATGCTAAAACGAGTATTTCTCTTATCAGAAACTCACGAACAAGAATCTTACCCCAGCCCTTAATCCTGTAGCTGTGGTTCCAGCACCACCATGATGCACCTGCACATTTATGAGTCATTTTTTGCATTTAGTGGTCTATCACATAAATCAGTACCTTCAAAATTCTAATAAATTTGAATTATATAGAACTTCCTTCCGTGTATGATTGTATTACAAGTCCATTTTAAAGATACAAAAGGCAACTATCTTGATGACAGTTTGATACTAGGTTAGACAACTTTACATGTCTGCAAATGTCTCTGAAATTTCTCCTTCCCGAGATATATAAACATAATAAACTGAAAGAAAAGGTCGATAAACATCTAAAGGAAAACTATAATAGAACTCACAACAGCCAAACATTGAGGGAACAGCCAATCATGAGGGCAATCCTCTAGAGCGAATATGCTGTCAGGAATTTCTGGAACTGCAATAAAAATAAGGAGGGAAAAAAAATAAGCTTATTAAAGGTAATATTATGCTTAGAATTTCAAAATAAAAAGGCCACAAGAAAGAAGTTATGCAGCGTTGGAGTTACAAAATCTCTTCCGTTACAATAAGTCCTTATGGGTACTGAGCGACCTAAAAATACACGTGCCGTTGGACAGAATTATGGTGTATAGCTCATGTACTAACGGATGATTGTACAATACGTGAACTTCAATAGTGTTCAGACTTCAATTCCACATGTACTTGCTGTATCCTTGGTTTGCGTAGATAAATACTCTAATTGGAGCAATTTACATATTATTCTGCGGTACACAGCAGTCACTTTGTCACATCAACTATAGATCTTAAAGTCTAAAATATGATTAACATCTCCACTAGCTTTGGCAAAAAAATTCATGATTGGAGAAAAATATCATTCCTTCTTTAAGTTAACTCTATGAATGTATAGCACCGATATGCTCATCTTGTAATGGGTTATATATCCTTTTCACCTGTTATTACTTCCATTGGCTACCGCATAATGTATTATTGAGAGTAGCTAGCGATTTTTTAGGACCAACCCGTCACAGTCGGTAATTTTGATTTTTAGGACATGTTTAGAGAGGGTGTAGTGCCACACTAGAAGGAACTATAAGATGTTCAAAATGCAAAGATTGCATGCTCATCACTCCTGCTCCATTAGGTATACCCCTTTGAGCCACAGATTAGATTTACATTGCATCATCTTAGGGGTGTGAGCCCTCCACGAATATTATGGATAGCGATTCTAATTGTTTCTGAGAATGACATCCCTTAGACAGTGCCGGCTGCTCGTTGGCTCTGTATGATTTTTTAAACTTGTATGACTCATTATGTCTTTTCTATAACGTAGGATTTTGAGGGAGGCACAAAGCAAAACATAGAGTTTTCTTCTTGCTACACCAATTAAATACCTTTCATCATGAATCTGTTTAGTGACCTGAGCAATAACACACAGTTTTACACATCCATTATCCAAGAGCTCAAGAATTCTTGAGATTTCAAAAAAAAAAAGAAGCTCAAGCACACTTTCTCTTCACCCTGAATCTTGTCTGTCAGAACGGAGCTATTGGATGCGAATTAAGAAAGGATTTGAAAGACACAAAGAAAACCTAGAGTGTTCTTCTTCCTCCACCTATTTAAACACCTTTTCATCGTGAATCTGTTTTGTGACTGAGCAATAACATAATTTGACCTATCCATTATCCAAGAGCTCTACTAATAGTAAGAGATTTCAGCTAAAAGCTCAAACACAGTTTCTCTTCGCCCTGAATCTTGTCCGTCAGAACCAAACCGTTGGATACGGATTTAAGCAGGGAGATTCAGGAATTACTATTGAGTCTTGCCTCATAAGAGGCTAACTAGGTCAAAGCCACGAAGGGTGGAGATCAAGCGCAAGAAGGCTTTTATGATGAAAAAAGGGGGCCGGATTTTAGCCCCGGGCCGAATTGGGCAAACTAGCCGGATTGGGCTATGGAGGGAGCAGTGTCACAACAGACTAGGCCCAGTTGTGCCAAACCGCCTCAGTTGGGCCAGCCAATATTTTGCAGGATGTTCAAGGGCGGTGGAAGAGACCTAGCTAAAGAGGGCCAGAGGGGAACTGAAAGCTCTAAAAGTCAGCCTAGGTGCTAGGTGGTGCCCGACCATCTAGACTAGGGGGCTAGGTAGAATTAGGCACCGGGACGATTAGTTGGCCGCTAGGCATGTCTAGTCGGCAACTAATCAGTGGCGGGTTTAGTCGGCGACTAATCAGCTAGGCGGCTGGGCGGGATTAATTGGAGTTTAATACGCGATTTTTCCAATTTCATACGACAACACATTTTGGAAGGATATGGAAAAACAGAGGAGTAATTGCCTAGTAATTTCATACTCCCTCCATTTCAAAGTAATGGTCCCTTTTGGGCAATCATGCCACCGAAACAATTGTCTATATTTCACAATGCTTTTTATGATTTCGAAAATTTTATTTAATAAAACTAATTAAGATCTATCAAACAAGATCCATATTGGACATAAAAGAATTATAAAATTAAAAGATATAGACAATTTTTTGAGAGGCTCCAAATAGTGAAAAGAGCCGAGCAATTTGGAACAGATGGAGTAGTACTTAGTTCTATTGGTTTTGAACTTCGAGCATTGAACTTTGTAATTGACTAGTCATTTGGTACTACTTAGTTTCATTTGGTTTGAGCTAGGAACATTGAACTTTACATAATGGATAGACTAGTTATTTGGCAGTACTTGGTTTCCATGTCTCTGCATGGTATGTGTATATTAAAAAGTTTGACTTTGAGGGATAGATGGAAGGATGGATGTTTAATGTTATCATTTTGAATATTATTCAATGTTTTGTTCTACATACTCAAAACTTGGGGAGGGGATGGAGAATATTTACATTAAAAAAAAAAAAAAACAAACCCGACTAATCTCTAGGCACCAATTACTAAAGATTAATCGGAGCTAGGCGGTGCCCAGCTGCCTTACTAGACCCTAGCGACTTTTAGAACACTACTAAGTTGGGAAGCTTATCCTAAGAAGTACCGGACTCCAGAAATCAAAATACCTTATAAGTACTCGACTCAGGTTATCTAGATAGCTCGACAAGCATGGAACTCTGGATATCCAGGGATTTGGGTGAATCGGGATGGTTTAGGTACCTTGGACACTAATTAAAGAGAGCCTACATAAAAGGGACCATCCCTCAACCGAAGGTACACAATCTCATACGCCCTCGTATTCTCTCGCTCTCTTTCTATCAGTGGTTGACTTAAGCATCAGAGGGGTCCATTGGCCAACCACCAGCCGGGTAGTCCACAATTCTTGATGTCTTGCTGCTCTCGATGGAACCCACTCAATAAACTTGCGGACCCTTGCCTTAGGTGAAACCTACCCCAGCACAAAGGACGGTCACATTTTGGTACAGCTAGTGAGGGTTAGAAATTCCTAAGCGTTTCCTCTACTTCCTTTTCATTGGTGAATAAAGTTGGTTGGTCAGCAATTTCCACCCCGAGATAACTGATGTCCTGAGGTTTTCGCGTAAAATCCTAGCATACATATCACCTTGCTTGTATTGGAGGAATCTGAAATCAGCAAAATCAAAGGGTTCGTAAACCAGAATTTTCTTTCTTTTTTCTTTTTTGGAAGACTTTTGCATTTACCCTGCCTCCAAGCACATTCTGAACTGGCTCTTCTATGTATGTCACAAGGTAAGAGACGTTTTATAAAAAAAACTAAAAGATGTTGTAAAGAATAAGAGTTTCAAAAATTGTAAGAAGCACCCATTAATCACTATAAATTTGAAGACACTCACGTGTACCAAGGTCCCCCCAACCTCGACCGATTATTCCCCTCTGTTCTGTAATCTTCAATGCCTCCACAATAATAGCCGTAGTTTTCTTGGGATCTTCAAGAGGCTAAAAAAGCAGTAAGTCAAATATCGCATTACGCCCTCCAAAAAATCAACAAATAGCATAACATCTACTATAAATTTGTCAAGTCAATGAATAAGAGTTTTAAAAGAAAAGTAGCTGGCACATGCATTACGTCAAGAGTCAACCTCAGAATAGAAACTCCATTATCCTGGTCAAATAGTCGCATGATGCAAACTTGCCAATGTTGTCATACAAAAACCTTTCAAGACTCGGGTGAACAGATTAATAAGAAGGCTAGTCGAGGATGTCAACTGGGTTCCTTGCTCCTACTTTGCATAAACGTGAGCCCCCAATATGGGAATGGGATTCCACGTATGCTGGCGGGTCAGGGCAGTCAAAATCCACCCATTCTCCAATGTCAGGTAGAAACACTTTCCCTTCGCCCTTATGCCCAACACTCTCAATAAGAACCCAAAGAGTGCAATTAACCTCATGTGGTAGGGTCTTAACACCATAATTAACCCATGTGGTAAAGTTGCAAAAACATAAACTTTGTAAACGAAGGATGTGCTCACTCAAAATGATTAAATGGTGTTACACAAAGGAAGAAGCACAAAGCACCAGCGTAACTACTTTTGCAGCTTCTATGCCCCTTACTTGGACACCTAATACCCTGAGCCCACCACCAACTTGAATAACAAATATTTAGCCCACCAGTTAGCAAACTTTCGTAAGTTCATGCTGGTTAAACAAGACACAAAGCCAGATGGACATTTCATGAGTTCAAGAAGGGCTGGGTAAATCTGAACATCATTGATGCATTGATAAACTATTGATAATGTCAAAAGTCTAGTTAATATAGAAAACTGCTTAAATGTGCGAATAATCTGGGAAAAGGGATAAATTAATTCTTCATTTGAAATAAAACTATCAGTTGGATGAACAGATTCTACTCAATTTTGACGTGAAGGACAACAAGCGTAATACCATGATGACACGATGATATCTAGCCGAAAAAATTTCTAAACCAAAAAAATGTAAGTTATGTAGTGTTCTGAATGGATCACCATACCATTGGGTTGACAAAAATGCTGAACTAACAAAATGTAAGTTACGTAGAGTTTTGAGGAGATCACCATACCATACTGCCAAACCCAATATATATAGGTGGAGGGCCTTCTTGAATCCATCTAGCAAACTTCGTAGGAGGTTGATACTTCAACCCACCGTTAAGGAAACAATAACCAACTACATCAACTTGGGGCCCCCAATCTGCACAGTAGATTAGATCGGTCTTTAAACAAGTTTTTGATAGATGAAGCATTCACTTAGTTAAAAAGCATCCCAAATAAGAATTCGCATTGAGTAAAATGCTTAGGTGTAAACTATAGATACGATAGTCATACTGGGGACTAAACTAGATGTCCTCGACAGGACAAGCACTTCGAACCAATCGCATAAACCAATAAATTTGGGTCAACTCAAGGAAAGAGTATTACAAATGTCCTTGCATAGTTGTAGTTAGGGGTGGGAATTTATGACACGACACGAACACAACATGAAGTTAGCAGGTTAGTGTTGAGTATTTCTGACACGAAACACGTATTTGACACGACCCGAAAACACGATTAGTAAACAGGTCGGGTTCGGGTTGAACCCGCATAACCCGAAAATGACATGAATTAACCTGTTCGTCTAATCGTGTCGACACAATAACCCGAACGACCAAAAAATGACACAAATTAACCTGTATGTTTTCATGCTCTGAAGTTGTGCATGAAAGTTTTCAAGCTCAATCCTGCTGCACCTGAAGGTTATCCTTTGATATACAAGTTATTCTCTCCACGTTATCAAATTTGCAAGGTTTTGTTATGGTGGCTGAGGTTCTAAGCCTACAAATCGTTTTGGCCCGCTATAGTTGCACATAATTTTGGTTGGTTATAATTACTCTTTTTGATATCTAGTCCTTCTAATCTATTGTAATGGTTACTGTGGATTAATAAATAAATAAAAAATTCACCGCGTAAAAAATAAAAATAAAAAAATAATAATCAGGTTAATCCGAACACGACACGATTATTAGCAGGTCGGGTTAGAGTTCATATTTTTTGACACGATTAATTAAGCATGTCACTTTGACACGAACCTGATTTGACACGACACAACAGGACACGACGCCCACCCCTAGTTGTAGTCTGCACTGTGAACTCCAATTAATTTAACTTTGAGAAAAAAACCAAATACCTACATAATACCGTTATCTTATGAGACTGATGGTGTAAAGACCCAATCCGGCTAACCATGGACCCCCTTTAGGCCTGAAAACTTGGCCTTATAAGGTATACAAAGTGAAACTCTATCTCCTATGTGGATGCTAAATATACAAAGTGAAACTCTAACTCCCAACCAATCTAGGGTATTATAATCTTCCCCCGTTAGAGCAACTCCAATGGTAGTTACAAAATGAGTATACTCATTTCCATAATTTGGCACAAAAAGTGCTTTTGGGCCAAATTATAGAACTACTTTCCAGTGCTAGGTACTATTTTAGAACCAAACATTTCCAACTTCAACTATCTTTCCCTCCACCTCATTTTTCCCCCACTTTCTCAACCCAAAATTCAACTACCTACCTCATTTTCTACCCTCGTTTTCAACTACTACTTCAACCCCTGTTCTCAACTACTTTTTCAACCACCGTTCTCAACCCCCATTAATATTCTCCTCTATAAATAAGCACATTGAAAGGGTCATTTAGTTTCCACACCTTCATCATCCTTTCTCTATACTACTATATATATCTTCCCTTCCAAACTACCATAATGAGCAACTTGAGCAAAAGGATAATGCAAGGAGATTTTGACGGATCTTCCTCCGAAGAAGAGGAGACTGCAACGGCCCAAATATCATGGTAAGGCAAAATGCAAAATCGTCGTAACCAACGAGGAGGTCACATTTGTTCTACAAGTGGTCGAGCTTGAATCCCCCGTGATAGAGCTGCCGCCAACGATCAAATCCATGTTGATTACTTCTGTGAAGATCCCCTCTATGCAAAAAACTTGTTTCGCCAATGTTCTCGAATGTCTAAACCCTTGTTTGAGAGAACATCTCCAACAACAAGCATATTTTTTCCTCCAAAAGAACGATGCTACGCCTATGGAGCTCCATGTCTTTCTGCTATCCAAAAGATGATTGAAGTGCTAAGGATGCTTGCGTACGGGATGCCTACTGAGAGCATCAATGAGTATGTCAAAATCGCCAAGAGTACAACAATAGAAACTCCCAAGAAATTCCGTAGAGGAGTTTTACAAATTCTCCAACTACACTGAGATTGCCAAATGAAGCAGATATTGCCAGGCTCCTACATGTGGCAAGCACGTGCATTTCCTAGAATGCTAGGCAGCTTGGATTGTATGCATTGGCGGTGGGAGAAATGTCCAACTACTTACCACAATATATACACCGGTCACGTCAAAAGCCCACCTCATACTTGAAGCTGCTGCCTCATATGATTTATGGATTTGGCATGCTTTCTTTGGGAGGCCTATTGTTGTACTTTTCTCTATTTTGCAGTACTGCCTTGTCGTGATCATTTGCGCCATTGCAGTCTCCTCTTCATAGGAGGAAGAACCCTCAAAATCTCACCGCATTATCCTTTTGCTCAAATTGTTCATTATGGTAGTTTGAAAGGGAAGATATAAATGGTAGTACAGAGAAAGTATAACAAAGGTACAGTGACTAAATGACCTTCCAATGTGATTATTTATAGAGGAAAATTAGGAATGGGGTTGAGAACGATGGTTGAAAAAGTAGCCAAGAACGGGGGCTGAAGAAGTAGTTGAGAATGGGGTAGGTAGTTGAATTTCGGGTTGGCAAAGCAGGGGGAAAATGAGGTGGAGAGAAAGTAAGTTAAATTTGGAAATGTTTGGTTTTAAAATAGAACCAATCATTGGAGAGGCAGTTCCATAATTGCATAATCCCAACAACCTACCCTCGTGTCCATGGTGACAGAGAGCATCCTACCCACCACTTGGACCAGGGCTGGACTTTAATACCACCAGTAACGCCCCATGTATACCACTAGCCCAATACCTTAATTATAAATCCACAAGCCACGCCACATATGGCCAAAAATGCTTAAGCCCAAGGTACTAATAGTAGCTTACATGGTTCCTCATACATGCAGGATCAACCATATAGACTTTCGATGTAGGACAGGGTGTTACAATCTCCCCAACTTTATACCCCTGCGTCCTTGCAAGGTTGAGCACTAGAGTCACAAGGTATTTCACAAGTCTTTTCCCTAGTGGCTTAGGTAACCGACGCGAAGGCATAATTTCTCAGGACTTCACCTTGGACTCACCGCAGTGGTCGGGCTTCTAAACTTTCTCGAGCCCACACGGTAGTGTATATGGGTTGCTCTAATACCACTTGTAACGCACAATGTAGACCATTGGCCCAGGACCTTGATTATAAATCCACAACACCACATGGCCCAAAATGCTTAAGCCCAAGGTACTAGTAGCAGCTTACATGGCTCCTTATGTGTACAGGATCACCCATGTAGACTTCCAATGTGGGACGGGGTGTTACAACTGGTACTCCAAAACTAAAACTACTAGCAACCCCTTATAGTAAGGATACACTAACTTTTACTCCAACATTTTACGCTCTTAATTAGTATCAAGTAGACGAAACTTCTATCAAATAATCGAAAAGAAACCTATAACAGAGAACTTATCGAACCTTGCCATTTAACCATATAGGAATAAAGAAAATTAGTGATAATGAGCAATATGGGAAGTTAATTCAAATAGGGTTGCACTGGGATAACTAGGAGATTACACGGCTAGATCCGCAACAATAGACCGCAATAAGGTCCATGGCCAAAGACGGAAAAGAGAAGGGGTTTGCATCCAGAGTAGTTAACAACTATGGTAAAGGAAGTCTCGCAATTAGGGAAAAGGAAATCCCAACTTATCATGGCTTCATCAAGCTACAAAGATTTAGTCCCCAAACAAACAGTAACACCGTAGATAATGAAACCCACAACAGAAGTCGTGAAACACTGTAACCCACAACAGAATTCGTAATATAGCAACTCTCTCTGTTACGGCCATTCTGTTTTCTCCTTCAATCCTCCTCCTCCCTACCGAGCCACTACCGTAGTGGTGATGAAGCCGACAGATCTGACAACAAATCATTCTTTGGCAACAATTCTTGGCATCGACCAGAGCAGATGTGGAGGACGAACCTTTTCGTCCACCAATTCTTTCCGCCATCCTCTCCAACCCACCATCAGAGGAAGGTTTTCCAGATCTTTTCTCAGTTCAGGCCGAAAATTTTAGCCCGCAGGCTTCTACCTCCGGTCAAGAAATGTCTACCTTGTAAAAGACGCAACTCCCTTACCCACCCAATACCACCTCTGTAGAAGTATATTATTCAGAACTAAGACGATGCAAGTAAAAGTGATGAGATATTCAAATGGGGTATGTAATCATCAAAGAATTTGTTGACAAGCATTGGGTGATAAGCTTAACATGCATCAGACTCTACTTATGAAAGAAGCCAAGAAGATAGTAATATACCAGCAATGCCATCATAAGACTTAGACGGGATCACACAACAGTGGAGTATGCACAAAAATTATAGAAAACAGACAATGAAATAGAAAAATCCAAATCCCATGATCAAATGCATTTATTTCTGTGCTCCAATATAGATGTTCTCATCGTTACCGCTAGGCTTTGGCACAAGTTGAGGACTCCACATATAGGCTGTTGGCAAATGAGCTATTGAACCACTGTACAAACTGAAGTATGCAATCGGATCAAGCTTCAACTTCCTTCTCCTGAAGTCATTAATGTATCCCCTTATGCTCCACCAGACAAGTAAATCGACAACTATATATGAAAGCTGGAACCACAAAAGAAAATATTAGCAAACAAGTTGTTGGTAAAGGGTCAGACAAAAGCTCTACACAGAGCAAAGAAAACACAGAACAAATTATCAGACAATAACATACCCAATAACCAGCACTTTGGGGTACACGTGCCAATGGATGGGGAAATGCATATGTTGGCCTGCCTATTGAAAAAGGACGTAAGAAGCCATTGTCTTATAAAAAAATAATTAAGGTAAAGGAAAAAGAGTTAGGTAAAGGCTAACCAAACTAACCAATGGTCAGAATAAATAAAATAGCTTTCTAGAAGTCAACAAAGCGCACATTGCCACCGCACAGTGAAGTTGTTTATTTTTAAACATCAATTTCCCACTTAACTATTTGGGTGTGCATGTGCACATCTATCATTCCTCCTGTTTTCTCATATTTTTGGGCTGAGGCAAGAATACACAATAGTTTCTCTGACCAAAAAGTAAAAGCAGCTTTATTAAGACACATTGGCCTTGTTCGTTTAGTAGTTTTAGTTTAGTTTAGTTTTGGAACAAGGTGTAATGAGTGGAGAGAGAGAGAAGTGAGTGTAATGATTACAAAACAAAACTAAAACTAAACTAAAACTATGAAACGAACAAGGCCATTGTCACTGTTTCACTGTCTTGGGTAGAACACAAACCAAAAAGCCAGCTTTTGAGTGCCCTCAAGCTTATATACTTCATATAACCTTGGTACCCAAGCAATGTGGGGCTTCACTTCACACTTTCCCTCACGCATAGCATGCTCACTCAGTAGCACCTGTAACATGCAGGCCAAAGACACGCACCTTGCCCATCTCTAGTACCTATCTCTGATACCATGTTACACTGTCTTAGGTAGAACTCAACCCCAAAAGCTAGTTGTTGAAGTGAGAGTGCCTTCATGCTTATATACTACATATTACTTTGGAGGTGATGTGGGACTTTGCTTCACATTCACAGCAAAAATCCATCCATTTCTATATGATGAGTGCGGCATTACACAAATGAGCTCTCCTAAATTTTGGCGAGCGCAAATTTTTCTTTTTAAGACAGCCATTGTAGTGTTACTTTTAACCATTTATGATTCAAACTAATACCAAGACACTAACCTAGTTCTTTTAATAAGAAATGCAGCACGGCATGGCCATGCCAGCTTCTCAATCAGAATTGATGCAGGTATAACACTGATTAAAAAAGAAACTGTTACGTGGTTGGAAATGCTGAATACAACCATCACCTTTCGACACTAATGATTAAACACACATCTTTTTTCATTTCAATGCAAAGGGCATGGAAAAAAAGTTTTCCCATACAATTTTGCACGCACCAAATATCAATAAAAAAACACAGTAATTATGGAAAACTTTATAGCCAACTCAAAACCAATTTGGTAATGAGTGGAGAGGTCCCAAATGTTATTAAGTGATCTCTCATTCTATACCCAAGCAATGTGGGACGACTCGTCTAACACCCACCCCCACGTGCAGCCACATTTAGGTCTGTCACATGTGGCCACTTTTTGGATCCTATCATTGTGCAGCCTTTTCTGGCTTTGTCATCGTGGGGCCTGGGCTTGATTTAATTTTTGTTTAAAATATGGGAGGAAATGGACCCGCTCTGATACCATGTGGAAACTTAATAAGTTAATATCCAACTCAAAACCAATTTGGCAGAGAGTGGAGAGGTCCTAAATGTTGTTGACATTCCATACCAAGCAATGTGGGACAACTACTCTAACAGTAACAATGATACACCAAAAAAAGGGGTCAGATTTATTTTAAAGGAAGAAAGATATGCATGATTCATTGTAACCTACCACAGGAATCAAGTAAAAATCAAGCATGACTAATCCCATGCGTCCTATGCAAGAGATACAGAATCCAGATAATCATGAACGGAAACTTTTCAATCAAAACTCACGTCCAAGGCATGGTGAAGAAAATGTGCAGGGGCACACCAAGAGCTTCAGCAACATGTGCATGTCCTGCATGCCAGAACATATTCAATGAGGCAAGTTTGTCGATAATGAAAAGATACCAACTATCTCATCGTCAAGAGATAGCCAAAAAAGTTATAAAAAAAAAATTATTGTTCATAAATTCCAGTAATGCATCACTAAGCAGGTATTCAAGCCAATATAATTAAACATGGGTCTTCAAAATTTGCCTGGAAAAAACACTACTGGTGGAAGTCTATCCTCAAAACTCTGAGACTATGAAGACAAAACCTAAACCCAAGCCTCAGAGATAAAAAAAACCTACCCACAACCATTCCCGTAACTCTCCATAGGTCTCCACCATTAGCTTATATTGTTGACTCTGCGCTTATGCATAAACTTCACTTAATACTAATATTTCAGGTTTCATTCCAGCATAACTAGGACATCAAAAAACAAAGACAGATAAGTGATATTCAACTTCCAGTCTTCAATTAAAATATGGCAGTCCAAAACTTGAAACTTGCTTCAAGTTCAACGGATTACCAACTCAATTCATGACGTGGAGTTTAACCTAGTTGACTTTTAAGAGTATTTGAAGTCTCGGACTCCTCATTGGCTTTATTCACATGATGCCTGTACTGAAACCAACCCAACTGAATCCACACTTCCAATATTCAGTCCCAATGAGGTCAAATTTGGAAACAATTAAGAGTTCATGATTACCTGGTGACTGTCAGTTACAAACTTACATGATGCATCATGGTTCATGCATGTCCACCCAAATTTCACTATTGTAATCTTCAATACATAGATTTCCTTGCGAACTTTAAAATTGTCCAAACTAGAAGCACTAATAAGCCTTAAGATGCAACTTTTGCACCAGTGACCAGTAAGATTTAACAAATATTAGCAGGATATCTGAAAAGGCGGATGATTGAGATCCATGACCAATCTTGTGGAAATACCATGACCTGGGAAGCACATGCACGCCTCCTAGAGGGTGAGCATGTGTCAGACAAACACATAGAACCTATGGACACACGTTCAAACATCGTTCCTTTCCAGTTTTCTTTCAGAAATCAAACAAATGGACGTGTATAAGGATTAGATGGGACATCAGACACATCTACAGTGCCTATATGTTTAAGAAGTACCATCGGGGGCAAATTTAGTCTTACAAAAAAAAAAAAAAAAAAAAAAAGAGGAGTTAAAAAGCAAGGACAACAAGATCCAATTAAGCTGCTTCATCTACTAAATCATGTAAGAAACAGAAAGAGAAAACAAAAAAGAAGAAGAAAATAACAGAAAGAACCAATCCAGTTATAAGATAACAAGGCTGCAACCAAAGGAGTTAGCTGGACAGGCAAGACAGCCTAGAATCTCAGTTTGCTATTAACTTCTCCAACTTCTATATTTATCATTTACATTGCATGTTCCTGTTACATGGTCTTGGGCAGCACCTGCCGCATGCAAGCCAGAGACACGCACCTTACCCATCTCTAGTACCTAGCTCTGATACCATGTTACGCGGTCTTGGGTAGAACTCAAACCTCAAAAGCTAGCTCATGAAGTGAGGTTGCCCTCACGCTTATATACTTCATATTACTTTGGTAGCCAGGCGATGTGGGACTTCGCTTCACAGTTCCCTACTATCAGTTTTTAAATGCACAGAAAAATGCCACTTGTAGGCATTTTGAACACCTAAACAATGATACTAACAACTTCCATTTTGATTTATGCATAATTGGGTCGTGGGAGTTATTATGGCTCTTTGGTAAAAAACTACTCAATTTTCATTTTTGTTGTCTACATACCCTGCAATGTACCTATTTTTCATCATGTCCTGCCATCATTGTGTCCTGATAATTTGATAATTAACATTATCTGTCCACAGGGTGGATCCAGGGGGGCATGTGGGGGCATGTGCCCCCGCTGACCCCCGCTCAAAACTCACAAAAAAAAAAATATTAATATTATATATTTAGCACAATTATGTAATATAACGCTATATTTAGCATTCACACTTACATATATCTCAAAAATAAAAATGTAGAATTAATTCTGTGCTCATTTTTTGTTCTTTTTTTTATAAAAAAAGTATGCATTATAAACCTTATAATCCATAATAAATGTCTTAATTTAGCAAGATCGTTGACTAAAAAAAATTTGCACGATTATAATTAATAAGGTGCCCCCATTGAGTTGGGTTCTTGGGTCCACCACTGTCTGTCCATATGGTGGAGAATCCATTTCTTATCGTAGGCCATGCTTTTGACACTCTTGGCAAAATTTAAGTTGTACTACCACCTATCAAAACTTAGATTTATTTCACAATCGCTATAATCGCCTTTCCTTTTTCACTATTATCTGTCCTATGGTGGGGAATCAAGTTGTTGCCACTTTTCCAAGAAAACATTAAACACGGCCATGACTTGGGGCACAATTCAAACATTAGACATAGTTTTGTAACAGGATCCAAAGGTCTAGGTATTTTTACTCGTTTACAAGTCATATCAAATGAAAAATTGAGGAGCATTACTACTAACCATAAGCGGGAGGATTTGCAATAATTGCTTGAGCTCGGAAAGGCTCGCCAGTTTCTATATCTGCTTCAATGCATGCTGGAAGAAGAGATTCAATAATGGCCTTCAGCTGCTTTCTCTGTATAGATATCTCTCCTGGTGAAGATGGAATCAAACCTTTATTCCTGGCCATATCTAAAATTGCGTGGGAGAAGAGCAAGAGAAAGAAAAAACCAAAAAAAAAAAAAAAAAACACTTAGTATGTCCGAAAATTGACTGGATCAAGCATCTAAGACATTAATTATAACAATAACGTTGAGAATGGCCATTTCGGGGTCTCAAAATAGAGAAATCTCAGAATTTTAGATACTAGCTGGATGTGATGGCAAATATTGGTTTGAACAAACCAATTGGTCATAAAAAGCTTGAAATTACACAAACTATTCCAATTCCAATCCAGTCATGAATTGAATAAAGCATCAACTGACAAAAACACAAGGGAATGCAAAGAATATTACAGAAATGATAGAATGCATTTCACCATGGGTTTTCAACAGTCACGGAAAATTAATAATTCATTAGAAGAAGAAGAAGAAGAAAAAAAAAAGAGCGGCCTAGAAAGTGATCACCGTGAAATCAACACATCAAAAGCAAGTCAATTGTGTTTGAATATAGAGGTTGAAAAGAAGGTGCAGTTCAAGGATATCTTACATCCTGCCAGAACGCGAGGATCACCGCCCAAAGGGTAAAAGTTTACACCAGCTGACTTTACAAAAGCGGAGAAGTTAGTATGAGTAGCCAACCTAACTTGATGACCGAACTCCTGCAGATAAATGGAGAATGAGTTTTATGGCAAAACACACAGCGCTAGCATCAACCACGTTCAAAAAATAAAGGAAAAAGAGATAACAAGCAATGAAACATCCTCTTGGGGGACAGTTCTGCTGTTAAAAGAAAAAAAAAAGGCAGTGGAGGTTAAATGACAGTAAACCTAAGAGCCTAAATTACCTCATGAACTATGAGATAAGCCAATTTATTACAGCAATGATAATATTTAATAGTGAAAAGACATGTTACAACCCAATTATGTGTTGGCGCTTAGATTCTCCAGGGTAACAATGCAGAAACGACTAGTACACAAACAGAACCTGGATAACTGAGCTTTTAGATTTAGTCATAAACAATGAATAAATGCCTAAACCATGAAAATTAACAATAAACAAAATGCACAATAACAATTTGGAGTTTTAAGTAACAAACGCAGTTAGGACTCAGGAGCCTGGTGGATAAAAGCAATCCAAACTAAATACTCTCCAACAGAATTAACATAATGATATGCTAAGGTATCTCCACCATGTACACAATTCACTGTGGCTCCTGGAACTGCTTGTCGTGTTGAAGTATGTGGTGCAACTTTCCCTCATTATCTTACAGAGCAAAATTAATACCCAATGGTTAACAAGAGAAGCGTCAAAGTGTCAACTGAACAAAAATCTATTAAGACTTAAGGCCCTAGGTGTAGCAATAGTTATGTTGAACGTGCCTGAAGTCTCCTAGCCACTGCCAGGAACGGTTGAACGTCTCCTCTTGTTCCAACCACGAGTATTGCGATTTTCAATTTTGGAACTGATTTATTCAACTCAGTGGTGATGAAATCAATATTACGAGGTGGAACTTCAACAGCCCGAAGCTCTAACAGTTCTGAAGCTACGTTTGGGCTTTGAGTGAGATCAACCTCCACTGTCCCGTCCTTTTGAATCTTCACTAGGTTCACAATTAGATTTTTCTGGGAGAAAACAGCAGAAAAACAAGCATCATATTACAGAAAAATAGATAGCATATTGTAACTCGATGCACAATGCAATATAGTTAAATGAGGTGAAATGTTCCCAACCTCCGGTAAACAAACATCTGGATACCATGCCATCTATTGCAAGACTTGGGAATTTTGAGGTTATAACAACTCGACAAGTGAACCAAGGAATTTGGCAAGGGTGGCCGCTCGAGGCAAAATTATTTAGATGTTGGAGGTGCTACAGTAAAACTATTTGAATTTTTAAGTGGGCAAACTACAGCTATTAAGCTTTCAGAGGGAGCACAGTGCAAAAAGCTTTTATAAACTAACAAACAAATTAAGAATTGTTGGATGTACAAGTAACAGCGATAGTGTTGAAGCTGGTCAGTGTTGAGGGAGACCTCTAACAATGTGAAAAGGACGAAGAAAGGTGGATCTTCAACACCCAAACAATTTCAGTGTATACCACAATGTGTAGGCTTGTGCATAGCAAAGTCGAAGTAGCAGGGGTACAGACAATGAAGGGAGGCGAATAAAAAGATCTTGTTTGATCCATAATTGTAAGATTTGCCCATCCGGACTTAACTAAAGCCCCCTAAATTATGAGAACCTTTTTTCTGATATAAATTCAAAGAACCACTGGCATTTTGCACCATTGAATGCTTCTTTTACTGTAAAATCCCCTAAGAACTACACTTTCCAAAAAATCACCCCCTTTTATGCTTCAGAACTTTTCTAACCTCTACGCAAGTATACCCTGTACTTATTGAATGCATGTCTCCAACTAAACCCAAAAGACTGTCATGTCTCTTCTACCAGCTCACAGCCTCTCCTCTGGCTGGGACAGGATTGGGGTTTCCCCGTCAAAGGCGGGGTAGGATTGAACAAAACCATGAAGAACCAGCCCGTTGTTAAACCTAGTACTAGATAAGTTATTCTGAGTTATTGTACCCGCCAGTAAGTGTAGGGCACTAAAATTAGACGTATTGTAATCTAGAACTTTGTCTTAGCTTGTTTATCTATGAGACACAAACACACGGGGGTATGCATGGGACACGCCAGGGATACATGTGTCTCAATGACAAATATGGGGACAAGACGAGGTGTCAACTTCTAATACTATCTTCTTATAACGGTCAAAAATTATAACAAACTTGCCACTTATACCTCGTGGTTGGCCCTTCTAATGGCTCATCTCCTAATTATGTAGAAGCAAAAATAGTGTTCATTTTTGTGATAAGATAATATTGGTTTCCATTAGTTTTAGGTGTTCTTTTTTATCATTTGAGTTTTATGTGTTTGTGGAAACAATATTCATGTTACTAACATATGAGAAAATACCATAGGCTTTTATCAATATTCTATCCATCTTATGTTTGTTGCATCAATAAGATAATTCTGTCTCACTTGTTGCCCGTATCTCTATCCATGTACGTGCTACTTAGATGCTTGTCAAAATCAAACAACCTAAACTTGTCTTCTCCTTATATATTTGGTCATTCAATCCTCCTTTTTCTTTATCACTCTTCTTGTTATGTACTTGGATCCAAGGGAGTCCTGCAACAAAGCACTCAACTGCAAGCAAGGTAATTTGTGATTATGCTGCTGGGAGATTTCTCAATGGAGTAAGAAATTTTGCACTACCAGTAGCACATGCATGCACATGTTTTGAAGCACTGTTGTATCGATCAGTGTACCAATTTTTTCGTGTCGGCTTTAAGCATGCAGGCAATGTAATGACATTTACCTTCTCAAGCTCTGAGAGTCTATCCAAATTTATTTCAGGCCTTGGATTCTCCCTTTTCTCGATCATGGATCTAGAAAATGGTATCTCATGGCTCTCAAAAAAGAGACTTTTGTGAGTACCCACAGGTGCAGTAGTGCAATGATCCAAACCTTCAAGAAAAGGCCACAATATCAATAAGCGTATGAAATCAACCGCACAGACCAAAAAAAAAAAAGCAATTACAGACAACCTAGGGATAAGTGAAAGACCCATAACTTAAGCAAAAACCCTAGCTTGAGCGCCATGTTCCACTTTTAGGCATGTAACCATGAAACAAAACATCACTAATAACAAACATTTTGAGACTCTAGCACCGAGCACTAAATGAAACTCTGGACTCATTATTGGAAGTCCTGGGTAAATGAAAAGAGACAGCACTGTTAACAAACAAATAATGAGGATTCTACTATGGAAGAAATTGAAGACTATTATCATTATCGTATAGTTTGAACTGTACTATTAAAGTTCAAAGTACAAACAGGCAGCTTTTACATAGAAGTTATATAGCAGAAAAAACACGGACATGGCAAAATTAGCAAGGAATACAAACTTCTATTTATCAAGAATCAAGTAATGATTATGATAATGTACTATGATGTGATGACTTTAATCCTACAACAGTTTCGTTGATATAATCAATAGAGAGACTTCTTAAACATGGGTTAGTAAATAGATATGAAGTCTACAAATATCAGATGTCCCTATCTAGAGATCAATGAGAGAGAGCCGCTTTAGAGGTATAAATGCCCACCATAATGTATTTTCAAGGGTATCATAACCAGGGTCATGACCATGAGAAGGTGGGGATATTGGCATCCCAAGTCATATGCAGATGATGTCCAGGACGAACTTTAAAGGCATCTGACACTCCAACTTGGAGGTGGCTTTGAGATTAGAAACCCAAACGGACAAACCATCAGATCACAGTTGTTGCCCATTGGACTGGGCCAAAGTGGACAATAATTCAAACTGAGTGTTGGGTCGCGCGTAAGGATTTGAATCCCCGGCCATACTGGCTGGTGGCGGTATGTAGCATTTTTTTAAGCAAATCTGGTACCCTAGAACTGCAATTTTGTTTAGGCCAAAATACAAGTCAGCCAGTACCGGATTTAATTATTTTCAAACTTTAATTTTCTCTAAGATAAATACACCTACTATGCTAAAATTTTCAAGTAATTTATCCGTTTTTGTGATGCAGATTCAGTATATAATGAATCTAAATTTCATTCTATCACAAATCTCTACCAAAAAGGTTTGTGGATGTTTCCCCTTTCCGGGCACTCTAGTAAGTCTCTTTTCATTGCTTAATCAATGGAAAAAGCTACATTAAGTGTGAGATTATTCTATTCTATGGACTAGATTGCATTGTACTCTTCTACTGATATCCTACAGCATCTCTCGGCTAACCTAGCCTCCTCAATCCCTAAGGTGGTAGCTGAACTCAAGGGCATTAAAAGGGTCCCACTTTTTTCCAAGAGGATAGACACATTTCAATTTTATAGCCATTTAGCATGTAAACAATCTACAGGGATTGGATTTACTTCATTGAATTGACATCATCTTACAATGTGAACGGTACAGAACTAAAACTCTCATGGATTTCAGAATTCAGAAACATAACATAATGCAAGTCCTAAAATAATCAGAAGGGGGTTAGAAACGAAATCAGAAAACAAGCCAGAGTGCATTTCCACCAAATAGTATCATGAAAACCCTATACTTAATCCTACATTAATTCAAGATCTCATAAAAATTAGACAACAGAGAGATTGGTTGGGGATATTCAATTTCAAAGAGACTGCCAAATACTTGTAAAACTATTTCCAAGATTAAATTAGATATTCAGATTCATGAATGCCAAATCATGAATAAAGATACAAACTCTCAAACAAAGGTTGCAAGTACGAACCCTTTGGGGCCTGAGGTGAAGGACTCCAATCCTTCGATCGAGTACCCTCCCAGACCGGCGACTGCTGCAACGAATTTGACCTTTGGTGATCTACCCCATTAGTAGAGCTTACATCCGAATTTGTCCTTAGATATTGTAACTGCTCAATCTTAGACTTACTGCCCACTACAAATGTACTCGTCCTCTCATCCTCCTCTGGCTGTCTGAAGGCATTAGCACCAGATACTTCGCCCACTAACTTTTTATCCAATTCTACTGACGCCTCAACTCTGATGCTCTGGCTACTACTACTTTGCTCATCTAAATCTTTTGGAGAAATATCAATCCCATTACTATCCATTTCATCTGATGAGCTTCAAAACTTGGGAAACCTCCAGACCCACAACTCACAAAATGTTCATTAACACTTCCCAATACCAGAATTTTCAAATTGACAGTCGATCAAAGCGAAACCCAGATTTCCACAGAGTGCATCAAACCCAGATTCTCAAACTCACCGAAAAAACAACTTAACAGTAACAGTCCTGCAATTCCCGACTTGAACAATTGATACTGGACGAGGCAAAAAACACCCACTGGCAAGAGTAGTATAAAAACTTTCCGCAACCCTTATTCGGAAGTTTCGAGATAACCCAAATTGGAGCTGTAAAAAAGCACAAGAATACAAAAAAAAAGTCAATGGTCGTTAAGCGTGAGCCCATAAAAGACTCAAGTATCAGGCCGTAGTTCATAACTTAAGTACTAAGTAAACAAAAACGAACTTACCAGTCAATTACTAGTGTAGAAAGTTAGGTCAGACCAACTTTGAAAGCTTTTAGGCATAAAACGACCAAACAAAAACAGTAGGCTACAAACAGCCCAGTGAGGCTGAACTCTACATACACATAAACCAAAGAATGGTAGTTGAGAAACTATTTAGCCCTAATAGCTGTCCAAGGAAGAAACAAACAATAAATAACCAACTGCCAAGTACCCATCTGAAAAGGACTGGTTTTGAACTAGAAACGATGGATAACAGAAGTGTACCTTGTTCTTTGCGTGTGGAAAAGAAGTAGAGAAAAATCGAGATAAAACCCTAGTGGGAAATTACCTTTGGAGGGGAGTTTTCTTGTTAGGAAAGTAGAGAGGTGGAAGAGTTGGAGGCTGTAGAACAGGAAGCTTCACTCTTTTGTTGGGTTACCTAACAATTTTGCTAATTTGGGGTTTTATTGAAGCTTCCTCAATCATTGATAGAGGAAACGGGTCCTTTGGAAAATGCATACCAGGACTCAGTTGACTGTGGTGCACCAGTGAGAGACAGAGAGACAGAGAGGGAGAGATGTGCACTGTGTTTGGTTGAAAGTTTTGAGAAGAATTTTTTGAGAAATATTTTTGAGATAGTGTTTAAATGAGTTTTTGAAAAAAGTAATAATTAGAGATATGTGTAATAATTAGAGAGAGATAGAAAGACAAATGAGAATAATGATTGGAGAGAGGAGTATACGTAGAGTGAGAAAAGTGATTAATGATTGGAGAGATGAGAGATAGGAAAAGAATCTTTTTGAAATTTTTTTTAGAAATGTGAAGTGAACAAAGTGGCACCGTGTTATGGCTAAAAAAGCCTACTTAACTTTTTCTTTTGTCTTTATTTGATTTTTTTTTTTAATGCTTGTTAGTTTTGCTTCAATTTTTGAGCGTCAATTATTCATCTCGGTGAGAGAAATCCAAAAAGATAAAAGATTATGAGTAGAGCTCTCAATGTTTTGAATTAGAAGTAAAAAGTGTAGAAAATTGGTTTTTTGACTTATTTTTGTCTTTATTCAAAAAAATTACGTTTTGATCATAATTTTTAACTTTTTTTATTTCTCTCGCCTAGACGAATCAATAATACAAAAAAAGTTGATTAAAAACTAAAAAATACAAAAAAAAAATCAGATAAAAATGAAAAAATAAGCCAAGCTTTTAGGTCAAAACGCACGTAGTAGTATTATGTAGCATGGTCAATTGGTCGTCGGCAATTGATAGCGTGACGTAATGAAGGAAATAACAGCGAATGGCATAGCTGGCACAAGCAGAGATTCCACAGTTGCGAAGGTCGGTTGGGGTTTTTGGGGATTGAGGATATCGACTTGTGCGGAAAATATTGTTATGTTTGGTCTTTGAGGAAGGCCTGGTGACCGACTTACATTTGTTAAAATGAATTGATTTTATCAAATATTTTTGTCATGTCTTAAAATTATTTACTTAATTTTATGAGATTCTCATTTTATCGAATGAGAAATAAGGTTGAAATATTTTTAGGAGTATAAAAAAAATTATGTGTATCCTAACATTTTTATTAGTATTATACTAAAACCACACATACCACTAACATAGAGGGGCACGAAGGCCCGAGCCGTGTTTTACTGATGGTGGACTTCCTTAGGAAATTGTTGATTTCTTTTATTGTCTTGTCTTTTCTTCTTCTTTTTTTTCCAACCGCGAAGTGTTAGAAAAGAAAATGTTTTCCACTCAATTGCACAGTTAAAAGCTTGTTCACTTTCCTTCTTTTCTCATTTTCATAATTTTTTTTCCAAAAGATTCCTTTTTTTTTAAAAGATTCTCTCTCCACTCATTACCTTATCATTTCATTTCTCTCTCTATGTCTCTCTAATCATTACATCATTATTCTTATTTTCAAAAACCCAACCAAACACTATCTCAAAAATTCTTCTCAAAACCTATGTAAGCATAGAAAAATTGATGAGAAATAACGAAAAGATTTTTTTATTCATTTCATATCACTAAATTCACATTAACAGTTTGTTTATAGGCATCTCGTCTAAAGAATCGAAGAACCAAATGTTGGGCACTTGACCCAATTTTGCAAAAGATATCAACTGTTTCAATAGCATGATGAGATTATTTATGCCTTGTTCTTAAATGGATTTTATCTCATAAAATCTAGTTTTGATAAAATCTAACATTCTCAACGGATTTTAGCAAAATTAAATTTTATCAACATTGCATTTTACGACACAAAATCATTTACAAAATATCTTTATCAACCCTATATTTAATCCACTGGGAAAACAATATCATTTTATCACACTTTTAAACAAAACTACATTTTATCAAAATTAGATTTTATCTCATAAAATTCATTCAAGAACAAGGCCTAAGTAAATTTTTACTAAGTTTTTGTCTCTTCACGCTTTACAAGATAAGTTATTGTTCTCGCATAGATCGACTAAAAAATTCTAAAAAACTAAAACATGAAACTTAGTGAAATGAAGTCCAAGCTTCATTATTAAGAGTACGAACTTTCGTTCTCATTCTGAAAAAAGGGGGAAGAAGAAGAATTTATTCGATATTTTGAATTTCATCATTTGTAGGATGTATGAGACATCGTTTTATTGCACAACTTCAATACTAAGTAGCTTTTCAAAACTACTAAGATGAACTCACTCTCCTCTCCTACTTCTATAGTTGTGAACTGGTTGAGACTTTCTTCTTAGAGAGAGAAGATTTTTAGATTTCTCCTTCATTTTTGGACTTTGAGAGACCCAAATTTGAAGTTATAGAGCTGGATACTGGCTCTTGCATGGGGACCCTAGTCAGTTTGGTTTGAGCGGCAGTTTTTGAGCTCTCCAACGGCGATGATAAAGGCGAAGAGATGCAGACCCAATAAGATCTTACGGCGTGAATGCGATATCGGCGATCCTTCATCCACCCACCTCCACAAGCGGAGTCTAGATCTGACATCGGCGATGAGCGGCTTTTTTTGTTTGTTATTTTGTTTTTGTTTTATCATTTTTTCTTGCATTTTTTGACAAACAGTACATTATGAAAAACCCTAGATAGCCTAGGTTTATAAAATTTGCAATGGTTAAGCTCCTTTAATTGACACCCCTTAATTGATAACTAATCAATTGTATAACGAAAAGAAATCAGATAATGATCACAGTAATATACGTGGTAAAACCCTAAACAGGAAAAATTCACGGGAAGGAATCATGCACTAGAAACATCTTATGGTCCTCACCAAGAGTCCTAAGAACTACTTGCCGAATCCACGTTCACCATAGTCCTGCATGATCACTAAATCTTGAATCCTCAAGCCTTCCAAAGTTGCCTTTCGAACTCCACAAAAGGGCTTCAATCAAAGATTGAATGTTGTTGAAGTAGATGAAACCTCTTGAAGATGATTGGTTAGCACAAAGATCCCATTGATCATCAAATTCCTTCAAGATACACAAGCCTTAGCCCTCGAAATTGTTTGGAAGTGTACAGCTGAGCTTTCGAAGTAATGGCTGCTCAAGATGGAATCTAAACCCTAATGACTTTATATTTATACAGCCAATGAAAAATGCCACTTTAGCTCAAGCGACTCTGAATCTCGCTCAAGCATAACCAATCCAGAAGTAGTCGCTCAATCATCTCGCTCGAGCGAATCTATTGCTTCTTGAGAAAATTGCACATCTCCAATTATTTTGTTTCCTTAAGCGAAATACACATCTCCAATTATTTTGTTTCCTTAAACAAAATGCTCATCTCCAATTATGTTCACTGTGTTCGTTTCCTATTTTGCAGCCAAAATTTTTTGAAATGCAGTTTTCCGAAATACTAGTCTCCAGATGGACTTGCACGGTAAATGATTTCTTAGTCAACTTTGGACCACTAGTGGGCTCCACTTTGACTCACCAGCCTTCTTGGTTAGAGTTTGAGAAGAGAGAGAGATACGAGGCGTGTGAAAGTGTATCATTAATTATTGTTCTAAATAGAAAATACCACAAAAATGAAAGATACAAACAGAAGAACAATCCAGTTCAAATGCCAAAGGGAAAACAAAATGTGGAAACAACCGAGTACAGCACCGTGTAGATCTGTGGATTGTTTTGGGTTTCCACTTTCCATCCTTTTTTGTGTGGATTTGTTTTCGTTTGTATTTATTCCGTTTGATTATACATTTTTTTATTTTCGTACTTGATTTGGTGTTCAGTTCTCTCTCTCTCTCTCTCTCTCTCTCTCTCTCTCTCTCTCTCTCCTACCTGTAACCGTTGTTGGATCTTCAGTCCCCCTCTCATCGCCCACACTACCGTACATGCGCTTATGTATACAATATATATACACACACAGGCTCTTATGCAACATTGTCAATCTTGCTTTCTCCGTCAATTAGAAGTTTGATACTTGATCTTCAACACGAAGTACCTCGACGAGTTGAGAATGGGCTCGACAGAGTTCTCCCTGTAGCCGGAGTAGACGAAGTAGGCGGCGAAGAGATCCTCGCCGGCGGCGTTAGGATCCTCGAGGCGGATCTTGCAACTATCACAGCGAGACGACGCGAAGGCAATCGGTCCAGATCTTGTTAGACTGGAGCCACTCGACGCGCTTGTGATTGTATTTTTCTTTTTTTCCTGATCGAAACTTGTGATTGTATCGAATGGGATTTGATTTGCTGCGGTATGATTTGGGGATTTCTAAGCTATTTTGTTATTTAGTGAGGTTTCACTAGTTCAAAAACAACTGTGAAGTTTGATCGAGACTGAGGAGCTGTCGCAGATCTGAGGAGCTCGAGACTACTCGTTTTTGCTTTTGCAGAAGGAGAGGTAAATGATGAGAGAGAAGTAGAAGCGTGGTAATGGAGGAGAGAGAAAAACTGATTCAGAACTGAGGAGAGAGAGAGAGACGTAAAGGAGGAGAAGAATGAGTCAAACGGTAATATGTAGGGCCCATGAACAGAGCTTCCATCCGATTAGCTCTTTCGAAATTAAATAGTTTTGAAACACAAAAATCCACTTTTAGTTATGAAACGAGCAAGGTGGTTGTTTCCTTATTCTCAATTTCCTTTCGCCCACGATCCTAACTTTTCCAAAACGCGATCAAGTCCATATTTCTTTCCGAGTCACAATCTTTCCATATTTCTTTCCTAAACCATAGAACCACTTGACTAATGACTACAACACTCAAATGCAATACAAATCAAAATGATTCCTTTCCACACTTAATACAGACGCTTTAGAAAAAATAGAAAATAAAAAATAAAGTACAAATCGATACAATGGGATACATGCAAATGTGTGTTTTGACATGAAATTGCTAACCATGAATGAGCTCGGGTTACGGAGCTTACACATTAAGTTTATTAAATAACCACAGTTTATCTCACTAAGGATTTTAGGCCCAGTTTCCAAAAAAAATTTAGCACCCAGGTGCTAAAATCATGAAATTCTAAATCAAAAAATGAAGTGGTTCCGTATATCGTTTTCCGATTTTCTTCGCACCAAATTAAAATACTCCTCGTATACTTTAACTTGGTGCCAAAAAAATCGAAAAATGATACACGGAACTACTTCATTTTTTGATTTGAAATATCATGATTTTAGCACCTGGGTGCTAAAATCTTTTGGAAAACTGGGCCTTACTCAACTTTTAGAACGTAGACAAAAAGGTTGTAAAGGAGAGTTCTTGCTTAATTTTGATGGAAATGAAACATGAAAAAAAATACGAAAACGTGTTGAAGGTGATAATAGAATAGAACAAGGAAGGGTCGGTCATTGGGCCGGGTGCAAACCCCTATGTTTAAGCTCAACTCATCACTATTCAGGTTGGACCAGTCCGTTCAATAGATGGGCCAAGTTGAATTAAAAGCCGGTGGGTCAGGTGAGCTTCAAGTGGGTTCAGGCTTGCGGGTAGAATGATGGGTCCTAAAAATAGGTAAACAAACACAGAGGTGATATCCCCATTAGTGGAATGTAGGATTGGTCTTCTATAGTTCTATAATTAATATTGAGACTAAGTTCTTGGACATTTAAATTATCCCCCCAAAAAACATATAGGTGAGAGTAGAAATGAAATATAAAAAAATGTTATTATACAGAGTGGAATATATGAAAACTAGCCTGTCATGGTCCAACATATGTGTTGTTGTGAACCGTAAGAGGTTGGCAAAGTGAACATGAGATAGCAATAAGTGTTTGACCATGTGGTCGCATGGTCAAATCTCACGGAGGCTAACCATCCCAAATCTTAGGACCACTGGGTGTTATGCCTGACCATTATCTTCAGAGTCTCGAAATTAGTCGAGGTGCGCACAAATTGACTCAGAACATCAAGTGATTAAAATAAAATAAAAAAACATATGTCTCATTGTGAAAAGTGGCCCCGATGCACAGTCAACATCAATAGTCCTGTAGACACACAATGAGACATCTAGTTTTGGGATCCTGAATAATCTTGATAGACAAAATAGTGAAAATACTATTCTTTCTCAATTTATTGGTTCATTTTCTTTTTTGAGATCCCAGCTTATTAGGGGATGTCATCATTGCATGTACTTAATTTAAAAAGTTCGGGTAAAAAATTAAACTCACCAAAAAAAAATTCCCATTACTTTTCAATTGGGAAAACAATTTTAGGACACCAAAAAGTGAGAATTGGGACAAAAAAATTAGAGACAGAGGGTGTAATAATTGGAGGAATTTAGCCAAAAACCTAATAATTGGAGGATCTTTTTTCGGGAAACGGTGCCCTTCAAATAGGCAAAAGTTGGAGGAATTTACCCAAAAAACAATGTCATCTTTTTTCGGGTCATGATTGTTATGAGAATCATTCATTATATTCGGCTTGTTGAGTTTATCGTTCGTTAATATAGATACAAGAGTTTATTTTGACAGTGTAGCCATCAATATTTTTTTTGAAGCAAACATGTTTTAGTGATCTAGTGCTGATAGTCGCTCACCTATTTTTTAGCATGTATACAATAAAATCAACAAGCTTAATAAAATGAACAATATCGATCACACTCGTGAGCTCAAGATGGTGCTCATTTGAAGGGCACAACACCCTATTGTATTCCTTGGGCACACCAAGGTCCTGGACTCCTCGTCCAGTGGGAATTGGTTTGCGCTTACGCAGAGAAATATTTGCCAATCTTTACCCGTGCACCATTGTTTAAGCTGCTCTAGGCATTGACTTTCTTGGGTAGAAAATAGAAATGAGTAAATGACTAGCAAGGCATTGCCCTTTCATTGATTTTTTTCACAAATTTGCTATCTTAACTTACAAACCCTGTGACCTTTCTTACTGGCAAGTCACAATGAAGTTTTGGAATCTGCAGTAAGAGCTCAGTGCACGCTTCTTTCTTTGTCTGATTCAAGGGGGAAGCAAACCGGCCATTTCTATACGATGATATTTGGGATTAATTGTGTAAATTGTGATGTTATGAACCCTCGTTTAGTCAAATATTTGGGGAAAGTGCCATGCCAATTGGAATAATTGCGAGAATGAAATCTCTCTTGTTATCGCTTCAATCGCACGCACTATTTTGGCGAGAAGTTCTATAAGAAGCTGGTGCTAATAAACAACGTTTGAGTGACTTTGCTAACGTAAATGTATCACATTGAACATGACAACAAATTAAAATGTATCACATTGACCACGACAACAATTATTTTGACAATCAATACAGCCCATTAGAGAAAAGACTTTTGCCTGTGCCTCAAAGTCGCATACTATTTCGATTTTTCTAGGAAAAAACAATTTTGATGCGTAGTTTGTATAATGTCACTCTTTTTTTACATCTCTACCTTCCACTAACTTCCTCTCGGGTAAAACTACAATGACATTTCTTCAACTAAAGGGTCATTCTATTAACAGTCCACTGAACTGTTGATAAGCTTAAAAAGATATTAAAAAAAAAAAAGACAAATAAGTACTGTAATACATTCAACAATGTTGTGGGTACACCACTTATACACCCAAAATGCACATTACTCTGATATGACAAATGAGGAGAAGCCTCGACGTGGTATACCCATATCATTCCTTTTAGAATTTTCCGCTGAGTAATCCAATATTGTTGACCCTTTCCAAGTTTTTGTCAGGGTCGGAGACCTGTGACCTGTTGAAGGTTTTTGATGCTTTTGATATGCTCGAGGGAAAGGTGCCACTCGAAATCCTATGCTACCTGTGTGTTCCTCTTGTCTTTTAGTTGTTGGCATTTTGTTTTCTTTCTCTCCTTTTTAGTACAAAAGTGGGTTCGCACCACATCAAAGGTTCCAACTTCCAGGGCTGGCCTGTGGCCTGTGGTCTTTAGCTGGTGTCTCCGGCCTGTTCGGCCACATCTCAGTGAGTTGAAGCCTTGGGTTGGATACTTTAGGGCTTACACTTTTGGCTCATCTTGTACACCGCGAGACGTGGATTGGAATGCTTTGCAACGTCTTTTAGTCGTTTTTTTTTATTGATTCGACCGTGATGGTGCTTTCGTTCCATCAAGTAGACATACCGTCATTGTTTTCCTAGCTCGAGATTATGTTGATTTGCTTATGATTTTATTACTGTAGTTCAGTATGGATTTGACCGCAGATTGTAGTTAGTGCTTAATTGCTTGTATTTTTGGATTATAATGATCAAAATTTTAATAATTTGATGGCACCATCAGCAAAGTTTATTTTTCATAAATGAAAATCAGTATAAGGTTGAAACTCCCTTTCATGTAATGTTTGTTAGGATAATAGGATTCTTTCAATTTTGTTTAGCTGTAATAACCCGAAATTTCGTAGATAAAAATTTCGATTTATTAATTCGATTAGTTATTTTTAATATCGCTAAATAAAATATTTTATTAGTTAGTTAAATAATTTGAATGAAACTAGATCTAGTTTGTTTATTTCCTTTTATTTATTTTTCCGCGCCGTAAAATCAACGCGTGCACACCGAGTATTTCACTACATCGCATCCGGAAGGCCTACTAATTTTTCCAACTCTTATGTTGTCTTATTTTGACTAGCCTTAGCCTATTTAAAAAACTAATTAGACATGTGCTCAATTTTGTCTTCCTACTAATTTTGACTTTACTAAACCTAATTTGTATTTTTTTGAATTAATGAGAAGAAAGAAAATTTGACTACTTAACAAGGTAGGCTACTTACCCAATTACAATCTTTTATAAATAGCTCACTCACCTTACTTCATTTCCTCACACCAAAATCTCCCAACTTCTCCACTTTGTGCTTTCTAGTGTTCTTGAGTGAGTTCTTGAGTGTTCTTCTTGAAACTCATCCTAAACCACCACACTCCACCACCCTCGACCACCCCTAGATCTTAGAAAGGTTGAATAAGTTAGTAAGAAAGTGTTCGAGCAAAGGTCGACTAGTCGTTACGCCGCCGGAATTCAACTAGCTAATCGGCTTCCGACTAATCATCGGAATTAAGGTAGATACTTTATCTTAACTTTAGATTAGTATTTACTAGTTCATATTAAGGAGGTTATTATTTTGCTTAAACATGACTAATTATGATTAAACGTGATTATGTTGGTGATTAGTGATTTTATGAACAATTAGACTTTGAAAAACACACTTAGTCGATACTATGCACGATTTGAAATTGACTTATCAAAATGCACCGTTATAATGCCCGATGGACTTTTGAAAACTTAAAATATCCAGTTATAATGCCCGAATGAAAATCGACTTTTCAAATTTACGCCGTTATGCTGCCCAATTGATTTTTGGAAAATAGCCGACTAAACTTTTCTTAAAGCGACTTCAAAGTGTTTTGACTGTACTTGGACTGTTGAGATTAACCCAAGGCTAACACCCTTGAGGGTCTGTCAAAAAAGATATGCCTAGCGCTGTCTAAGAAAGGAATGGTGCCAGTAACTGCATTCGTGCGGCCATCCAGCCTGGGACTCTCCTGGTTATCTCATTTGTCTAAGGAAAGTCACCAACGAGATTTTATACCTAAAGTAACACGGTTATCGTGAAATATTTTTAAACGAAAAGTTTATCGTGAAACGATTTCTAAACGGAAGATTTTTATGTAATATGGCATGTGCATGTTTTTCGAGACGGTACTACACGATACGTTTTTCAAGAAAATGATCGATTGTTTTTACAAGAAGAAATAGAGATGAGAATGAAAATGCTGTTGTAAATAAAATACTGCCATTGGAGTCCCGCCTCAGTTCCCCGGTGTGAACTGGTGGTCAAAGCTCAATGGAACTATACTATAAACAATACTGCCATTGGAGTCCCGCCTCAGTTCCCCGGTTTGAACTGGTGGTCAAAGCTCAATGGAACTATACTATAAACAATACTGCCATTAGAGTCCCGCCTCAGTTCCCCGGTGTGAACTGGTGGTCAAAGCTCAATGGAACTATACTATAAACAATACTGCCATTGGAGTCCCGCCTCAGTTCCCCGGGGTGAACTGGTGGTCAAAGCTCAATGGAACTATACGGTAGTGCTGTTTGAAGTTTCTCCTCAAATTCCGCGGGTGAATTTGACGGTTAGAACTTACTCAGTACAACACATAGCAAGCGGACCTCATAAACAGACTGGTGGGGATTCAGTGATATGGGTAGCCGGGACTATGTCGTGTGTGACGCGGAGTTAGCGGACCTCATACTGCAGGAGTCAGTTTATGGGTGGCCGACCCTTCGAACGGAAAGGTTGGTGACCGTTAGAAAGGGGTTGTAGAACGGGCCAATAACTTTCGAGAGATGTAAGATGTTGACATGGTTGAAATTTGAAGAAGAATGCTGTTATGAGAAAATGATACGAGATACTGACACTGCACTCTGGATTTTGAAATGATATGAGATATTGATTTTATTAAAGCTGCACTCTGATTTGAAAAGAAATGGGATACTGATTTTATTAAAGCTGCACTCTGATTTGGATGTGATACTGATGCATTGACACGCATGAACTTACTGTTTTGATAAATGGTTTTCAACTATCTACCTGCCAACTTTATTGTTCTAGAATTGCTAGTTTAAAGTTGGGGTAGGGTATCTATTGAGCGTCCTCGCTCACGGTTTGCCCTGGCATAATACCACGATGTTGCTTCGCAACTCTGCGTATTATGCTAGATTATCATAATGAATAGGAGGACCTCTACGGAGAACACGGAGCCGGAGGAGCTGCCGAGATGGAGATCCACCAGGCGGAGAGATTTGCGGAGCCGTAGAACCCACCCAGTCTACCTTTTTGTAATCTATGAAGGATAGATCATCTATATGTATTTTTGGTTATTATTATTACTGTTTAAGACCGACTTTAAATTGTAATAATAATCCATAACGTATCCCAAAAAATGCGGGGCGTTACATTAGCAATCACTTTAATTCTAGTAGATTAACCAAAAAAACATGCCAAAACATTTGCTACTACAGTTATCTGTTCAAAATCATCATGACATGATTGTACGAAACTCTTTACACACCCATGTACGAGTATCGATATTTCGTAGTACTACATGAGACGTGAATCCATAACACAAAGCAATTACACCATATTTCAAGTACTACATGGTAAGCGACAAATGTATATCAATATATATCAAGTGGCATTATATAGTTTTCGAGGAGGTTGCTCAAATCTCATGAAAGACAAACATTTGAAATCTTAGAGCCACTAAAGTTTGTCCGATCGTTAATTTAAAGATCTTAGGTTTAGTTGAGGTGTACATAGATTAACAAGAAACCCGATTTATAAAATAAAAAAAATGGCATTACAAAGTCTTCCCTCTGCCTGGAAGCATGCACCACTTGGTTTTGATACTCTCCCATTGGACGGTTATGCAGTTTACTTAGCAGTGTGTTTTCCCTTTGGTGGCTGCTGCAAAGATTTTATTCCTTCGGACTTCCAAAAATTACAAGAATCTTAACCTTATGTAAAGCAAAGACCTGAAAATTGTTAACATTAAAATACTTGGAGAAGTTAAAGCACCACATAAAAAGAAAGAAAATTGGATTCCCCAAATTCCAAAAGCAAGTTTAGAAAAACCAGAGATACAGAAATGTTGCATGTTTTTTTTAATAACACAAATATCCGGGTTAGTTTATGCGCACTTTGACTAGTTCTGGGGCCTAATCTCACCGCTCATTTGCAGGAAGCCCAATTAAAACCCAAGTAAAGCTTCGTATTGACCAACCCTAAAAGAGTTTATAGCACCTGAGATGTTTTAAACCTACGACTTTAGAAGGAAGTAATAAATCTCTAAATCCGGGTCTTGACCACCGAGCCAACCTTTGAAGTTAAATGTTGCAAGTTGATAATCACAAAACCAATCATTTTAGAATAATAATGCCCATCATCACATCAACCCCAACTAATAATAATAATCTCACATTCCCTCTGTATTACTTTCAATCTCCTTTTAACAAACAAAAATGTTTTTCAGAAGCAAAATCATTCCACTTTATACTGTAACAGATTAGTTAAATAAATTCACATTCTCCAAAATCAAAGGTCCCCACCCATTCAAACACTTCCCGTGAAAAGCCAAACACGCCTGACACTCTTTAATTCTCTCTCTCACACACCCACCCATCCACCCACAAGAGAAAGCAATTTGGCAATTTTCAGAGCACGATTCTAGAATACAATTCCCGTGTCGAGAAACCAAATCTTGGTCTAGTTACTATCGTCCATTTTGGCCTCGTTTTGGACTGTGGTAAGTCTTTTCAAGACCCATAATAATGATCGTAACCGTTCGAAAAACCAATTCTCGGTTTATAGTTACTATCGTCCATTTGGTCTAGTTAAGGACTGTGGTAAGTTTTTTCAAGACCCATAATAATGATCGAAATCATTCATATTTTAGTTCTTGTATAAAAATATTTTTGGAACAGTAATTAACTTGATTTGACATTGATAGCTATATAAACAGTATATATTCGTTGAAGACAAAATGAAATGCCTAAACTTCCACCATCAATGTTTTTGTTCAAAAATATGCATTTTTGACATATCTATCCATGCCTAATCAAAATAATTCTTTATACTGGAGTACATATTTGCAAGATTTAAAATATGAATGGCTTGGTTCATTGTTATGAGTCTACTGTAGGGCCTCCACCACAGGCCAAAATTGGACAAAAATGGAGGATAAAGAACTAGACCAGGGCTTGGCCTCTGTGTCCAGAGACGGCCCTTGAGTGTGAGCCCACATATACCGAAGCGGTCGGAACGGAATTGGGGATCCTGTAGAGCGGGTCCCGAGCTATTGATCGCGCAATCAATGGTCCGGATTTCATTTCGGCACTTGCATGATCGGAGCCGTCCATTGCTGAGATAAAATCCAAGCCATTGATTACCGAGATCAATAGCTCGGATGCCGCACTACAGGATTGTGGTGCAGCTCCGCACTAAAGGATCCCTAGATCCGGGTCGGAACACAATTGTATCTGGAGTTAGTTTTATAAGATTTGTGTTCCTGAAGTTTTTACTCTTTAAAACCCCCTTCTATTTTGTTATTTCTTTCAATTACCTCTCAACAGAAAAAGCTAAAAAGCTCCAAAAGCCTCCTCTGATTTCTCTGCAATCCCTCTCTTTTCCCCTCTCTCTCTCGAGATCGAACGAAGCACAGAGAGATAATGGAGGTCTCCTCAAGGGTTTTCTTCTTCCTCTTGATGTCTGTTCTCATCAGTCTACACTTCCAGCTTTCTGACTCTGCAACACTGGTAGTTGATGGAGTTTCAGAGTGGAAAAACCCAACTGTTTATGTTGGAGATTCTATCAGTAAGCATTCATTACCCTTCTCAAAAAGAGTTGAATAAATTCGTCTCTTTTTTGTGCAGTTATTGCCAATCTAACACTTCTCCATCTACCTTGTTTTTTTTTTTCTTCTCAGTTTTCAAGCAGAAGTACAATTACAAGCTTTACATTTTCCGGACCAGAGGAGCCTTCGACCTCTGCAACTTCACTCAAGCTGTACTTCTCACCAAGCCCAACTCCACCTCCTTCACTGTAACTCTCTCTCTCTCTCCATTTGTCTGTGTTCCAGCATCTGGGTATTTTGAAAAATGTCTGTAGTTTGTTCTTGTGATCTAATATCTTTTCAATTTCAAGAGCATTGTGTGTGTCTCCATATGTTACATGTCAAATTTCTGCATTTGTGTAAACAAAAATGTTAGGATACAGACCCGAAAATGTCGTGGAAAGAGAAACGAACGGTTTAAATTCTCTTTACTGTGAATCTGAACCATTTATTTCTGCTGTTTTCGGGGAAACTCTTTCTGTACCCTATCATCCCGGGTATTTTTCAGAAATTTTTGAAATTTGGTTCTTTTGATCATTTTCCCCTACAATATCAACGGCATTGTCTATGCTTTGTCTATGTGTATATTATGTGTGTGTCTAATTTCTCATGTGGTCATGATATAATGGAGACTCCAATTACTCTCTCTATGCACTTGTCTAGTAATTATTCAACAGTTCCGGCGCACAGTTACATAGTGCTCCGAAATCCCAAGTACTGCGCGGCCATCCTCCCAGAGTATCGAATAATTAGACATTATATGTAGCCACACATGTGTATGATTTCATAAAGATGGGAGAAATTAAAGAAGGCCCAAATTTAACGAACCAAATTATTTTCTCTTGCATGTGAAGTGGCATACCTCGAGACCAGGTTTCTTCTACTTCTCCTTCAACAACGGCTCTGCCAAACCATGTCAACAAGGCCAAAAGCTAGCCATAACGGTGTCAAAAACACCACCCGAAAGCTCCGCCGCCTCGCCGGGACCATCTCCGGTGGTAGCTCCGGCAGTGCCGGCCCCGGATTCCGGCGGCATTGTATCATCATCTCCAGCCTACCCGTGGCCGTTCCAGCCTCACGAATCGATGCCTCCTAGCCCTGGCCCCACTGCAGAGTTGCCGGCGAATAGCCCGTCGTGGCCCGAGAAAGGCGACGGAATACCGTTCATAAACAGTAATCCGGCGGTGCCATTGCCTAATGGTGAAGTGGACTCTGCTACCATAGGCCCTTTGCCCACATCTGGCCATGGTGGGAAGGTACGTTATTGGCATAACTGGTCTTGTTTTCTGTTTTCACATTTTTTAAAACACGTTATAATTGGCATCACTTTCCCTGATTATATTGCAAAATAATTTCAAGTGTTAGATCCCACATCAAGGCATATGGAAACATTAAAAGTTGAATATATGGCGATGCCTTGCAGCTACTATTAACTCAATGTTAACTCTTTGAGTCACATGGTTAGGTTAAGCACATCAGCTAGAACGGGTTATTGTTGTTACATTAAGCTTCTGTTCTCGCCTTTTTATTATCTGCACTCTTCAACCATGTCTGTGCTCACGTTTGAAAGCAATTTTTGGATGGGTAATGCCACGGTGATAGATGTCCAGACATGTATTGCAGTCGTTTCGATGCACGTGGGTCTCACACGATGCACATAAGCACTGGGATCCACATGATGCGAGCGACTGAGAAAACATGTCCAGATTTGTAGACTTAGTACATATGTGTCCAAAGCATTTCTTTTTTTGGAATTTTGCTTTTTCCTTTAGAAACAGTTACTCAGTTTTAGATTATTCGAAGACTGTTGCTCAAAAAATCAACTCACATGGAAAGGAGGATGATATTAGATCGTGCCACTGTTTATGTTTTTGCAAGCAAAAAAAAGAGAGATGGTGTGGGGACAGATGAGCTGCACAACTTGGTCCGTGAGGTCCCTTCCAAGGTCTACAAATAATTTGAACCGTTCAATAATTTTTTTTTAAATGGCCACACAAAAAATTAGTTTAATTGAATAAGTATATATACTCGATCTAATCTTTTAATTTTTCATTCAAAATATAAGATAATGTCATACAATTCTCTGATTGAGCTTACTGAACAGCTCTAACTCGGAACAATTATTTTAAAATTACTGGACGGCTCAAATTATTCGTGTGACCCATCTATGCACTTTCAATTTTCAGCCACTGAGCACCCAAAAAAATAATCATAGTAATAAACTGGAAACTGAAACAAGGAAAATGACAAACAGTATCTAACTTTCAAATTAACAGCTAGGGCTATGATTTATGATGTTGGGGCCATGGGGTTATTTCATATTCACATGAATATGTGGGTCTCTTTGATTATAGAATGAATTTCACAGGCATGCAATGGGACACTAAATGATGGCATATTTGATTAGTGCAGGTTGTGGTGGGGTTTGCAGTACAAATGGCTCTCTGTTCTGTGGTTTTGCTGCTGCTGCCATGAAAAAGCAAACAGTAAGAGAGAGAGAGAGAGAGAGAGAGAGAGAGAGAGATGGTTGCAGTTTTTCTTGTGTAGAAAAGCTGAGCAAGAAAAGGAGTAGACACTGGTATTTGAGGGTTAACTTGGGCAGAGAACTGTGATTCTTTGAATCAAATTAGCTTTAAGGGACCATGATTTATACCATGTAATTATATGCTTAACCTTGACCCCACTTTTGGAATTATTTAGCCCACTGCCCCACCCCTTTTTCTTTCCTCTTTAGTTTTTATTGCCATGCAATCATCATTTGCTACTTTTACTTTTTTTTTCTTTTTCTTTTTTAAATCTTGCTCTTTATGAAAACCAAATATCCTAAAGGGACCGACGGGATTGGATCGAGCATCTACACAAATCGGACTAAAAGCTAACCTTTCACAAGCCCACTCATTTTTTTTTTTAAATTACTGGACAATTCAGATCATATGTACGGGACCCAGAGTGGGGCCCTGCGTGTCCATCGGTCATGATCAGTACCAATCCCGTCGGTCCCTATAGACAGTTGTATGAAAACCCCCTCTCTTTTCTCGTGTTCTCTGTTCTTGTTAATGAATTTGAGGTCCCTAGCCAGGCTCTCCTTTTAAAATTAAACCCTACATGTATTTTATGTGATGAAAGTCATCACTCTGCAACCCACATTATTCTCCAATCAATATTTTTTGAGTTCAAAGAAGTAGCTATGATTGGCATCCATAGTACATAGTAGTTCATAATTCAAGTTGGGATTCACTTCACGTACATCTCAATTAACGAAAATGGGCGCGTTTTGGTCGACGTTTAGGATGAATATTTACCAATTAGAATACAGTAGCAGTAAGTTTCTTTAGCCTCAAATTTGTAACATTTGCTAACATTGTCACTTACATTCGATTTGTTCATATGCTGAAAAATCTTGATCCAGAGCTCGAATAAACGTATGAAAATCTTGAGGACAAATTAACACTTCATAAAAATATCAAATGTGTATCAACATTCGAAAGTAAGCTTTGTATGCAATGACAGCCTCAAATAATCCGCCATTGGCGTAACACAATTTCATCGATTTTTAAGCACTAATTTTGATTTTTTCGAGGTGGGTTTTTGTTTCTGATAAAATGAAACACAAGAACTATGATAGACACAAGTAAGGCCGATCCTGCGATAATAGGAGCACATATCATGGACCTCTTCTCTGGGGGCTGGCTCCCTTGAGTTGCTTCATCCCCAACGCTCTTCTCTTTCTCTTTCTCTTTCTCTTTCTCTTTCTCGGGAGGTTCATCACGATAAACCTCTTCGCATTTTTTCTCTACACCATTTTTTTCTTCTTCGTCCTTTCGCTCTTGTCCTTTTTCTTCGATATCGTTTCCTCTTTTCTGAATTTTGTTCTCCCCTTCGACGTCTTGAACCATAGCTGTAACCTTTTCCGGCCCTGGAGTACCAATTTTATCGATTTCGTGATCACTTTTTGCTGCTTCTGGTCCCGTAATACCTCGAGGCCATTCCTCTATTCCAAATTCTTGTCCTACCTCCTCCGTTTTCCTTTCCACGCGAGGAATTTCATCAGCCGTATCTCCTTCAACAACTTGATCTTCCACCAATGATGGAGGAATTTCAATCCTTCTCTCTTTACTCACTTGATCATGTGCAATTCTCGTCGGTCCGACGTTCCCTATAACTTGATCATAATTTTCCAATGCCCTACTATCTGCTTTTTGATCTTCTTTCTTCTCATGAGATGAACTGGGCAATTTTTCAGCAGCTTCCTCTTCTATCACTTCCTGAACTCCTACGTATCCCCCGCGGAGTCCTTTCACTGCCTTTGGCATTGAAACTGTTAGAACCGACTCTTCTTCATTAAACCTTGCATTGATTTTGTCCAAAATCACCCCACCGGGAATCTGGAAAACCTTCTTAAACCCCCTCATCTCAATCCCCTTCGTGTACATTTTCCAACCTGCCATCCCCAATTCCCGGACCGGCTTTTCGCCACTTATGGCAATCCGAGTCCCATCCTCATTTATCTCAATCTTTACATGTTCTCTCTTGTACCCTACATTTGTTTGATTCCCAACAGTGCATTAACAAGAAATATCTTCTCATTGATAAACAAAAGCAGATAATTTACGGATAATCAATTTCGTACGCATATATAAACAGATGAGATAAGTGATAGAGAGAAAGAGGGACCTTTGAGGTGGGCAGTGAGGATGAACATGGAGTCAGTTTCTCTGGAGACGAAAAGAGGGCCGGATCGGTCTTTGGCGAGGAGAAGGTCAGTTGAGGAGGTGAAATCATCGATGGTCTTGGAGATTTTGAATCCCAATTCGAGCTCCATTTCGTGGGAATGTTTCGAGTTTGATTGAATGAGCAGATATAGAGAGAATTGGTGGAAGCTCCAATGTACAAAGGAACAAAATGTTCTAATTGCAATCCTTTGTATGGAAGTAAAGCATAACTGCTTTGCTTCCTCAATGTTTTTGTGGCTGCTGAAACAGGCTTTTGAAATTCGATTACTTGTTTGTGGTTTTTACCTTGGCGGGAAGGTATGTCCAGTTTGTTTTCCCCAAAGGTATGGTAACAATTTTTGGGTGTCTGGTAGGCAGCACGTGGCCGTACCCGAGCACCCATCTCGGCAGTCCAAAACACTTTTAGACGATCCAAATTTTAAAGAAAAAGAGAGAGAGAGAGAGAGAGAGAGAGAGAGAAGGAAGAAATTTGGATCGTCCAAAACATTTTTAGATGGTTGGAATGCACAAGCATGGCCACATGGTGCCCGCCCACTACTCAGTTTTTTTTCCTGAAGCCTAATGTATTCGTCTTACAGTGCACAAGACTTCTATTCACAAGGAAGTTTGATAAACGGTCTCGTCGTTACTTTTTTTGTGAAGCCATAAGTTTTTTGTGGCTTGAAGCCATGCGTCAAAGATGAGAAATTTTTCAGTGCCGAGTGGGTATTGTCCACGTGGTATTTGTTCGGCAATCTCAACCGTCCATTACGCGATCCAACGGTCCGGATTTTAGAGAGGGAAAAGGAAGAGAGAGAGTGTTTGGGTGAGAGGAGAGAGAGGGAATCAATCATAGCCGTCCAAAATACATTTGGACGGCTCGGATCATGCTTGGGTACCAAATGGCAATACCCACTCGGCACCCAAAATTTTTTCGTCAAAGATGGCAAAGAATGACCAATGCCAGGTTAGGGTGACCAAATAGGCTCTAGAGATGACAGACTCTATTTTCAGAAACATTGTCCCAAAACAACAAAAAGATTTTAACTTTTTTAGGTATTGGCGAAGTTCTCATTTTGTGCACAAGATAATTTCTTGGAACGGAGGTCTACGCAAAATGTAATTCTCTCTTTAGCCAAGTTTGGAATAAAGGCCAAACCAACCTCCGAAGTGGAATTGTTTTATTGCAACATTTTAGTATTTTTTACATCTCCTGTTTCATTTTCTCCTTGTCAATACGCTTTCTAGAAGAATAGGTAATTCTCTCTCTAACAATTTGGAATCTATTTTTTTGGTCCATCGGAAATACAAATTATTGTATTTGTACAATGCATATGGATGCAGTAAATCTCCAACCAAAAGAAACTTCTAGGAATTAAAGCATTTGATCTTGTACCCATTTATACAATGAAGCATTATTGTATGGTCAAAAATCTATCGCAATGTTTGAACATGAAGGTCTTTTTTTTTGGGTCAAGGTTGTTCAAGCAAACTTAAGCGTAAACAAATTCTTCTCCCAGTCAGGTCAAAGGCAGACCATCAGCACAGAGAGCAAACCCAACAACCAATAGGGTTATTAGAAACTACTCCATTTTTATACAGTTTATTAAGTTAGTTGCACCAACTTTTTGTTTCACAAAACTTAACGGGCTTGTAAGCTTGTATCATGCTCAATTGTTAATCCAACAAATCTCGCGATGTTCACTTAACAATCCCATGCCCAAGAGGCCACAAACAAGTTGAACTCAAGTTGGAAACAATCCCATGCCCAAGAGGCCACAAACAAGTTGAACTCAAGTTGGAAACAAGGCCGCAAGGGCTACCTTCCAATTCTTAAAGCAAAAGGAATTGTAAAGAACAGGGTAATCATATCACAACTTTTGAAAACAGAGCATCAAATATCAATATCTTATACGAAACAACAGATACAGCAGAGTTTTAAACATTACATGCCAAAAAGAATAACAGAGAAAAAAAAACATACAAGGAAAACTACCAAAAGCTATTGGAAGATTGTGAGTACTCAGCTCCTCGACTATTCGCCTGTAGCAGCTAAGCTTTGAGACTGACATCAAAAGCCAACAACAATTAGCAGTGCCACTTTCGTTCTAACACCTGCAAGCAAAAACAAGGCTCGACCAACCAAAGAAACTAGTAAACGTTGGAGGAAGGATCAGCAAGGGAGCTGACTTTAGCAGCTATTACTGAAGGTGGGCAAAATTTATTTAAGCATGAACACAAGCTCATCTAAAACATAGAGCACGATGGAAGATAACCATCCAATATTCTAGAAGATCCCAATGCGTGCTTTACTCCCTACTTAACAAATAAATGGTCTTAACAGAAAGAAAACGAGAATAACAAAAGTTAAATCGACACAACATATATATACATTTCAATCATAATGCAGAAGTCGGAACAGAGGGTTTCTGGACGGTAATTTCTATTGATGCATTTACTGGGACTTTATTCCAAACAAGGCTAGAACATTATGCAACAATTGCCTTTCCACGTGAAAAGAAACTCAGGCATGCAACTCCTAAATAAAAAAAAAATAGGAGTAAGATCCAAGTTTTGCTTAAACAAATGGAGGAAAGGGTAGGACTTCGTAGGACAGTGAATGCGAACAACAATATAAAGGAATATTCGACGTTTTTCTAAGAAATGAATAGACATGAAACAAAAAGAACATCAGTCTGATACCAGCTTCCAAAATGCAACTTTAAAGGCACTAGGTAAGCCCTCAGATCTCATAGCTATCATGATTCATTGATGGTTGAAGCGATATGGTCTATCACTGAAGCCACTCCCCCAAATGAAGCAGTCGTAATAGTAGTAGTGGCAGTAGTAGTAATAGGAGGAGGAGGAGGAGGAGGAGAGGTAACAGTCATCTTATACCAACTTTTCAGGGTAATAAGATGCTGCTGCTGCGGATGATGATGATGGGGGCAGCTTCCAGTGAAAACAAAAGCAACCACTCCCATAAAAATGAGTCATCCATCATTGGGCAACATATCATATCACCAATTTAAAATCCAAAACATCAGGACAATTGCAACATGAAGTAAGCAACTTCTCAAGAATTCAGACAAAGGAAGAAAATAATTTCGCAAAATCTGATATCCAGTAAGTATCACTGTATCAGATGTAAGTTGTAACATTCAATGTTGAATTTCATCAATGCAGAATTCAAAGTTAATTGCTCACAGTAAAAAGTGCAAGTGACAGCTCAAATATTTTCATTTGAAATTTCTCCTACAATCTATCGCTCTAGGGGGGGAAAAAAGCACCACTCAACACATCACTAATGTCTGAATGCACTTTCATTCACATCACAAGTTCACAACCCCCACAAAAACATCATAACTACAATTGGACCACAACAGCCGAATGGCCGCCCAAGGACAGGAATTGTGCCACACAACGTTAAGGTATGATTAGAAGCCCCTCCTTAGCTCTATCACCTGGGCTACCTACTCTGGGCTAAATCTGCAGCGTAGTACACTATTACAAGCAAAGGGACCAATGAAAGCCCTCAGATCTCATAACTATTTAGAGCAAATAATCAACTGTTTCAAGATACAATTCACCAAAAGCCTTTGCACACCATCAAAACAATAAAGAATAAAAGGGTAAATTTCACTGACATCCCCTGAGATTATGAAGTGGTGGCAGTAGCAGCGGCAGAAGAGGTGGTGGTGGTGGTGGTTGGTCAAGGCTTTTGATGAATTGGAAACCATTGAACTGCTCAATATAATGAGATTTGGCCATCATTGGGCAGCCACTGGACATCAATTACCGTAAATAATTACCAAACCAAAGAATATAATTCACGTAGACAAAGTTAAAGATTTACAGTTTTGAAATGGTTGGGATGTGAGAATGTTAAGTGAAGTGATAAGATTGCTAAAGCCACAGATCAGCAGTACTGCAGAGCAGATTGAAACGAAAAGGCATGCTGAGCTGCAAGGCAAGAAAGGAGGAAAGAGGGATGAGAACATGCAAGGGCATATTTATGGAAACCGTGTAACTTCAAGGTTTCTAAGACTATAGGATAACATCCTATCACTCAACCAATAACAGTATTCTGAAATGGTTGGCAAACTTAACTTTTAAGACAAAAGGTTGTTCATCAAACAGGGTCAGTTCAAGACAGTAGGAGAAAACAACATCCAGAGTCCAGACCTACAATCCTAGTTCAAAATGTAGTCCATACTAACATCATTCAACAGAGAAGCATCTTTCCGGTTGGAGAGGGAGGGAAACGACGAGTACAATCTGCTAATGGGAAGATGTTAAAACCCACAAAAGTTCCCAAAATCTCAAATACAGCTTTAGTCCAGAAATTAAAAATCCCGTGGTCTTAGATTAATCACCCTCCACATCTTACTGTATAGCAAGAAAAAATGAAACTTCTATCAAAGCACAACATTCAAATCCAGGTAAATGCTCCCAGAAAACATATTTCTCCGTCATAATGCACAACTCAGCACAAAAGGGTACTAATGCAGTACATTACTGATATACTTGAATGGATATAATTACGAGCAAAGCAAGAAATAATATTTCATGATGTCCCTAATCAAGTAAACTGCAACTCCAAAATGGCACAAGCAAAATCAAAGATTTGTTCGAGGCCCGGAAGAAAGAATAGGATTCCATACACTTGAACAGCAATGAAATGGGGCATTTGTCATCTTCCAACAAAATAAGAATGGGGTCAAAATCAACATGAGTTAGACAGACTTATAGACCCATTGGTTACTCAACTTCAATGTCCAAGACTCAATCTACTCAGTTATCTTGCCTAGCAAAAAATAAAACGTCAGAAGCCCTTGATAAGCCCTCAGATCTCATAGCTATCATAGTTCATCGATAGTTGAAGTCAATGGTTTACCATAAGAAGCCTCTCCCCATAATTGCAACAGTATAATAATAATAATCATAATAAAAAGAGGAAGAAGAAGAAGAAGAAAAAGATGATGATGATGGTGGTGGTGGCAACGATGGGGGTGGCTTCTAATGAAAACCAGAGCAACCACTCCATAAAATGAATTCTCCATCATTGGGCATCAAAGCTTTCAATAAACTTAAAAGCAAGAAATTAGAAATAGAAAAGGTCAGATATAGCTTTCTAGGCTGCATTTCGTCACTAAAGCAGAATAAAACTGCTCAGAGCCCAGTGCATGTATCATCATTCACTTACATAAACATACTAATAGGCAAAACAAATTAACACAAGCTATCTTCATACATCAGAACATAGCAAAACGCAAATCTTACTCATTTCAAGTTCAGATTGGCGTATTCAACAGGGCTCTATAGAATGACAGTGAAAGCATACAAACACACCGATTCGAGACTTTTCACAGAGGCAACTACAAGATCATGATGCATCAAAATTTTAAAAATCCAAAATCAAACAATCGAGAAAATAAAGAACAGACATTTCAAATGCCTTTACTACCATCATTGTCCATCAAAATCAAAATTAGGTTAAAATTAGCCCTCAGATCTCATAGCTTTAATAAATCATCAGCGGTTTGTATCTGGTGACAGTCATCAAATGCCTTTACTACCACCATTAGATGAAAATAAACTTGTTTACAAAAGGGGAGGAGGGGAAGGGGAAGCGGTGGTGGTGAAGGTAAGTGATGACTTCACACCAGAACCGTTCAATTCATATAGATTTCCATCATCGGGCCAGTAGAGACAAAACTAAAACACTAAAACACGAGAGAGAGAGAGAGAGAGAGAGAGAGAGAGAGAGAGAGAGAGGATTTTCGCGGCGGCGCGCGCCATGAGAGTGGAGGGAGAGGAGGAAGACGGTAGGGCAATGAAGTTGCGAGGGCATGTGGTGTATATATAGGTGGTTGAGTTGTCCGGAATATCCTCGTGTTCGGAAGTAAATATCTGAAGTGCCATTGGACTGGGCCTAGTAGTCCTGGTTTTGGGCCAACCAAAAAAGGCCGACACCACACACAACTGCACACACAAAACACACGTACACAAATTCGCTCGCATGGGCCCACACCCACACGCATGTGTACAAAAATGATAGGTACACACCCTCTCAACACCCTCTCTTACATGTGTGGTGGGGCTCACTCGGTGGGTCCCAGTGGACCCCACCACACATGTGAGAGAGGGTGTGGTGGGGAGTGGTTGAGAGGGTGTGTACCTATCATTGTTCGCATGTGTAATACTAGACCAATTGTTTGGCATTCTAAATAAAAAAAAAAGAATGATTTTTTTTTTTAATATCTGGAATAAGAAAAGAATGATTGTTGGGCCAGCATTCTAAATTAAAAAAAGAATGATTGGTGGAGCAATGTTTAACGAATGCAAAGAGATTGCCAACACGTAAAATTATAGAATGAATTAAATTCCTTATTTTTCTTGTGGATGTGGCGTAAGTTTTCATCCAGTTCACTTTTTTGGCTTATGTTTTTACCTTTTCTTTATAAGATTTAATATTTTTGCCCTTCATTTGTTGTGAAACGTTTAGTTATATGTGTATACAAGCGGATGTCCGTAGCTAAAGGCACATCATACCATAATATTGTCATAACTTTAAGCTATGTGCTCAACCCGACTTTTATATAAGTCAAATTTAATCTACGCATAGCATCAATTATAATTTTAAGCCATTCTCCTGTTTGATCATAAAATGCAATATTTGAGTAATGATACATTGCCTAAAAGTGAGGGGATAGAGAGTAGATTTATTAGAATATTCTGTATATCTCTTTAGGAAGAATAATCAAACGGCCACAACCTTAGTATGATAATATAGCCAGAAATGTTAATTTGTTTATATGCCTATACATTTTCAAAGACAACCACTCTGTTTTAGTATGCAGATTAATGGGGTGATTCCATTTATGCGACATTTGACACAACTTTTGACACAAAAAAATAATCAAGGCGCTAATAATAAATCGATTCAATGTGTATAAATCATGTTTTTAAGAGTACTAGTAAAACTTCAACTCATTCGGATATCGATAAGGGCTTGATCAATTCATTCAGTTTTTAGCTTATCAAATATAGGGACAAAAACTGATCAAGCCTTTACCAAAATGCGAATGAGTTAATTTTTTACGAGAACTCTTAAAAACGTATTTTAAACAAATTGAACAGCTTCGATCATTTGTGTGGGACTCCATAATGGGTGGTTTACATTTTTTTGTGTCAAATGTTATGTAAGCGGAATCGTTCAAAATTGTCTAAAATATGTTTTTAAGAGTACCTGCAAGTACGGCTGCAAACAAGCCGAATGAGCTGAGCTTTAGGATATTTAGTTTCGTTCGTTTAGATTTTAAAGGAACTCAAGCCGAGCATGAGCTCAATAAAAATTTGACAAGCCGCTCGAGCCGAGCTTGCCTAGATTTGAGTCTAACTCGAGCTTGTTCATGAGTTTTAACGTGACAAAAATATTAGTAGTTCTTTATGCTCTCATACAAGTCTGAAACTTCAATAAAAATTTTATTTCGTACATAAATAAGTACATACATATATAGAATTATAAAATCACGTTAAAATTTCAGTTTATAATATATTTAAAATGTTTATACATGGACTAAGTTATAATTTTTTTATGATGCACATGTAAAAGTTTAAAACATATTCAAGCTTATATGTAATATTCTCATGAGATATACCTATATACCAAGGTTTGCAAGCCTAATCGAGCCAAATTTTGTCTGTTTAAGTTTGGTTAATTTAGTACTCGAATGAGCTTTTATCGAGTTGAGCCTCGAACAGTTTACGAATGGTTTGGTTCATTTGCAACCCTACCTGCAGGAAATCTTAAAAACATGTTAAACAAATTGAACAACTCCGATTATTAGCGTGAGACTCTAATATTTTTGTGTCAAAAGTCGTTCAAATGTTGTGTGAATGATACTGATCCTTGTTGGGTTTGCAAGTGGTGGCTAGCTCATGCGGTAGAACTCTTGGATGCCTCACACTGCATCCCGGGATCGAGTCCCTTTCCCCCCTCCCCCATGTAATAAATTAGGAATGATGAATGGCAAAAAAAAAAAAAAAAAGCCCAAGCGCATCCAAATAATAACCCAGTTTTGCTTGGTATGCCCAAACCCATCTAAAAATTCCATTTTCCCAAGCTCGTTTAATTAGCCTATTAATTTTTCAAAAACTTTAAACTGTAGTGAATTTCTCGTAAATACGTTTTCAAAATCTCAACAACGCTCACATAATTTACCGGGAGATAGAGAGGTTTCTAGAGAGAGAGAGAGTGTCGGTGGATGGGTCTCCCCTTCTCATCCCACCGCCTCCCCCTTCCCCTTCTCTTCCCCGCTTCCTCCATCCCCCCTCTGCTCTCTTCCCTCCTCCTCCCTCTCAGTCCCCTTCTACGCCATCCTCTCTTTCTCCTCTCCTCTCCTCCCCTCCCCTCTCGGCTCTACCTCCATGGATGAGAGAGGTTGAGGATGATCTCCCTCTCTCCTCCATTTTTGGGCACTCGGGGGACCAGATCTGGGGAACCAGTTCTGGGTTTTGACTTGGGCTCCGATCGGCTTCGACGGCGGTTCAAGTTCTCCGGCAGCGGCGGTGACGGCGTGAGCGGCTGATCTGGTTCCGATCATTCCGGTCCAGATGGGGCCTTTGCAGCGGGAGTAAGCATCTTGGCTTGGTCTTGCGGACGTGGTCCTATGGACTATCCACCCTCCGACCGGCCTGATTTCGGAGGGTCCGAATCCGTCGTTGTATTTTCTTTTCTGTTTTTTCTTCTGTTTTTCTTTTTTGTTTTGTACTGGTGGACCGGTAGTGTCCCTTTAATTTTATTTAATAAATATATGTTTTTGCTTGGTCAAAAAAAAAAAAAAAAACAACGCTCACATAGTACGACTTTGACTTTTGCGTTAGCAGAATCCTACAAACTGGATTGGTTAGATGTTAAACACATTAACATATAAACTGGAGTATTTTTTTACTAGCATTGTACCAGTTTGATGTACAAAGCCAAAAAAACTCACATTGGTGTTTTTCTAACACTGGTGTATCGAATAAGGATAACACTAATTGATACTAAAAAACTACTTTTCGTTTTTTCTGGCCTTGCGTATCAAAGAGACTATCAAAACTTGACACCTGTAAATATAACCAAAAATTGACCCCCACCTATAAATATCTCCATATAAAATGCAACCAAAACTTGACCCTCACCTATAAGTATAACCAAAAATTGACCCCCACCTGAAAAATCCCGCCCTTTCCCTCCTTTATAGGATATTGATAGATATATGATAGATAGATTGATAGATAGATGTGGTTGGGCCGGGCTAGGCCAGGACTCATCTGCTCAAAAAAAATTATCCCGAAGTTCATCCCACCTATTAAACGAGTTCCAAAAATCTATCCAGATAAATTTCATGGACCTAAATACCAGTCCCAAATGTTAAAAAAAAGTAAATTAGGTTGGGCAGGTTGAGCAGTCTTTGGGGGCTTGTGTGCACCCATAACGTGGAGGTAATATGTATAGTCATCTAAGGTTATCAATCTAATAGTCTGTTTATTTGAGGTATATAGAGGTGTAATATAGGGAGAACCCAAATATGCATATCTGGATTGAGCATATCCGACGTTTGTTTGAGTTTTGCTTTCTGGATATTATTTGCCTAGGATATGCATATTCCTCTACAAGTGGACTAATTTTGGACACACCCCCTTCCAAAACATATTAGGCCTCTCCTTTACCATTTAATCTTTTGTAGCCTCCCAAACCGAGTTGCATTATGTGCGCGCACGCGCCCACACACACACACACACACACACACACACACAGAGAATGAATGACAGTCGTTGGAGGAGGGGAGAGAGAGAGATGATGCAACACGAGCGAGAGAGAGAGAGAAGCACACATCACATCCTCCTTAGGACAAAATAGGAATTACAAACAATTGTACATTATCTAACCCCTCACATCCTCCTTTCTACAACAACAATATAAACTAAGTAACTTTAATATCCCCTTCGAAAATAATGCTCCATCCAACCATATCCACCTCTATTTCTCTCTTTACCCCTTAAAAAATATATCCCGCTAATAAACAGGTGCAAAGGGTAACTAACGCATATCAGTCAGGGTGGGCCGAGCTAAATACAATATAGGATAAAGGTGCCTGGAATGTGGCCCACTGGCCCAACATCAATTATAGGGTGTTACCTCAATTCTTTATCAGGCAGTCGCATTCTTCTCCCAAGAAATACCCAAAAACAAACTTAAAGAATATATTTTTTGCGGCTTTCATATAGAATTTTATATATAGGGCTGTGGGGTATCCATATTGAAAGGACATATTTTAGGTATTTGTAATTTCATCATCGTCCATTTCAATCTTGCAATTCCACTTTTGTTTCAACGTTGTCTTTCCGTCGTTTTCCCTACTTCCCTGAACATTTAAAATTTCGATTGGACAAATAGCATTCGCCTCCCACGAAATACCCTTTTTGCGATTTTCATAGTAGAATTTTATAAAGGGCTGTGGGCCAGGGTATCCATATTGTAAGAATAAATTTTAAGTCTTCGTAATTCATCATCCATTTGAATCTTGCAATTCAACTTTCATTTCAACGTAGTCTTTTCCGTCATCTTCCCTAATTCCTTGAATATTTAAATACTCGATTGGACTTACTGCGCTCTACCACGACGTTTGCACCTTTAGATGCTATACTATGAATAAGATTTGCTGAAATGATAATTTATACCAAGAGTTTTAACTTACCATTTAAATATACAAAACCTCCAACTCATTAAGGATCTACCTAAGATCCTTAGCATAGTTTACACTCGGAAAATCCCACGCCACTCTGGGAAATCCATCTTAAAATCCTCAAAGTGCTATCTTTGTGATCTCCAAATAAAAAGTTGATTCTAGTGGCCACTATGCTAGTCCACTTGCATCCCATTCCACCCCACTCCAGGTGCTTTCTTGTCCATTTCTTGATCTCATGGGTCTACTAGAGTCTAGGCACAAGAACTTAACAAGGCCTGGCCGAGCTTCTGATTCAACAACGAGATTTTCCCGGCGATGATTTTAACATCGCGGGTATTAAAGACAGGAGAGATCAGAGAAAGCCTCGTTACACGTTATTAAGTAAGTTTTTCATTCCAAGAAATATTGTTATATCCGCGCATTAATAGTTCGACCAATCAAATGCATTGACAACGCCGCCCTAGTAGCTTGTTTTATAGGCTTTATCCAATCAATAGGAAGCAAAATGGAAAAGTTCATGCCAATGCTCAGTCACGGTATAGAGACACATAGTATAAGTTTCTTATAAAGCCAAAAATGGTCAATTTGTTAATATCCAGTGGTCCAGTACTCCAGTGGTATGAACAGTATGAGATAAGCAATGATGTTACCAACATAAAAGAATGCATTGTTATTATCACATACTATAAACCTTAAATCCTCCTATCTCTCTCTCTCTCTCACTAGCTCCTCTCACATGAAACCTATATGGTTTGGTATATGTCTTCTCTCAGGTCAAACAGAGGCAGGTGCTGCCTGCCTACCTTCTTTTGAAGTAGTAATGGAATATATGAAGAATCTAATGGTGCTTGTTGTTTAGGCATGCGACTCTGTCGTTATGAACTCTAAGTCACACGATGGTACTCTGCTTCTGAATTTGTGTGTTTCGAGATTTCTACTTCGTTCTATGATTGCAATAGCACCAGGTTAAATGAAAAACAAAAATCGGAGACAAAGGATCTCTCTGGCTGTACAGTAAGTAAGATGCTTTAGTAGTGCTCACTTCTCAAAATCTGTCATTGCTGCCATGGTGCTCCGCGGCTCAATTGGTGTCGCTATTCAACTGTAAGTTTTATTTTGTATAAATTCTGAAGAACAATTCAGAAGCCTTTCACTTGTATTTCCATTCGTAAATATAAGTTTTTCGTGTTTGCGAGACAATATCAAAGCTGGAGTAGTAAATCCTACTCAACTGTAAGTACGAACTTGGCTCTTTTTTGTGGAGCTTTCAGGTAAGGATTCTTCAAATACTTGCGACTGATGAACACCAGGTATCTACTTCATTCTATGCTGCGAATGGCCCGGGTGACCCTCTTCTAGGTTGTGTTTTTTCAGAACTTTCAATTTGGAAAGAAAATTTGCAGTTCGAGGAAACAAAATAGAAGGGAAATTTCGTCTAACAAATATATTTGTTGGACGAAATTGCTCAAGCATTTCACTTCATTGGATTTTTTTTTGTCCTTCGCTTTACCTCATGTCTTTTTGGATCGAATATCATTAGCCTTCTTCTTATTGGTTGAAATTATGTAGGCCCCACCATAAAGTGATGTCATCTCACGTAAAAGTGATGTTATCCTTATTAAAGAGTATATTGCAGTGGTGAGACCTAATCCATTTCAACCAATAAGAGGGAGGATAATATTCATCATCTTTTAAGGAGGGGGAACAAAATTACATTCTATCTTTTCATTTGAAATTTCTGATTGAAACACCTACATAAAGTTCCGTGCCAAAAATTGGTCTAGTAGGACCAATTATTCCATGGTTTCGGGCACGACATGTGGTGTCCCAACACCCAGATTCACCACACATTGTACTGATTTCACATAAATATGTGGTGGATGAGGGTGATGGGCACCACGTAGCGGTGCCCCAACACCATGGAATAATTACTCCTGCAGACTATAGTAGGCATGGTACAAACAATTAGGTGCCTGTTTCTTAACCAAATTAGTTTTGGAGGCTTAAATAAGACGAATAATTGGGCTAGAGGCCAAATTTAGTAGCCTAATAGGCTCTTGGCCCAATCAACTTCTTTTAAATAAGCCCAATCCTTCGGCTGGAAATATTTTCTCCCTTGGTCGTCCATTGGACAAAATTGCCCTTAATATAAAAAGGCTACGCCTGCGGCTCATAACCAGTCACACCCACTTCTCTCTCTCTCTCTCTCTCTCTCTCCGTCGCTGGTATTCGCATCAGCTCCTCCTCCGTTGGTTTCGTGCACTGCCCCTTGGTAGCCAATATTGAGCTGCTTCGAAGAGGGAGAATAGATCCATATGTGTTTCTGAAGCCCCTTGGTAGCCAGTATTGAGCTGCTTCGAAGAGGGAGAATAGATCCATATGCGTTTGTAAAGAGAGAGAATAGATCCATGATTGACAGTGCTTTTTTTTGGTGAGGTCGAGGTTGTCAAGGTTGGAGGAGGAGTGATGGTCGATTTGGAGGATGTCCTCCTCGAAAAAGCTCCCTAAATAAGAAGGGCTGACAAAAGGATGATATTGTAGAAGGAAGGATTGATTAGGTCAGGGACATTATTTTATACTGCTTGGTTTGGTTGGTAATTTATATGGGTGGATAAAATCGGGTGTATGATGAAAAAAAGTAACAAGTTCTTCTTATCATTCAAATTTTACTTTTATTTCCAAGTTTGTAAGCGGGGAGGGATAATTGGGGAAGGGGGAGTGAGCTTGCCAAATAATTTTAGCTCCTCATTTGCTAAATCTTAGTTGATTTTTTTTTTATATGCTGATAAAAGAAAAAAAAAAAAACTCACCCATTAGAGCATCCACATTGGCCTAAGCAAAACCAAAAGGTTGCTAAGGTTAGCAATGTTTCTTAAAAAAAGTGCACACATTGGAATAACCAAACTTAACAACCTCTTAACAACTAACCAAATTTTGGCACTTGAATAAGCAAAACTAGCAACCTTTTGCCAATAATCAAATTTAATGGACTCCACATCTACCCAATCAAGTACACCCATCATTACACAAAATGACAAAAACCTTCTCTCTCCTCCCTTCTCTCTCTCTCAACAATGTTTTCATAAGTTTAATTTTAAAAAACTGTTTTTTTCAAAAGTTTATTTTTAAAAATTGTTTTTTTTTCTCAAAATTTATTTTTTAAAAACTTTTTTTTTTTTTTGAAAAACTGTTTTGTACTATAAAAAAAATTTCAAAATATTTTTTTTAAAAAATTTCCGTAAACTTTTTTTTGTAGTTTGAAAAAGTGATGTGGCAAGTTTTGTTTATCATTTGAATAAGTGATGAGGGGGTCCATTGTTTTTGGTTATGGACAAAAAACACCAATGTGGGACTTGACATTGCTAACTTTAGCAACCTCTAAATGGATAACCAAAAGTTTATGTGGCAACTTTTGATTATCCAATTTTGGTTAGGCCATTGTGGATGCTCTTATAGCCAGAATTGAGGGTGATCATACATAATCCTACAGCGGAGGGATTAAAGTGGTGTTTCCCATTTGCTAAAATGAAATCTTCCATATAAGTTGAATTTAGCTTAGTTGCTAAAATTACTTTTGTTTTCCATTAACTGAAAGCGAAGTTGCTAAAAATAATTCTCTCATATATTCTTTTTTAAAAGCAACTTGGTAATCACTCAGTTGCTTTTAGCAAATGAGAATCGGGAGTGCACACGAAACTCAACCTAAATAGTCCCCCAAAAGATAAAAATACGTCCAGATTCATTGGAGATAAAATCACCTCCCCACCTCAAAAGATAAAATCATGCTTGATTTTAGCAACTTGGTTGCTAAAATTTTTTGGAGAACTTACCCTAAGCATTTATGCATGTGCACCTACAGAACACCGAATTATTTAGTCCAAGCAAAAAATCTATCCAACCAAGGCTAGCAAACAGGCTCTAGGTACTGAACTAACCCGGATACGCCAGAAATCAGCCTGCACAACAACAAAAATTCAACAAGCTACCACAAAGACCTTGAAACAAATAGTTTCTCCACATGACAAATTTTCGAGGCCAATGATACTCCAACCGCCCGGTGCCTTTTGAAGTTTCAATATTAATTCAAGACACAAAGCAATACAACTGATACATTCAACAATTTTATCGCAAAAACAAAAAGTTGAGAAGAGAAATAATAAAACAACAGGGAGAAGCAAACCAAAAAAGAAAACGAAAACCTTGCTCCAAGACGCGGAGATGTTATGGCACCAGCCAGCCATATTCATATGCATACATACGATACATACAAAATCCCCAACCTACGGAACTCAAGAAAAAGGGAAAACCATCGCCTGACGTCCTGCCTATTTGTTCCTTCTATTCACACGCTAGCTTCGTGTCAAAGCTGCTCAAACAGATGGCAAAAGCCTGAAACGCAGACAGAGGGTATCGATAATCCATCGTAAACATATCCTTCCCAACCTTACCAAACTGCAAGATGATCTTGTCAGGATCAGATTGGGGGGCCTGAGATGGCGGCACTCCACCACCAGCAACTGCTTCAGTGGCAGCAGCAGCAGCAGCAGCAGCAACCAGTTGGAAATTCTTGACAGAAGCAACAGTCACCCTCCCACGGAAGTTAAGGCACCAGCACTGCAACTGCTCGTGCCACCTCGGAGCCTTATTCCGAAGGACCAAAGGCCCGTCCTTCGATTCTTCCCCTTCCTCAAGTGGGCCCAAGATCTCAGAGAACCGAGAGCTACTGAATTCTGTTGAGTTGTCAATTGCTTTCGACAACAAGATACTACGGAATGAGTCTTCGAGGGAACGGGGAAGGAGCTCAGGCGCGCCTGGGACAGAGCCACCTGGCGTGAGGGCTGAGACGGGGATAGAGTGCATGATGCAATTCATCTTGCGTGGACCCCTTGTGCCTAGCACGTTCAAATCGTATGTGACGTGGGCAATGTCGTACGTACCCGTAGGGACTTTGGGAGAAACTTTTTTAGAGCAGAACCGACGGCTTGTACGCCCAGAAGTGGAAGGTTGAGTGCTATTGTAGGGTGGCTGTGTGTCATAAATTATGAATTTTGTACCAAGAAAATTCGACCTGTCGCAAGTAGAAGATGTCAAAATGAATGCCATGTAAGTATCAACTGGGCAACAATTCGTAAAGACAACAATTAAACAGTTTTATATCAAACAATTTGAGACAGTTTTATATCAAACAATTTGAGACGAGAAGAAATGCTCAAATATATACGCGTGTCTAAAAGCACACAAGTACTAGCAAAGTATAAATAAACACATACCAACGAACACAATAAAGGCAAAACTTATTTCCACACATTTGAAATCTAGGACGCAGACCATAGGAATTTTCAATAAATTTCAATAAATCTTAAAAAAAAATTCACTAAATTTTCAATAATTTCAATACTTTTGAAATAGGCATGATATAACAATGAACATACTACCAACAATGAAAGTGGCACCTCTTAAAGATGAAAGACCAATTAATGTCCTAAGCTACCAAATATGAAGAACTTGCCTTCTGAAAAAAATTTAAAAAGGTTGAGAAGTTATCTTAAAAGAGCATTACTTAACAATCACATACAATTTACTAGAAACAGCTTTTCAGAAGCTCTGAGGAGTACCTCAGCAGGAGAACCGATTTGCGAAAGGAGTATTGGTGCTAAACGCAACTTGGCTAATACTCCTATCATTTAAGACAGTCCACTAGCATCATTTTTCCCGGGTTCTAAGGTGACGAAGATCCAATGAACACCATCAATCGGAAAACAGTGACTAAAATATAATGGAAGAAAGTACGAAAAGCTGGCATTATTAATTATTTGCATACCAACCACAAATCATACAACTCATGAACCTCACAATTCCCAATAGATGCATCAAGCATGAAATTCAAATTGATTCGTTTCAGAATTGAACTTTTTCATGCCAAATTCTAAATTGAAATACGAGGCTCAGATAAACAGAAGAAGAGAGACGCACAAATTTTGAATGAAAAGGCAGGCCAGATAGCACAAATCGCTTCAAAAGGGTCACTTAATTTCTGACAGCATGACAGCCAAAAGGAGTAAAATCCAGCACGTTCAATCAATCTTTGAAAATATATTTTTTAACTTGTTAAGCCTATCAATAACAAGCATTCGCTATAATTATGAGGCTTTCGCAACCCAATGTTGAGCACTGCAAGTTCATATGGGACACCATTACCTCAGTTTTCCTATGTAAGTGCTGCTTGATCTTGATATGTTATCTGCATCCATAGAGATCACATACTCCGTGTAAGTAGTTCGCCGATTCCGTTTTGCAGAAAGAAGAAATTTACCATTTTCAACAAGCAAAGCTGCAAAAGGAGAGCAAAAAAGGAACATTAGGGTAAAACTAACAAAGGCAAACACGTGGGAAAACTAATTGAAGAGAATCAATTAAAGGATATTTTTTATTTCAGTAAGAATGATAACAGGAATAAATGGATCAATCCTAGGTCTATACTTAAACTTACGGAGCTCAAGGTTACTGAATTGTCACTCCACTGCAATGAAAGTTTATTCGAAAAATACAAATGGTGAGTCTAGTGTTCGGTATCTCATTGAGCCACTCATTGTACAAATTTAATATTTCTGGCCTTTTTTTTCCATTCTTTAGATTATGTCGAGATACAACCATCGTTTAGGTAATAAATATGATCCAACTGGAAGGTAAATATGACCAAAGACACGAAGCAAGAGTGCATTCACAAGTTAAAGTATTTCCAGAAACCAATGTTAGACTCAGGACTGGAATTCTTGTCCCACTGGAGACCAAGTTTCATTTCATCAAACAGCATTACGATGAGTTGTAGCGGTAAACAAGGAAGATCAGATTCATATAAGTTCATGATATAAGGCCTGAAGCCAAAAGGATACATGAGCTTCATTATCCTACATTGACATTGAAGAAGTGTACTAAGTTCAACAGTCTTAAAAACTGCCTATATTACAAAATTATGAACTCACTGATTGCACTTTTGCCCAGACTAAAATGCCACGAAATAATGATAAACCAAAGGGAAATTTATTACACTCATTTTAACATGACGAGTGATCTCTACAGGACATGTCAGAAACAACAAACCACAAGTACACACCCCAATAGCATCGAATGATCATCAAAACCAATTCCTTACCAGGGCCAAGGCAAAGGAAAAGGTGATAAGTTAAATTAGCTTTATCTCTCTTAATGTAGCACTGAACGGGTCCATCTCGATGCCCTGGCTGTAAAAGAAGAATAAAATATCATGGAAACGACTCGATTTCAAAAAATATTTTGGGCAGTTTGCAAAAACAGCTAGACGATACTGAAAAAAGCAAGACGCAAAAAACAGAAACCAGAAAACCCACCTGCTTCAGGGAGACTGGAAAGGTAATCTTCCCCGAAAACTCAAGGCTCTGAACAATTTCTTTACACATTTCCCTCCATGACCTGCACACAGCAGCACATGCAACAACATGTTTGCGAGCAGGCCATGTGCTTTCACTTGCTTCTAACCTCTTAATCACATCGAAAAGAAGTTCTGGTGGGAGGCTAGCCCAGCAGCTATTCTGGATAACAATGGAATGGTGGTCATATAACTCATGAACTGCACCATGAGATTTCCCCCTGCGATGCCCAGTCAGCCGCAACTCAAAACTCCGCCTTGATAAGCTCCCAAAACCATCCCTTACATCACGAACTATGCTACGGAATGACATTTACTCTACTCCGGTTGCATATAATATACTCCAAAGCTTTCCACTTAAGCCAAATGTCATCCAAAAATCAAAGGCATTTGTATATAGGCAACTGCATACATAAAAGAATATAGTCACATATATTTTCTACAAAGCTTTGGCACAAAGGAAAAGAAGAGACAAGGATGGATGAGGAAAAAGCACAAAGCAAGAAAAGAAGATTCTGACAAAAGCAAGCTTCAATGGACTAAAAAGCATCCTAATATGGCAGACTAAAAGCAAAATGGTATCAGCGCGCCTTGAAAGACATTTTGAAACTGCAATAACCGTAATCTTATACCTACTTCCCAATTGTTTGAAACTGAATTTAGATAAAAATATGAAACGAGAACCAGAATGGACAATTACGTCAACTGAAGTAATTCCCAGAAAAAAAAAAAAAAAAACTCCTACAGCCAAGACTCAAGAGCAGCAACACATGCCCAAACATGCTAAGGCGCTTGAAAGCATAAGCAAAATAAGGAATACTACACTGAAAATGAATAGTCGCCTAATTCAAGTGGGGCAGAGACCCCACCTATCTGGAAACACAAACCACAAACACACAGCCTCCCCGTACCTGTAAGCAACAAAAGAAGACCCAACTATGGACACTTCTCACAAAAGACGGCAACAAGATACAGCCTAAGCACATAAAACACTCCAAACTCCAAAGCTTATCAGTCTCACAATCACACAAACTGAACTTTGAGTAAAAACCTAATCAAGGGAGACCTCTTTTTTACACAAAAAATTACAACGCTCAGTTGTAGCTTTCAAATTAAGGACTCTACAAATCGTGTCCACCACTCAAATCTATGCTGAAATTTGGGATTCATCATTGGGGTGGTTCACAAAAAACGAAGCTTTTTCTGAAATTGAGAAAAAATTGAGCAAAGGGTACAACATCTTTGCAAAATAATCACAAGAAAACCGAGATGTCAGTTTTATCCCTTTTCAGGGAACAATCAAAGAGGGTAGATAGAGTGACAGAAACAACTTAAAATCAGCCGAACAAAACACCACCGAGTACTAAAAGAAACCCCAAAATTTATACCTTTATATGCATAGTTGAGAAAAACCCATGAAATCCAGCAATCAGAGGTTAAAAAAAAGCAAACATTTTTGGAATCTACAAGCCTTAACATCTTTTAGACTTGAAATTACCAAATTCGAGTTCAGATCAGATGTGTAGGTAAGCTCACTCACCTTCTGTCAGGCCTCCATAGATTATCATCAGATCCTTCGCTTTACCTCTCTCTCTCTCTCTCTCTCTCTCTCTCTCCTTCCTTTTTTTTTTTTTCCCTCTCTCGTTCTCAGAAATCCCGATTCCAAATCGGGTTATTGAATCCCACTCCACGTATACTGTTTAGAGAACAGTTTTTAGAGTTTTTTTTAATTACAGTTAATGGGGTTATTTAATTCCCGCTCTAACCTAATAACTTTTATGGTGGTGTTTGGTTGCTTGATTATAATATATCTACTCCTGGAAAACACTAGAGGGGGTAAGATGGCAATGCATAATTAGGTGTAGAAATGGATTTTTTTGAAGATACTATAATAAAAGATTCTGAGATTTACATATTTCAATTTTTGGGCTTTTTCTGAAATAAGGGGTATTAATAAAGATTTTATAATTCAAAAACAATTTGAAGGTACAATTAGAATGAGATAATTTTTGTTAAATAAAATATATGATTATAGCGAAGAAAGAAGTAGAGAAAACATGTCATTGTGTTTTTAATAGCGTTTACATTAATGCTTCATATTTGATATTTTTAGTGAACCGAAAAAAATCCCGGTAACGAAGAAATACTTGATATTTGATAAAAATATAGGATAATAGTGAAGAAAAGAAGTAGAGAAAAATATGTCACTATGTTGTTAATAGCATTTACATAAATACTTCATATTCGATATTTAGTTTTAATGAACGGAAAAAAAGCTAGGTAACGGAAATTCTTACGTTGATATAATACGAGTCAAGTGAAAAATGAATCTATACATAGTTCATAGATTCTTCTTTATTGGTGTTCTTTGTTTCTTTATTAGAAATGTTATGCGCAAGAAAGTTTACACTGAACCATATGCAGATTGTGAGTGTTTTTTTTTTGAAAATGTATTTGCAAAACACGATTTCATGTTTTCACATTACTCACTTACTGTGTATAGTTCGATGTAAGCTTCGCATAGCATTTCTGTTTCTTTATTGGTGTTTTCAGGGGGGAAGGGAATGGTATGGAGTAATCTTTGAAACGTTTCACTTTGTGAATTGTGACCACTGGGAAATATTTCTCCAGCAAGGAAAATAATTGATGTCTAAAGACAACAATGACAAATCTGCCTTTTTGGTCCAAAATACAAATCAGACTTCCAACTATACTGTAACGCAACGCTTGCCAGCTTTCATAAGTTACTTTCACATTGTCCATTCTGGTTCTCTTTTCATATTTTTATCTAGGGCTTACCAAAAAAAAAAAAAAATTCCACAAAATACAAGTGTACTCATAATATCATTCATTCAAAACAGAAAAATTCTACGAGGCATAATTAAGAAGGGTTGTTTTGGCTTAGTAATTTTTTTGAATTATTGTTTTATTTTTATTCAATTTCTTGCACCTTTGCTAAATTTTTGTCAATTTATTTTTTAAATTATTGGGTTGTCTTGACATGAGGAATCAAAAACTTAAAAAACTGTGAACCAAAATTGGATTTTGCCAAGAAAAGAAAAAATAATCTAAATGACCTGTTTGTTTTGGATTATTTGTCTTTGGTTTTTTGTAAAAGATTTTTATCATAAATTTATATATTTTATATTTATGTCTTCAAGACAAACTAATAATTCACATACAAAATTACGCAGCACTAACAAAGGCGAAAAGCATTTGAATAAAGACTAAAAAATAATTCAAAAGAATTATTAAGCCAAACACCCACAAGTATTGTAGCTACTAATATTAGCTGCAAAATACTACCTCAACCTCCAATTGATCGACATATGATGAATGATTGATCTAGAGAGGAGTACCTGATCCAAGTCATTGAATTAGGTAACAATAGCTCATGTGAATTTTCTGATAAAAAATTTTGTGCTTTCACACTGTTCAAAATTGAACCTCAGATCGGGCCAGATCTAGGGCTGATCGATTTAGATTACTAACTCATAGATTTTAACTTATCACCAATAAATGGGCCCAAATTTTAGCTTATCACCAATGAACAGGTAAACTTTTTTCACGTTACAATTTACAAATAAATGAGAAATTAAACTTTACAAATAAATGAGAGGTTAAACTTTAATTTACAAATTAAACTTAACTTGTTCCTGGATAGCAAAGGGTTATGGTTTCACAACACTGAAGGAGAGCAATAATTGGGTGACTCTAAGGTTGCAGTCTGTGGAATGGAAATCGCTAGTAGGAGTAAATGCCAATTAAAAAGAAAGAAAAAAGTATGGTAAAGAAAATGCTAAAGCAATCCATTGCCTACGATAAAAATTTCCATATACTAAATAATTTTGAGGAATATAAGAGAGGGCATCGGTTTCATACTCACATTTTAGTTGTGTAATTTGACCTGTCAGCAGACATCCGAGAAGGAATAATACATCGGTCTTAAAGATCTCTGATAGCTCCTTTCCTTCTCTCAATGGTGTTTGCTGCTATGGGACTATACAGTGGTTTTTCGTATTTTTCGATGAATCCTAGTGAGGACTATTTTCCGTAGTTACAAAAATAAAGGTTTACTAAATTACAGTGTAATCCCGAAAATCATGGCATGAGATGGCAAATACTTTTCTTTATTAGTACTTTAGTAGTCAATAAATGATCTAAAATATTTTTTTCTAAGTTCAGACGAACCATGCAACATTGTATCACAGTTCCATACAATGTTTTAATGACGTCTTTATTTTCTAGATCCGTTTGAATATGACATTTGGATTTTTTAAATAAGTTTGAGGAATACAACATCAATGAAGCTTCTACCATTTTGATAAAAAAAGAAAAGGAAAAAGAAATAGCCTGTTTGTATTTTCTAAAAAATGATTTTCGTAAAAAATAACTTATAATGGTAATGAACATATAAACAACTTTAATCCTTTAGGACTCACGTCTTAAATTTAAAATCTTAATCAAACACATCGTGTGTGTGTGTATATATATATATATATATTGATAACTCAGTGTTGGGACATATCTTGCCTGTGTCAACCTTTCTTTAAAACTTCCAAATCAAAGAGAAATCGACATATGCTATTTGTTGTCCATTTCTCCTACAAACGCATGCATTTGCTCTTGTCATCTCTCCTATGGTAACACTATTGACGCGGAGTCAAAAGAGTGCGTGTAATAGCTCCCTCACCAAGAGATCTATATAGGACCAAGTAAGCCCTCGTTCTTTAACAGCTCGAGAACTTCTCCAAGTATAACATAACTGTTCAAATTCCATTCTTCAATGGTGAGGTAAAACGCATTTTATACCCTCACTTCAACCATACATTATTCAGTATGGTTGAGTAGAGTTTTTACATTCTCCCTGGACCGCAAAATGATCAAAATCTGAATCCCTCTCACTCTCTCATTCTTTCACCTGAACATGGAACTGTTTTCTTTGTGTGTGTCGATCTCACTGTGTGGTCATAAAATCATAATTGAAATCAGGGCAATTCCGGCGACGTTTTTTTTGATTTTATAGACTTCCCAACTCAAGTATGTTTCTTTGTTAAGCTGTTGGTAATTTTCAGTTGTGACTGGTGATGTGGCAAGGAAGGCCTTCCAAATATGAAACACAAAAAATGGCATTTTGCCATTTTAGAACCAAATGGCTTTCCATTGGAGCTGAAAGTTTTGTTATGCGATTCCAAATTATGTGTATAGCACCAGAAATGGTACCATTGGAGTTCCTCTAAGAAAATAATGATATACATCTAAAACCAGATTTATTTACCATTTTGCTCCCCAACATATTGGGTGCATGTCAATTTGGTACTTATTAATGTACCAATCGTAAACATTTAGTCCCTGACATTTGAAATTTGTATTTAATAGGTCCCCAACCCGGATGCCATTTGCTTTGTCCGTTTAGTGCAGGGGCATTTTAGGTATTTCACTATATAACTCATTCACGAATAGCTTACTTGCCTTTTTGGTCCCACTTGTAGTGCGCGAGTGCGATTTTGGTCCCTATAATGTATTAATTCTACACATTTAGCTAGCCACGAAGGTTTGGATTCTGTGTCTTTTAGGTCTTAACTCAGATGTCGCTAGCTTTTTCTATCATATGCAATGCCATTCTAGAGAGTCATGATAATATTTTGAGCACTTAAATCCATAAGTTCTTCTTGATACTAGACCACTATATACGCCGTCTTTACTTCATTGTTGAACTATTACTAGTTAGATAAAGGTTCTTTTGCCCCTGTTATTCTTAAATGTCTTCGGTGGAGAGTTATAACATATTCGGCATCTGTAACAATGTACTTACAGGTTTGCTAATTCCTTATTTATTATTCCTTTCATTCCAATTTGTTCATCCATATTTGGTGTCTGTAGCAATGTACTTGCAAGTTTTGCCTACAAATTTCAAGTTTCCAAAAAATACCTTTCAATTTAGAGGTAATTAAATAATCATCATTTTTTTAGACACAAAGTAGGTTTTCATCCATGTCATTTTGAACAGTTATGTTTTCATCCTGTATGTGTGTGAATTAACTTTTATACCCTTTATTATTATTTTTACTTATTAACAATGTGGATATATTTTCCTAGTTAAGAGGAATTTGATTAGGGTTTGGAATTTCAATTACTAGTTGTAGTTTCCTAAAATTATGGGTTTTACCTAACTTCTAACTTATATCTTTCAACTGAAAATATAAGGGGTAAAATTTTGAAATTTCAAATATATTTTAAGTTATTCCTTATTTACAATCGTGTCATTTTGATCATGGTTAAATATATAGGTTCAGTAATCATGGTAAATATTTTCATGGTGAAATACACTCCAATTATCATGGTAAATATTTTTCAGTAATTATGATAAAATACATTGTAAAAGTCAATACTCCAATTATCATGGTAAACATTTTGTGCCGTACGATTATAAAAGGTAAACTCTATCCATTCAGTCATGGTAAATATGACCATGGCAAAAACTACCATGGTAAAAATCAAAACAATATAAAAGACAACATGATAAATTTAGTTGCTTCTGCAATTTTGATTATGGTAAAAATTGTATGTCTACAACTTTCAATAATCATCGTAAAAAAATAACAGGCTATCAAAGTTCGATCATGGTAAAAATTGTATATCCTCATCGTTCAATAATCATGGTAAAAAAAAAAAGCAACATACCACACGCCACAAATTCACTACCAATCTCGGGAAAAAGGAAACAGTTTTCGAATCATATGCAATTTTGGTTTCCATCTTTCCCATCGTCTCCTTGTCTCTAAATGTAACATCTAAATCAATGAGAAATACAAGTGAGGAAAGAAAAAAACAAACAAGTGAAGAACCAAAAAAAGAAAAAGAAAAAGAACAGATGCATGCACAATTGCCAACACCTGAACCCAAACTCATTATCACGACAAAGATAACCATGGGAGGAAAAACATAACCATGTATCAAAGGTTATTACATACTTCCAAAACTCAAGATCACAATTACTTTCTCATGAACTTCAATTCCACAAGTTCCAATCTCTGCCTTGGAACTCAAACTTTGTCGAGCGAGAGCGCTTGATTGAATACTGAAATCATGAAGTGTACTCAAACGGCTGAGACAGATGAGGCTTCTCGTCAACAGCCATGGCTGCAGCCGATGCTGAGCCCTGCTGTCCAGTAGGTGATAGATTGATGGCTGATCAGGTGGATGAAGGTGCATCGGTGAGGACGTCGATTAGTTGACGCCGATTTGAGATGGAGGATTGTCGACGGCGGGTGAAGGTTTCAATCGGGATTTCGGTCCGCTTGAATTTTTCAGGCATTTCTGTAATCTTTAATTTCCCCTACGCCTTGTTTGGTAGTGGGATATGTATATAAGGCCCCGATTGGATGGTGCTAAAATTTCAGGGGGATAAGTTATAGAGGGGGATAAGATAAGAGGGGGTATTATTTTTAGAGGGTTGACCCACATTGATGTAATGTTTATGGAGGGGGATAAAAAAAATAGATAGTTTGGATGAGGAATAAAACAGAGGGATAACTTTTGACTTGATTTGGATGTTTTATAAATAAGAGGGGGTAATGATAGAAAAAACTGTCAAATGACTCTTTTGCCCTTGTGATATATCAAACTTGATTATGCATTAAATTAATTATATAATTACAAAACTTAATCTATTTAATAAAATTTGGACAATTTAAAACTATATTATTTTATTTCATCAAAAATTTAATTGTTTTATTATTTAATATATGTCTGAAATGCTAACTTTCCCGAGCATAATACTCCATCTGTGGCTTGATTTCTCAAAACAAAAATAAAATAAAATTGTGTTGTTGGACCCACCGTACTATAAATTGTTTAAGAAAGGAGTCTTTTGTACTATTCTTCTTCTCATCTCTCTCTCTGCTTCCGTGAAATTAGGGCCTGCGACCCAAATCTACATCCATCCTCTCTCTCTCTCTCTCTCTCTCTCTAGTTGAACACATCGGATCAAACCCACCCTGTGATTTCCGCCCAACCGAAACCCCATGTTCCGGCCTCACCCGATCTCTGCGTCATCACCTGCGTCTCCGACGAGTTTCAGTAGTGCCAATCATTGCTTCGAAGTCCGGCGACCGGTAATCGGATGGGAAAAGTATGATCCAGTTTGGTTCTTTTTTGCAATTTACTCTTGATTTCGAGGAATGTAAAAAAAAATACAAATTTGAGGGGGTTTTTTTTTCCCCTTGTGAATATGATTTTTGCAATTAATCTGTGATTTTTATTATTTGGTTTGTGTTGGCTGATGGAGGAGAGGGATAAGGAGGGGTTCAATGGTCAAAAAACACACCCTCTCCTCCCGGATAATTTTTGGGCAGGCCAAGGGGTGCCCAAAAATTATCAGGGAGAGAGCTCCTGATCGGTGAAAGCTAAGCGGGGGCAAAAGATTATCCGGGGAGGTTTTCTGGTTGCCAAACCCAGGCATACAGTGGGACCTACCCCTTATCAGGGGTGATAATTTTTGGAGGGGGAGCTTTAGCTCCATCCAAGCAGGCCCTAAGGGGTAAAAGGAGATATAATAAGAGGGGAATGAAATCTTATACGCGCCCCGCTTCTGACCGCGCCCCGCCCTGGGCCCCAGCCCCCTGACACGTCATAATTACTATTTTGCCCCTCCTTCTCTCCTCTAATTACCATCTAATATATTATTTATATTAATTATATTAATTCATTTATATTACTTTATTTACTTTATTTATATTACTTTATTTCCTTTAATTACTTTATTTACATTACTTTATTTCCTTTAATTACTTTATTTATATTAATTATATTAATTCATTTATATTACCTTATTTATATTATTCACTTTTAGAAGCTTTTTTTTGTATATTATTCATTGTTAAGACAAATTAATAAATAAAGTTAAAAGAAAAAATAAAGAAAAAACAGAAAAAAAATTTTACTTGCAAATGTAAATAAATAAAGTTAAAAGCAAAGAGAAAAAAGAAAAAAACAGATTTGATTTTTCAAGTTATTTTTTTCCGATGACACACTTAACGATATCCGATAGATTTGATTTTTGACACACTTGTAGTATTCGACGAGCTCTACGCAATGGATGTTTCCGATTATTGTAATATTATTTACTTTTAGAAGTTTTTATTGTTATTATTCATTGTTAAGGCAAATTAATTAACTAATTAAAATATAAAGTCAAGTTTAAATGTCAATGTAAAAAATAATCTACTTGCAAATGTAATTTGAATAAACTAAATTAAATAAGTAATTAAATAAATAAAGTTAAAGGAAAAAAAGAAAAAAAAAAAGAAAAAACACAAAGTTGGGCCGAAGTCAGGGGGAGGGGGAGGGGGAGGGGGAGGGGTATTGGGGGAATTGGGGGGTGGGACCAATGGGAGTGGGGTGTGTCAGGGGTGTCTCCTTGGGGGCGCATAACAGCCCTCGAGGGAAATATAGAGGAGGATATGATTTGACGGGTATTATTTTAGAATGGGAGATAAAAAATTACTTTGTTTGTTTTTTTGTTGTAGAAGGTGGATATGAGGGGTTGAATAATGTAAAATACCATTTTTGCTTCGTAAATCCAACTTATTAAAAAAATATCATTATTACACCTTTCATATCAACTTTTTCACTTTTCACGTTCATTTTTTCCTACACTTTCCAAAATTATCCTTCACCCTTACCCATTAACTTTTTACCCTTTTCAAAAGGGTAAAATGATAATTCTACAAATTTTTACTCATTAACTTTTCAAAACACACACTAATTAAGGGACAGCCCAAAATGGAAATGTCAACACTTAAAAAGGGACGGAGGGAGTAGTTGTTAAAATTTTCAAGAAAAAAACATGTTTTGTTTATGTCTCTGCTGACATTCAATTAGTTAGATCTTTTGCTCACACAACCAACTCAATGAGTCGAACTAGATGAAAGATTTAGATTACTCAATTTTTTGGACTGAGATGGGACCCATTTGTGCATCACAGCAGGTCCTATTAAGCCCTGATCGCCGATGCCCATTTTTTTTAATTAATGGGAATGTTTATCTTTGCCGATCAAACAAATACTAAAAAAATGCTGATAGTTCTACCATAATCAACAACAATATCTATATTGTAAATTGTTGTGTGACAATTTAATATTTTCAGCAACTTGTTGGGCTGTCGCGTCCACAGATCTTGTGTGGACGGTCTGCATGATACATGGGTTCGAGTGGTCAGATTTACTATCCGCCCAGGAACTTGACGACCATTGCAACCCGAAGCTTCCGACGGATGAAAATTACCTAAAGGGATACAAAGTGAAACAGACTTTCAATTACATGCAGACCATTGGGTTGCATCGTGAGAAAGACTATAACCGTAGGATCTTTAATGCGATCATATTTATAGTCTTTCTCGCGATGCAACCCAATGGTCTGCATGTAATTGAAAGTCTGTTTCACTTTGTATCCCTTTAGGTAATTTTCATCCGTCGGAAACTTCGGGTTGCAATGGTCGTCAAGTTCCTGGGCGGATAGTAAATCTGACCACTCGAACCCATGTATCATGCAGACCGTCCACACAAGATCCATGGACTTGACAGCCCAACAAGTTACTGAAAATGGAGATACTATACACCACTTACCGTTTTTAATATTTTCTTAAATTGTTGTGTGAACAAGTAGTTATAAATCTTGGTTTTTTAAATCCATGGGCTAAGATCCCACTTGTTTAACAGTATCTTAATACCAAGTACATGACCAACACTTGTCTAATAACCCCATAAAGATCAGGCCACGTATAATTAAAATATCACTAGTTACCTAACCTACCTGGATTAATGCAGGCCAGATGGTTTATATGGAAATTGAGACAGTGACCCTGTGGATAAAAATTTTGTTTAGGCATATATATGTATTATTATGCCCGGTTTGGCTAAAAAAATAAGCCAAATTATTAGCCAATAAGCCAAATTAAAAATGCACATTGATTTGTGCTATTTCTTGGATTATTGCCAATAATTAATCTAGCTTAACTTTTTTGGCCAAACGCATTAATAAATAGTATTTTTCTTCCTGCATATAGGTGTGTTTCCTCTCCATATAAGTTGCAGGTTACGTTACCCACTTTAGTGCAAGTGTTGAATCGGACACCTTAGAATATTAGTGGTTGAATGATATAATCTCCAAATAATGAAATATTAGTGGTTGAATGATATAATCTCCAAATAATGAACTTCTCAATTTTTATGATAATATCCGGGTGATTCTATTCACAACCCTTCATTTACTCCATGTAACCCATTTTCTTCATGTAACCCACACTTAAAATTCCCTCAAACCAATTTACTCCATACAACCCACAAAATACACCTAAACTACCCTGTCTATGTTCGACATCCTCATGTCGAATATTATGTCTATATTCAACTTCCGAATGTCGAACTAGATACATGTGCATAAAATATTGTTGTTTTCGACAATAACATGTCGAAATATAATCATATTTTCAGCTTATTAATGACGAAATTTGTGAAATCAAACATGTGAATTTCGGTTAAGTGAAAAGTTTCAACATTGATATGTTGAAAAAGTTTACATATTTCGGGGTATGAATGTCGATGAGTTTGGGGGCATTTTGGTCTTCACACAATAATGAAACTGGAGGAGTTTTTTGTGGGTTACATGGAGTAAATGAAGGGCTGTGAATAGAATCACCCTAATATCCTACTAAATTGCTTGTTTGGTAGTACAGTAGAACTTTTGTCTTTTTTTCTTTTCTTTTTTTGCGCGTTTCTGAAAGCAAAAATAACAAAAAAATTTAAAACACTAACCCATTTTCGTGCTATGAATATCATTTTTGACAAATCTAAAACAATTTTTAGGATTTTAAAGTGACTAATGCTACGCCATTGTGGTTTATCAAATAAGTTTAAAGTATAATTCAGGATCTCATCTAGTTTGACAAACTAAATGGTTCTAATTATCAAAATAGGCTCGTCTTGATCCCCAAAATGCAATAACTTTGTGGTGCAGCCCCCTTTGTATTTGGGCTAATAGAATTGAAACAATGGTAGCATGCATCGAAAACTGGGCAAATTATTATTTTTTTAATCTTTTTATCAATTAGCTTTGTGCCTGTTTGATGCACGAGGGAAAATAATGCATTAGGTCTGTTTGATGCACGAGACAAAATAATGCACAGAGCTGGGTTGATATACAGGGTAGGAAAAATCACCAACTTTATTTTTTTTTTTTTTAATTATGTGCATTGAACCAACACGACGCTAATAAACAATTAGCAAATGGTGATTGGTGCATAATCAAAGTTGTTGTGTGAGCAAAACGGAACGGGGATGGCACTGTCCCTTCGGGAACAACATGAATGCTGGGCCAATCACGGCTGTCCGTGATCGGCCATAGACGGCTCAGAGCTATTCGGCGGCGGACGATTTAGATTTGTTTGGATAAGATGTGATCTGAGCCGTTCATAGTTGACCACGGAAGGCCATGATAGGCCAACATGCATGCTGTCCCCGAAGAGACAGCACCCACCCCATGTTCGAGCAAAACAGAGGAACTAATGGGGAATGGGATCTTATGGGTTAATAGGAATTTTGCTACCAGCACTTACTTTCAGCCCGACTTTCATCCCGAAATCCGACGTGGAATCCACTTTACATATTTTATAATTTCTCTTGAAAAGGACGTTCAAATTCTATTAACCGAATTTTGCTACCAGCACTTACTTTCAGCCCGACTTTCATCCCGAAATCCGACGTGGAATCCACTTTACATATTTTATAATTTCTCTCTCTCTCTCTCTCTCTCTCTCTCTCTTACTCCTTCCGTCCGTCCCTCTCAACTCTCTCTCTCTCTCTCTCACTCCCTGACTTCTCTCTCTCTTTCTCCATAACTTTCTCACTTTTTATTTTTTTCAAATGAAAATGTTCATAACTTTTATTTTTCATATCCAATGTTGAAAAAAAAATATATTTAAAATCTACTCGATGACATCTATCAAACAAGACCAATATTGAATATGTAATTATGTATGGGAAAAAATAATTTTTTTAGGCTCGTGAACATGTAAAAAACATATTTTAAAATACGTTGTCCAGTGATCTTGTAAAAAATTTGCAAAATTGGATAACTATATGTGATTGATAAAAAAAATTGGAAGATTGGATCAAGTACTTAAAGATATTCGATTGAGTTGAATAATGGAATGAATAGGCTCGTGAACACGGACGTTTTATTATTTAAACGTGGACGTCTTATTATGAATAGGCTCGTGAACATGTAAAAAACATATTTACATTTGGCCCAATTTTTTTTTATCAATCACTTATAGTTATCCGATTGAGCAAATTTTTTGGTTTGATAAAAACACATGTAAAGGCTCGTGAACACGGACGTTTTATTATTTAAACGTGGACGTCTTATTATGAATAGGCTCGTGAACATGTAAAAAACATATTTACATTTGGCCCAATTTTTTTTTATCAATCACTTATAGTTATCCGATTGAGCAAATTTTTTGGTTTGATAGAAATACGTTTTACATGTTCACGAGCAAATGTAAATATTCATTCCATTATTCAACTCAATCGAATATCTTTAAGTACTTGATCCAATCTTCCAATTTTTTTTATCAATCACATATAGTTATCCAATTTTGCAAATTTTTTACAAGATCACTGGACAACGTATTTTAAAATATGTTTTTTACATGTTCACGAGCCTAAAAAAATTATTTTTTCCTATACATAATTACATATTCAATATTGGTCTTGTTTGATAGATGTCATCGAGTAGATTTTAAATATATTTTTTTTTTCAACATTGGATATGAAAAATAAAAGTTATGAACATTTTCATTTGAAAAAAATAAAAAGTGAGAAAGTTATGGAGAAAGAGAGAGAGAAGTCAGGGAGTGAGAGAGAGAGAGAGAGTTGAGAGGGACGGAAGAGAGAGAGAGAGAGAGAGAGAGAGAGAGAAATTATAAAATATGTAAAGTGGATTCCACGTCGGATTTCGGGATGAAAGTCGGGCTGAAAGTAAGTGCTGGTAGCAAAATTCGGTTAATAGAATTTGAACGTCCTTTTCAAGAGTCATTATTTTTTTTCCCCCTTTGCTTTTAAGAAAATTAGCTTTCCCTTCCACTCGGTTAGTATCATTTTCACATTTCCAAGCAAAATGGCTAAACTTTTGATAATTATAAAATATAACTTAAGATTTGTCACACCTTTGCTTTCTGATGGCGTAATTTCTTCTTCCACGACCTCTATTTGTTTGGAAATTTTGACTTCTTTCCTCATTATGATATTGTCCTTGGCCACTACCACGTCCATATCCGCGTCCACATCCACCTCCATTTTGGGCCTTGTTTGAAGAACTTGCTTCAATGGCTCTTTCCTCCTCCCATTTTGGGCCACAAGATTTAAGACAAGAGTGAGAAAGTAGTTGCATTACACTGAGACTCAAACTTTTGCTTGATACAAAATGACTTGAACTCACTCATATTTATACTACTCCAAAGAAGATTCTAGACCTAGCTAGAGATATTTATCTTACAAAATGAGTCTTACAAAATAATATTTTTCTTACATTTTAGATTTAAACATGTGATTTATTTTTACAAAAATACCTAGATTCTTTTGCAAGGATATTTTAGATCTTTTAGAAACTAGATATTTCAGAACTTCTAGAAATTAGATTTTTTTATACCAATATATCTTCAACTTTGGGCTTCTTTATTGGGCTTGTCTTGGGCTTTAGCTTCTTGGGCCAAAATATCAAATCAAGGTTATGCTTCAACAACCTATTCAAATGGTGACTCGCAGAATTATTATTAAAGTATAATACCTCAAAAGAGTTTTAAAACTTATACTGTAAATTCCAACACCAACAATGTTATGTAACTCTTCACACAAGTCTAGCACATTAAGGAATTTTCCACTATTTCTATTTTCTAGTTTCTAAAATATTTTGCAAGCTTCCAAAAGTCCCCTCATCAGTTTCATTTTGATTTTGTTCATCTGTAGTGAAAGCATCCTAGAGAGTTCTTGAACAGGAGAGAAGCCTTTGAAAGATTCTAGAATTGGAGAATGTTCTAGCATATCTTGGCAAGTTTTAAACTGCAATACAAAGGGAGCCCTTGTAGACTTAGTATATTACTAGAATATTTAATCCCTTAGATTTGTTAAATTATGTATTTAACCCCCGATTTTTTTTTTTGAAAGGCAAATTTTTTTATTGATCTTTGAAACGAAACAAAGACAAAAGGACAAGGGTTGAAGGCATTATATCCAAGCAAAGCAAAAACAATCCTACGCCCACCCGAGACCTAAACCCGAGGTTAGCAAGAAACCAACCAAGGGAACACCTGATGGGACGAGCCCAAAACACCCAATGGTCTAGGCCCAAAAGCCATACCAGATAAACAATACAAAACCAACACCAAATGGCCTAAGCCCAGTAAAGGGCATGCCAAATACACAACAAAGCCCCCGATTAATCTTGCCTAGCCGCCAAATTCTCCAATTCATTCCCCCGAGCTGCTTAATCCCTCCCAGCAGCCCAATTTTGCAATAACTCAGCCTAGCTCCCCAATCTTGCCCCACGGCCTAGTCGATTAGTAGCTGACTAGCAAGTGCACCAGACCATGTATATCTCATTTTTAGCAATAATAAAGAGTGCTTTTACAAAAAAGAGCTTGCACTAGACTTGCCAAACCAAAAGGCAAAATACATTTTGTCAGAGAGGCTCGGTACATCTACCTAGCCACTGTTCACAAGAGATTGAATAGTTTACTGTATTTTTTGTACCTCTCTCCTTGTTCCACACCCTCTCTCTTCTTCCAGTTTTCATTCTATATTAAAATACTATTAAAAGAATTATATTTTAATAAGGGATAAGTAAATTTAGAAGGTGTTGGTGGAGTTTGAGAGGAAAATGGGGCAAGGTAAAATGGATTTTGATACTGTTGAAGAGCATTTTTTACTATCTATTGGTGCACTTGCTCTAAAGTCCTAGCGACTGACTAATCATCCCGCCACCTAATTCATTGTCTAGGTCCCTAGTCGAGGCGGCAAACCACCGACTAGCACCTACGCAGTCACCTAGACCAATTTTTAGAACACGTCACTTGTACAATTTTTTTTCGGTTTGTAAGAACATTTAAGTTATGAAACATTGTAGATACCCACTATATACTAATCCGTCCGCGGTTTGTAGTTTTTCGTAGATATTTTAATACTCGATTAGCCGCATGCCAATGTGTTGAGAGTGTGCCTTGAATTTTGGCTTTTTCGGAAGAGGTGTACAGTTTCGTCGCGCTCCGTATGCTGTCAGGATTTCAAGGAGGTTTCTGGAAAAGTCGCCTGGGTGGGTTTTAGGGCTGCCCGGGCGGTTTTGACAGTTTCGAAGTTTTTCGGCACTTTTCTAGAAATCCCACCCGGCGGTTTTGGCCGGGCGGAAATCCCGCCTGGGCGGTTTTGTTCGAGTTACACACGGATTTAGGTGGGTGACACGTTTTGATGGGTTTTAACCTAATTTTTCTGTAGTTTCTTATATAAAGCAATGTTGAGGGCTTTTAGAGTTGCATCCTTTGGCTATTACTCTCATATTTGTGGCCTCTCTAGAGTTACGGATCATAGTCGGCTCTTTGTATCTCTTTTTCACAATTGATAGTGAACTCTCTCTCTCCTCGCCCGTAGAAGTACCTCAATCTTGGGGAAACCACGTATATCTTTGTGTCGTGTGATTGCTTGTTGTTTTGTTTACTTTCTCCTAACTTAGTCGCATTCATAGCGTTTGTTACAAGCACAATGGACATTACTCGAGTTGTGGTTATGCTTGCTTAGTTTACCCACAACGTATGCAATGACCCCGTTTGCTACGACATATAAGTTAGCCTTTTACATTACAGCTTTTAGATAATTAGCTTAAATAAATTAAAATAAGTTGTAAATTTTTTTGTTACAGCTTTTTATAAGTTGTAAAGAAAAGTTTATTCTGTTTGCTTGAATAAGCTGTCAAATAATTTTTTGATATAGTGAATGCATAGATTGCTCATAAAACTTGACTAAGAACAACTTATTTGCTTTAGGATTCTTTTACCCGTTCATATTTTAACAACTTAAATAAGCACAAAAAAAAAAAAAAAAACTTCAAATTGGAGCTTAAAATAATCAGTTTTTAGGGGACAAAAAAGCTATGAAAGTCAAATAAGTGATTATTCATACTCTATTGTTAACAAACGCCCGCCATAAGTTTGATTATGTGGTAGCAAACAAGTCAAATATCTAGTCTCTTACAGGTCATGACATAAATCAATCTGTCTAGATTAAAATTGTGATACAACTCTTCCAGTACTAGAATACAACTGAACATATGAGTCAAAAGGTGTGCATATTGTTGTGCTGTCGAAGTGATCAAAATTCTTTCAGATTTTCTTCATTTAATGAGAAGTGGTTAAGAACAAAATTTCCCTTTCGTTTCTTAATTCGGATGTTCAGAATTACAACAGCTGCATCTATAGCTTTCATAGTAAAACTAGATGAAAGATTATCATTAGACTTTAAATGCTCTCTAGATCAATCCAATCCATTCGCATATCATTCACATATATAAATATGCGGTAGAGCTCTTGGATGTCTCACACTGCATCTCCGGATCAAGTCCTCTTTTCCCTCTCCCCCCACGTAAGAGATTATAAATGACGAATAAAAAAAAAATTGATTAGACCTTGATTACTAGTATTTACTGTATGCACACTTATCAGATTAGTGTATTCTAAACCCGTTTAGTATCATCACTTTATTGAACTTTTCATGCCACTATTTATGCAATTGTTTAATTTTGTAAATAGACTTAGCAAGGTTGCGTACTTTGTGTTCTTGACCTACACAACAAACAACGAACTCTTCCAATTGCTTCATATGTATCTCTTCATCTAATTCACCATGTAGTAATCTTGGCCGTTGGATCTCATCCAACGGCTGTGGGAGAAAATAGAGCTCGCGGGTCATGAATCGGGTAAAAAGCGTTCGTGGGTCAGGGCTACGGGTCATATCCAATACCAGGTCACACTCCTCCCTCATTTAAAGTTCGAAACTCAGAGAATAGAGAGAGAAGCGATTCATGCGATTCTCCAGACGATGAACGACGATCCACTTCTTCCCCCATCTCCAGGTCTCCTCCTCTCTCTCTCTCTCCCTCTCTCTCTCTCTCTCTAACCAGACTTGTTAAAACCCTAGTTTTAATTCGTAGCGAAGCAATCGAAGCAAGCTCTGCGAGAAAATCAATCTTATCCATCTCCATCAACCAGGTCTCTCTCTCTATCTCTCTCTCTCTCTCTCTCTTGCACTCTCGATCCATCTCTGTTTCTCGTTTTCAATTTATTTGAAAAATCGAAAACCTAGTTTTTGAAAAAACCCTAGATCGGGTTTCAATATTAGTTTTTTCAAAAACCCTATTCTGTGTTGCTGTTGCACAACCTTTGTCACACAAATTCATGGCCTAACAGTCGTGGGTCCCTCGTTCTTTGTTTACCCTGTGTGAAATGAACTTTCTTGTATGCAGTATGCAGCTTTTCCCCGATTATAATGAGGAGGTTTCTATGACATTAGTTTGGTACCAAAAGGCTAATTTGAAGCCTCACTGTTGGAAGTGTATTGTATGTCAAAAATTAATGTCTCATTGTATTCATTGACTTTGATGGTTAAGCTTCTGTTGGAATTTAGCATTTTAGTTTACCTTCAGTTTGATTGCTAATTTGAAGCCTATCTTTCATGGACTGGTCTTGTTTCCCATTTGCTCAATGATTTTTTGTTAGATATTTGTTTTGGTAATGGCTAGTGGGTTGTTTTGTCTAAATAGAGAATGCATCAAGATTGCCATACATGAAGATTGCTTTTTACCGCCTCTAATGCGGTCATGACAAAAATCTGTCTATTATGGGTTGCATGACATGGCTTCTTCGTAGTTGGTACTGCATTGCCTTGTATTGGGAAGTGCTCAATTCAATGTTGACTAGGTCAAAGCTTCGCTCATTGATCCTTATCCTCATCCATATACTGTCATAGTATTCAAAGTCTAGATCTTTAGTCCCTTTCCCTCATTTGTCATTTGCTAGATTGGTAGATTTCTTTAATTTAATTGCTAGAATCAATTGGTAGAATACTTTCTTTTCTTGCTTAGCCGATAGATTTCTTTAATTTTCCGCGGTTCATCAATTGGAATTGGGAAGCCATTTCGTCGTCCTCCTCTCCCTCTTCAACCTCCACGTTGAATACCCTACTTGTAATTGTGGGAAGCCCTCCCCCTTGAGGAAGTCAAAGACTAAAGAAAATCCAGGAAGGAGATTCTTAGGCTGTGGCAACTATGAGGTAATAAATTACCTTTGTTATTGTGAATGGTAAATAATAAAATGTACTTTTGAATTTGATTGTTATGCTATCGTAGAAAGGGAAAAAAAGTTGCGAATACTTTTATTGGATTGACCCAGACCCTAAAGAGAAACAAATGGAGGACAAAATTGATAGTTTAGAAAGTGAAAAACGTGCTCTACATTTGAAGTGTCAAGAACATGTCGATTGTTTGCAAGAATTAGTGAAAGAGAACAAGAAGCTCAAGAAGAAGTTGATGTCGGTAGAAGGTGCAGTGGTCTCCTACAAATGGAAGTGTATGTTTCTTCTATGTATATGCATCATCTTGTGGTTAACAAGGAAGACTGTAATTGTTGGAAATGGCAAGTATCTGCCATGAAGTTGTAACTGTATTTTTTTGTTTTTTTGAAATTGGTAAGGTTATTGGCTTTTGCACTATTAGGGTGGTTATGAAGGGTAGGTACATTGGTGATTGGATTGCATCATTTGGCTGGAAGGGCCTTGATCAATTTCAGTTATGTAATTGTAGTTGTTTTGTGGTTCATGGAATTACTTAATTAAAAAGCCAAGCAAATCCTGTTCATGCATGTATGCTCAAGTAATTTTTAAAACAATGGAAGTTGATACATGTCCTGGATACCATAGCAAAAACTGTATAGGTTATACAGTAGGAACACCCCACTTGATACATTTGAGGACATTGTAGTTAATTCAGCCATGCCTAGAGCAGCACAAAAGCTACAAAAGCTACAATTGATCTCAGGGTAGAGTATCGTTTGCTGCTATTGTGACAAGTTATGGTCCGAACTATATTGCTTTCGGGATTAATTTGTAATTGGAGATGGAGGAACAACTATTAGGATATTTTGAAAATAAAGGATGAAAACCAATACTGCTTGTTGAAAGGTGAAGGGCATATAGATTGGTAGTGGAAGGAGAAATATCTTTCCATATTGGGCTAATAACTCATAAGCTTGACAAATTTGCAATAACAAGGTACATCAAAAGACTGCTGATAGGTGGTTGAAATGGCATCTGTACTCAATGCGAAAGCTGCATAGGATTTTGGAACCATTTGGAAATGGAGAGTTGTCAAAGATTCATGTTTAGCATCCTGCTGCTTTGTTACAATTGAATCAATGTGATGATGCAAACTCTTCTATTTATAGAGTACAATACAGAAAACCCATGATTTGCTAAATTACTTCCAAACAATTACAGAAATCACAATGAATTCATAAGTAATGCGTGGGACACCAACCCAAAGCACAATGAATTCATAACTACGGGTTCAATAACAGATAAATGAACAAGCTTCATTCTCAAAACAAGGAACAAGCTTCATTCTCAAAACAGATACAGAACATAGCAAGGCATCACATGCCATTTTAAATCTAAAAACAGATACAGAACAAGCTTCATTCTAAATCAAGAAACTGTAACACAGTACCACGTAAGTACAGTATATGTCTTTAATAAAAAAACCCTGTTCGTAGCCACCAAATACAGATTCAACAGAAAAAAAATATGATAAACAGTGATTGATCCCAGTGACGACATCCAGTGAGCAATTGACTCCAGTGAGAAATTGACTGATCCAGTGAGCAATTGACTCCTATGACAAATTGACTGATCCATTGAGCAACCGACTCCTGTGACAAATTGACTGATCCAGTGAGCAATTGACTGATCCAACTTCTGGATTGCCACAATCCAAAGCACCAACAATAATCATACACTCTTAGTCATTACTAATTACTACAGCAACAAAAAGCAAGTAATCAATTCTATTTTCAGTCCACAAATAACATGCATAGTCCATAAATGAACAATTTCAGTTATGAATGAACACTTACAATCTTCATCATAGTCCATGCTTTCATCATCGTCGTCCTCGTCCTCGTCATTAATTTGTGATGCTTGCGAAGACCTACGGCACACAAAAAATAAATTACTACATTTAACATTTGAAAAATTAATGTACAAGTGAAGTATGAATTTCGTTTGGGACAATTTCGTTTGTCATGCGAAGCTCCTACTTCCCCGCAACAGTGACGTCTCTTCTTTTTGTTCACACTCTTCTCTTTTCCTCCCTTTAGTCTTTAACCACTACCCTTTGGCCTAGCAACATTTGGTTCTTTCAAACTACAATCTGCACTTCCAAGAGGAATAGAAACTTGAATACCACTCTCTTCGCCATCTTCCCCCCTACTTTGCTTCAAGGCAGCAAGCTTCTTTTCAACAAAATCCAAAGCTTCATTGTAAATTTCACTTCCCTCTTCAGTTAATACGGCTTCATCAATTACATTAGAGGAACGAAGGAACAACTTACTTTGCCTCATTAACACTGAAGTGTCACAAATTTCTTTACTCCCTCCACCCGAGTCTTCTCTAACTCTCCCAGCTTTTGCAGATTTTGTCCGCCGCCTTAAGATGTAATTGTCAGGTAGTTTTCTAATATGCATGAAATTGAAGTACGCCAAAATTTGTCGACATGCAATCCCGTCAGTTTCAAACATCTTACAACTGCAAGCTACATAGTTTGATGACTTCTGTACCAACACCTCGCGACCCTTTGGAGCATTCTCCACATCCCTCTTAACATTATACAAGCGTCGATGTTCATCCTCAAATGTTAAAGTTACCTCATATGCCAAGAGTTGATGGATTTCATCTTGAAACTTGTAAAACATTTTTCGTGTATAAATTTGACTCATTGTCTCCTCCATGCCCCATAGGGTTTTCAAGACTGGCTTCTCATTGATGTCTTTGTGATCCAAATCCAATTCATTATGACGTAAAGTTGCAAGTGCCCTTTCAAACCAGGTGACAAAATCCCACAAAGAATTATGCGGAGATAGATACCTCTTGAAGAAAGCATGTGAAATTTCTACCCGTTGGCTGCTAGTCATGTGGGCAGAAAACATATGGTTCATGTAAACCGGCACCCATCTCTCACGAATTGTGTACATGCCATTTAACCATTCATTGGAAGTTAATTTAGCTTTCTCCACTACTTGCACCCATCTTGCTTCAAACTCTTCTCGGGTTTCGGATTTCCATATGCAACTTTTGAACTCATCATAATGTTCTTTATAAGATATTGCACCTAATTTTTCTGAAAATTTGTTCACAATGTGCCATATGCAATACTTATGATGAGTGTTTGGAAGAGTACTAGCAATTGCCTTTGTCATTGCAGAATCTTGATCGGTAATGATCATCCCACCGGGGGGGGGGGCTGCTGGCGTTGCTTTCAACCATTGTTGGAAAAGCCATTCAAAAGAACTAGTGAGTTCATTATTTAAAAAGGCACACCCGAAAAGAGTTGTCTGCCCATGGTGATTAACCCCTAATAAAGGTGCGAACATCATTTGATTTCGGTTTGTCATGTAAGTGGTATCAAACACCACCACATCCCCAAAGTATTGGTACGACTTCCTACAAGTGGCCTCAGCCCAAAAGCAATGATGCAATTCCCCCTCATCATCTTCCTTAATCGCATATGTGAAAGCCGGGTTCTTTTTTTGTTCAAGCTTAAAATATTCTAACAACATGTTGGCATCTTGTCCCAATAACTCTTGCCTCATATCCCTTTGAACGTTATAAAGGTCTTGCTGTGAACATCCTACATTTTCTATGCCCCCGGATTGCATAGCTAAAATACTCATTTGTTGGCACGTTGGCACATTTGCAGTGGATAATTGTTGTGTTAAAGCCTTTTTGGCATTGGACACTTGATAAGTCCCCAATATTGTAGATAACCGGGGCTTATCTCGCTCATTTAATCCACGCACACGCGTGATTTCGCGCTTTATTTGGTTGATATGCGTGTAGTGGTGTTTTTGAGAGTTACAAGTTTAACACGCTAAATAAGCGTGTGTTGAGCGCATTGAAAATCGTTCCAAGTTATCGAGGGCCGGCACGTCAACACCGGGCCTCAAGAGCGAAGGAATGACGATTCGGCTAAGGCCCGGGAATTCGAAAAGTCACCAAGTCCAGCCAATGCATTGGAAGGCGTGCCGCACGCTCACATGGACTCCCGGTGGTATCCGGGAGTGAAGGAGCACCTCCCCCGAGGGTCGCACAACTCATTTAAGTGTTTTGGAGGAAGTCCGGAGGCACGCAATCCAATGGGAGTGATCAAAGAGGTCAAATTCAAGTCAAGATAATTCCGGACTGATCCGGAATTATTCTGGACCGATCCAGATTTGCCCAAAGTTTTCCATACGATTCCGGACCGATCCGGAATTATTCTGGACCGGTCCAGAATTGCTCCGAACCATTTTTTTTTGCACTTTATGCACTTTCTATTAATGGCAAGTTTATGGTTGTTGTGAGGGCTTTATTGGATATTTTGTAGAGAGAGAAAGGGAAGACTATATGGGGCTCTCTCCTCTCTCCTTCTCTCACACACCTTCTCTTTTATTTTTCTTAGTTTTTTTTTGCTCTCCCCTCTCTCCTCCATTGGAAAGAGTTTAAGCTCTCTCTCTCTAGAATACTCAAGTAAGTACTAAGTTCCCATTAGTTTGTCGTTTACTAATGTTGTAGTTACTCGTTGGATCTCTATATAAATCAAGTTTGTTTTCGTTTTTATCAGTTAAATTGTATTTTCCATTTTTTAGTCATTTCCTTCTTAAACCTTAGTTTTTACTTGTTGTTTGTGATTTTCTGAAGGCTTAAAGTTGTAGGCAAGCTTAGGAACTTTGCTAAAAATCAGTTTATTAAGTTGCATGTCATGTTCTTTATTTCCTTTGCAAAATTAGGCATGTCTTTCTTAGTTATGATCGAGTAGTCGTTTTAGGCTCGGTCATGGGGTGATTAGCACTCCATGATTTAGGTTTAATTCATTCTTCTCGCCAAATTGCAAACACTTCTTGTTTAATAAAGTCACAGGTTCATCTTTATGTATCAAAATTTGGGTTTGTTAATCTCATTGATCTCTCGTGGCCGAGGGTTAATTCACCTAGGTACGGGTGACGCTTTGGGCGATGTCAATCTAAAAGTTTGTCTAATTGGCTCAAGAACCCTAAACTTTATCGAACATCATTTCTAGTTCAAAGAGTTAGGATCAATTTTATGTACCAAAGTCTAGGTTTGTTAATCTTTTTGATCTCTCGTAGTTAAGGGTTGATTCTCCTTTTCACGTGTGATGCTTGGAGCGATGTCAACCTAGATGTTTGCCAAATGGTTACAAGAATCCTAATCTTAACAAGAGAGGAACGAATTAGCCTAAGTTATGGTTGTTAAAATCCCCTAGACTTTGCCTTAGTTTAATTAGATTAGTTTTTTAAATCTTTCGAGTCGTTCTCGAAGTTAAGAGAATTCCACCAATCAAATCACAAACTAAGTTTGCCACTTCAAGGCCAAAAACCTACACTTGCAAGACAACTCTCACGCCGGGTGCGTTCGGTTTCTGTGGATTCGACCCGATCCTACCGGTTTTGATGCTACGCGATACCTAAACCCTACGCTTGGGGAAACAACATTTGATATACAATCCAAGGTCGCAAGCAACACTTCCCGGTGAGAATGCAACAAATGCACCCTCTTTGGTGTCGTAAGAGGGTGGTTATGACCCTCGAAAAATTGGGAAACAACAAACCCCACACCTGACTTGTCTTTAACAACTGATAGTTTTGCACCACAACCCTCTCTAGTAAGCCCCCGTCTCCGTGTCCTGGGTTCAAGATTGTTTGCCTTAGTTTTTCTCACCCTTTCTTTGTAACTACAATACTTCTTCCTAATTATTTGATTGTCCCTACTCTTCTTGCTAGAGTTAATTTGCGTACCAAATCCTCCCTCTCTAGCATAATTGTTGTAGAAGGTCTGAACCTCGTCTAAAGTGTCAAAATGTTGCCCAATTTTCAGGTATCAACTCATTTTTAACTTGAGGAGTGTAAACTTGTTGAGAAGAATTAGCAGAAGATGATTGACACAGTGGTTAACAAGTTGACGGTGAGCATATTTCTGTATCATCTATTGGACACTCCATTCTAGAAAGAAAAACAAAGGTAAATTTAAAAATAAGTGAATAAATGCAACATCCAAAAAAAAAAAGGAAAGTGTCAAGATTTGAACGTCTACTAGGTTGTACTTCAAGTTCATCAGTACAAGTATGAGATGCAGCAAAAGAAAAAGTAGAACCAAATGATTATGATCAGCAGAAACAAAAACAGAACATACTTATCTGGCAGTAAGGCAGATCTAGCTGCGACAGAATCAGTAAGCCAACTGATGTTGAGTATATAGGCCTTCACTGTGCAGCCATGCAAGAACTCGGTTGTTTCTAGTTGCTAAAGACAAATGAAAAAAAAAATTTAAGTATGACATTAGAAACTCAAACAAAAACTAAGAATTAAAACTGGATCTGCCTTACTCAAATAAAAACTAAGGGGAACCACAACACAATAGATGTAAAACAGAATTTTGCTATGTCAAACAATAAACCTTTAAAGTTCAACATATTTTGTCCCAATAGTCGTTTTGTATATTGCTTCTTATGTTTATCTAATGCATGCCAATATACAAAGTACAATTAGCCAGGTTATTGGCTAGGCACTTGGAGCTTCTGTACATGATATGCAAACATCAAATTGACAGAAATTGGCCTATCAAGCAGACATAGAAATTTCGAACATCAAGCAAACATAGAGCAAATCAAGTCACAAAAGCAAATCAACTCACAAGTCACAAACAAAAGCAAATCAAGTTAGAAGTCACAAACATAGAGCAAATAAAGATAGCCTAAATTTCTAGTCCACACTCCCGGAAATAAGGAAAAAAGGGGATTTTTTTGTGTTGCAAATTATTTTTGGAAAATCCGATCCGTCCAATGTGTTCAGAAAGTGTTTTCAAGGGTCCACGCGGAAAATCTTCAAAAAAAAATACTGGGAAGGGCTTGATCCAAGCAGTTTTCACAAAAAATGTAAATATATATTTTTTGCGAAAACTGCTTGGATCAAGCCCTTCCCGGTATTTTTTTTGAAGATTTTTCGCTTGGACCCTTGAAAACATCTTCTGAACACATTGGACGGATCGGATCGTCAAAAAAAATTTTGGATCATGAGGTGCGGAAATTAAAAGTCCAGATGTGAAGCAAACCCAATAAAGATAAACATAGAAATCGGGCCAAAAATCAGCAAAACAACTACAGTATTTTTCAAATCCGTAACTCAAAAACCCTAAATGAAACATCAAAAAATCTCGAACAACGAGGAGTCTGATTCGAGATAGAGACACAGAGTGAGAGAGAGAGAGAGAGAGAGAGAGAGAGAGAGAGAAAGAGAGAGAGACCTGGTTGATGGAGATGGATAAGATCGATTTTCTCGAAGAGCTTGCTTCGATCTGCTTCGCTACGAATTAAAACTAGGGTTTTAACAAGTCTGAATCGCTTCTCTCTCTACTCTTTGAGTTTCGAACGTGAAATGAGGGAGGAGGGTGACCCGGTATTGGATATGACCCGTTGCCCTGACCCGCGAACGCTTTTTACCCGATTCATGACCCGCGAGCTCTATTTTCTCCCACAGCCGTTGGATGAGATCCAACGGCCAAGATTAGAAGTCCGGATTTTTTTTAAATACAGGCTACCTGACCTGAAGGGAATTGTATATATATATATATATACACACACACATACACATGCAAGATTCCTATGAGGGCTCCCTCACAAAAAAAAAAGTGCGGAAAAACAGTCGTGAGCCGTTGGATCACGTGAAGAGCATAGCATAGGCTCCAACGGCCCACAACTGTTTTCCCTCACTTTTTTGTGAGGGAGATATATATATATATATATATATATATATATATATATATATATATATATGTGTGTGTGTGTGTGTGTGTGTGTGTGTGTGTGTGTGTTCCACTTCCTATCCGGGCTCTGGACTTCCGGACCTTCGTGATCCGAGCATTTTTTTGACGATCCAAACCGTTCAATGTGTTCAGAAGGTGTTTTCAAGGGTCCACGCGGGAAATCTTCAAAAAAAAAAAAAATACAGGAAGGGCTTGATCCAAGCAGTTTTTCGCAAAAACTGTAAAAACTGCTTGGAACAAACCTTTCCCGGTATTTTTTTTTTGAAGATTTCCCGCGTAGACCCTTGAAAACACCTTCTGAACACATTGGACGGTTCGCATTTCCCCAAAACAATTTTTAACGTAAAAAAATTACATTTTTTCTTATTTACAGGAGGTCCTTACTAGAAAATTTGCCTATATATATGTAGTTAGGGTTTGAGGTAAACGTTTACACACTAACTACTCCTATTTTCTTGAATTTCTTCTCAAATCTCCAACTCCAGACAACATTGAACAGCCGCCGTACCCACACCCATAGCCACCATTCTCACCGACTCTGCGACTGCGACTCACCGGGCTCTCTCTCTCTCTCATCAGTCGTCTCCCTCTCAAGTCTTGATCTCTCATCGCCCTCTTGATCTCTCATCTATTTTCTTGTGATGTTAAGGGGTTATGGGTTCGAGTTTCATACATTTTGGAATTTCCTCGAATCCCCGTTTTGGATCTCCGTTCTCCATTTGGGGCGGGGATGGAGGAAAGAAAATGATCCCCATTGGGTATAGGAGCGGGGACAGGGACATGGACGGGGGAGGGATTCGGAGATCGAGGGCGGAGATAGCAGTCTCCGGCCCCGCTCCGTCCCCATTGCCATCCCTATATGTAGCATTGACACTTCTAGAGGTCGTCGTGTCCCCGCATGGGACACAGGGACATGTATTGGACACGCCACGTGGTGTTTCCCTTAAATTAAATTATTTTTTGGAGGGGGACACTCGGAGGACACGGCATGGACACACGTGTCCATATCTACACGCTTTAACTCCCAGAATCTCACTCTCTCTCCTTTCCTCTCTCTCAATGTATATACATGTATGTGTGTATATATAAGTATGTACTGGTACATCTTTGATGTATATAGCTCCGCAGATGCGTGTGTATATCTTACATGTGTATATGTAGTGCATAACAAAGTAAATATTTTACATATCAATAGAAAAATGTATATATTTATGTATATATGTTACTGCATATTTATATAATATATTAAAATTCTCGTGTCCGTGTCCGTGCTACATAGATTAAGAACTATCTATATGGCTTTCTCTATCCCTCTTGTGTTTTCTTCCTCTTCCCCTTTATTCTTGCCTGTTTTTCTTACTCTCTCTAAATGGATAAAGCTTTGTAGTATGGATTGTACACAGGGACAGATCCAGGACTACACCCTAGTAGGGGCATCTTATTAATTATAATCGTGGAATTTTTTTTTTTGTCAATGATCTTGCTAAATTAAGACATTCATTATGGGCTATAAGTTTATACAGAAAATTGGCCTAAAGGCCAAGTTTGGGACTTTAAAGGATGTTTAGTCCAGTCTAATTTATTTTAATGCCTCTAATACATTGAAGTAAAATATTTGTTGATTCAAGGACAATACTAGACAAAAATACCCTTAATGGTAAAAAAATATATTACAAAACGTAAGCTAGACCGTCACTTTTCTATTGCTGGTGATTGACTTTACCCGTGAAACTGCTCATGCGTGAGTGGCATTCACCTGCTGCTGTTTAAGGCACGTGCAAACCAATTGAGGGAGGGATTAATGACCCACCCGTCACTTTCCCGTCAATTTCTCTCTCTCTAGACCCACCCGTCACACACACACTCTCTCTCTCTCTCTCTCTCATGCGTGAGTGGGACAAAATTAACTTTATCTCTCTTTAATTTTGGGGTTGGGTTCAATTTTGGGTCTAATTTTAGAAAGTTTAGACTCTTTGGGGTAGGGTATAGTGGGTTTCGGCACTTAGGGTGCACTTTCCAAATATAGGGTTTTAGTGGTTTAGACACTTTCATAGGGTACCCTAGGGTTTAGGTTTATGCACTTTCATTAGGTTTGGGGTTTAGGCACTTTCACAAGGTTTGGGAGATTTAGGCACTTTCATAGGCTAGCGGGGGCATTTTTTGAATGTGTAGGTGATTTGTCCTCTTGGCATTAAAAAATTAGTTTGTGTCATATTTCCGTAATTAACTCATATATCATGTCCTTGTCGAAGGAAGACCCAAGTTTATAATGCATATTTTTTATAAGGAAATGATCAAAAAATGAGCACTCTTGGAAAAAACTTTTAGAGTATGGTTTACCTTGACATTGATAAGTCTTTAGAATGATTGAAATGGTTTTTATTGATGACTTTTTAAAAAATATTTCCCCACGACGGTTAAAAATAAAGAAAATCAGAATATAAATATTCAAATAAACAAATAATTTATAAACCAATAATTATAAATGAACCGACAAAGAAAGTTAAAGCACAAAATTAACTCGATATTTTTATTTTTGATGTATATACGCGTATGTATACTAAATATAGCATTATATTACATAATTATGCTTAATATATACTACCTCTGTTCATTTTTAATTGACCCATATCGGAATACGTACAATTTCAAACACCTAAAAAACATATTTCTTTATATAATTTTTTATACCAAATTAAAGTGCTCATTGAGTACTTTAATTTGATGCAAAAAATTTAAAAACATGCTACGGAAATGCATTTTTTAACGGCTACAAAAATACACGTTTCGCAAAGGTATCATTTAAAAAGGATATATATATATATATATATATATATATATATATATATATATATATATTTGTTCGAGCGGGGTCACGTGCCCCTTTGGATCCGTCCCTAATTGTATCCAATATAAGTAATAACGTTATTTATTGACTCTAAAAAAGTCTAAATTAAAAAATAACGGGAATGAATGAAATTATTTTGTTTTTATTTGCAGATAAGATGATGGCCCTGCTTGTTTCCACTTAAATAAGCTAAGAATGGCTTTTTCTGAATTGAAAGTCTACATTGCCCTTGAAATTTTTGCTCGTATTTTTCTTTTGTTGGCTAAACTAAAAACTTTAATTGGTTTCACGAGTTAACTTTATGGCAATTCAAAAGTTTTTGTAATTCTATTACACTTGATTTAAGGCATCATTGTTGCAGTGCTGACGAGTGATTTCATTCAAAATTTTTTGAGGTAATTAAATAATCATCCACTTTTTGGGAGCCTTGTACGTTTTAATCCCAGTCACTATTCATACTTATGTTTCCATCCTCTTCTTGTATGAGTTACCGGTTTTGCCCTTGCTATGACATACATAATCAAAATAATGTTGTATTGCTGGAAATTAGGGAGTTTTAAAAAGGTAGGGATATCTTTGTTTCCATGTATAACTGATTTCTTAATTTTGGATAGTTAGGGATTTCAAATTGAGATGATTTGATTTCAATTTTTAACTGAATCCTTGATTACCGCAAATATGAAAATTAATGATTAGTGGGGTGGAAATTCAAAATTAGTGGGGATGATTTCAATCCACACTAATTTGATTATGGTAAAAATAACCAATAATAAATAAAACATGGTAAAATGCATTTCCATAGCAGTAACATGGTTAATTCAAACGACTTTTTACATGACTCCATGATAAAAACTTGTTCGACTTGTTTACCACAAATTTCAATGATCATGGTAAAATCTTAGCATCTTTCAAAGTGAATGATGAACCAAAACTTGTTGTTTTTTGAACAAATTTTTATCAGGCCACCATTTAAATCCAATGGTACATTCCATTATGAACCAAAATGAAAATGAATGAGACTGAACTTGGTTATTTGTTATTTGTTATTGCTATATCGACTCTTGGCAAAAACTTTTTCAAAACATGTTGTAATGATCATGGTAAAAATTAAACAATTAAATAGAGAAAAATGGTAAATCTGATTCCTAGATTATTAACATGGCTAATTCGTAGGACTTGTTATATTGAATACCATGGTAAAAAACTTTTCAATGATTATGGTAAAAATAACCAATAACAAATAAAACATGGTAAAATGCATTTCCATAGCAGTAACATGGTTAATTCAAACAACTTTTTACATGACTCCATGGTAAAAAACTTGTCGACTTGTTCACCACAAATTTCAATGATGATGGTAAAATCTCTACAACTTTCAAAGTGAATGATGAACTAGAACTTGTTTTTTGGACCAATTTTTATCAAAGCCACCATTTAAATTCAGTGGTATATTTTTCATGAACCAAGATGAAAATGAATGAAACTAATGACAAAACAGTAAACCACAACTGGGTAATGCATGTTAGTACCACACCAATCTCACACCCTAACTCAAATCCATTGATCGAACATATTTGGAAAAAAAAAAAAAACAAGGAAACTGTACAACAAAATGCATACACAAAATTATAGGCGAAATTAAACATGCCAACTATTGGGTAATAGAGTGACTAAAGATCACATCCTCGCCTGCTGTAACCGTAGAATTGGCAAAAAATACATACTACAGTTGCAACGGTTACATCAAGAAACAAAAAACATGGTGTATAGTTCTCAATACACACTTACAATGTCGTACCATTACACTCCGCCGGTGTATCCTATTTCCAATTCTCCAAACTAATTGAACAAGTCAGAAAAACGATGAAGACGGGACCCAATCGGAAAGTTGACGGAGAATTTATGGAGCACGTCGACGACGCCTTGTTCACCGAGAAAGAGGACTGTCGACGGCGACATTGGACCGCAATGGCAAAGGTTTTGATCGGCAATTTGGAACCGCTTGAAGTTTTCTGGTGGTGGGTGAAGGTTTTCGATCGGAGCATTTTTCAGGACTTAAAAAGGACTGTCGATGGGTGAAGGTTTTTGATCGGAGAATTTTTTGGGAATGAAAAAGTACTACCGATTGATATCTTCTTCTACGGTTTAAATAAGGAGGCAGAACGATGGCGACATTTGAGGGATTTTGATCTATCCCAAATTCCTAAATTAGTGCTCCACTTCTCTGGAGTATTGAATTTAGTGATTGGGGTTTATCCCAATTCCCTTAAGTGCAGTCCAGGACATCCTAAATTTGAAATTAGTCCTTACTACTTCCTACTATTAGCAACATTTAATTTAGTCCTCAATCCGATTTTCTGTTATATATTATACATTTATATATAAAGGGCAATTTCGGGTTCATTTGAATCTCAGGGATGGAAACATAATTCCTAAAAACGCTCAGGATGATTTTCTAATTCTAAGTGAATAAAATGATAATTAGTTAAGTGCCCCAAATTTTTTTTATATGGATGCATTTACTATTAATGTTAGTTGCCTTATTATTTCTAGGGCTCAAGCCTCAAATGCCTGACACATCTCAGCACGCTACAGGTTCTCTCTCTTTCTCTCTCTCTCTCTCTCTCGCGCGCGCGCGCCCATTACTTCTACTGTCGACTTGCTTTCAATTCAAGCATGTTTTCTCATCAGTAATAAGATATGGATAATATGGATGCATTTACTCTTAATTTTATCCGCCATTAGTATTCTTTCTAGGGTTTCAAGAAGGGCTCACACTTCATACTGTTTTATGTTCGTCCTTTGTTGCTGTAGTTGTGGTTTCTCTCAATCGATTGTACATTTGACTACAACTTGTTAATCACCAATTTCCCATTCGAAATCAGGTCTCTGTGTTTTTTTTTTTTTATATGTTTTTCCCAACTTGAACATTTGACTACAACTTGTGCATTTGACTACATTTTATATGTTTTTCCCAACTTAATAATAATGACTGATTAGTTTTTATTGAATTGCTTTTGAGCACTTGCAAAAAGTTTTATGAACCTTTGGGAACTGATTCAGCGAGTTTAAATATGTCAATGAGTTTTTTAGTATCTGTTGATTGTTTATTAAGTTGCTCTCTTCCACTATTCCATCTCTCTATATTTGTTTTCGATGCAAAGCATTTCAGTGGATAAAGTACCCCATCTTTATGTAGCCATGACACATGAAATGTAAAATTGTTTGCATCAAGTTTCTGTTTGCTGATAAGATGACCTGCAATCATCGTTCATAAACGCTTATATGTTGTTGATGATTTTCACACTTTTTGTTGATAAGCGAGAAAATTGTAGTTTTGTGGGGTCCTTAGGAACTTTTTTATATCTCTGTGGTCAATGCAGAAACCAATCAAAATTGGGACTGTCTTCAGCCTTTTTCCCAATGCAATTGTGTCATTTGACCCCACTTTGCACTACTTCCTCTCCGCTGCGTACATGTGTTATATGGCAGGTAACAAACACTGGTTGCCTTTGTATGTATGTAGAATGGTACAATTTGGTAACAAATTTTGTTAAGACACGCTGATAACAGATGCTTGTAAGCTATATATCTGTTGAACGGTATAATATGAATGAAATTTCTGATTTCTTATGAATTGTGAAGATACAGATGAGCCATTTTTGGTTGTGATATGGTTTACCATTTTTCGTAATTTATATTCAGAGGCTGCAATTTTTCTCCTATTTACTGGTTTGTCAAATATATTTTCTGAAGAATTATGCCATATGATGACACAGGACGAGATAATCATCATTGAGATGGCAAAACCATCACAATTATCTTGACTGGAGGGAGGCAGAGTCAGCTGTGCCTCCTGTGCGGAATCAACTACGATTCCGTAAGTTTAAATTGCTGATTTTGAAGTTTATCCATCAAATGAAGATAATCTTGCTGCTCTTTGTTGCTTTAAAGAAGTACAGATAGTCTACAAAATTGTTGAAATACTACTAAGGTTGATGTGCATTGCTTATCTCCATTGCAGCGACTTGCTGGGCTGTAGCTTCGACATATCTAGTTTGGATTCACTGCAAGATCCAGAAGATCGAGCGGGCAGAGTTACTATCTGCCCAACAGCTTGAGGACCACTGTAACCCTTGGCTTCCGGAACAAGAAATTCATAAAAAGGGGTACAAATTGAGACGAGCTTTTGATTACATGAAGAATGTTGGCTTGCATAGGGAAGAGGACTATAGATACGTGGGCGTTAAGGATACCAAGAGGATGGCTGTGGGTATTTTAAATGTGTGCATTCAATTTTTTAATTTTATACACTTATACTAAACAACATATGTTTTTCAGACGGGGGTCGCCCATATAATGAACAAGAACTGCTTGACATCTTGTCTATACACCCAGTGGTCATTAGCTATCCTTGTTATCGAGAAGTTGCGGGTTTGAAGAAGGTTGTGTTCCTGTTCTTCTCCTCTACTAAACTTCTTGCTGCTCTCTTATCATTTAGTGTAGCTTATGTTTTTTGTAACTCGCAGGATGAAGTTTACGAGTTCATTAAAAAAGGAAGTATGTTAAGCCAGAACGTCATGCATTTATACTTATTGGCTATGGGGTGGAGGACCCTGATGCAGGGGTTAAGAGCCTTTACTGGCTGGTAAAGAGCTCGTGGGGTGAACGGTGGGCGGATGATGGTTATGGAAAAATAAGGAGGGTTGAGGGAGAAGTCCCGTTTCATTCTTTCTATCCCGTACTGTATCAAGAGGTTCGTGATTCGCTGGTAACCTAGCAGATCTTCACATAGTATTTTTTTTTTCTCGTAATGTCCGACTTATTTTGATTATGGATATTGACTAACGTATTATTCCTTTGTTTATGCACAATGTAGATGACAAGTATTGATACAACTTCATAAGATTTTTGGGTATGTATTGAGTCCCTTTTAGTAAAAATATCATGAACACTGTAATCCCTCACTTTAGAAACAGGTTTAGCACTTAAGTCCTCTAGTTAATTGAATGGTAGTAGACCAAACAAAAGAACATAATACCAGCAAAACGAAAAATGCCACAATTGTCGGTTTCTCTTTGTACTCCAAGTCTCACTGTTAGAACCTATGTCTCTCCACCATCAAACAATACAAAATTCCCCTGCCACCACAACTGCCTTCCACTTCTCCCATGAATAGCACCCAATACCATAAACCAACACCACAAAACCTCTTATGTGTCAAACACCTGCAATAACCTGAAAAACACATCGTAATCTTCGAATTTCCAAAATCCACCCTAGAACACCATCGACCTCCATTTACATAGAAAAATAACCAAATTTGCAACTGTAGTCATAAATGGCCTCGTAATTCGTTCCAAAAACCCAAAATCTGTGCTACCGTTATCTCTATTCCGCCCAAAGAACAGAACACCACCGTTATCTCAATTCCACCCAAAGAACAGAACACCATGGGTACAGAATTTACTTCACACCATGGGACTGAAAGAACTGATTTATTTTTGGAAATTCGATCTAATGAACAGGTCAAGAAATAAATAGAGAAAGTGTGACGCTCGTCAAGGAACAAGTCTGCCGTTTTCTCTTCCTTTCTATTGCCTAAAGATATCATTGTAGAGAAGCAAAATTTGATGGGGGTCGAAACACATCTATAGTAGCCATAAACATCACCACAAACTCACCAATTAATAGCAGACTAGACTACAAGCTCACCTCAAACTAATACCTACCACCAGCAGACCACAAGATGAAACTCATCCCCAAAACAAATTGGCGGAGGACAAAACCCTAAATCGAATTTCCGAAAATAAATCAGTTCTTTCAGTCCCATGGTGTGAAGTAAATTCTGCACCGATGGTGTTCTGTTCTTTGGGTGGAATTGAGATAACGGTGGTGTCATGTTCTTTGGGCGGAATTGAGATAACGGTAGCACAGATTTTGGGTTTTTGGAACGAATTACGAGGCCATTTATGACTACAGTTGCGAATTTGGTTATTTTTCTATGTAAATGGAGGTCGATGGTGTTCTAGGGTGGATTTTGGAAATTCGAAGATTACGATGTGTTTTTCAGGTTATTGCAGGTGTTTGACACATAAGAGGTTTTGTGGTGTTGGTTTATGGTATTGGGTGCTATTCATGGGAGAAGTGGAAGGCGGTTGTGGTGGCAGGGGAATTTTGTATTGTTTGATGGTGGAGAGACATAGGTTCTAACAGTGAGAATTGGAGTACAAAGAGAAATCGACAATTGTGGCATTTTTCGTTTTGCTGGTATTATGTTCTTTTGTTTGGTCTACTACCATTCAATTAACTAGAGGACTTAAGTGCTAAACCTGTTTCTAAAGTGAGGGATTACAGTGTTCATGATATTTTTACTAAAAGGGACTCAATACATACCCAAAAATCTTATGAAGTTGTATCAATACTTGTTATCGTCTTGTAAAATGCTTCCCTGCCTGTCTGAACATGTACATTGCGCATAAACAAAGGAATAATATGTTAGTCAATATCCATAATCAAAATAAGTCGGACATTATGAGAGAAAAAAAAAATACTATGTGAAGATCTGCTAGGTTACCAGCGAATCACGAACCTCTTGATACAGTACGGGATAGAAAGAATGAAACGGGACTTCTCCCTCAACCCTCCTTATTTTTCCATAACCATCATCCGCCCACCGTTCACCCCACGAGCTCTTTACCAGCCAGTAAAGGCTCTTAACCTCTGCATCAGGATCCTCCACCCCATAGCCAATAAGTATAAATGCATGACGTTCTGGCTTAATATCCTTCCTTTTTTAAATGAACTCGTAAACTTCATCCTGCGAGTTACAAAAAACATAAGCTACACTAAATGATAAGAGAGCAGCAAGAAGTTTAGTAGAGGAGAAGAACAGGAACACAACCTTCTTCAAACCCGCAACTTCTCGATAACAAGGATAGCTAATGACCACTGGGTGTATAGACAAGATGTACAAGCAGTTCTTGTTCATTATCTAGGCGACCCCCTCAAGAAACGTCACCCTATTTCATTTCATTCCAGTACAGTGAGCTTCAGGAAATGCGAGCGGCCTTCACATCTCAATTCGAGAAGGAGTTTGTGTCTTGTGCCATTGACTTAAGGAACAACTGTGGGGCAAATCCTAAGGTATACATATACAAGCTTTAAGTTCATTTTTGGGTAATGAAGAATGAGGAACATGTGAATTTCATGGTGCTTGCAATTTGTGTGTGTGTGTGTAGATGACACAGAAGCTGTAACCTAGACCGCCAAGTTTGGAAAACAAATGAAGGTAATTCAGGAAATTGCTTCTGAGAAGAAAATAGTTTTCGAGAATGAGGGAGATTCTTTAGCTGCGGCAAAGGTATAATAATAATCTTTGGTTGTAGTATCCCGAAATCAAGTTTCGTAAAACGCTTTTCAGAAACTGATTTTTGAAACAATAGTAATCACAACAAGCTAATCTTATTGATTTTCAGCAGAAACGTTTCTCGGATATATGAAATCATCTTTTTGATGTCATGTTAACATTGGTTTATAAAGAAGAATCATATCTTAGAGGCAATATTTCTTATGAAATGTTCAATGATTGCAGGAGAAATTCAAGATAGAACAGAAGCAGAATCACCCAGATTCAACAGCTATTTCAGGTGGATCTAAGCATTGCGATGATTATCATAATTTGCAAAATGAGGTTGAAGACGTGGACTTGTGTGATTCAATGAAAGAAACAAGAAAATACAAGGATGTAGCTGATGAAGCAGAAGATGCTTTTATATAGGCAGTTTATGCTGCAACAGCAGCAAGGGCAGCAGTGGAACACGAACCTGATGAACACAATAGTCCTGGTCCGGTACTTGACAAGAACAATTCCATGAAAATCAAATTTCAAAATACCAAAGGAAAATCATTTGAGAAGAATCAAGGATCAAAACGGAGTTCTTGGATTTGAGAAGGTTTATCCTATTCAGAACTCCCATTCTAATTCTGAAGACAAAATTCAGTGTGAAGCAAAGGATGAGGATTCCAAAGAGGGTAGAAGTGTAGCTCATTCAAGGCCATCGGAGGGCATTGTTTTCGATGAGAGTGATAAGGAGACAAGGAGCGAACGAGGTGGAGTACCGATGTCAAGGACCCATGACATGTATGTTGATATCAAACACAGTGCAGCTCTGAATGAAGGTTTGGGTTCTGGAAAGGGTTACGCGATTCAATATGAAGATACATCCGAAAAGGATAGTGCAAAACTTCCTCGATCTCAAAAGAGATTTCCTTTCAGATCTCAAGCAGGGCTAAAAACAGAATCAGCTATTGGAAATACCAAAGCACATTCTAGTGAAGTGTCCTGGGTAGAAAGCGGACATAATTTGAATGCAGGGAACAAACCAGTATCTGTGAGGACTAGACAAGCTCAACGGCAATGAGAAGCATGTGTAATAGGAAGTATTGTACATGTAAAGTAGTGTTATGGTTTTGGATTGTGACTGTTAGCTTTCAAATTTTTTTTATTACTAATAATGAATCAATTGTACATATTGAGGGTTTAATTTTGTAGCTTTTAATAATGAAAAATGAAACCAGACCTATTAAGAAGAACAAAAGAAGAGAGAACAAATCATTCTGTACACAGCGAGTTGGTACTCCTGATAAAAGACGGCAAATACAAGCTCAGGTTCTTTTTGAGGGTGTGAGTTAGACTTCCGAAGGACAGTAGAGCAGATTGAAGAACCACGAAAACATATGTCAACTAAGAACAGGAATAGGGATTTCAATCAAGATGACCATCTAAAGCTTACACAATCAGTTGATTAGTAACCGCATTCCCCAACTGTAAGGCTCCAAGGCATAATCGCATAACAGATAGGCTGATGTCATTTTAAATTCTCTATTTCTTTGCACGTAAACTTGTTTTGTGCTTGCCTTCCCTTGAATTCTAAAGCACTGCACATAAACAAGTGTACAGCAAGAAACACTATTAAACGGTAAATTTACTGGTATGTAGGAACATAAACTCTCAACATACAGCACCAATGACATATGTACCAGATTTTCCCTCTACGTAGCCACAAAGCGCTGGATTTGCCATATCATGCTTTGCAGAACTGAACAGTCACTGCCCCCTAACTCGCTTCTTTCCATTTTGCAGCTGATCACAGAACGGATGCAAACTGACACCAACATCTTCATCGTACTCAATACCAAATTCCTCCTGTGAAAAGCAAACACCCATTAAATGGCAAAAATTGCAATTTACTCCAGTGTAAAATACATGGATATCGAGTACCTTGAAATCTTTGAGGTTCTTAGGCGAGTTCTCAGTTATAGCATCCCATACATCTTTGAACATCTTTTCACGTCTTCTCCACTGATTTATCGTATCCGTATACCTTCCATCCACAGCTTTCCGCTCTTCTGGGCTTACGAGAGAGACTCCACCACGCATTTTAGCCAACTTTTTCTCCATTCTCTCAACCTGACATAGAAGAAGTCCTAAGACACAGTCCAAGTTCCCAAGCACAGAAATCTGTGATATCAGTCTGAAGGAAATTGGCAGTCGTAATTAATTCATATACCTCCTTCCTCAGATTGGCTTGTTTGGCAAGTATCTGCTCAAAAGTTAAATTTGACCGCAAAGCTTTAATTTCTGCAACAAGAGAATATTTCATCAGCCAAATGAAAGAATTGCGTCATGCACACTTTTATCAAGTCGAAGTTCGCAAATTATGTTTATGTACAAAAGATTAAGGTCATCAACCAAAAGGAGGAGAAAAAATGAACACTTAACATGCAAATTGTTATTCAATCAAGTCCACTATCAGCTAGAGTATCCAGTGCCTTCTGTACTGCAGCTTTCTTAAGGTTGAACTTTTGAAGAGAATCAGCCGCATTTTGAGAATTCAATGGTCTATTTTGCTGTATAAAGAAGAATTATTGAATTACCAAGGGGCATAAACTCAGATACGAGGGATGATATCAAACAGCGAGGTGTGAACTCCAGAAGCAATTGAGATCAGTGGTCGTAAAGTACTCAAAAGTCAAAAGTAGTCGAGCAAAATAATTCAGCAGCACATTCTATTCCATGGCAGCAAATAACGTTAGGGTCATCTTGAGAGAGTTAACTTCACATCAAAGAAGTTTACTCTTTGTTTTTGGTTGTTTGAGAGAGAGAGAGAGAGAGAGAGAGAGAGAGAAGTGTATAGGGTGTTAACAAACCCTAACACACGAGACCTTTATTTGTATTATGAGATGTCTAGATACATCACTTAGCTAGCAATGTGGTACAAACTACTAAATAAGCTATTCTAACACTCCCCCTCAAGCTGCAGAATAAATATCACAAAGTCCCAACTTGTTACATAAAAACTCTAAATGCGGTTTAAACAATGGTTTGGTGAAGATATCAGCCAACTGAGATCCTGTAGAAACAAACGGAGTAGATAACACACCACCATCTATCTTCTCACGAACAATGTGACAATCTACTTCAATATGTTTCGTTCTATCATGGAATACCGGATTTGAAGCAATATGTTTCGCCGTTTGATTATCAAAATTCATAGGAATAGGTAACTTCACACCAAAACCTAACTCCTCGAGTAAAGCTTTCAGCCACACAATCTCACAAGATGTGTGTGTCATGGCTTGATACTCTACTTTAGAGGTTATAATTAACCAATGTGGGACAAACTCTAACACTCCTCCGCACGTGCGACCCTTGACCCGCATGTGGAGAGGTAAACAATGGATCCAAAACATTGGGATCATAACGAAACATGGTGCACTTATGCCACAAACAATGGAGAAATAACGACGACAGTCTTGTCCAAAATCCTCTGAAAGCCTAGCTCTGATACCATGTTGTTTGTGAGAGAGAGAGAGAGAGAGAGAAGTGTATAGGGTGTTAACAGATCCTAACACACGAGACCTTTATTTATATTATGAGATGTCTAGATACATCACTTAGCTAGCCAATGTGGGACAAACACTAAATGAGCTAAATAAGCTATTCTTCCAGTTTTATCCAAGACAAGATTTATAAAACCACACCAATCAGCAAAAAGTTGGTATAGTTTTGTTTACACGTTCTTTTTCAGGAAACAAATTCCAATCTCCATACGTACGTGAAAACACTAACATCACCTTAAACACCGGTATCCGTAGCGACTGAAGTTGAAATAAAATTTCAATTTCAGGAAGTATGAGCACTGCATTCAATTGACTAGTTTTAACTTTTCTACGCAGTATCACAATGTAACCCACCTATAATGCCCACAGCCAAGTGAACAAACACTAGTGAAGGGTGAAATATGTTGAAAGTTAAAATACAAAAAGAACCTTTTAGTTTATAAGAAAAGAAAGAAGCATGGTAATTGTGCAACGCCAATGCCCTGGATGCTGAATGAAAGAAGCATGGTAATGTGCACATAAATCAAAATGATTCTTGGGTCTACCCTCTCTGATGCCTTTTGGCTTTGATTTGAGGGCATGATTTCGCAGCAAACGCGACGGTATAGGGGGACCACTGTTTCAGTGGTATTCTTTAAGCAGCCACTTAGTGCATTTATTGCCAAAGGTTACGTCTGTCTCAAATCCATCTGTTTCAGTGGTATTCTGGGAGTAGCCACTTTATGCATTTATTGCCAAAGGTTAGGTCTGTCTCCTATCCATCCCCCGCCCATACCCCCAATTATTGGGGACTAAATGGGTTATGTTATTGTTGTTGTTGTAGTTTATAAGAAAAGAAAAAAAATTAAAAAAGTAAAAAAAGTTTAAGCTTCATGTGGTTTGTCATTTGGGTTCCTGAAAAATGAAAAGAATTGAAAGCAATACGCAATTGAGTCTAGTAAAAGTGGAGGGATGCTCTGGGTGAGGTTTTCATTTGCAAGAGAACAAACAACATATAAAAAGCATAGGAGCTGGGTTATGAGGCCAAGCAATCCATATTCCACCAAAGTGAGCTTTGCCAACAAACAGCAGACTGCTGACCGACTGCCATAAAAATAAATTTGTGTGCAAGAAGCTGAAGTTCGACCTAACATCAATTAGTTTTAGGATGTAAGGTAAAAGCTCGGACCAACAATACGATACCAAGAAATTCACTTCCTTTTCTTTCTTGCTAACCCACTGTACTCAACAAACATGTGGAGCTTAAAATGCCCCATTAACCCAGAGAAATCACGAGAGCCACAACTAAAACTCGGATTCCTATCACCATAAACTAGTCTAATGCCATGAGATTTCAAATTCTAGCTAGCTTGTTTCTGACTTGCTCGCATTTGCTTATTTATGAGTTTCTTTTTTTCTTTTTCTTTTTCTTTTTCTTTTTTTTTTTTTTTTGGGGGGGGGGGGGGAGGGGCATCGTACGCGTACCTCGGACTAATCCTTACAACACTTCCCGCAACTGTTTCACATCCTTACGCGTGGAGGTGGCCCCTAGAGTTGCTTGATGCTAGTTGATACCATTATTGTTCATCCGGCGTGCGAGTGACAATTCATTCTATCATAGAACATGTATGCTTCAGAGCATTATTTTCAGCAAACCACACGGTGTTCCACTAATCCCAGTTTTTTGAAAAAACTGGTTTTTCACGATTTTTTATGTGATGTGTTATGAGAGAATGACATCTCTCGGTATTTGGAAAAAAAATAAACATTCAAATGAAATATGCATTATATATGTATAAATAAATAAATGTATATCTTGAGAATAAGGAAATTTAAACATGAAGGAATCACTGAATAATGGTTTCAAAGCAAGTAGCCAGACTGAAAATATGCCAATTAATTGGGGGCATATACACTGTATAGAAAGATGAACATCTGTAATTTGCGAATCAGGTGAAAAAAAATTGCGTATTCTACAAAGGATTTACCTCGTTCACGAAGTTGAGCACAATCCCTGTAAACGGAACAAAAATTAGTCCACAAGTGAGGGTTTCATCATTCTTAATTAAGAAATACGTGAACTATTCAACGACGGTCTATCAAATTTGGAATGTAGGATACTACATCCATTACTCGGAGAGATACAAGCTCTGAGAGAGAGAGAGAGAGAGAGAGAGAGAGAGAGAGATTCACTTTCGCTGTTGTCTGATTTGGGGGGCGTTCAATTGGATTGGATTGGATCTGAGAAATGTAGAAGAAGATGAAGCTTATTTTAAAGGCGGGAAATCCGTGGGGAATTTCGTTGTGTGCGTGCCCATCAAAATCGCGTTTTAATGCACAAGGGAACACACTTAAAACGCGTTAGAACAAAAGGACTTGCAAAAAAAAAAAAAAATGCTGAGGGATTACTGGGGTTTGTTCTTTCTGAATTCTGATCAATATGCTGTAGGGGGGTGAATGTGATGCCTCAGTTTAACTGGATTCGATTGATGGAGTTGATGATGCAATACACTTACCCTTTGTGTTATATTTGATGAAGGTAGTTGTCATGTCAGTTTTGGGCTGAGGAGTTGAGTCGCAATTTTTTCTTTGTTTGTTTCATGAATCCTACATGTTTATGATGAAACATCTTGCTCAGTCAATCTTGATTCCATTGCTTATTTATCCGAACATTTGAAACTTTAGTACCCTTACACTATGCAGCAAAAGTAAGTTTGTTCATCTCGAAGAGGTTACATTTACATTGTGTTGTCTTCACTCATATGGTTAAATTTATGCGTTTGCTTCCCCTTCTTTTTTGTAATTAAAAAAATTTGGCTTTAGAGGTGAGCTTTTCTTGGGGTCGTTGTGAATGGAATTTATGTTTTTTGTTGTCCAGGCTTCGTTCCTCATTAATTGGACAAACTTATTCAAATACCAACCAAAAATGCAAACTTATGATTGGCAATGAGAACAATGCGACGTGTGTAGCACGTTGGGGTAACACTAGTATGGATTAAAGATTAGTACCATAAGGCTTGCATGACGTTGTTTGGGCAAGATTGGGAATAGCATAACCTCCTTTCTATAGAGTGAAAGCCCATCCCCAGCTAGTCCAATCAAAGTTTGGTGTCGTCAAACTAAATGAATGAAGTGATATGAGCAATGCTACGCACATATCTATAAGACAAGAAAAAAAAACAGTGTCTAAAGCAATCCGATGTACAACATAGGGCCATATGGATATATAGAAGGGTTCCGAACAAAATTATAACTGCAATTATGTTTTAACGTTGTGTGCGTGGACTTTTCAATGATATAAACACTAGTATAAAGTCAAACTAATAAAACTGATCCCTTGAAAATTAATTTGCAAGGAGAAGCTGCCAAATAATATTACTCCCCTTTTTAAAATACTATTTTAAAAAAAGTATTTTAATAGTGGATAGATAATATAGATAGTATTGTTGCAATGTTGAAAAAAGCGTGAGTAGGTAAATCGTTGTTAACTACTCCCTCCGTCCCTTTTTAAGTGATCCACTTGGGAAACGTGTATTTTTGTGGACGTTTAAAAATATACTTTTATATAACGTTTTTAAATTTTTTTTGCACCAAATTAAAGTACTCAATGAGCACTTTAATTTGGTATACAACAAATTAAAAAGTTACATAGAGAAATATATTTTTTAGAGGTTTCAAATTACACGTATTTTCATATGGATCATTTAAAAATGGACGGAGGGAATAATATTTTTGGCTCAAGATTTGCTGAAACTTGTTGGAGATGCTCTAATGTATTCGCTAATAATATGTTTTTTGTAGTCGGGCCTAGATTGCGCACCTCGTGCACGATCAATTACAAAAACATTGACTGTGGGGCTACCATACCATGAAAGTATCTTGGCAATTCTTCAAGTCTACTGCAAGCTTCAAGATTCACTTGAAACTAAACAGAGTAGGCTTAAAACTATATATAACACAACTCATGTGTTATATGCATTTTTTGAAAAATTGCTTGGATCAAAGCCCTCCTCGGTCATTTTTTTTTTATTGATATCCGCAGAGACCCTTAAAAACATGTTTTAAACACATTGAACGGTTCGAATTATCAAAATTCGATCAGAAGAGGTGAGATCCAGATATAAACAAAGTGAGGAATCCATTATGATATCATTCGTGTGTATACATACATACACACATATATGTATGGATGTATACTTCTACTTAGCTCATCTTTCAGTTTGGGCATTGTTAATTAGTTTTGATACTTTTGTTTTTGGTGAATGGAGATTCGCAAAAACTCGTCCAATCTATTCTCTTTGATTCTCTTCTCCCTTCTTCTCTGATCTGATGTATTTAACTCCTTTGGCTTCAATTTCAATTTTAGAAGCACCATTGTTTGCTCCTCTTTTTTTATCGGACCCATATTCTGTTATTCCCATCACAATTAAACATTCGTTACTTTGTTTTGTATCATTTAGCTTAATTTGCTTCTTTGCACCTCGATGACCTATGGTTGCTCTCGGTAGTTGTTCTCTCTTTTGCCTATTTTATTTTCCTGCATATAAATTGTTGCTCACTTGCAATTTTTGCTTTTTGGGTAAGTTTGCTCTTGAAAATTTTAGTGTGGTTTCCTATTGCGTCTTCGTTTGAGATTTTCTCTGATTTCTTCATACCTCATATGGTAATACTACAGAGTTATTGCCTGAAACGGGGCCTGAGTTGTTTGCTGAGTATTCTCTCTTTTATCAGATTGTCTTCTATAGCTTTGTCTCCAATGCCACACTCATTCTTTCCCGATACTAAATACATTTTACCTCATGTTCTTCATATTTAGAGATTGCAATTGTGAGTAGCCATCCACCATGAGCTATTCTCCATCCTGTTGGGGATTTCAACACCCCAATCCCACCGCAACGGAAGTGCAATAAAAAATAACAACAACATGCAAGTACAAAGAACACACAATATTTTACGTGGTTCCCCAAATCGGGTACGTCCACGGGAGAGAGAAATCTTCACTATATTTGGAAAAATAGAGATACAATGTGACGTGAAAAAACCCACCCAAGGAGCACCAAACACTTGGCTCTATACATAGTTTTTCACTCACCACCCACACTCTAATTTTCCTCACATTTTCTCCTCTCAAACTCACAACCCGGAGCGCACGGCAAACCCCCACGGGCTGCCCTCCCTCGTGCCCTTCTCCGGCTGCTCTCCTCTATCTCTCAATCTCTTCTCATCTCACGGTGCATAGGTCTACTTTTGTTTATGAAGAGGTACCTTTCTTATGACCTTTAATCTTTTATTTGGGTTTCATACATTAAATTGGTAGGGCAGATGTTGCTAATTGCAATGGTATGAAGTCTTGGAAGACTCATTTTTTTGAAGAGGTACCTTCGGCTAGATAGGGGATCAAAGTTTTTTTGCGATTGGTTAATTACTTCTAATATAGTTGGCTTCAGTTGTTGTAACGTAAGTTTTTTGTTTTTTGTTTTTTTTTTTTGTTTTTAAATTCTATTTTGGGAAATTGGTAAGTTTGAGACTTAGAGCATGAAAGTGCATAAAAGGATTAACAAAGCATCAAAATATATACTATAATTTTGATAATTTTTACTTAACGCTCTTGATGGCGCTCCCACACTTCTAAGTTCTATGATCATCTGCTCCTCCGGGCCCCCTTCGTGGAACTAAGTGTTAAATTACCTCCCAATAATTTAGACCACTTGGAATCTTATGTAAAATTTTCTAAGATGCCATATTTTGAGCCTAAAAAGCATGGAAAGCGTTGATGACGCAAAAGTTTTAAGAGATGAATTCTCGTACCTCATTTTTGTGCCCCATCAAAACTAAATTCCTGTATCCGCCGTTTTAAAACCGTGTAAAGTACCTGTTGACTGGTAGTTGTGTGGCTCCCTCCTCTTCGACACAGCCACCTTAAGGGCCCAAGTGACATCCTAATCCGTCTGTTTCCAGCCTCATCCATAGCTTTGGATTTATGGCTGGGGAGGTAGTTCTCCTCTATAAACCAGTTCTAGACTGTGTATTGTATCTCAATGTGAGTGAGATCTCTATGAGGGAAGCAATGTCGAAAAACGGAGTGCAGTGTGTTAGAGAGAACACTGGTAAATCTTGTGTTTCTCTGGTGTCTAAAGAATTGCTCTGATTCCTCCGTTGAGTGCCCGATTTTGGGAACCGTGTAAAATTATATGTGTTTGTGTGTGTGTGGTTTGTATTGGGCAATGCAGTATATCCTTCTATCAGGGTGGCAAATTTTCCTCTGAACCTTGCTCCCGCGCTGCCAAGTGAGAATTTCCTAGTAACCTTACAACATCAAGAAAGGCTTCCGCTCCCCCCTAGAGTAGAACCGCTCAAGCATACAAACCCCAAAAGAAAAAAAAGAAAAGAAAAGAAAAGCTACCAAGCTAGAGGAAATATGAAATGATGATAACATACTTGGAAAATATTGACTCAAATTTACTCATGTACTTAATATAAACATAGTAATTGTTTATACTCATCAAGGAAAGAGTTGCAATTGACTCTTATTAGAGGTTGACATGTATACTAGGACCGACAACAAAGTATGTCTTATATCTAGACGCCACCTATAGATGCTCCCAACCTTAGATTCTACCATATCCCCTCGCTCTCCTGCATCGTGCAACTAAACTATGGTCTGTTGCAAGGATAGGTGTTGAGGTGTTTCATGAGGGAATTCATTGGTTAAGAAACCCTACTTAGACGATTGTATCGGGCCAACAGGGAAGAAGAGAAATACTTTGGGGTTAATTTTGGAATAAAAGCTGTAGAAAGCACTATCCAGTGTTCCTTGGTTTATAGTAGCAGCTATAGTAAACGTATTCCTTTGTGTTGTCATGCAAGTATTAGGAAATGTGCTAGTTTTATTCATTATCATTAGGCTTTACTTGAACTAGTAAATGTGCTTCTTGGGTGAACTTCCAACTGTATATACATACGCATATCCCGTACCCTTTGGTGGGGTGCCCGATGCCAACAATAGTTTCGAAAGGGGTTGTGTAATGTCAGCTTTTCCAATTGTCTTATCTTTAGTGGTCGATGGATGACCAAGCGAATAATTTGTTCAATGCTTGTTTTACTGGTAAAATGCACATTCTTTCAAATGTGTGAGAAACTGGGTTTTAACTGTGAGTATCCACATATCCAAAGGTTAGTTACTCAAGTCTAGCCCTCCAAACACCCTCGATTACCGATGATTAGCACCAGGGCCGGCCCAGGGGTAAGCCCCGCAAGCCCCCGGGCTTGGGCAACCCCCGGGCTAGGGCAACCAAAAAAAAAAAAAATGTTATGTATCTGTAGTAGTATATTATTATATTGACGAAAGGTGTGGCGTATTGTGTGTGGTGTCACTGTTGGTCAACGATTTGGAATTTAGAGCTTGCTTACCTGAGGTCGGGAGCTCGAGCCTCTCTGTCATCTGCCATTTAATTTTTTATCTCTTTTTTGTTTAAATTACATTGATCTCCCCTGAGTTTTCAATAGATAAACTATAACCTCAGGGAGGTTATCTTTGGTTCTGTACCTTCCTTGATTTACAAAGTAAAATACAATCACCTTTTTAATGTAAAAATTTGGCCAACGCCATTAACAATTGTTGAAGTATTAACATTTGAAATGTTCAAGAACAACTTTCGAATGCTAAATGAAATAGCCAATAGATAATTTTAAATTTTTTTGGACTTTTTTATGCATTTTTTAAATATACCCGAAATATTTACTTTAATTTCTCTCGTCTACACTAATCTTAAAACAATAAAATTTTCCGGAAGAGTAATCCAAAGACAATAAAATCGAATTCTTAGTTTTTCGTTTTAGTATTTTGGTAGTTCGATTTATAAAAACTTGTCCTGATGTTGTTCTTTTAAAAAAAAAAATTATCGGCTTTTTTTTTCAATTTTCCTTATCGAGATTAAATAAATACCAAGAAGAATTTGCACAACAAAATGTAAGGAAAAATTAGTAGTAAGTGGGCAACCAAACTTAAGGTCGGGCTTGGGCAACTCAAATATCGGGGCCGGCTCTGATTAGCACTGGGAATGGTTATTGTGTATTGGATAATAGCTTATGAAGCACTGGTACTTCTAAAAAACCCCGTCGTACTGCTAAATACGTAACGGACGTACCGAGATTTTACCTTATAATTTTTACTGCAGCCCAGAAGGAAATAGATATATATCAAGCCGCCGTACACAATTCAGAGATGAAGGTAAGTTGATAGAACTTTATGTTTATATGCATTAAACTTTGATTTGTACCTCAAGGTTGGCGTTTAAAAGTTTGTTTTTTTTTTTCCTTTTATCTTGGATTCATGATCCCTCAATTCATTTAGATTTTTCCTTTTTTGTTGTGCAATTATCATGTGTACTCCATTGCTCTATATTAGAAAACACATTTATTCCAGTCGTACCCGAGCCAACTGCCGTACACATTTAAAAGGTTTTTTCGTACTGGCATACCCATATTGGACAGTGGTACCTGTAAATGCAGGGGCGGAGCTTAATGGGGGGAGGGTGTGGCACGGGCCAACCCGGTTTCAAAAAATACTTATGTTACACTGATGGATGAGACTCTTGCCGATGAAAATGTAGTAACTTAAAGAATGAATGGTTCGGATCTTCAAAAAAATTATCTCAGCAGCCTTATTTAAAGATCATAGAAGAATTTAATCAAGTCTTTGTTCTTTTTATCACATAAACAAAGCCCAGTACAAATTCTGACGTTAGACTTAACCTTTGTCTTCATGTTTTTATGGAAAATATACAAAATTACAAGTGTACTCCCTTTGACCAGCACCATCCGCCTATGTAAATCTTGGCGCCATTGGAATGCTTGCAAATTGTAGTAGGCTAGTCGTACGATGGAGGATACGGGAAACAAGAAAGTAAAGTAGGTGCATGTTTTTGTTTTTGGCCACCTGTCCTATGCTGGGGAAATTATGGTTGTACTTCAACTTATGTTAATTAATCTGATGTATGCTTCCTGCATTTTTTCATGTTTGCTACAGGCACTAACTCTCTCGCATAGGATATGGGAGATCTACCACTCATGTGGGTGCCTCACATCCTATATGAGAGAGTTTGTGCTATTATTAGTACAAGTGTTTGTGCCTCTATCTTTTCTCTTGCATTTTATACATTCTCGTGGGTGTTATTGAAGATGGTAGACCCATATGCGTGTTTTAGCAAATCCTTTGAAGTTACTTAGTGTTCGTTTATTATCTTCTCTTGTTAAGCAGGTTACGAGGAGGAAAGAGTTTGGATGCTGTCATTCTGATTGCCACCCACTTTAGGTTTACTTAAATTCAACTTTTATGCCGGTATATTTTTTTGCTAAGCATTTATGCTGGTGTATTACGACTTACTAGAATGAATACACCATCTTATTAGAACTGAGGAAGAAGAGGTTCAAGTATTTGCCTATGTGGTCCTTGTTGCCCTCTGTGGTCCTTTGTTTTTTATAGCACTGAAACGTGATATATATTAGCTTATTTAACCTGACCAAGAAGAGGTACACAGGTTTCCATCGGCGAAATGATGATGCTACTCAGAGTAGAGCATGCACCTGTTGTGATTTCTCCAAAATAGCAAACGATGTGATTCATGTAGTTTTTTTGAAAGCAAGATGAGAAATATTTTGTATAGTCTCTTCTTTGGTGCAAAATTGAACACGGCACTGCTGAATATAGAAAAAAAGGGAAAATGAGTAGGATGAAGTGTATCTTTATTGAATAGGGTTCTAGTCTATTTCAGGTACATATTTCGGTTCTAGGTTGACAGTTTGGTCAAAAGATGATATGCTCTCTCATTGGTTTCAAAAATGTTACAGAGGCAACTTAACTTGGCGAATGATGCATCTTGATTCGAGTAGGAAGGTATTGGATTTACTTCTTGAATCTTCCTTCCCCAGGCATTTTCTTTGTCTACTCATAATAGAGCTTCCATATGTTAACACTATAGGTGATTTTAACGAATGACGTTTAGAAGAGAGTTTTTATTTGGAAAACTCAGGACGAGGAATTTGATGTCAAGATGGGGAGCCATTCTTGGTAACATCTTTTTATGATCATTACTCTTATCTAGGATCCCAGGGAAGAGGAGTTGGTCCTTGCAAACAGGTTGATGGTTGGAACTAATGGGCCTAGCTAGGTACTGAGTCTTAGACCAGCTAGGGGATATAAAGGAAAAGGCCATTTCACACAAAATCAAAGCAAGGAATTCTTCATTATTTTTGTTTATATTTGTTCTTTTTGGAATGATTGGCTTGAAAATGGACGAACATCTTGGTACAAAAGAAAATGAAGATGTAGCCAAAAAAATCGGGACAAATGAAATACAATCTAATACTAGTATCTTTTATTTTATCAGAATATAAGAAACTACTAAGCCAGGAAAAAGAGAGCTGCAATAGGAAAATAAAAACCCTCCGCCCTTGTTATGGTTTCATGCCAGACACCATCCCTCATCGTCGTCGGGTGTGACATAATCCCCTTAATGGGCAATGATAGGCAGACCAAAGATTGCACATCGCAGTCTAAGCGTGCTTGCTTTGCGCACCCAAATCAAAGATCATATGCCTTTGTTGCTGTTTCTTCGGTCTCCCTCCCTCCCTTTTCCTTCTATTGAAAGGTCAGAAAGAAAGGGATAGATGACTGAAAATCCCGCTTAGAGATCGCAACTATAGTCAGAGTAGGAGTTCCCATCCATCATCTCCATCGAGGCCTCAGTTTACCTGCCAATTACGGTTGATCCGTCATGGCTTCCATGTATACTCCACCCCAACTGGAATCAACTCTCCATCCTAGAACTCCACCGGGCTAGAGAGATGGAGCTAATAAAGCTGCTCCCTTTGCTTGATCTTCTCTTGCTCGAGTCCTAACCGTTTTTCACCGGTTAGAGAGGCCATCTTTAATACATTAAGAAAAGATGTTCACAAGGGCTAGAAAGCCTCGGTCATAGGAACTTAGACCACCTACGTGTTGGTAAACGAAAACCACCTCGACCCGATCAGAGTAAACAACAATGTTGAATCAGGCCGCCCCTTGCCTTGAAAGAATTCACACACAGCCACCAGCTTTCCCAAAATAAGGGGAGATCTGTTGCTTACTGTTCATGGAATCCTAAGAGAAAAGGTCCTATGCTTATCTCATCTTGAAGTCTCTCTTAACCCCCCTTGATTTCGGGGTGGACCCTTTCACTCTATTTTCTTGGAAAGAGCAATAAGAGAAAAGAGAATAGTAGGCCAGTGTAGCTTCAGCCTTTTGTTGGTTGTTGACCAACGGAAGGCATGGGAAACCGACGCCCCCAAAAGGATGTTGCACCCTCTACACACATAAATAAAGGACCCCCGAGAGAGGCGAGGGAAACAACCCTAATGGAGGGGAGGCGGTGGGGGCAAGAATAGCGGGATTTTTGAATAAGAGGAACCCTTTGGGACAGTAGACGATTGATGGAAAGTACACTACCAATCAAGACCGCTTGTGGGAGTTGAGACCAGGTGGGATAGTGAATTGTTGAAATTCTTTATTCATATTCAATTGAATTGACTACTTCAACCTAAAAACTAAAGTCAAAGCCTTACTCGAACTTCAAATCAATGATTCACTTCGCTAGGTGCGTCCGAAGAGTGGGAACCCCAAGCAAAACACTACGCCACTGGAATGAAATTGAAACCTTGTTTAAATTGATGAGTAAGCAAGCTACTACCCCTTAGATACTTGCTCTGCATCACTTGAACCCTTCAGGATTGTTCAGCCCATCCTAAGTTGGCCAAAAAAGCAGTGTTTTGTCACTTCTTAATGCACATACCCAGGCGCCCTCCTTTCCAATCACTAAGAAAAAATCAATAGTAATCAAAGGGTTGGTGTGGCTAAGTAAAGCTTCGTCTGTTGTTGTTTTTTCCCCGGCCCCAGGGGAGTGTACTTGACCTCTTCCCCAGTCTCCCGCACTGCTCAAGTAAGTGTGCGACTCCGTTTTGAGGACCTCCTTCCCTTCTGCCCAGGCATTGGAAGAAAGAGAAAAAACATTAGACTCGCTTTCAAGCCAAGCCCTTGTCGGTCTGTGTGTGCCTCTATCTATTGATTACGAAGACGATTGAATGAAGGTGCTGTAAGCGGTAGTGAATACTCGTTCCATGGAGACAAACTTGCGAGCCCCCTGCTGTTAGCAAAAGGAGCTGGTTCGTTCGCTTTCGTTTATCATTCTTTTTTCATCCTTTGCCAATTACAACCTGCCTAGTGGGAATTTGAGACCCGCATTGGCTTTTAAGCTCATTAGGTTAATTAGGCTCGTGACTGACTGATCCGCTTTGAAATACATGGCTCATATTTGACTTTCTTCATTTTATTCTATATCTATCTTGCCTCCAAAGAGCTCCTCCCCTACGCAATTACTGTAGGAGTCCCTTTACCTCGCTTCTGCGGAATTGAAAGCCAGCAAGCTCACTTCTATAACAAGCAAGAATCATGCGAGTGTGCAATGAAATGGAAGGCATACTGGAATGCTAAGAAAAGGAAGATTTGATGACTGATAGAAGTGGCGGTAGTCTCATGAAGCGGCGATAGCTTTTCTCCTTTGCCAAGGAAGGGTATTACGTAATAGATGCGATGATGGAAAGTGCATAACGCGATGTGAGGCCTGGGCCTTTTTATTTTAAGCCAGGTGAGGGGCGGGGAGGATGTTGTTGTGACGCTTAATTTGGTTACGAAGCAGGAACGGATCCGCGGGCGGGCCCTGCAGGGGCATGTCCCCGCTGACCCCCCACTTGTCAATGTAAAAAAAAATTTAAAAAAAAGGAAAATAACTTTTGTGTGTGTGTGTGTGTGTGTGTGTGTGTTTGTTATTTGTGTCAAGATCTAGTAACATAGCTTGGGTGTTACCTGGTGGTAAGGTGTGCTACCTCTATGTTGAAGGTTGCGTGTTCAACTCCTACCTCCCTGTTTTTTAAGCCATAAGATTGAAAGATTTATTAATTTTCTCCATTCTTTTTAAGAAAATGATATAAAATGATATGAAACTTGTTTAACTTACATATTTTTTAATTTAGAGATCTTTTACAACAGTCCTAGGGATGAGCAAAAAACCCGTCAAACCGTGAATCCAGTCCAAACTAATCCAAATCGATTTGTTTGGTTCAATTTTTTAATAGCGTGGTTTGGTCTTGGTTTAAAAAATTAGAATCCGTAGTCCATGGTTTGGTTTGTGGATTTATGTTCATGGTTCCGGTTCCAATCCGATAGGAACCATGTATATGTATTTATCTATATAAGCCATAGTCAACTAATTTGCTAATTTAATTTATTCATTATTCCTACTCTGGCAAGATGTTATTTTGCCTAAGATTCACAACTTATTCCCCTTATTCCAATACACTGATAGTGGTTTAGTCATAGAAAATAAATTCGGTAATGAAATTCTCCATTCCAATTTTGATTCCATAGAACGTTTTTATTTTTCCAAATTTCTATACATGATTCGGTGATAGCCTATCCTATTCCTTGATTTCCTTCATTACCATGATTAATTACCCTAAAATTGTATTCTATATAAACATAACTTTGTAAACCTAAATTTAGAGTACTCTGAATAGTTTACGGAAATAATATCTCAATTTTAAGCAAACTGTGGTTCGAATCCGAATCCGAATCTGAACCGTATTTTAATGGTTTGGATTGGTTTAGTTCTATGCCTTTTGTGGGTTGGTTTGGTTCTCTAAATTCATAATCCACAGGTAGTGGTTTGGTTCTTGGTTTACTACAAAACCGTACCAATCCGGTCCATGCTCACTTACGGTCCCTAGCCTTCAATAATTTCTTGCCAGATATTAGGTTTAGAATCAATCTTACATGCTTTCTTGTCCCTAGCAAAATCGTTGACTAGGAAAAAAATTGTGCGATTACAATTAATAAAATGCCCCCACTGGGATGGATTTCTGAATCCGTCCCTGGTACGAAGGTTACCGGAGTTTAGGTTTATGGATGGATTCAGTCGGCGAAAGTCCCTCCAACTCAATCAATATCAACATGTTGTGACCAATTAGGCTTGGTTGATTTTGTCAGAAAAGAAAGTGGGTGTATCTCTTATACTTTTGCCAAGGACATTACCGATAGATACGGACAACTTGTGCTGGTGGATCCGAGTCAGGTCTAGAACCAGCAACTTCCTTTTGTACGCAATTCTCAGATCTTGATGTTCTGGCAGGTGGGGTTGAAAGCAAGTCAGTTTGTGAGGAACCGACATCTACTTGATATACGTCTCCATTTCCCGACCTGTCTTATTAAAAGCATGCATGCGGGCAACCCCACCCTATTATGTTATGGAAGAATTGAGCTTCTTGCTGGGCTGGTTATTCAGAGCCAATAATTGGCTGTCGAATTTCGTCCCGCAACTAGAAGAAGTTCGGGGGTCACTGTGGTGTGGCTGAATGTAGAGTAGTCCGCCCTTATAGCCTTTGATCAATAGGTCGTATACCCAGAAAAGCTTTTGTTCTAAGAAAAGCCCCATCTAAGCGAACCCCAGGAAAAAGGCTGCCTTCGTCTACCTGACAAGCTTGTTCTTACTTTGCTTATTTTCCATACAGTATGGAGTACTGACCACACTGAGAGACAGGCCCTAAAGCGAAGGATGGGAACGAGCGGAATCAATGTGTTCCAATTTCTGGCCTTGCACAGGGACCGCCAACAAAGAGTTCGCTGCGTCCAATATGGACGTAGTTAGAACCTTCACACAATCCGGATGGGGGCAAGGAGATGAGGACGCAAGCAATGGCCCCACCATGCGATAGGTGATGTAGGACAATATACCAAGGGTTTTAATGTATGGAAACATTATTTTAGTAAAATATTAATTTAGGATATAATTCATGAGAGAATAGTTAGCGTACTATTCCAAACAAGATAGGTTCTTGAATCCATGAGAGTTCTTGAATCCACAAGAAAAGGAGAGACAATTCTCAAAGTTTGTTTATTAATTGGAAGATTCATCATTTCATAGGCTTACATCCTTATTTATACTTGTAGTAGGCCTAGCTAATAAGGTAATGCTTGGCTACCAAGAATATAACTTAGAGTAGGGACCAAGCAAAACAAAATAAGTAAATAAAAACAAGGAAATAAAAGTCTAAAAAACTAGAAAATACGAAACTAGAATTGTGTTAAACAGGCAGCACTAAATAACATTTGCTGCTAATATTATTCCCTAAAATTTGCCAAAACAAGTGGCAGAAAATTAAAATATCTTAAATTAATATTTTACTAAAATAACGTTTCCATACATTAAAACCCTTGGTATATTGTCCTGCATGAATAGGAAAGGTGCCATGGAGTGGGCTAGTATTACAGTTCTTCTAATTATGCGTGGTTTTTTTTTTGAAATGTAAGCCATATAATGCATAATAGTAACATAGTATATATATAATTGGTCTACTGCGATTGGGACAACACCTTTTGTTAGGAGCAAGTGAGCTCCATTTCGAGTCCAAAAAGTGATATGCATTGCGTATGCTCTTCCGCTCATTGAAATTGTCGTGCTTGTAAAAAATTACACTGACCATTGACCAACCATCGGCAAATACATGAACGAAATACATTTGGCTCAAACATTGGTCTCAAATTCACAATAAGTAAAATTTTTCGAGACAAAACATGTTTCGTTCATGTCTCTACTGATGATCAATTAGTTAGATATTTCGCTCACAACCTATTGAACGAGCCAAACTACATGAACGATTTGGATTACTTTCTGAACTGGGATGGGACTCAATTTGTGCATCACAACAGGTCTTGTGGCTGTTATGCCCTGATTTCCCATGTCCATATTTTTAAGTTAATAATGTTTATCTTTGTCGATCAAACAAATTAAAAAATGCTGATATTTTCACCATAATCGACAACAATATCTTTCTTTATATTCTCCCGACACCTCTTACCGTTTTTAATATTTTCCTAAATTGTCGTGTGAGCAAGTCGTTTTTATGAATCATGGTTTTTTATCTACAGGATAAGATCCCACTTGTTTAACAATATTTTAATTAAGTACAGGGCCAACAGTCTCGCGTTGGCAATGAATAAATAGGAAAAACATATTATGAGAGAACAATTTTCCACTACCCAACTCCAAGATTGCAAATTCATACTGAACTCTCTCTTTCCGTCTCCCTCTCTTAAAAGGAGAGACAAACATAAAACATATCCCATATACATAAAATAGTCGTCAAACACTGCACATTCATATAATTTCATCTTGGTAAATTAAGAATCGCATGTATTTAAGGATATTACCAGTGAGAAGAGGTAAAAAATCAAGACTCACCACTGGAGCTTGACTCGAAAACTCCTTTATGCATTCAGAGACTGTGGAACGCTCTGGTACATTTTCCACACACACAATTTGGTAGTGCTGGGAGATAGACATCCATGCAAACCGTAAGCACCGTAGCTGGGGCGACTTTGTCTTAAGTATAGAGGGTTGTACACTCGCCTTAATCATCATTTCATTTCATCAATTTTCAGGTTTTGCATTCCGATTTTATTGCATTCATATTTTCAGTTTTTATCACAAAAGTAAACTTATTTTCCAACAATTTTAGTCTCCAAAATAGAGAATTTGTGAGAGATGGGTTGGAGATGCTCTCAAGGTTTGTTTTTGCGAAAAATCATGAAAAAAGGAAAAGAAAAGAAAAGAAAATAATGTAGATTGGTGTTCTGACCAACCTCGGGACTGTCTCGATAGTTCTTTTTTACATTTCTCGTGTGAGAAAGGATAATGTCACTACACTTTTGGTTAATGCCAAAACTTCAATGTATAATTGCATTGTACCTTTTTCATGGTACAAGTGTTTTTATGCATAAAAATTGTGGCATTAACATTTCCTTTTCAGTTTCTCTTTCCATTTTTTGGTGTTCATAAAAGTTGTATCATTAACATTTGACACACATTGTTTTTTGTGAGATCCAAGAGAATGATCGGAGCCGTTCAGTTTATTTAAAATAGGTTATAAGATTACCTATAAAAAATCAACTCATTTGAATTTCATTAAGGGTTTGATTGGTTTATTTAGTTGATTCCTGTCAGATTTTACAGGATAAATTTGAATGAACTGATCAAACCTTTATCGATATCGAAATGAATTGATTTTTTACAGGAATTCCTACAAATATGTTTGAAACAACTTGAACTGCTCCGATTGTAAGCACGTGGCTCCAATTATTGTGGTGTTAAATATTGTGTTATTTGTAGTGTCCATATGAGTGCTCCATAATTTAAAAGGCCAAAGGAGAAGAAAAAAGTGGAAATTTGGGCTTCTAGACAGCATGGTGGGCCTTTTCCTTTTCCTAACCCAAGCCCACGGAAACCATCTTCTTCCCGCGCTTTCCCTGATCCCTATAGCTTCACAAACTCGTGCGCGCGCCTAACCCTAGCCATAATTTTTTTCCCCCCTCCCTTTAGTCTTCTCAGATTGTAATTCTCAGATTATTTGGTAAAATTGTCGGATTATTTTGTTCAGACCTAAGTAATAATAACATACCGATGGCATATTGGGCAGACCTCGTTCAAGATCTCCTCATTCTGATTGCTCGAAGAGTAGATTTTGTGGAAGATTTTGCGGCTTTCGGCCGGGTTTGCAGATCCTGGCGATTGGTAGCCGTGAAGGAGAATTTCAAAGGTTCTCAACAAATTCCATGGCTTATGCTTGCGGAGGAAGAAGAAGAAGAGGAGGAAGAAGGAGAAGGGGATGACAAAAACAACAGAGCCGTCAATGGACGTCGTTTTGTTAGCATAACGGAGGGAGTGGTGATTGGCAAATTGATGCTGCCAGAAGCAAGGGGAAAGCGGTGCTTGGAGACGCGAGGCTGGTTGGTAACCATATCCGAATCCGGGGATATGAATCTACTCCATCCGTTAACCCGGGTTCAGGTGAGTCTCCCACCTATCACTACTTTGAAGTATTACTACGAAGATGAAATGTATAACACTTATATTCAGATACAAAAGGCAGTCTTGTCTTCGAGTCCTTCTGGTTCATCAAAAGACGACTACGTACTCATGATTATTTATGGAGGTAGTGGATTCCTGGGTTTTTGTAGATGCGGGGACAAGGCCTGGACCACCATCGAAACCCGTCTAGGTTGCTTTATGGATATCACCTATTTCAATGGCCAATTTTATGCGGTCAATGCTCGGGGCATGATTTACGTTTGCGACGTTGGGGGACGCAATCCTACTGAGGCATGCCCTGTTGGCAGCGAAATACAATACACAGTTGCCCCAAATGATGAAAGGCGGCCGTACATAGTTGAATTGGAAGGGAACTTATTGATAGTTATTCGAGATGGGTATTATCCTAGATTTCTAGGTGACTATGGAAATGAGGGAATTAATGAGGATGATATCGTTGATGAGTCTAAGATTGAATATGGGACACGCGAATTTCTAGTTTTCAAGGTGGATGTAAGCAATTGGAGGGGGACTGAGTTACATAACTTAGGGGACAATGCTTTGTTCTTGGGTGACAATGCTTCTATATTTGTTAAAGCTTCTAAATTTTCAGGACTTAGGCCTAACTGCATCTATTACACCGATGATTGTTGGCCGTCATACATTCATTTCAAGCGAGGTGGCGGCAAGGAACATGGGTATCTTCAACTTGAAAGATGGAAGCCGGACTGTTTGCTATGAAAGGGAGTCTCTTAGTCCGGTTTGTCCTCCTCTATGGGTCAAACCATATTTCTAAAGAGCTTCATCACTTCTTATACTTGGTTTTTGTTCTACTAGTTATGAACTTCATAATTTTTTACTTCTAGATTTCTCTCATCTGGACGAACCAATAATCCCCAAAAAATCAACTTAAAACTAACCAATGCAACAAAAAATTGAATAAAGATAAAAAAAAATAAAAAAAATAAACTGGAATATTTATTTTGCAAAAAGGATCCCTAAGATGTCCAAGAGAGGACTTATACTCAGCACTCGCCCCCACAAAGAATACAAGCAGATTAGGTTTGCGCGATGAGATGTCATGAAACCTATGTAGCACAGAAGGGACACAGATACGGATACGAAACATGGTACTTCTCAGAAATGGGGACACGGACACAAACAGACAGGGGACACTGCAAAATTATAGTTTGTCAGTCATGAAAAGTAGCAATTTAACCACTAAATATATGGGTTATGACTCCCAACCAATGCATTATTGATTGATGGTGTATGCCTATACATCCGCACCTATTTTTTTCTCGACTTGTGAAGTATCCTGGAAAAGGTATTAAATTTATGATAAAAACACCTTGCAGTGTTCCAATGCATGCTCCCAGCATTTCCCTCCCTTGTCCCGACCTGTCCATGAATGGATACATCACGTGGCGTGTCGGGTCTTCATAGGGTGAAACTCTTTAAGAGCAGAATTAATTAGAGCAATGAGTGTAGTTCACATAGTATAAAAAGACCATCAACAAAGACAAGATGTGACAGCTTTAAAACTACACACAAGATGTTTTTGAAATATCCCATGGTCAATCTTGTAGTGCAACAATGAAGAGAATGCTTCCATCCAATAATAAAAGAGGTAACGGGATAGCGGATTCCCTTGCCTCCACCCTTTCTGACCAGAGGGAAGAAATCGTGCAATTCAAAATCGTCCAATTCACCATTGACGACAGTGGAGTATTTGAGATGTACACAAAGGACTGCTGCACGTACAGCTCAGGAAAATACATACTCCAACTTTTATGGCACATCCAATAGAAAGCTGCAATCAATGGAGTTCTATGCTTTCATTAAATCAAATTAACTGCACATCTAGTTCTCCCACCATCCCTATTTAATACAGCTTGACCAACTCTTGCATGAAGAGAACACTATCCGTTGTGGATATCCCGTTGGTGATAGAAGGCTGGTTATGGACTTATGGCCAATGGCAAGGCTGCAAGAAGGAGAATATATTGAATTCTGTTGGATAGGATTTTGTTACACACATGTAATGGACATTTCAACAGGCAATAGGCATATAATATTTAGTAGCAGCAATAGGCAATAGCGTTGGATTTGAGCACCAAGCAAGTAGTAGTAGCAAGTAGGGTTCCAGCCACTAGGCATGTAACCACTTTCAAAAAACATCTCACAGCTTTCCAAAAACATCTCATACTCTTGGAAACATATGTATTGACATACGTTTCTGCATTTGTCTCACTGTCTGCAGATAGGTATGTCTTTTTTGGGTTACATGTTGTGTTGGGAAAGAACATTTGTCATATCAAACTTAGTATAATTTTCTGCTGGAGTTAGCAATAAATAGGCATCCGTGCTGATCAAGTTATGTTATCTGACTTATTTATGCTCTTGTGGCATTAGTTTTCTGCTTTCAAAATCGAGTGTTCTCTTCAAACAGTACAACAATCTTTGTAAATGGTGGTGTCTTGATGATTACTTCTATGCTTAAGATCACCATAGTTTCAAATGACACTATCTGAGTTTTCGAATTGTTGACTAAATTTATTCTCTGTATCTGTACTGCGGAGGAGGGTGGCTTGCTGTGCATTTGTTTATTTGTTTACAGAGTTTAGCTTGCATGAAGTTTTGAAAGCCAAATGAGAAATATTTTGTATAGTCTCTTCTTTGGTGCAAAATTGAACACGACACTGCTGGATATAGAAAAAAGGAAAAATGAGTACGATGAAGTGTATCTTTATTGAATAGGGTTCTAGTCTATTTCAGGTACATATTTCGGTTCTAGGTTGACAGTTTGGTAAAAAATTGATATGCTCTCTCATTGGTTTAAAAAATGTTACAAAAGCAACTTAACTTGGCGAATGATGCATCTTGATTCGAGTAGGAAGGTATTGGATTTACTTCTTGAATCCTCCTTCCCCAGGCATTTTCTTTGTCTACTCATAATAGAGCTTCCATATGTTGACACTATAGGTGATTTTAACGAATGATGTTTAGAAGAGTTTTTATTTGGAAAACTCAGGACGAGGAATTTGATGTCAAGACTGGGAGCCATTCTTGGTAACATCTTTTTATGATCATTACTCTCATCTAGGATCCCAGGGAAGAGGAGTTGGTCCTTGCAAAAGGTTGATGGTTGGAACTAAAATGGGCCTAGTTTTGGTACTTAGACCAGCTAGCGGATATAAAGGAAAAGGCCCTTTCACACAAAATCAAAGCAAGGAATTCTTCTTTATTTTTGTTTATATCTGTTCTTTTTGGAATGATTGGCTCGAAAATGGACGAACATCCTGGTACAAAAGAAAATGAAAATGTAGACAAACAAAGTGGGACGAATGAAATACAATCTAATACAATCTTTTATTTTATCAAATTATAACAAACTACTCAGCCAGGAAAAAGAGAGCTGCAATAGGAAAATAAATCCCTCTGCTCTTGTTCTGGTTTCATGCTAGACACCATCCCTCATGGGTGTGACAGATCTAGTATTACAGTTCTTCTAATTATGAGAGTTTTTTTTTTTTTGAAATGGAAGCCTTATAATGCATAATAGTAACATAATATAATGGGTCTACTGCGATTGGGACGCAGTACTTTTTGTGATGAGCAAATGAGCTCCATTTCGAGTCCGAAAAGTGATATGCCGTTGCTTATGCTGTTTGGCTCATTGAATTTGTCGTGCCTGTAAAAATTACACTGACCAAGCATCGGCAAATACATGAACGAAATACATTTGGCTCAAACTTTGGTCTCAAATTCATAATAAGTTGTTGAAATTTTCAAGACAAAACATGTTTCGTTTATTACTTTTTTCACTTTCCTATACACATTTTACACATCTCAATACACTTTTTAAGCCTTTATGTCTGCCCAGTGGGCTGATTTTAGAATTTTAGGGTTTTTCTATTGTCAGCCCAGTGGGCTGACAATAAGGCAACAAGAAAACAAAAAAAACACAAGTTCCAATGTACTGTCTCTACTGATATTCAATTAGTTAGATCTTTCGCTCGCAACCAATTGAACGAGCCAAACCACATGTATGATTTGGATTAATTTTCTGAACTGGGATGGGACTCAATTTGTGCATCACAACAGGTCATGTGGCTGTTATGCCGTGATTTATCACGTCCATATTTTTTTAGTTAATGATGTTTATCTTTGTCGATCAAACAAATTAAAAAATGCCACCTCTTACCGTTTTTAATATTTTCCTAAATTGTTGTGTGAGCAAATAGTTTTTATGAAACATGGTTTTTTATCCACGGGATAAGATCCCACTTGTTTAACAGTATTTTAATTAAGTACAGGGCCAACAGTCTCGCGTTGGCAATGAATAAATAGGACTATCTACTGAAGCTATTGACCCTTCAAACTCCCTATTTCTATAGTTGTACTCAATCTCAAATTATATAGAAATTCCAACCAATTCAGAAGATTGAAAATTTTCCACTTATATCTCTCTCTTTCCCTCTCCCTCTCTTAAAAGGAGACAAACATAAAACATACCCCATATGCATAAAATAGTCGTCAAATACTGCATATCATTTAATTTCGTCTTGATATATTAAGAATTGCATGTATTCAAGAATATTACCAGTGAGAAAAGGTCAAAGATAAAGAGGACTCACCATTGGAGCTTGACTCGAAAACCCCTTTATGCATTCAGATATTGTGGAACGGTTTGGTACATTTTCCACAAGCGCAATTTAGTATGTCTAGGTTTTATGCCCAGAAAAAGAAAAAAAAATTCATGTTTAAGTTTGATTTAGAGATCCAAATCCAGACCTCTATAGGCTGCAATCTTCATAGGTGACCATCATAAAATAAAATACAGTAAACATAAGGAAATTATGCTTAAATCAAGGAGAAAATTATCCAAAGACCCCTTTATCAATACAAGCAGTCAAGCACACACCAAAAAGAGTTCCAAACAAAGAGTTAATAAACGAAATCAAGAGGCCATCGTGCAAAATGGAGAATTGAGATTGGAGTGAGTGAGAATAATGTGGTGCTAAAATAATACTATTTTAGTCTCCAAAATAGAGAATTTGTGAGAGCTGGGTTGGAGATGATCTCAGGGTTTGTTTACAAAAAATCATGAAAAAAGGAAAAGAAAAGAAGATAATGTAGATTGGTGTTCTGACCAACATCTAGAGTGTCTCGATCGTTCTTTTTTACATTTCTAGTATGAGAAAGGATAATGTCACTACACTTTTGGTTAATGCCAAAACTTCAATGTATAATTGCATTGTACCTTTTTCATGGTACAAGCGTTTTTTATGCAAAAATGTGTGGCATTAACATCTCTTTTTCAGTTTCTCTTTCCGTGTTTTGGTGTTCATAAAAGTTGTGTCATTAACATTTGACACATTTTTTTTGAGTTCCACGCGAATGATTCAGATCCGTTCAATTATTTAAAATATGTTTATAAGTGTCAGATTTTATAGGATAAAGTTGAATGAACTGATCAAGCCATTATCGATATCGAAATAAGTTGATTTTTTACAAGAACTCCTACAAACATGTTTTAAACAACTTGAACAACTCCGAATTGTAAGCATGGGGCTCCAATTATTGTGGTGTTAAATATTGTGTTATTCGAAGTGTCCATGGAAGCGCTCCGTAATTTAAAAGGCCAAAATATAAAAAAAGGTGGGAATTTGGGCTTCCAGACAACATCGTTCCTTTTCTTTGCCCAAGCCCAGTGGCGACTCCAGGAATTTGAAAGTGTGGGGTCATTTATAAATATCAAATACCTTTTACCAACCACAAATCAAAGAAAATATAGCAGTAATGACAACTAAAAATTTTGTTCCAACAAAAATTGTTCCAACAAAAATCACATTTAAAGCTCAACCTAATAATCAAAAGGTATAAAATAGTTTTCTCTGTTCTCAGTTTTCACCAAAAAAAAAAAAAACAAATCTGTACAAGCTTCTACAATTGCATTCAATGCGGTCTCGAGTTTTGAAATTGTTATCAAATAATCCCTCCGTCCCAAATTGTTGCTTCTGCTTCACTTTTTGAACCATTCAAACAATTATCTATATTTTATAGTCTATAATTTTTCTATGATTTTAAAATATGTCTTTGATAAAATTAATTGAGATCTATCAAATAAGATCCATATGAGATATATAAATCATTAAAATTTTGACGATATGAACAATTTTTTTAGAGATTCCAATTCCCAAATAGTAACTAGGAGCAACAATTTGGAAATGGAGGGAGTACTTCCGTAGCAAGAAAGATCAATCTCTTCAGTATCAAAAGAACAAAACGAGTGATTAGAATTCAAACAAGCCACACAAAGAGGGGAGATGAAAGTTGGGAAATTATCCAGTGGTGTCAGCCCTTAATTTATGGGGGTTCATTTGTGAATTTCTTAAAAAAAATTAACATAGCAGTAGTATTTTTTTTTTCGCCGTAGGGTTGGCTAACCCCATCACTTGGCTTTCTCGTCGCCCCTACTCAAGCCCACGGAAACCATCTTCTTCCCGCTTCCCCTGATCCTTGTTGGAGTCAAACTTGTGCGTGCGCTTCAACGCTCTGTTTGGTTCTTAGGAAAGGAAGAGAAAGGGAAAGAGAATTTAAAAAATTTTCCTTTACTTTCCTCCCATTTTCTCTTCAATTTCCCTCTACTTTTCTTCTTAATTATGTTCCCTTATTTTCTCTTTCTTTCCCTAACTTTCAAACATTAACCCTAGCCATAATTTTTTCCCCCTCCCTTTGCCCTCTCAGATTATTTGGTAAAATTGTCTGATTAAATTATTCAGACCCAAGTAACACGGAGTAATAACATACGGATGGCAAATTGGGCAGAGCTCGTACAAGATCTCCTCATTCTGATTGCTCGAAGAGTAGATTTTGTGGAAGATTTTGCGGTTTTCAGCAGGGTTTGCAGATCCTGGCGATCGGTAGCCGTGAAGGAGAATTTCAAAGGTTCTCAACAAATTCCATGGCTTATGCTTGCGGAAGAAGAAGAAGAGGAGGAAGAAGGAGAAGGGGGCGACAAAAACAACAGAGCCGTCAATGTGTTAGCATAACAGAGGGAGTGGTGATTGGAAAATTGATGCTGCCAGAAGCAAGGGGAAAGCGGTGCTTGGAGACACGAGGCTGGTTGGTAACCATATCCGAATCCGGGGATATGAATCTACTCCATCCGTTAACCCGGGTTCAGGTGAGTCTCCCACCTATCAGTACTTTGAAGTATTACGAAGATGGTGACATGTTTAACAATTTTGTTCTGATACAAAAGGCAGTCTTGTCTTCGAGTCCTTCTGGTTCATCAAAGGACGACTACGTACTCATGATTATTTATGGAAGTCTTGGATTCCTGGGTTTTTGTAGAGGCGGGGACAAGGCCTGGACCACCATTGAAACCCATAATGGTCGCTTTATGGATATCACCTATTTCAATGACCAATTTTATGCGGTCAATGCTCGGGGCATGATTTATGTTTGCGACGTTGGGGGACGCAATCCAACTGAGGCATGCCCTGTTGGCGGAGAAATACAATACACGGTTGTCCCAAATTACGAAAGGCGACCATACATAGTTGAATTTGAAGGGAACCTATTGGTAGTTATTCGAGATGGATATGATCTTAGATTTCCCTATGGTGAGGTGGAAATGAATGCTGATGATACCGTTGATGAGTCTAGGATTGATTATGAGACTAGGGAATTTCGAGTTTTTAAGATGGATGTAAGCAATTGGAGGGGAACTGAGTTACATAGCTTAGGGGACAATGTTCTATTCTTGGGTGATAATGCTTCTATATCTATTAAAGCTTCTTCAGGACTTAGGCCTAATTGTATCTATTACACTGATGATTGTTGGCCGTCATACGTTCTTTTCAAGCGAGGCGGCGGCAAGGACATGGGTATCTTCAACTTGGAAGATGGAAGCCGGACTCCTTGCTATGGAGGGGAGTCTCTTAGTCCAATTTGTCCTCCTCTATGGGTCAGACCATATTTCTCATGAGCTTTATCACTTTTATGCTTGGTTTTTTCTACTAGTTGTGAACTTCTAAGTTCAGTTGTAACTTAGTTTTGGTTTACTTATGCACTTGGTATCTTTAACTTGAAAGAGGGAAGCCGGACTCCTTGCCTTAGTCTGGTTTGTCCTTCGACCATATTTCTAATGAGCTTCATGCCTTCATCACTTGTTATGCTTAGTTTTCGCTTTAGGATATCACCTATTTCAATGACCAATTTTATGCAGTCACTACTAAGGGCCTGATTTATGTTTGCGACATTGGGGGACTCAATCCAACTGAGGCATGCCTTGTTGGCGGAGAAATACAATACACGGCTGCCCCAAATCACGAAAGGCGACCATACATGGTTGAATTTGAAGGTAACCTACTGGTAGTTATTCGAGATGGATATTATCTTTGATTTCCTTATGGTAATGAGGAAATGAATGCTGATGGTACCTTTGATGAGTCTAGAAATACAATACACGGCTGCCCCAAATCACGAAAGGCGACCATACATAATTGAATTTGAAGGGAACCTATTGGTAGTTATTCGAGATGGATATTATCTTTGATTTCCCTATGGTAATGAGGAAATGAATGCTGATGGTACCTTTGATGAGTCTAGGTCCTCTAGGATTGATTATGGGACCAGGGAATTTCGAGTTTTTAAGGTGGATGTGAGCAATTGGAGGGGAACTGAGTTACATAGCTTAGGGGAGAAAGCTCTGATTCTTGGGTGATAATGCTTCTATGTCTATTAAAGCTTCTAAATTTTCAGGACTTAGGCCTAACTGCATCTATTACACTGATGATTGTTGGCCGTCATACGTTTTTTTCAAGCGAGGTGGTGGCAAGGACATGGGTATCTACAACTTGAAGGATGGAAACTGGACTCCTTGCGATGAAGGGGAGTCTCTTAGTCCGTTTTGTCCTCTATGGGTCAGACCATATTTTGGATGAGCTTCATCACTTCTTATGCTTGGTTTTTTCTATTATTTATGAACTTCATAATTTTTTACTTTCTAGATTCCTCTTGTCGAGACGAACCAATAATCCACAAAAAATCTACGCAAACTAAACAATGTGAAAAAAATTAAACTGGATAATTTATTTTGCAAAAAGGACCCTTGGGATGTCCAAGATAGGACTTATCCTTAGCACTCGCCCCCACAAAGAATACAAACAGATTAGGTTCACATGACGAGATGCGGTGAAACCTATGTAGCACGGAAGGAACACGGATATAGCGGGGGACACGGATACGGATATGGATACGGGACTATGGTAATTCTCAGAAAATGGGGACATGGACACAAGCACACATGGGACACTACAAAATTTTTATAGATAGTTTTTCAGTCTTGAAAACTTACATTGTAGCCACTAAATAGTTGGGTTATGACTCCTAACCAATGCATTATCGGTCGATGGTGTATGCCTATACATCTACTCATTTTTTATTTTATTTTTTCTGTGATGATTTATGAAGTATCGTGGAAAAGGTATCAAATTTATTATAAAAACATCTTTTAGTGTTCCGATGCATGTCCCCAACATTTCCCCCGTCCCCGGCCTGTCCGTATGAAATTAATATAGAGTATAATATAATGGATACGTCACATGGCGTGTCCCACATGTGGCCCCATCATGTCGGGTCTTCCTGGAGTGCTTGACATGGATACGGCAATCTCTAGAAGTGTTGGTGCTTCATAGGGTCAAAAGACCATCAACAAATGAGTGGAGTTCGCTTAGTATAAAAATACCATCAACAAAGAGAAGATGCGACAGCTTTAAGACTTCACACATGATGTTTTTGAAATCTCCCATTGTCAATCTTGTAGTGCAACAATGAAGCGAATGCATTGCCAAAAATAAAAGAGGTAACGGGATTGTGGATTCCCTTGCCTCCACCCTCTCTCACCACTCACCAGAGAGAAGAAATCGTGCAAGTCACCATTGATGAAGGTATTCTGATGTACACAAAGGACCCGCTGTACATGCAGCTCAGGAAAATACATTACTTTTATGGCGCATCCAATAGAAAGCTGCAGCTGACAGAGTTCAATGCTTTCATAAAATCAAATTAAGTGCTCTAGTTCTCCCACCATCCCTATTTAATACAACTTGACCAACTCTTGCATGAAGAGAACACTATCCATTGTGGATCTACCCTTGGTGATAGCAGACTGGTTATGGCCAATGGCAACGATGCAAGAAGGAGAATAGATTGAATTCTGTTGGATGGGATTTTGTTGCACACTTGTAATGAACATTTCAAAAGGCAATAGGCATATAATCTTTAGTAGTGCGCATTGGATTTGAGCACCAAGTAAGTAGCAGTAGCCTGTAGGGTTCCAGCCACTAGGCATATAACTACTTTCAAAAAACATCTCACAGCTTTCCAAAAACATCTCAGACTTTTGGAACCATATGTATTGACATATGTTTCTGCATTTGTCTCACCGTCTATAGATAGGTATTTGTCTTTTCTGGTTTACATGTTTTGTTGGGAAAGAACATTTGTAATATCAAACTTAGTAGAATTTTCTGCTGGAGTTAGCAATAAATAGGCGCCCGTGCTGATCAAGTTATGTTATCTGACTTATGTGTGCTCTTGTGGCATTAGTTTTCTGCTTTAAAAGTCCAGCCCTCTCTCTTCAAACACTATAGCAATATTTTTAAATGGTGGTGTCTTGACTCTTGATGATTACTTCTATGCTTAAGATCACCATGGTTAGAAATGACAATATCTGAGTTTTCGAATTGTGGATTAAATTTATTCTCTGTATCAGTACTGCTGAGTCTTCTACAATTCAATTCATTAAATTTTTCTTCTAGTAGTAGTTGGTCCGTGTAATGTATGGGAGAGCATTTACAACTTAATTTTTAGTCCATCTGTTGGAGGTTCCCAGATTTTCCTTCAACCATGTCATCTTCAGATACATTTAGTATGTTATATCATTTGTTTCTTTGTTTATGGAGTTTTGCTTGCATGAATTTCTGAAAGCAAAATTAGAAATATTTTGTATAGTCTCTTCTTTGGTGCAAAATTGAACACGGCACTGCTGAATATAGAAAAAATGAAAAATTAGTAGGATGAAGTGTATCTTTCTTGAACAGGGTTCTAGTCTATTTCAGGTACACATTTCGGTTTTACGTGATGCTCTCTCATTGGTTTAGAAAATGTTACAAAAGCAACTTAACTTGGGCGAATGATGCATCTTGGTTCGAGTCGGAAGGTATTGGATTTACTTCTTCAATCCTCCTTCCCCAGGGCATTTTCTGTCTACTCATAAAAGAGCTTCCACATATTGACACTATAGGTGATTTTAACGAATGACTTGGATGATTCTTGTCATCGAGAAAATTCTACTTTCTCCCCTGCCATCTTTATTCTTAGAAATCTTAACATTTTTTGTTCTGCGCTACTTGGGTTTTCCTATTACTAGTAGGTTTTAGTGCATCCTCTTTTTGTGGGAAAAAAAAAAATGAAATTGGTGTTCACAATATTTGTTTGTACCTCGAGGGGGAAAAGGCGTAAAGCTTATAAGGTGACAAACTTACATCAAATATTCTATTCCGTTATTGATATGAATCCAATTGATCTAGCCACTACAGAGTTGCGTCTATGAGTAGCTTGTTTGAATCCAATTGATCCACATGGTTGAATTGTACTGAGAAGATTTTTCCTCAACGGAGTTCATGATACTTCATGATCAAGTATCAACTTTATAAATTACATAGTTGATATGCGCACTAGCATTGAGTTCTCAAGCTTGCATGATTCTCGCACGAGAAAATGGTGAAGATTTGAAGACACTGAGTTTATCCATTGGTTTACTTGATTCTAGCTTTGACATTAACTTTACCGGTTGCGAAGGGCGTTTTCAATTATGAATTATGTGAAGAATCAGTGACGCAACAAAAAGGTTGATCAATGGATGAATGATTAGACAGAGGGAGGTATATTTGGAAGCATTAATTATTTGGACTGGTGGAGGCCACTCAAGCATCACTACTCAAAAGACCATGAGTGTAAGTAAAACAGTCTCACGTTGGCGATGAATAAATTGGACTATCTACTGAAGTTATCAACCCTTCAAACTCTCCAATTTTTCAACTCCTCCTAAGTAAAAGTATCCTCTTGCCATGCAACTTCTAAGCCCTGCAAGGAAAAACATATTATGAGAGAACAATTTTCCACTACCCAACTCCAAGATTGCACATTGATACTGGATTCTCTCTCTCTCTCTCTCCCCCCCCCCCCCCCCCCCCAAAAAAAAAAAAAAACATACCCCAAATACATAAAATAGTCGTCAAATACTGCACATTCATATAATTTCATCTTGGTATATTAAGAATCGTATATTCAAGGATATTACTAGTGAGAAAAGGTCACAAATCAAGAGGACTCACCATTGGAGCTTGAACTCGAAAACCCCTCTATGCATTTAGAGATCGTAGAATGGTCTGGTCCATTTTCCATGCGTGATATATAGTATCTCTGGGTTTTATGCCCATAAAAAGGAAAGAATCACCGTTAAGTTTGCTTTAGAGATCCAGATCCAGACCTCTATAGGTTGTGTGACCATTATAAAATAAAATACAGTAAACATAAGGAAATTATGCTTAAATCAAAGGAGAAAATTATTCCAAGATGACCCTCTTTATCAATACAAGCACTCGACAAAAAGAGCTCACATAGAACATTGTGAAGCTTCACATAGGACATTGCCACCATTGATCAGCTTTTAGAAAGCCCCTATCATCTCTGGTGAATGAAAGAGCGAGAAAGAAGGCTTCTTGGTTCAAATCAAGAGAGGGGAGAATGGACTAAAGGGGGAGAGAGGGAGAGAGAGAGAGAGAGAGAGAGAGAGAGAGAGAGAGAGATTGCTAAAAAAAAAACCCTTCTACACACGAGAGCTGTATTGGACCTATACAGCTGTACGCCGGCAGGTACGGCCCATTATAGAGGAAATCTTGGGATTTCCTTCTCAACTCCCTTAGATATTTTCACTTCAATGAAGAGTTGATAGCCCTCATTATGAGCTGTGTGACCAATATCGAATCCTCTATTTTGTGGAATGGTCAATCTCTCCCTCCTTTTAGACCTGAAAGAGGCTTACATCAAGGTGACCCTCTCTCCCCTTATTTATTTGTTATATGCATGGAGAGATTATCTGCCTTTATTGATCAGAAAGTGGACAGCAAACAATGGGAAGGTATTAAAGCTTCCTCTGATGGACCCTGTTTCTCACATTTATTTTTTGCTGATGATATTATGCTTTTTGGGTCTGCTACTGTTACTCAATGTAATATCATGAAAGAAACTCTTGACATGTTTTGCGATCAATCTGGACAAATTGTTAGTGGACATAAATCCAAAGTCTTTGTTTCCCCTAATGTAAACCTTAGACATGCTAAAAAGTCTTAGTAATGTGTGCGGTTTTAGTCTTACCAAAGATCTTGGCATGTACCTTGGTGTCCCTCTAATTCACTCTAAGGTGTCTAAGAGAAATTACCGGTACATCATTGAAAAGCTGAATATGAAACTTGCTGGATGGAAAGTAGATTCTCTTAACCTCATGGGAAGAGCTACCTTAGTTCAATCTGTTACCTCTACTATTCCTTATTACACTATGCAAACTTCTATTTTGCCTGCCTCTATCACTAATCAGATTGATAGAATCAATAGAAACTTTCTTTGGGGTGATAGAGCTGAGAGGAAAAAGGTTCATCTTGTTAACTGGAAGACTGTCTGTAAGACTAAGAAGCATGGGGGTCTAGGCATAAGACAAGCTAGTAAGTCTAATTTGGCCTTAATTTCCAAACTTGGTTGGAGGATTGCCACTGAAAAGAAACCTTTATGGATCCAAGTCCTTCATAACAAATACTTGAAGCATCATAGTTTTAGAGATTGGCCTGTTAATAAAAAGGCCTCCCACACTTGGAAAAGTATAATCAAAGTGAGAGATTTTGTGATAAAAAATATTAAATGGATTGTGGGCAATGGAAAAGCTATTTCCTTTTGGCATGACTGGTGGTGTGGAGACAAAGCCTTGGACACCAATGTTCATGGAATCATTGATGATAATGCTATGGTGGCTGACTTCATTAATGAGGCCAAGGAGTGGGATGTCTCCTCTATCAGCCAGACTCTCCACAGGGATGACATGAATAAGATCACCAATCTCTTACTTCCCAAACATGTTGTTATGGAGGATACTCCTCAATGGACTTTAAATCATAAAGGTAATTTTTCTATCAAGTCTTCTTATGATCATTTAGCTGATGTTTCTGAGTCTGATATTAACTGGCAATGGATATGGAAACTCAAAGTCCCTTCTAAGTTGAAAGGATTTCTTTGGACTTGCATGCATGGTAAAATCTTGACCAATCATCAGAGAAATAGTAGAGGCCTTACTGATTGTGCTACCTGCCCTAGATGCAATTCTGATTGTGAGGATATGCTGCATTTGTTCTTTTACTGCCCATCTAGTGCTGATGTATGGTCTAAGTTTCCTAATACGCAGGCTCTACCTTCGGGTGATATAGATGTTTGGAAATTATGGCTAAAGGAAAACATCAATCATACTAGTCCTGGCAAGGGGAGTTACCTAAACTCAATTCTTGTTTTAGTTACTTTGATGGAAAATTTGGAATGCGAGGAATAAAAAGGTGTTTGATAATGTTGAATCCGGCCTGTATCCATAGACAGAGCTTGATGTTTAGTTCGGAAATAGTGGCGGCTTTTAACGATCATTCCTCATTTTCAATTCGGCAATCAAAACTCATTACATGGAAATTCCCAGGTACCAGTAAATTGAAGCTGAACACAGACGGTAGCAGTAAAGGAAATCCGGGCCTTGCTGGATTTGGGGGTGTTTTAAGAGAAGAGCGAGGCCACTGGGTGGTGGGTTGCTATGGAAGACTTGAGGACTGCACCTGTCTCGAAGCGGAGCTGTGGGGTATCTTTCGTGGTTTGGAAATGGTCAAAAGTCAGAACATGGGAGCTGTCGAGATCGATTCAGATTCAGTTGTAGCTATTGAGCTCATCAATGGAGGAATTCCTGTCCATTCTCCACACAAAGTTCTCATCCAGGAATGTCAGGCCTTACTCGAAGCCACTGGATGTTCTTTGAATCATATCTACCGAGAAGGGAATCAAGTGGCAGACAAGCTTGCAAATTTGGGAGTGGAGCAGGATCAGAAGTGGGTGTCTCACATTGCTCCTCCTGTTGATATCATCCCCCTCCTCGAAGCCGATATGAGTGGGGTGGCCTTTGAAAGGCTGTAATTTGTTTTCCTTTTATCTATTCCCTATCTACCAAAAAAAAATAGAGGAAATCAAAGGGTAGAAACGGCAACAAAAGATACGACGAAACCTGGAATGGGAGGATTTCCTTCTATCATAGGAATGATTCTAGGTAACTCAATATACCTAGATCTAATGCATAAAAATGACACCATTATGAAGGTATCGACGATACTTTCATAATGAGATCCATCTTTGATAAGATTCGATAAATTTATAAAATTGTTAAAACGAAAAATTAGAAGGAAGAATTGTGTTTTTAAAAGAAATGAGTTTGTATTTGCAAAATGGAGATGAAAATGGAGAATTGGGATTGGAGTGTGTGAGAATAATATTATTTTAGTCTCCAAAATAGAGAATTTGTGAGAGATGGTTTGGAGATGCTCTCAAGGTTTGTTTACAAAAAGTCATGAAAAAGGGAAAAGAAAAGAAGATAATGTAAATTGGTGTTCTGACCAACATCGGGGCTATTTCGATCCTTCATTTTTACATTTTTGGTATGAAAAAGGATAATGTCACTACATTTTTGGTTAATGCCAAAACTTCAATGCATAATTGCATTGTACCTTTTTCAGGGTACGAGCATTTTTATTGATAAAAGTTGTGGCATTAAAATTTCCTTTTCAGTTTCTCTTTCCATATTTTGGTGTTCATAAAAGTTGTGCCATTAACGGGGTTAGTACAGGCCGCTCCACTTTTTGGAGGCCTTGCACGTCCCGCTCCAATTTTTTCCGGAAAAGTGTACCTTAACCCTAGGGTAGCATGTGAAAGTGCCTAAATCTAAACCCTATGAAAATGTCTAAAATCCTAAGGTACCCTATGAATGTGCCTAAACCACTAAAAACCCTCTAATAGGAAAGTGCACTCAAAACCTAAACCCAATGGTACCATATGAAAGTGCCTAAACCTTCAATGTTTATTTCGCTGCTAAATTCTAAATGTATGGTTTAACTTCAAAATATACGGTCCTATTTTAAAATTCTAAATGTACAGTCTAAATTCTAAATGTATAGTCTAAATTCTAAATGTACCGTCCTATGACTAGGATACCCTAAACTTTAGGGTACCTTATGAAAGTTTCTAAACCACAAAAACTCTATATAGAAAAGTGTACCTTAAACGTAAACTCAAAAAAAGAGTGATTGACCTTAATAATAATTAAAAAGAGTGATTGGCGTTAATAGTAACAAATATTTTTTTTTTGTACCTGCCCATAATAAAACCTTTCCTAACTCCCGCTTTTCCTGATCCCTGTAGGAGTCAAACTCGTGCGCGCGCTCAACCCTAGCTTCACAAAGAGAAGTGTTAGGCGCCCCCCGCCTGACACACCCCCCAACCCGGCCCCACCCCTCTTTCCCCCAACTACCCTCCCTGCCAGCCCAATTAATCCCCTTTTTTTTTCTTTTTTCTTTTTCTGTTTTTTATTTTGAAAGTGAACAAATCTTTTTTTTTTTTTATTTTTAACTTCTACAAATAAAACTGAAAAGAAAAAAAAAAGTTAAAACCAAGACTAATTCATTTTTTTTTTTTTTTTGAATTTGACCGAAGCACTTAGTCTAGGAGAGAAAATCTGTAAATGAGTAGGACCTTTGCACTAAATTGAAATTAAAAAGAAACACAAACCAAAATTCACTTCGAAAATGATTTTATTCAAAACTATCATACACTAACAGAACTTTTGTTCTAGGGGATACTGCACTTAGCCTTTTTAATTTCTAAGACAATCTCTCTCTCTCTCTCTCTCTCTCTCTGAAAGATTTAAAAGGATAACCAAAAAATCAGTATGAACTACCCTCCTCCCTTTCTTTTCTTTCTTTCTTCTTTCCTTCTTCTTTTCTTCTTCCTTTCTCTCTTTTTTATTTGCTGGAGGACCTCCTGTCCTTTTCTACTCCCGATGTTCGGTGCATCAATGTGATGATCCTCTTTGCATGCAATGTATTTGCATGCAATGTATTTATTCTGGGTATAGTTTAGACTATTGGGACGGTCGATCTTGTCTGCTTGGATCCCAGAATATGTCATTTTTCATGTAGTGGCGCGTATATTACAATACGAGGCTGCCGATGTCCAAAATTAACTCTTGTGATGATCAATTGAAGTGCAACAATATCTTCTCACGCGTCTCGATTCATCAGACTTAAAAATAGTAGACCTTTTTTATGAGCGTCGGGACAAAATGGGGTATCAACAAAAGATATTAGTAAAAGAGATAAATAAATAATTAAATTAAATAATTAAATGAATTAATATAAAGAAATGAAATCACATAATTAAATGAATTATATAAAAAAAGAATTAATATGAATAATATAAGTAATTAAAAGAGGGGAGGAGGTGTAAAACCGTAAAAAGGCCAAGGAAAAGGGGGTGGGGCCCAGGAAAGGAAAGGAAAGTGGTGCGTAGTAAATTCCGAACTTCACAAACTCGAGCCGCGCGCTCTACCCTGGCCGTAATTTATTTTATTTTTGTCTCCCTTAAGCCGATTGTAATTCTCAGATTATTTGGTAAAATTGTCAGATTATTTTGTTCAGACCTAAGTAATAATAACATACCGATGGCAAATTGGGCAGAGCTCGTACAAGATCTCCTCATTCTGATTGCTCGAAGAGTAGATTTTGTGGAAGATTTTGCAGGCTTTCGGCAGGGTTTGCAGATCCTGGCGATCGGTAGCCGTGAAGGAGAATTTCAAAGGTTCTCAACAAATTCCATGGCTTATGCTTGCGGAGGAAGAAGAAGAGGAGGAAGAAGGAGAAGGGGGATGACAAAAACAACAGAGCCGTCAATGGACGTCGTTTTGTTAGCATAACGGAGGGAGTGGCGATTGGCAAATTGATGCTGCCAGAAGCAAGGGGAAAGCGGTGCTTGGAGACGCGAGGCTGGTTGGTAACCATATCCGAATCGGGGGATATGAATCTACTCCATCCGTTAACCCGGGTTCAGGTTAGTCTCCCACCTATCACTACTTTGAAGTATTACGAAGATGGTGGCATGTTTAACAATTTTATTCAGATACAAAAGGCAGTCTTGTCTTCGAGTCCTTCTGGGTCATCAAAAGATGATTACGTACTCATGATTATTTATGAAGGTCCGGGATTCCTGGGTTATTGTAGATGCGGGGACAAGGCCTGGACCACAATCGAAACCCATTTTGGTCGCTTTATGGATATCACCTATTTCAATGACCAATTTTATGCAGTCAATACTCTGGGCATGATTTACGTTTGCGACGTTGGGGGACGCAATCCAACTGAGGCATGCCCTGTTGGCGGAGAAATACAATACACGGTTGTCCCAAATTACGAAAGGCGACCATACATAGTTGAATTTGAAGGGAACCTATTGATAGTTATTCGAGATGGGCATTATCTTAGATTTCCCTATGGTGAGGTGGAAATGAATGCTGATGGTACCTTTGATGATGAGTCTAGGATTGATTATGGGACCAGGGAATTTCGAGTTTTTAAGGTGGATGTAAGCAATTGGAGGGGAACTGAGTTACATAGCTTAGGGGAGAATGCTCTGTTCTTGGGTGATAATGCTTCTATATCTATTAAAGCTTCAAAATTTTCAGGACTTAGGCCTAACTGCATCTATTACACTGATGATTGTTGGCCGTCATACATTTTTTTCAAGCAAGGTGGCGGCAAGGACATGGGTATCTTCAACTTGAAAGATGGAAGCCGGACTCGTTGCTATGAAGGGGAGTCTCTTAGTTCAGTTTGTCCTCCTTTATGGGTCAGACCATATTTCTGATGAGCTTCATCCCTTCTTATGCTTGGTTTTTTCTACTAGTTATGAACTTCATAATTTTTTATTTTCGAGATTCCTCTCATCCAGACGAAACTATAATCCACAAAAATTCAACGCAAAACTAACCAATGCGAATTTTTTTTTGAATTAAGACAAAAAAATTACACTGGATTATTTATTTTGCAAAAAGGTCCCCTAAGATGTCCTAGATAGGACCTATCCTCAGCACTTGCCCGCGCAAAGAATACATGCAAATGAGGTTCACGCGACAATATGTGGTGAATCCTTTGTAGCACGGAAGGGACACGGATACGGTAGGGGGGGGACACGGATATGGATATGGGAAGTGGTAATTCTCAAAAAATGGGACACGGACACAACACACAGGTGACACTGCAAAATTTTATAGATAGTTTTTCAGTCATGAAAACTTAAATTGTAACTACTAAATATTTGGGTTATGACTCCTAACCAATGCATTATCGGTCGATGGTGTATGCCTAAACATCTACACATTTTTTTTCCCAACTTATGAAGTATCCTGGAAATGATATTGACTTTATAATAAAAACACCTTGCAGTGTTCCGTTGCGTATCCCCAACATTTCCCTCCCTTGTCCTCGGCCTGTCCATAGTATGAAATTAATAGAGTATACTATAATGGATACGTCACGTGGCGTGTCCCATATGTGGCCCCGGCGTGTGAGATCTTCTTGGAGTTTCTGACACGGATCCGGCAGTCTCTTGAAGTGTTGGGGCTTCATAGGGTGAACCTCTTTAAGAGCAGAATTAATTAGAGCAATGAGTGGGGTTCACTTAGTAAAAAGGACCATCAACAAAGACAAGATGTGACAGGTTTACGACTACACACAAGATGTTTTTGAAATCTCCCATTGCCAATCTTGTAGTGCAACAATGAAGAGAATGCTTCCATCCAATAATATAAGAAGTAACGGGATTGTGGATTCCCTTGCCTCCACCCTCTCTCACCAGAGAGTAGAAATCGTGAATTCACCATTGATGACGGTAGAGTATTTGGGATGTACACAAAGGACCCGCTGCACATATTGCTCAGGAAAATATACATAACTTTTATGGCGCATCCAATAGAAAGCTGCAATTGATCGAGTTCAATGCTTTCATTGAATCAAATTGAGGGCACATCTACTTCTCCCATGCACCATCCCTACTTTATACATGTTGACCAACTCTTGCATGAAGAGAACACTATCCATTGTGGATCTACCCTTGGTGATAGCAGACTCGTTATCGCCAATGGCATGGCTGCAAGGAGAATAGATTGAATTCTGTTGGATAGGATTTTGTTACACACTGGTAATGAACATTTCAACAGGCAATACGGCATATAATCTTTAGCAGTAGCCAGTAGGGTTCCAGCGACTAGGCATATAACCACTTTCAAAAAACATCTAACAGCTTTCCAAAAACATCTCAGACTTTTGGAATCATATGTATTGACATATGTTTCTGCATTTGTCTCACTGTCGATAGATAGGTATTTGTCATTTTTGGGTTACATGTTGTGTTGGGGAAGAACATTTCTCATATCAAACTTAGAAGAATTTTCTGCTGGAGTTAGCAATAAATAGGCGTCCCTGCTGATCAAGTTATGTTATCTGACTTATGTATGCTCTTGTGGCATTAGTTTTCTGCTTTAAAAGTCCACCCCTCTCTTGAAACACTACAGCAATCTTTGTAAATAGTGGTGTCTTGATGATTACTTCTATGCTTAAGATCACCATGTATAGTTTGAAATGACACTATCTGAGTTATCGAATCGTGGACTAAATTTATTCTCTGTATCAGTGCTGCTGAGTCTTCTACAATTCAATTCATTACATTTTTCTTCCAATAGTAGTTGGTCCGCGTAATGTATGGGAGAGCATTTACAACTTAATTTTTAGTCTATCTGTTGGAGGATCTCAGATTTTCCTTCAACCATGTCATCTTCAGATACATTTAGTATTTATATCATTTGTTTATTTGTTCACAGAGTTTAGCTTGCATGAAGTTCTGAAAGCAAAATAAGAAATATTTTGTATAGTCTCTTCTTTGGTGGAAAATTGAACGTGGCACTGGTGAATAAAGAAAAAATGAAAAATTAGTCCTCCTCTTGTGAAAAAAATAAAAATAAAATGATAATGATAATGGTGTTCACAATTTGGATGATTTGTTTGTACCTCGAGGGGGAAAAGGCGTAAAGCTCATATGGTGACAAACTTACATCAAATATTCTACTCCGTTATTGATTTGCATCTCCAAGAACTTAATGCTTGTTTCCTTGTATGTGTGGCTTGTTTGAATCCAATTGATTTAGCCACTATGGAGTTGCTTCTATGAGTGGCTTGTTTGAATACAATTGATCCGCATAGGTTGAATTGTATCGGGAAGATTATTCAACTATGAATTATTTGAATAATTAGTGGCGCAATAGAAAAGGTGATCAGTGAACGAGTGATAGCACTGATTGTATACACAGAGCGAGGCATATTTGAAAGCATTGACAATGAAACTATCTTGCAAAGCTTTTAAGACATAAAAACTTATCGTGGTTTGTTCATGACCATGAGTAGTCCTTTTTTTGTATTTTTGAGGGAAAGTTTATTAACTCTAATTTGGGGTGATAATATATTATTTTTTGCTAGTGTTTTCAATGAAAAAAGTTTGTATCATTTTCTTACAAAAATTCTCTCGAGTTTGTGTTTCATTTTGCCCCTAGTGCTCCTCATTTCTGGCTACACCATTAGACTTAATATGTCCCAAAATGTTTGTCGAAATAATCAATACCTTCCTTTTGATAAAATCCTTGCCAACTTAACTATGCCTTGAACTTGTCGCTAGTATTTTAATTTTTATTTTGGATATTCATTTGGAGGCAATTGGGACTCACCCTCAAACTCTCTAAATTGAAGCTTTCTAAAGAACATAAAAGGATTTGAGAACACCCAAAGTAACTCATTTGTATTGATTAACCCAGCTGTTTCAAAGCCGAAATCTATGTCTGGCTTACGGTAGGTCTAACTAATACAAGTTGATTGCAACCGAACTGGTCTGTTAGTGTCATTTTAGTCATCCTTTTTCACATTAAAAATATTTTAGCGGGCTTCTAGGTGAGTCATTGTCACTTCATTGATGCTGGTAGAAGTTTGAGCCGGTGAGTGTTCATGCGTCTCTTTGGAACTCCTTTCAATATAAAATCCTGGTGGTTTGGGTTGGGGCAAAGTTACAGTATCTGAAACCAACATTAAGACCACAGATGACATAGTAGGCCTGTCTTCAGGACATTTCTGCACGCATAGGAGACCAATCTGTATACATCTCAACACCTGAGACATTGGAAATGAACCGTCCATCTTTGGATCTATTAACTCAGAAGCCTTTCCGTCAATCCAAAGTTTCCATGCCTGAAATGGCCCAATATAATTAGAAATCAAATACCAAAAAAAAAAATCTGTGAATGTCGAAAGGCTATCAGGTTCTTTGTCTATGAACTTACATGTCCAAGAAGGTTCAGATCATGGTCAGCATGATGGAAGTTTCTATTCTTTTGGCCACTCGTTATCTCCAGAACTATGACTCCAAAACTAAAAACATCTGATTTTGTTGAAAATAAGCCATCAATTGCATATTCAGGAGCCATATAACCACTGCATAACATTATAAGAAGAAATGAAAATCTGCGCTAAAGGTTATTACGCGTAAAACGGGAAACATGACTTAGATCACGTACTACGTTCCGACTACCCTTATTGTTTTTGCGGATGATTGATCGCCTCCAAAAGCTCTAGCCACACCAAAGTCTGAAATTTTGGGATTCATCTCACGATCAAGTAGCACATTGCTAACTTTAAGATCTCTATGAATGATTCTCAATCTCGAATCTTGATGAAGATAAAGAACCCCTCTAGCAATCCCAACAATGATATCCAGGCGACTACTCCATGTGAGCCAATTACTTTGTGTTTTTTCTGCAATTGCACGAAACTCATAACACTTTTTACTTGTTTATTTTCTTGGTCATACAATAAGACAAAACTTCGGTGGAAAATATACTTTCGCATTGCTCAAGCATGAATCCGAGGAAGACAAAAAAAGAGAGGAAGGTTTATTGGGCAAACCAAAAATGAAGGAATCCAAGCTTCCATTAGGCATGTACTCGTAAACCAGCATTCGTTCTTCTTCGTGGATGCAGCATCCCAAAAGTCTAACAAGATTACGGTGTTGAAGTTTTGCAATCAAATTAACCTCGTTTTTGAATTCCTTAAGACCTTGTTTGGAGTCTGTCGAAAGCCGCTTGACAGCTATGTCTTTTCCAGTTGATAGATGTCCCTATGTTAATCAACAAAAGTAATTTTCATCACGACTACTTCGTAAGTCTTCAGATTTTAGCTTCTCATTTAGAGAATATCAATCCTTCCACTTTTTTTTGGATTCAATCCAAAAACGAGATTACCTTGTAAACAGAGCCAAAACCACCTTCTCCAATTTTATTTGTATAAGAAAAGTTGTTAGTTGCCTCTGCAATGGTGACCATATCAAAGATGGGCAATTCTACGTCGTCTTCATCTCTGTCTTGAATGTCTATCCCTGCATCGATAATCACAAAACACAAGAAAATATAAAACTAAATGAGTTCAATACTCGATCACACCAAAATGAGGAGGGAAGAGGGAGTCCTAGTGTTAGATTTTTTCTAGGGTAACCATGAACAAAACTAAGGTTACAAAATACCGATGGAAAACCAAATTCTTTTGGAGTTTGGAATAGTTACATGCTACTTCATTAAGAGTGATTTGCCTGTCTTTCAACCACATCATAAGCCTGCCTTTCAACCATAGTATGACTTTTCTGTATGTATTTTTCTGTTTTTATAGCATTATTTAGCAGTGTTCTAAAAATTGGTCAAGTCGGCTGACTAGTCGGCCCAAAGTCGCTAGTCGGAAGTCTCCCGACTTGATCGAAACCCGATTAGTTGGCCAAAAGTCGGCGATTAGTCGATGAAGTTGGCGATTAGTTGGCCAACTAGTCGACAGCCGACCGACCTGGGACCGACTAGCTTCTTTTAGAACCTTGTTTTTTAGTAGTAGTGATTTATGTTCCTGTGCTACCAAAACCTAACATAAGTACAAAGACACAAGAAAACCTAGTAAGAAATCCAGATTAAGAGCTTACCTCTTCTTCTTCGCTTGATCTTGATCACCAACCAACAAACTAAGCTGATAAATAGAACTGATGTCAAGACAACAGACGTCACCACTGCGGCCACCTTCTTTCGATTTAGTCTTCTAGATCCGGTACGTTGAGCTGAATAAAACGAAAAAACTCATTCGTTGTACTCCAATGCTCTGGATGCTGAATGAAAGAAGCATGGTAATGTGCACATAAATCAAAATGATTCTTGGGTCTGCCCTCTCTGATGCCTTTTGGCTTTGATTTGAGGGCATGATTCCGCAGCAAATGCGACGGTATAGGGGGATCACTGTTTCAGTGGTATTCTGTGAGCAGCCACTTTGTGCATTTATTGCCAAAGGTTAGGTCTGTCTCCAATCCATCTGTTTCAGTGGTATTCTGGGAGCAGCCACTTTGTGCATTTATTGCCAAAGGTTAGGTCTGTCTCCTATCCTTCCCCCGCCCATACCCCCAATTATTGGGGACTAAATGGGTTATGTTATTGTTGTTGTTGTAGCCTCAGGCCTTCGTTTGCAGAACGGCGTTATTGAAAGCAAAGTGCTATTTTACTGGAATTTGTGTAGAGAATCTTCAATTAGAATGGTGTAGTTTTTTGTTTTTTGCAAGTACCGGTACAATTGAGTTTAGGATATGAATAGCAATATGCTCCAATTATTGGCCTGGATCAGTAGCACCATTTTTGGTTGCCTGGCTAGTGAACCACATGTGAGATAAGGAACCAAACTGTACTAAAATTCAGCACAAAAATGACATACCTAATTCAACCGCATCAACACGTACGTACAAGTCCCGGCCGGCGATAGGCATTCTTCTCACATCCATCAAATTTCCGTACCAAGTGATGCAGTTCGCCCTCCCTCCTCCTGCGGCTTCACTTATGTAAGCCACGCAAGAGCAAGTTTCCCTCGCACTCCTCCTTGCACTCGTTCACGCTCAGGCTCATCACCACCCGTGCGTTGAACGTATCCGGAACCTTTGCATTCGCAACCTCAACAAACCCTTCTCCGCTTCCACACATGGAAACTGCCTCACGCTTCTTGATGCACCCGCCCGATGCATCCCGCAGGTTCCACTTCTCTGTCGATCTCGGCTCGTATCCCGGAAGGCAAGTGCACTCGAACTCTTGCCCGTTGTTCAAGTCGCAGTAACCGAAAGCGCCACACCGGCCGTAACCAACGCATCGTTCGTAAGGGATCGACATGAATTCGACCCATTTGCCACCATCCCACGTCACCATTTTCAAAGAACCCGATTCATCCAGGAACTGCATCGACGGGTTCGAGGCGTTGGTCAGTGTGTAACTCGTACAGACTTGGTCGCTATTGTTCACAAAAGTTGAATTGAATACGAAACCATTCCAGACCGGTCCGCGTGCTAACCAACCGAGTAGCCGCCAGACTCGGGTTGAGCCCTTGAATAGGATCAGCTGGGGCATCTCGTTCGGTTCGACCCGAAGAGCGTATTCCCCCGTGCCGGGGTCGTCTCTCGACTTACACGACGAGAGAAACCACTCCAGACCGGTCCGCCGGTCCAACCCGAGCTTCATGTTTGGCAAAAAGGTATTCGTAGGTTGATCAAAACTTTGCCAAACACCACCACCACCACTGCCACCATCTGCTTGGAACAACACCAAATTGCCTGAATCCAAGAGTCGAGCTGAACGAGAAACCGCGGACACATTTGTCTGCCAAAGAGTACTATGATTTCGGGTAGTGTTTTCGTAGATGACAAGGTTTCCATCGCGGTTGAGGGATAGAACTCCGGAGGTACCGTTGATGGGGCTATCCCTATTGGCTACCCAAACGACGGTTTGTACTGAAATCTTGTTGTACCATATTCCAACATACCTGCGACTGGAATCTCCCGGGCTGAAAAACCCAAGTGCGAAGGTTTCACCACTGGATACCAGAACCTCGCCATCGTTGATGGATTGGGTTGGAGTTAAGGTGTCAATGGAAGTGCAAAATCTGATGAAAATCAGCGGAAGCAGTAAATTGAAGGCCCATTTCTCGGGATTCATCGTTCTGGTTTTTTTCCGAATTGAGGTGGACTACTCAACAAATGATATTGTTGCAGAAGAATGCCAGACTCAAATTTTTCTGGTTTCTTTAGTGTAGGAGTAAAGTGTTTTTGCTTCTTAATGTTAATTGTCATGGAAAGTTCATTGTCATTTCCATGAGCGAGATAGTCAATGGAATCGACTTACAAGTCGTTGAAAGACAGGGGTTGATTGAAGGTTCTTTATTGAATGATATTTCCAACTAACTGAAGATTATACGTAACTCCGGTTGCCACGGTGGGCATGAGAAAGCAATAAGTGTTTGACTATGAAGTCACGTGTTTAAATCCCACGAAGGCCAACAATCCGAAATCTGAGGGTGACGGGAGTTATGTCCGATCATTATTTTCAGGGGCCGGAATTAGTCGGGGTGTGATCAAACTAGCCCGGACTTCTGGCTATTCAAAAGAAAAAACTGATTAAAATATCTCGGCTGCTATGAATATGTTGTACGGGCGGAAAGAAGGAGACACCTGGAACAAAAAACATGAGAAAGTAATGAAGTTGGTGAATATTATGGGACCATTGATGACAACAGCTTGGAAAACAGTCTCGGCAAAGAAGACGTCAAGCAGTCTCGGCAAAGAAGACGTCATACACACGTCAGGCGTACGTAATATGCACGGATGGTGCATTTTAACCATTCGTGCATATTTTCGATGGTTCGGATTTAAAAAAAAACTCTTACATGGAATAGTTTTTCCGTGCATGTTTTCGATGATCCTGATTTTAAAAAAGAGTTTTTCTAAAATTCGGACAGTCGATTCCTGAAATGGATGGTCCAAATGTGCTCGTAAGCATACGGACATATGCGTGTACATACGCATAGCCGGGTTGAAAGTTACCAGCAACTTGAAGAAAGTTCCACGGTTGCCTAAGTTAGCAACCGAAACATTGCAAACAGGTTACAAAACACCAAACCTTAAAATAAACCAACTATTGCAACCCAAAATCATCTCCAGATCTGCACAAATACTCCACCAGTTACAATCGTTCATCTTGTAGACTCTGCAAATTAGTATATTTACGCAAAAAAAAAAAAAAATTCTAATCTCACATTGATTGGTGTATAATGAATCAAATTTTAGTTAATAAAATTGATTGTTTCTGTCAAAGTTAACTTGTCCCATGACTGTCTATGTTATAGAAACCGAAATTCAATTCTTGATATGTCTATCGATGTCTGATCAAGCTGATTTTTTACATGAATATACTTTTTTCCGAACTCTACCAGATGAACTGTTCACAATCCAAAATTTGAGGGCCACAAGAGTTATGCCAGATCATTATTTTCAGGGGCCAGGAATTAGTCGAGGTGCGATCAAACTAGCCCGGACATCCGGTTATTAAAAAAAAAAAAACTGATTAAATATCTTGGCTGCTATGAATATGTTGTACGGGCGGAACGAAGGAGACACCTGGAACAAAAAATATGATAAAGTAATGAAGTTGGTGAATTTTTATGGGACCGTTGATGACAACCTCTAGGATGTCACCTTCGTCTTTATTCACAAAACTTTAAGTTTAGCTAATAATTTTATACTTTTTAGATTCCTCTCGTCGAGACAAGCCAAGAAACCACAAAAAAATCGACCGAAAACTAACAAATGCAAAAAAAAAAATAATAATAAATAAGGACAAAACCAAAAAAACCAAAAAATCAATTTTTTCAATTTACCCAAACCAGGCTGAACAAAGAAGACGTCAAAATGTGTGTGATTTCAATTTTCAAACATCAATGCTAAGTTAGCAACCGAAACATTGCAAACAGGTTACGAAACACCAAACCTTAAATTAAACTAACTATTGCAACCCCAAAATCATCTCCAGATCTGCACAAATTCACCACCAGCTACAACCGTTGATCTCGTAGACTCTGCAAATTAGTATATTCACGCAAAAAAAAAAATTAATCGCACATTGATAGGTGTACAAAGAATCAAAATTTAGTTTAAAGAATCAAAATTTAGTTTATAAATTTGATTGTGTGATTCTGTCAAAGTTAACTTATCCATGACTGTCTATGTTATAGAAACTGAAATTCAATTTTGATGTCTATCAATCGATATCTAATCAAGCTGATTTTTAAAGTGAACATACTTTTTTCGGAACTCTACTAGATGAACGGTTCAGATTACTAAAATTAAATCACAGTGAGATCCACAATGTGTGATGGAAACCATGGGGCCTGAGGTGAAATGAATTTTACAGTAACTCTTGTTTCAATCAGGCAAGAACACCTGTACAAAATACTAATCTAAGAAGAGGGAGGATTCAAAACTAGCTGGGCACATACCCCACCCCTCAATATGTGGCTCCGCTATTGAATATGAATTTTTCTTAATATTAGAAAATAATAAAAATTATCATTTCTCACTTATTTTGAATGAAAATAACTCTTCTTTTTATTTATTGGAGAAGTTATTTCGATTAAAAAAATATTGAAATTTATTAATAGTAACTATTTATTTTTTTGCTACTCAAAAGAACAGTTTTTGTCAGAAAAGACAAAATTATTGTTTTTGAATAAAAAAATGATATTCAACTGAAGTTGTCTCCCACTCAAGTTGGTAGGGTAAGTGTCTTAAGTGATATACACTTAATTACTTGGTGAGCGTTTATACACGTAAGCATACAAATGTATACGTAACTTCATAACGCTAAATTCTACTGTAAACATTATGTACCGTTGCAATAAGAAAACTTTGCTTCACATAATTAGGGAAAAATCAAAGTCTCTCCCTCTCATGCCGGTGATTAAACTCTCCGGACGACCAAACCAAAGCTTCAAAAGTCAGTTTTGATCACAGATCTAACTTCACCTTGATGAGACAAAGACTACCGTGCAAGTACGATGACAATCCACAAGGGGGTGGACCGCAGTGCTGCCGGAAGTCTCCGACAATCCGTTCGTCCTCCATTCTCGCGGAATCGCGCCACTTTTGGTGAAAACGAAATCGAGTTTTAAAGGTGTTCCGAAATCTCACCCTCCCCCACCCTCTCTCGCCTCTTTGGTCGTCCAAACGTGCGAGAGAATCAGTTTTTCTCTCCTTTTCCTTTCTTCTCTCTCGGAATCCATCAATCCAAAGGGTGTGTAAATGGTTTTTTATGTTGGAGTGTAATGCAACTTTTCAAGTAACAGATTGGGTTGAAATTAAATGGGTTCCACATATCGATGAAGTGGGTTAAAGGCAAAAGCAAAAGCAAATGTCCCAACATAGGTTTGGTCCTTTTGGGTTATGTTTGTGGGCTATAAAATAAACCAAAAGTTGGGGTTTAAGCCGGCCGCTTAACCTTATCGCTTGTGAAGAAACTAGAAAGTGGACTCTAGGCCCGCATATTGGCCCAAAATTATAAAGATACCAGTGGACTATCGGCCCGTATATTGGCCCAGACTTACAAATGAAACTTGATTTTGGATTCATTGACATCGCAGTGGTTTTTTCTTATAAACTTTTAGCTTCTTAATTCTATTTATTTTTCTTTAAATAAAAAAAAGTTTCAAGTATTTTAAAGTGGATTTCCTTACATAGAAGCAAAACTTGGTTTTGTTTGTGTTCCCAAATCATTTCCTGAGAAGACAAAACTACTTATTATTATTATTTTTTTTTCAGTTTTAAGGTTTCTAAGCTTGTTTTTGTTTGAAAAAAAAAACCCATAGAGATAGAGATATACCGTGAGAGGTGATTAGAACTTGTAATTCTTAGAGCATCTCCAACCCATACTCTTGGAGAGAGAAACCCATAGAAATTGAGAGATACACTGAGAGATGATTTGAACTTGTAATCCTTAGTGACTAACCCTTACTGACTATAGTTGATTGGTTTGTCCCTAATCCATTTGCGATTTAGATACATGAATCGAACTACATAAATCTCTTGTGTTCTATGAGATTGGTTTCTTGCTTTCCTTGCTTTCTTTCTTCTTAATTTACTGTTCATGTTTCTAGATCGATTGTGCTTGTTAGAATTGTTGTATCTTCCGTTATATTGCACAACAACTTGACGTTACTATCTTTCACTAGTCGTGTAACATAAGTATGTTTTATTCCACTTTTGTGCTGTGTCAGTAAATTGTATTCAACTGTTGAAACGCGACATGAAAGGAATCTAATATGACTTTAGGACAGTGACTTTATCATGCATGCCTCCCATCATCAATCTCATTGGCAAATTTTCTGTAACTCTTACTGATGATACTATTGACTATATTGTCTGATAATATTATTTTTTTATTCCTATATATGTTGCGTGATAGTTGTTTATTAATTAATTTCTGGCGTAAGCCCGTAGAATTTTTATCATATCACATATTCACAATCTCATCCAAATAATTAATTAGTAACCAAACCAAATCAATCGTAGCTCAAACGTAAACGGTCAGCAAGTTATGACTAACTCAAGCGTTAGAGCTTTTGGATGTCTTACACTGTATCCTGGGATCGAATCTCATTTCCCCCTCCCCATGTAATAGATTAGGAATGACGAATGAAAAAAAAAAAAAGTCATTAATAAAAAGGTTTAACTGGCGTTGCGTGTTGTAATTGCCATGTTCGTTTGATTCATGCTTTTCTCCTTTATTATTGCACTGAAAGGGCTTCTATGTCCTCCACTGCAAATGGGCCAAAAACTATTGCTGTCCCTGCCGAGAGATTGATCATTGAAGAGTCCCTACAACGACAACTCGAAAAGGACACCCCAATCAACTTATTGATAACTAGTAATTGTGGAATTTTTAATAATCTTTTTTTTCTTTTTTTGGATGAAAATCATTGTCTGTGAGCTTTTATTTTGCTGACTAGGTAATTATTTTGGGTAATACTCTTTTATGAATAACTCGCGGCAGTGAAATTCGCTCGTTAAAAACTAGGTTTAACCATTTTAAAAGTTGGTTAAGCTTTTAAACCAAGCTTGAACAACGTAGTACTTGACTTGTTTGATGTATACTATATTAAAACATATAGTTACTCGAAATCGGCTCTATTAAAGCTCGTTTAGAATCGCCTCGTCCCCATAACACGTTAAGCTTGAATGTATTTTTGTTGCTCTTAGGTCTTCAAATGATCAATCTTGAGTCTTGACGAGTCAGTTGCTCGATCAACTCATTTGTGCCTCTTTGTAAGAGTATCTCTAACGGGATACTTCAAATTAAATGTGACAAAACTGTCAAAACAACCAGTTTTGAAGCCAAAACTAGCACCAACCCAACTACCATTTGAAATGCCAAATCGCATGTGAATTTGCTTGAGCTTCACTCACATGCCATTTTTAAGACAATATCAAATCTCTTTTTGTTGACAATTTAATTAAGAACAAAGCATTCAAAAATTTTGAAAACTACAAATTCAAAGCTAAGTTTGGAGAGGGAGTTTTTTTGTGAATATCAAATTCAAAGATCTCAATTTGTCAAGTAAGTCTTCTAAAAATTGACACTTCCAAATTCCAATGCAATGTTGGCTGAAGCTATAACAACAACTGGATCTCTTTCCATGTGAAAAGTAAGTCCCCTCCAGGCTTTCAATCAGATGTGTTTTGGAAAGCTTTATTTTTAACCTCCCTCTGGCAGATTTGGAAAGGACCAAAACAAAAACAAAAAAGCTTTGATAATATTGAGATCACACCTGCCTTGAGCTCCAAAGCCATCTATTCCTATGCCTTTGAAATTGATATGGCTTTCAAATCTCTCTTGTCAAATGATACTATCTCATTCACTAACACACTGGGTACTTCCTAATGCAGGAGGTTTGAAACTTAACACAGATGGATCTTGGTACAATGAGAATAGAGCTGCTGGATTTGGAGGAATATTCCATGATGATCAAGGGAGATGGTGCCTGGGATACTTTGGAAAAGCTACATGCAACTCAAGCCTTGAAGCAAAAATTCTGGGAATTTACAAAGGTCTTACCATCATCCTCGAAAAAGGCATGAACAATGTGAAGATTGAATCACGCCAATGAATGCACGGATCATGTTGCTCGCCTTGGTGCGGAATAGGAAGAGGACCTGAAAATTCTCACCAACAGCCCTATTTCTATTAGGGAGTTTTTAATAAGGGACAATCTTAACGTTAGATAGATTTTGAACTTAGTTTCTATGATCTTTGTGTTTTGATCCGAATAGTTATTTTATAAAAACCTTTTATGTATAGTTTTATCGAAAACTGTTTGGATCAAGCTTGTCTTTTTTTTTTTTTTTTGATGAATCCTCGTGAAGGCCTTTTAAAACACATTGAACATTTTATCAAAATTTGATAAAAAAAAAATTGAGAATTCAGTGACTCTCACACTTGAAACAAAGTGTGGAATCACTCACTAAAAAGGGGGGTGTGTAGGTCCTAGCATTTCATTCATGAACTACTCACGTGTCGCCAGCCGGGGATGTCCTCTTGTTGGGCTAGTGGTGGGCTCCTTTTGTCCCACCCTCCTTCCTTATGGTACTACGGAAATGAATATAAGAGCGACTAGTGCCACATATAATGGCAATTTCTATAGAAAAGGGATTAGATCAAAATTCTTCCTCCATCCCTAAATTTTGTTGTCCCAGTTCTATTTAATCGGATAAAAAAACTATTAATAACATCCCTTCGCAGACATCCGATAAAAACTATTAATAACTTTAAATCGGTAATGAATTTTGTACATTCAATACAAATTTTGTTTGATAAATCTCAATTACTTTTATAAGACAATATTTTTAAAATCACATAAAACAATGTAAATGAAAAACGAGATATAATCAATTAGAAATGGCACGAACTCCCAAAAGAGACAAATAAACTAGGATGGAGAGAGTACAACTTTCGTGTACCTGAGATATGTGTCGGTCTAAATAGCCTAGACAATAGCTACTCCCTCTGTCCCAAAAAAAATTTCTGGTCTGCAAAACGAGGACTTGAAAATAATAAAAAAATTTCAAGAAGAATTTAATATTTTTTTAACAAGTTATAAGATATCAACGAGTACTTTTAATATATGACAAAAGTTCAAAAATTTTCTTTTAAAAGACTAATTATTTTTAGGTCCTCGTTTTGCGGACCGAACAAATATTTTGACACGGAGGGAGTATTACTTTTTAAAATAAAATAAAACCAATTAGTATTTTTTCTGACTGATGCGAAAAGTGAATTTATTAGTACGAAATTATTACATGGAGAGCTATCAATACCAGTATACCATGAAAAATACAACTTCCTCCGTCTCGAATTTGTTGTCCATTTACGTGTATACGTACTATTTTTCAATTGCTGGTATCTTTCAATTGGTAATGTTTTTTAAAATTCTAAATTCTAAAAACTTTGTTTAATAAAAATCATTGAAAACTATCAAATGAAATCTCTAATGACTATATATAACGTTAAATATTTGAAAATATAAATAATTTTTTGAGGTGCTTTAAATAGTGAATGTCGGCAAAAAATTTGGAACGGAGGAAGTATCGCATATTAACACCAAACGAATATCACGCAAAAGTTTGATATGCTAACAACCAACAATCCCTAAAACGAATCCTCCTGTAGTATACTGGTAAGGAATACGAGAGGTGTTACGCTCCCCCCTCTGACATCCCCCCAAAACCCGGGCCCACCCCCCTTTCCCCCATTACCCCCCATTTCGGCCAGCCCTTTTTTTTTTAATTCTTTTTCACTTTTTTCTTGTTCAATTATATTGTGAATACACAAGGGGTGTTCCACTAACTTGGTTTTTTTTGGTTTTTTGGTTTCTTTGGATGTTTTAATTTTGCAAAAAAACTAACTTGTTCCACTAACTAGGTTTTTGGTTTTTTGGCTTTTAATTTTGCAAAAAAACTAACTTGTTCCATTAAACTAGTTTTTGTATGTTTAGTTTTGCAAAAAAATTAACTTGTTCCACTAACTAGTTTTTTGGCTTTTTTGGTTTTTAGTTTTGCAAAAAACTAAGTAGTTTTTTGTTAATGGAATGAGATAGTTTTTTAGTTAAAACAAAACTTTTTTTTTTAAGTGGAACAGGGCCACAGGAAAGCCAATCAATTTAAGAGGATTAAAAAGGGCAAGTCATCCTGTTTGAAATTTCAACCCTTCAAACCAAGATGAAGTCTTGAAGAATATATTTAGTTGTTGGGGCATCACAGGGACATACTGTAAAATTAATAAATAGTCTGTTTGGTTGATTAAGTCCCCTCGATTTGGTACTAGAAAAGGATAAAGATAATTTTGAACTTTAACTATTTAATTACTTATTTAATTTGGTTTACTCAAATTACATTTGCAAGTAAATTCTTTTTTTACATTGACATTTAAATTTGACTTTATACTTAGAAACTTTATATTATTTTAATTAGTTAATTTTCTTAACAATGATAATAACTTAAAAAAAAAAACTTGTAAAAGTGAATAATATTACAATCACATTTAAAAGTAAATAAATATTACAATCAGTCTTGGGGCACCACCAAGTGGTGTTAAGCCGTTATCCACCACACATTTGTGGGATCCAGTATTAAGTGTATAGAATCAAACAAAGGTGTAGTGACGATATTTTTTTTCTCATTCAACCAATAATTTCGATGTAGTGTATTGACTCAAACAAACGGTCGATGTTGTCCGATCGGATCCCAGGATATGTTATTTTTCATGTAGTGGCGCGTATTTTACAATACGAGGTTGCCAGTGTCTTTTCACGCATCTCGCTTCATCGGACTTAAAAATAGTAGGCCTTTTTTGTTAATCTGGAGCGGCGGGGCAAAATGGGGTATCAACAATAATTAAATAAATAAATTAATTAATTAATAATTTAAAAAACTGAATTAAATAATTAAATGAATTAATTTAAAGAAATGAATTAAATAATTAAATGAATTTATATAAAGAAATGAATTAATATAAATAACAAAATTAATATAAAAAAGTAATTAAAGGAGGGGATGAGGGGTAAAACAGTTATTTGGCGCGTGTCAGGGGTGGGGCCATGGGGGGGGGGGGGGGGGGGGGGGGAGCTGTGTCAGGGAGGGGCGCATATCAATTTCCTCTTCTGAGATCTGACCATCAAAAATTCAAAATAGACTCAGTCCAGTCCATTTGTAGGTCATTCTCAAGCCCAATTGATTATTCAAATCGTTCGTATTCTAGAGATTGTCGAGAACAGTAGTCACACCAGAAGTTAAGTTGATCAAATATTGTTTGATATGATTTCATAACACATTTGTTTACAAGAGTATAAAACCGAATCGGGAAACCATTAACCCATTTATCTTAAGACAAATGTATTCCGAGATTACATCAATTAGTATCCGATCAACTAATTTTTTGACGTGGTTGATTTTATAGACCAGCGCCAAATTGTGAACGGTTTGAATCATCACAATTGGCCCAGAAAAAGCCTACGAATGGTCTAATTTGATGGTTTTCACCTGATACTTAAATGAATTCATAATGACTCTTGTAAAATAAATTTTTTGACTCTCGCTTACAAAATTGAAATAGAGACTTTAATTTGATCTATTTATTCGTCTTCCGTTGTTTGACCAAGGTTTAGGAGTGTGATCATCATATTGTATTTGTTTTCTTCGTACTAATACTAGATTTTCTTGGAGGTAAAGACAATGGAATTTGTCATTACTTTTTCCAATTCCTGACTTGGCTTAAGTCGATTTTTAAGCTGATTGTGAGAGAATGACCTATCTTGTACAACACAATAAGTCGGTTTTGAGTTTAAGGCAGGAATTGATGGACAAGGGGTCCCTACCGTGCACTAGGTGCATGGCACCATCCGGCAATTCGTTACAAAACTACACGGCTCAGATAAAATCAAAGCAATAACTCTCACATGGACTTGAATTTTATTCGAGCTGTGTATTTTCACAATGGCCGGCCAAATAGGTACATGCCACGGTGCGATGCACCTAGTGCACGGCAGGCTCCCCAAATCCGGAATTGGAACGCTGCTAATACACAAGAACAGGAAATAATCATTCCCAACAAGAAAAAAACTAAGTACACATGAAATAAATTGCTTACAGTAATGACATTAGGTTTAAGTACACTAGAGAGAAATTTTGAAAATTACACTTGTGGAAAACAAGCAAATCGGCATGTTCATTTTTTCCTCCTTTCACATTAAAAATGAGCTCACTTGTACTGTCAATGATGAGCCATTCTATGAAAAAGAACTATAAGAATGTATTGACTTTAAATCAGATCCACAGAATCTTGATGCATGAGATAACACATCGTTGTTTATTGAATGTTTCGAGCTTTAAATTTTTTTAAAAAACCAAATGAGGCATAATCATGGCCTGAAATTTAAAAATCAACTACTATTATATAGTTTTTTAAGCAAAAATAGAGAAAAAAAAATTCTTGCTTAGCCGAACACCAAAAAAAAAAAAAAAATTTAAAATCATGCGAGCATGGTTTGGATCCCAATTCCATTACTTTCAATTAGGATTTTTAAAACTTGGCATCATGCTCAATTATTGGACCGGCTAATCTCACCTTCCATTCATTGAAATCCAATTAAAGTCACGAATCTAAGCCCTGTATGGACTAGTCTAATACAAGAATCTATAGCACGTACGCTAACCGGAGTCGAACACCCAATCAAAGGTTTTATGAGCCGGCCCTTGATTGCGAAGTGATTACCACTGCCTTGCCTGGAGTTATAACCATGTTTGGGATACAAGCGCTCATTCCTCTCACTAGGTCTTATCGTTACTTTTGATATGGTTATTACTTAGATTTTCGTTCAACCAATACTATTCGGTTATATGCTGTTCTACGATCGTACCATCGATACTGTTACGTATTTTGATACCACGACTCCAAAAACTATTACACCGTAACAACTACTATACATGTTTGGACACGGCAAATTTTAACATCATTGTAGACATACCCACAAGCAGCAGCAGTCACAGGCCAAAGCTGGGAAACTGATAAAGCAGAGAGACAAATCATTCCATGCATGCACATAATATTTCAGTCTATCCCCCACCACTCGTGGATGGATGATAATCAGAGAATCCCATACTACTGTATTTATTGGTTACATTAACTGTCAACCCAGAAAATGTGCCAGTGAGGTGCAAACATAGAAAGAAGAGTTTGTAGAAGATAAGACTCCTCCTGTGCGTGTCATGTGTGTGCTTTTGATACCAACAGGAGTTAATTTCCATGACATAAAACCCACAATTTGTGCCCGGGTACCTGTCAAGTGATGCCGTAGGCCTAGACTAAATACGTGAATCTCTAAAACAATGTGTGGTGGAGAGAGGTCTAAAGCACCGGCCGACCAAGGACACTGATTAATTTCTCCACTCTAACCGTGTAACTGAATTATCGCTACACATTCCTATGAATCCACGCCACTCAATTTGTGGGCCCCTTCCCCAATTGAATGGACACCATTTCAATTCCTCCAACAAAAATGGACAAAATCACACCGGCAATGCTCTTAAGTCAATGTAGATCCCACATTTGCATTGTGTAAGCCTAACGACTTAATTTACAATTTAAATTAAACTATATAAATTGTTTGATATATTTTTTTTTTTTATAGAAAAGTATACTCAAGGGGATTTGTATATATACCAGTGCCCGTTCAATATAATTGACAGTTGATTATTTAAATTGTATAATGTTTGATCTTTGATTCTTTAGTCTTAAATTGAATTCAAAATTCTCACCAAATCAGTATGCGACGGATCAATCGGTCGGTTTTTCTTTTTTTAAACCAAAGATTATTCCTCAATTTTCTTCGCCAAACCTCGAGTTTAGGTTTTAATAGCCCTCAATGATTGATTGATCAAAGATGATGGAAGTTGTGGTTGAATTACCACCCCAAAAAGTAAATAAAAAAAAGAAAAAAGAGAGGAAGTCAACACCTAGTGGGGCATAATGGACAATTCATGTATGGTTGATTTGAAAAGGAGAAAGTCCCCTTGCCAAGCTGTGGTAGGACCCTTGAGAAGGGATGCCCTCATGTGATGTTGGCATATTGGAAGGGTGGGGGGCCCTTTCCCTATGGACTTAGATGAGTGCTTCCCCATTTTAAGCTTTGCCACCACAAAAAATTAATCACAGATCCATATCAAACAATTAACAGCTACTCAACTCATCAACATATATACAGTGATGCAGATCTCTCTCTCTCTCTCTCTCTCTCTCTCTCTCTCATACACACATACAATAGTGATGTTATACACATGAAATACAAAAATAATTATACGAGAAGATAAACGTGACTCAGATCCATTATGAAGATAATTCTTTGCTACATCGGAATCATACACCATTGATATTTCTATGCAATATTTTTGCACGAATATGTGGATATGAACTCACTATGTAAATACGCATATGAGATACAAATAATTACTTATGTATTTAGAATATGTGGATCTAAACTCATTACGTAAATACACAGATGAGATATGCAAATGAGATACAAATAAATATTTATGTATTTAGAATATGTGGATATGATCGAACTCACTTCCTCAAAGATTGTATAACATTTAAAACCAAAAACCATTCTGTGCTAATTATCAAGAAACAAACAGTAAGTAATGACCATAACTCAAATTTGCACAATTACACCCAATTGACAAAAAAAAAAAAAAAAGAAGGAAGAAAAAAGAAAGTACAACACCATGATCTGTTTATTTTGTCCTTTTGAACCTCTCCCCCTTCCTCTCTCTCCCTAGGTTTTTTTATTTATTTTGCAAAACAATAAATAAATTATAACAAAAATAAACATTCAAAAGAAAAAAAAAAAAAAAAAACAACTATAGTCTTACACCCCCATGTGCTCTCTCATGTACCTCTAATCCTGATCACCACCATTGCCCCCACCTCCACCCTCCCCCAGATTCTGTCCCACCACTTAGCCCTCCGTCCGGCCACCACTTTCTTCCATACATCTCAGCCTCATCATTCTCTCTCTCTCACTATCTTTCTCTCTCTCAAACTGCTGTGCCCACAGAATTAGATGCCTTATTCGGCACAACCTCATAACCACCTGCCTCGTCATCATCGTCATCGTCCTCATCTTCCCCCTCATCCTCCTCAATATCCTGACTACCATCGTCCTCCGGCCGGTACTGCTGCTCTGGCTGGACCATAATTGGCGCCGCCGCAATATTCTCCGGCTTCACACCGAACACATTGATACCAGCATTGAAACCAGTACTGCTGCTGTTGATGTTGTTGTTCTCATTCTTCGCTTTCTCCTTGTAAAGTTCGTCCAGTTGCTGAAAATAAGGACACGTCTTGGAATCCTCAGGCCTCTTCTTATTGCTCTCCTTCACCTTCTTGAAGTACTTGTTTATGTTCTCCCACTTTTCCTTGCACCTCTTCGCATTCCGATCGTACCCAATTCGCCGCATTGCTGCCGATATCTCCTCCCACAGTGGGCCCTTCGGCACGTTCTCCTGGTACTTCGTGTCCATATTTCGTCCGCAGCCTAATCAGAGCTTCAACTTCCGCTTTCGGCCACCGCGAAGAACTCGTCGGAGTAAAACTCTCTCCTCCTCCCCCTCCTCCTCCGTTGTCGGTTTTCGCAATTTCCATGCCTTTCACAGGTGTTGTTTGCACCTGTGGTTGGTGTGTCTGTGGCGGCGTCAGCGTTGGTTGTACTACTTGTTGTGGTTGTGGTTGAGGTGGTGGATGCAGTACAACTACAGGTGGACGCGGCGGTTGAGGTTGAGGTTGAGCTAGTTGCGGTGGTGCTGGATTATTTTCCTGCATTTGCATTTGGGGCGCATTTGGGATGATTTGCTGGTCAGATATTTTCTGCAAGAACTGAATCACGGCGGCGTCTTTGGCGGCCGCGACGGATCTCTCGTGGACCAAAAGCTCGTGCTCCCGATTCATCCTCGCCATTTCTTGAGCTCTCCAAGCCTCTTCCCTCGCCACGCGCTCCCGCTCGCGTCTGTCCAACGTCTCGAGGAACTTCTTCTGCATATCCTCCTGTTTCTCAATCACCTCCGTCATTAGCCTCTGGAAGAAATCCCCCCACTTCCTCTTCCTCCTCCCTCGTCTCTCCGGCTCGTCGTCCGAAGAAGTCGACGAGGACGTCGAAATCGAACCGATATCAACCGGGAATTTTACTCCGGACGGCGGATTAATTGCCGTCTGGTACGAAAAACTTATTGGACTTGCTACTACGGGCGGCGGTAACGACGTTGGCAATGGATTAATACTGGATGGCGGAGGATTTATAGTGTTTTGTGGAACAATTGTAGTTGGGTTTAGATTTGCCATTGATGGAACAGTGAAGACATGCGTGACGACAGGAGGATGGTTCGTTGGATGGGTTGTTGCTGCTGGCATTGCCACGGCCACGGGCGTGGCGGATGTGACCGGTTGAGATTGAGTTCGCGGCGGGGCCGGTGGCGGTTGTGGTGGTAGTACTGAAGGCGGGGCCTGGTTTTCGAGGGCTTCTAATTGATCGAAGAAGCGATAGGTTTTGCCGTCGGGTTTGGTGGATCGGCCTTCCTTGGTTCGCCGGTGGTACTTGTAGACGTTCTCGAATTTCTCCTTGCATTTCTTGGCGCTTCTGTGGTAGCCCAGCTCGGCTAGTTTCCTGCAAAACCAACAGTTGGGGGAATTTGTGTTTCTGGTTTTACATAAATTTTGAATTTATCAATAAAACAAAAAAAAATTAACAGCATTTTCACATAAGATAAAGATGATTATTGTAACTGTTTAAAGTAATAAAAAACAAGAGAAGATTTAGGAGAGAAAAAAGGGGAAAAGGAAAAAAGGTGAAAGAAAACAAGAGGAATATGTGTGAGTGAAGAAAGACTTGGGAGAGATCATCAAAGAGAAACTCCAACCACATTTTTTTTTCCCTTGCACCCAAATGGAAAAAGCAAAAATAAAAATTCAATCAATTATGGTCTCCATCTCAGCTGAATTATGGTGAAGAAGATGTAAAAATGAAAGATGGAAAAAAAAAATCAAAAGATTAAATTCATGTTTTCTCGAAAATATTACAGCTGAATTCCGCGGAATTGGAGTGAGGAGAAAAACATGAAATTCAACCGTATGGGACACAACTGATTAGCAAGTGAGCTGAATTACGGTGGAGAAGAAGTAGAAGTACAAGAAGAACAAATCAAAAGGTTAATTTTCATTGTCTTCAAGCGTAATTCAGCTGAACTTTCTTGCTAACCGAATACCAAGTGCCCGGAATTCAATATCGCATTCCGGGGTATTCGAGGGAGGAGATCAAAGCAGAACTTGGACCACATTTTTTTGTGTGGAAGGGAACATAAAATTCACCCAAATCTGAATCCCACCTCTGCTGAATTGTACAGAAAGATGGAAGTGGTCTGAAATGAATTCCACTTCAGCTGAATTGTACAGAAAGGAGAAGTGGAAAACACACAAATCAAAAAAGATCAAATTCATGTTTTCGAAAGCAATTCAGCTCCAGTAAACCCAGATGCTGTAACCCAATACCCAGATTTCAAAAACCCATGGAAGTGATTCAAGTGAACCACAAAAGAAAGAAAGAAAGAAAATTGGCCTGGCAAATTGAAGTCGAAAAATTCAGTTGAGTTGCGATTGGATCGGCAGATCTAAAAAAACTCAGCTCGAAAACATGACTGTTTTTTTTTTTTTAATCGAAAAATCAGTTGAAAAGAAAAAAATTAAAAAAATCATCACCTGGAAACTTCATCCCATAATGGTCCTTTGAGGCTGGAATCACGAAACGCAACGTCCATATCTGACCGTATCTGCAATAAAGCTAGCGTTTCCTGCCTCGGCCACCGGTTTCCGCCCGAATTCCGGTCACTCTCCTCCATCCTCAACTTATCTTCTTCACTAAACCCACCTGAACTAGTCCCAGCAACACCAACAGCTTCACCTCCACCACCTCCACCGCTGTCTCGGGCTTCGGTCGCGGTGGCACCACCGCCTTCGCCGGAGTTCCCTAACATGGCAGAAGCGGCCAGCATGGGATGGAGGGGGGGAAGAAATGGGGTCCTGGGTTTTTTCCCTTCTCTCTTCTATGAAGCAATTACAGACTGAAAAAAATAAAAATAGTATATATGTGAATAGGATGGGTGAATTCCCAAAGGGTTTTTATGATAGATGTGGGTGTGGTGAATTTATTAATTTATTTCGGGGTGGGATCTGCCTGTCAATCTCACCCCCCAAACAGAAATTAAAAAAACCACCCAAAAAGATAAAAACAAACTATTCTTTTCTTTCTTTCTTTTTTTTTTAGCTGCAGGAATCTTTAACAATTTTTTTTTTTAGCTTTTCTTTTTTAAAGAACAGCAGATGGGTCACTTGGGTTGTCTCTCGGTAATAATAAAAACGGCTCAGAAAGACTAAAAAAAGGAAAAAAGAGAGGTGTATTATATGGGTTTGGATTCTTTTCAATAATTGTCCCGAACACTTTAACAATTTCTCGCGATGTAAAACACTTTCACCGATTTGAATTTCTTTTTCCGGAGAAACCCGCACTTGCACTTGTGAGATAGCTCTAACAACTGTCCGAGACAATTACCGAAGACGATTAATTTTCTATCGTATAGTAATTGGGGGAAGAATTGATGTGCAGGAGAGGCAGCAACAGCTCTGCAGATGGGGACGATGAGGATAACAAGTAGGTTTTTGTCTGTCCAGCTAAATATAGTTAAAAGCCGGCCCAATGTAGGTCACCTTTGCTTTTGGAGAATTTTGGATTTCAGTGGCTGTTGGCTCCAACTTTAAGATGGGGGGAAGGGAGGTTTTGTGAAATGACCATTTTGCCCATTTCTTGTACTTGTACTCCTCCCCCATTGACCTTTGTTAATCATGGAAGCTAAATTGTCCTTTTACATCTAATCACCATATCAATCTGTTAGAGTAGTACGTACAAGTAATTTGTTTGAGGTTGGGTAATTTTTTGGTTTCCCCCAAATTGTTGACCATATTTTTACGGATTATTCAATTAACTACGAATCCAAATTCTTTATGGCACTGTAACCACACGTACATAGTTTCATCGAGGTAACTCAATAGTGTTTATTTGTGATGTCATCTAAAAAAATAACTTGTCTAAAATCAGAGATTGATCTATTATCCTTAAATGTAAGATATTCCTAGAGGACAAATTGTTTTGAAACAATTTCATAATCTAGATGAGATTTTTTATCAAACTTAAATCTTTACACTAGTTATCTTAATAATGCTAACCATCTTCAAATATACTCCCATCTGTTTCCGTTTTATTGTCCTAGTTACCACTTTTTATTGTCCCCAAAAAATTATCCCATTTCAAAATTAAATGGGTAATAGTAAATGAACTTCCTCTTTTACCCTTCCATTTTGAAATTAATAGTATAGTAAGAAGAGAGAGAGTTATTTCCGCCGGCGGTGGAAATAAATGTTTCCTCCAAATCAATCACAACACTCCGTGTGATTGAGTATTATACAATAACATTGACTACACAATCACACGGACCGCTGTAATTGATTTGGAGGAAACATTTGTTTCCGCCGGCGGTGGAAATAATGTTTTCTCTAGTAAGAAAATGTATTGAACGATAAAATGAGAAAAGTATATATTTTTAAAAGTGCAATGACTGTGTTCTCTTATCTAGTTAAAATCTCCAAAATGGACTATCAAATGGTACGGAGAGAGTACGTCAGAATTACCACGGTTCTTTTTCCGCGTTTCTAATATACGTAAGAATTAAGACAGTTCATTTTTCTCACGACAAGTGTGAATTGATGAATCACATAGTGATATACGTTCAAGATTTCTTACCTCAATTAGTTAAATATCGAGTTCAAGAGATAAACAGATCAAACCAGTAAAACAAATTTTAATTTTTGGACTAACCACAAGACCTCTTGTTGCATTAAGGGAACAGTGGTGATCATGGAGCCACGCATGCAAGCCGGGCCCACCGCGACCGCGACAAGTGGCAAGTTCAAACTTTTGTAGATAAGTTTGCATTAAACTCATCTTAAACAATATTTAAGGTGGGGATCAAATTTGCATAATTAATAATTATACTAGTTAGATGGGGGATTCCTTTGTTATTAGGCAAAACGATTTATGAAATTGAAGTAAATAGTGACAAATTCAGTTAGGGTGCAACCAACCGTAATAAATGGTATGAAATTCTTGATGGTTTTTAGGATCTTGTAATTCGAAATTATTGAAAATTTGAGGGACCACCGGTTTTTGGTAACATGTACACACACTTTCAAATGCTTCGCTATTTTTGGCACAAACAATTCCCACGTATCCTATGTGGCCATTCTCACTTAATTATGAAAGTTTTCACCTAATTCGTAGTCCCTCCATTCTATTTTGTTTGTCTCCGTTTTGAATTCTAAATTTCCCAAATTATTTGTCCAAATTAAAATTGACTCGTAAAAGTTCCATAATTTCTCTCTCTTTTAAATAAATTGTGTATTGAAAAATTTGCGCCCTTGTTTAATGCTAAAAAATGAGGGATATTCTTGGAAAGCCAAAGTTTTCAATAGTACTAATAACGACGTCCCCATAAAAATTAGAATCCCAAAAAACAATCAAACAAATCGGGACGGAGGGAGTATTTTTTTGGCTAAGTATAAAGGGCGGAGGAAGGGGTAGTCGGGCATAGCAACCCTTCTCTGGACGTGAATGTAATTCGTAATTAGCACACTATTAATCGATCAATGGTATGTCTTCCACACTCGCTATTGAGAAATTCATGTGTCTTTTTCGTATCGAACAAATTTTATTTTAGTTATTTTGTAATAACTTGATTTAGTTGTTGCGGAACTCACATAAATGATGCAACATTTTGCTATTATAACTTCTTTAATCTAATTTCCTACTGCTTGAGATAAAAAAAATAATAATTAATTGAGCTAAGGTAGTAGCCAAAATATTTGCTTAATTTCTCGCAAGGTTGTACATAGCTAATGTAGTAGCCAATATTAGCTTAATTTTTCGTGAGGTTGCACATAAACTTATTGCGGTAAGCTACGGTTAATCTCAGAAACTAGTGAATATTAAGTTGAAAGTAAATTAACATACAGAAGAAGTCAATCTCAAACCGGCTTCGAACGAATCAAACATCAAACATGACATGCACATTAGATTATTTTGTGTTGTTATATTCACATAGCCAAAATTTTTGGGCAAAAGCCTGCCATTTACCATATGACAATTATTGACTACAAATAAATTTACTCATCAGTTTACTTAGTTCATGGTCAATTGTATCAAACATGACATTTGCAATAGATTCTTTTGTTCTATTATATTCACATAGCAAAATTTTTTGGGCGAAAGCCTGCCATTTACCATATGTTAGCATCGGTTGTAATGCTAAAATTGGTGAGATAAAGACGGATGAGAATTTTTGGTCGCGAGACACTCAATTCCAGGCAATTATTGCCTTCAAATAAATTTACTCATCCGTTTACTTGGTTTAAAATCAGGCGTATCCAGCTCTTTACAACCATACAATATTTGAGGTGTACGCAGTTTAGCGTCTGTTTCTCCAACAGAGTTAATTTTGCAAGGATACATAATCAATGGAACATATTATCCCATTAAATTAATAGGTATCAGACGGACAGTTCCACATCTCATATATAATATTGTATATCCCACACTCTGTGAGATGATATTTTCAATGAATTTGTATTTAGTTTGCACGGGAATTTTATTTTTTTGAAACAAAATACTAAACAATTTAATTATGTAGACACATAATTGTGTCTGATGGTCATATCTAATTATATAAAACGAAATAAATGTGTGGCTCTTATAAAAATACTCCACCAAATTGTTGGGGGAAGCAGAATAATTAATTCCTACAGTATATAACTGTAGCCGAAGAATCGAAAATTAGGGTACAGCAAAATCGAAAAATGTCCCAATCAATAAATAATGCAAGAAAAAGAAAATAGTGGACCCAATCAATCAATGAGTCATTAAATGCACAAATCCCCAACAAATTATTAGGTGTAAAATCAGATATGCAAGAACATGGGTGTCAAAGTTGGGAAAAAAAACTAAAGAACATGGGCATCACGTATAAAGGGGTACTTTCGTCAAGGGGGAAAAACCGTAAACGGGTAGAAGGAAAGGTTTTGAATAGGGGCATATTGGTAATTAAAACTGGATGGCAGTGGGGTCATAGAAATAATGTAGGTAAACATCAACGGGGAATGGGCACCGTTTATACCGCCACGGGGATGTCGCACGTTCGTTGTACTGTGCAGTGCATATCGATTGTAAAAAATGTATTTAACAGTTCAGATTTAGAACAAATTATTTGCGCGAAGTATTTGTTTTAAATTTGAACCCCCTGGAAAACACTTTTTAATAGTTGTGATGCTGCACTACATCGTACAGTGCAACTAGTGCGTTGCAGGGTTCCCAGGCCCTGTTTATTCATAGCGTTCTGATTCTCTCTTGCCCTCGTTTTTGGGCCCGATTGGATAGTCCAAATTTCGATCTCTTTTTCTTCCTAATACATAATTGAAAATTATTGAAGGGAACAAATCAAAATATGCAAAACAAACACTCCCTCCATTCCATTTTAATAGTCTGGTCCAGTGATCTCCAATGCAAATTTTAAATTGTTCTTATCTTTCAATTTACAATATTTTTTTAAGAAAATTATATAATAGGCATAATTGAGATCTATCATATAATGTCCAAGTTTCCCACAAAATTCATTATAGCTTTAATACTATTAACAATTTATAAATTGCATTGAAGATCGAACCGGACTTCTAAAATGGAACAGATGGAGTAGTTTTTTCCCGCAAGAGAGTAAATTTATCTGTAAAATACTACTATAAACAAATTCAGACCATCGATTGACAAGATATATACTGTCAGATTCAGTCTAATACGAAGACTAAGGAGAATCCATACCATCTTAACCATTTCTAAATTGAGAGGGGGGATTGTTAACTGGTCTTAGAATACCGTCATATGCTGGTTCAATGCCCTTTTCACACAAATTGGCGTGGAAACTTTGTAATGGAACCCGTACCAATTTGTGGTAAAGAATGATTCCGGAACATCATGTGACAATGTCAAGGGACCATTTAGGGGAGTGTTGTGCTAAGGGTGTTTTACGAATAAACTGATTTTTCACGATTTTTTTATGAGTTGCATTGTGAGAGAATAACATGTCTTGATTTTTTAAAAAACTGTTTTTTGTTAGTAGAACACCTCTTAGTGGAATAATTTGGCTAGAGGAAGAGGTGAATGGTACGTAATTGATAATGAGAAGACTACTCACATTCTCTCTCTCTCTCTCTCTCTCTCTCTCAATGCTATGTTTTCTCTCTCTCTCTCTATGTGTCTACATATATATTATATGTATAGTACTAATGTCATGTAAATTGCTTGTCTTTCAAACCATCATTTATTTACTGGGTTTGTTTCATGGACACGCTCCCTGTGCTTCGCTGGCCAGTGGGATTTTATCTAGCTGTTATTAGAGATGCCCTCTCCACTATGCCACTTATTTTTTGAGGTTGTACCGTAGAAATCTCTCAATAATTTAAGCACATACATATATATATGTATATATTATATGGTTGTACTTAAATAAAGGTATGTGTTGTCTGTTGAAAGTTGGCTTTTACAATTGTTCTAAAGCCAATCACAAGTGGGTCACATGGCACACTCAAGATGTGACCTAATAGTCTATGAAAAAGTAAATAATTGAGTTTATTTTATTTTGGAAAAGGGTGAGAAGTGTATATTATGGGTAGTAATTAATTAACACACTAACTAGCCTTATTTTTATTTTTTTATATATCTACACGTTTTTTCTTTTTTCTTTTTTAAGGTGAAATTAATATTTAGTATTTCACTTGTTCATGAATGAAGGGATTTTCTTGAAAATCATTCACCTTTAATTACTACGTGTTCGTTGAGCTTAAGTCGTCGTTGATCCTGATGGATATGAAGAAAAAATGGTCACAAAACAATCCATTCTATGATCCGAATTGTTTACTTTATTTTCTCAATATGTTAATTCTTCGTAACAAAAAATCAAATCATTATTGTTATTACGACTTATAAATTATCATAGAGACATAGACATTATGAACTTTGACGTCCGTTTCTCAAGATTCAAATATAATATGACCAAACATTAATACTCAACTAACTTGTTTTCTTAATGATTCACACATTACATGCCACTACTAGGACAGTTTGAATTATCAAAATAGATTCGAGTGGGCTCTTTTATATATGATATGTTCACTCCATTATTCATAGATAACTCATATTATTCGGGCTAGTTCAAGTGCACTTTAAACAATCTTGGAAAATTGATCCACCATCCACTAGTATGAGGGCCAAATTACACATGTACAAATTAAGGCTATGCTGACTGACTCTACAAGAATTGATAGAACAAAAGAGATTTCGTATTATTCGGGTCAGCTCAAGTGCACCTTAAACAATCTTGGAAAATTAATCCACCATCCACTAGTATGAGGCCCAAATTATGCATGTACAAATTAAGTCTATGCTGACTGACTCTACAAGAATTGATAGAACAAAAGAGATTTCAAACATGAAACATAAAAAAAAATAATTCCACTAGTTTCCGGCCTCGAAAGGGTCAAATCTTGATGCGTCTTATATCCTCTGCGTATAGTACAATATGCAACTAACGTCGACAAGATTCGAACATTGTATCACATCTAGTAGTAGAGTTCTGTCTCAGCTTGGAAAGGTTTTTGCTACCCATATCAACTCACAAGAGAAAAAATGTAACACTTTTTACACTTCCTAAATTGATATTTACATTCTTTTTTTTTGTTATTTGGCGAAATTTTTACACATAAAAAATTTCATTAAAAGACAGAAAATGGGGTGTACATATCAATGTGGTGACGGTCTATCCTTCCAAATAATAGCTATTGCTCGATCGAGCATTTCATTGCAGGTCGAGAGCCCCTAAGGTTCTAAGGGAATTTCCCACCTTTTTTGTTGTTCAAAAGAAATGAAAGTTTTGGGAATCGAGTTTCTTTTGTAGACAATAATATTCAAAAGGTGTTCCACTAACAAAAAACTGTTTTTTCTAAATACCGAGACATGTCATTCTCTGACAATACATCACATAAAAAATCGTAGAAAACCAATTTTTTCAAAAAACCAACTTAGTGGAACACCCCCTCAAGATCTGATTTACAATACGAAATGTTTAAATGTAAAATAACAAGTTACCAATAAATGAGCTCTACTTATTATTGAGATTAATTTGGAAGAATTTACATAGAATAGATCAATAAAGGGTGGTATGTCAACATCCCAAATCCCAAAAACTAAAATAAAAAAATTGAAAAAGTAAACAATACTTGTAGTTTTTTTTTTTTTTTTTGCAGAACTAACTTAAATGCCAGATAGACTTGGAATTAACTATTCACGTTAATGAAGGGATTAGTAATTTATTTGTTTTACTTAGACACTTAGATTAGGCTCTGAAATTTATGCTGTTTTTTAGTTTAAAATAATTAAGAGAATCAAATGTTAATCATCGTACGCAACACGCACTTACGTTATCATCCATTCTTTTAGGTGAATATTACTTTATTACCTACTATATTTGGATCTCAGATTCGCCGAAGAAAATAAGCAAAAAATGTACTAAAGTAAAAATTGAATTTCTCTCTAGACAGTAGAACAAAAACAAACATGCATTATTATGAGAAAAAAAATCAAATATGTTTGGTTCACATCAATAAATAATTTTTTTTGGTTGGATTACCAATCCCCCGATAGAGTTTGCTTCTATTTGTAAGCATGATGATGCCTCATTTGAAGCCTGTTCGTAATAGAATTTTTTCCGTTAAAAAAAATATATATGTAAGTACTCCTAATTTTTTTTTCAAACTCAACGAATTCCACACGGCTATAAAAAAAAATTCCAATTCAATTATAGCATCCTATATGATTTAATCTAGCAAGATGTTTAAAGATCATTAGTAGATTTCGAAATATGAGTAATGTTACTTGGTTGGTTCAACGAATAAGCACTTGGAGTTCTTTGTCAAATGTTTGGGTTTAACTTTAACTCTCTATAGCTGATTGGTTTGGCTGAACGTACTCTATCATGCCCGTAGCACAGAGCGAGACGTACGCTAGCTTCGGAACCGGCATAGGTGTGATGGGTATGTTTTTGAATTTTTATTTTTCCAAAAGTGAAATCAAAGTATGTCTAATGTGACACATGAGTATGTTTATACAGATATAGTATTCTGTGTTCCTCTCATTGAGCTGGACTACTTTTCTTTTCCAAATACTACCCACTGGCTAGTGGGTCCCTGCTCCTTTTGTAACACAATCTGTGAAGAGAATGTGCTAAGAGCATCTCCAATGCATTGTTTTTCCTTCAAAATGAAGAATTGAAGTGACATAGCAAGGAAATTTTTTGTAATTTGTCTTCTTTTGCTCAAAAAGTTGTACTTTTTAGAGGGACTCATCCTCCTTTTTGGAGAATTGGTTCTCAAATCTACTTTTGGTTCTTCAAATTTGAAGAACCAAAAGTAGATTTGAAGAATGGATGTGACAAAAAGGAGGATGGGTCCCTCCAAAAGGTACAACTTTTTGAAGAAAATGGGGTATAAATTACAAAATCTCCCCTTGATATGTCATTTCGGTTCTTCATTTTGAAGGAAAAACAATGCATTGGAGATGCTATAAGGGTTACTGTAATCTCTCTTCTTCTTTTTTCTCCGACGTTTAAGTTTGTTTGAATCAGTTTACGCGTATTTCTACTAATTTCCTCCCTGAATTAATCAAAGGCGAGCCATTGACATCGAAACTAAGTGCTACTATATATAATCTCTTTCTCTACACACCCCTGCACCTGTTTGTAACACAAGCTGTGAACCAACCAGACTAACCCTTCGGGCTACTGTAAAATCTTTCTCTACACACCCCTTGGGAGAAATTTTTAAGTGATGAGTACCATGTGTTACCCACAAAGCCTCATCACAGCTCGGATTTTAAATACACTCCTACCAGTGAGAGTGTATTTAAAATCCGGACCGTTCAAAATTATTTTGAACGACCAATATACGCGATAGGTACCACCACGTGATACCCGTTCAACACTAAAAAATTTCTCCTATATAGAGATGCTTCTCAAGAGTATGACTGATTTTGCCTTTCATAGCACAAAAAAATTCTGCAAATTCTTCTACCCACTTGTGAGGTACAGCTCCACCTTTTATGGCCACCCTCTTTCTCCCTCCCTCTCTCTCTCTTACACACTCACACACTAACATGCAACAAAAGTTCCCAAAAGAAACAACTTCCACAAATGGAAATAAAGCATCTTTTCTATGATTGAAATTCGTCTCCATTTTCATGAATAAATGGAGGGGCTCCATTCTTCTTTAATCCTGACACCTCATAAATCACTCAGTTTTGAGATTAAAAAATCGTATATGGGTTACGTATAGTTTTCTACTAACATTTTAACAAACTTCGTTTACTTTTTAATTTTAAATAGAAGTACGTAATATACATCCAAAAAGTAAAAAATAAATAAATAAATAATTGATTTAAAATTATTAAAGGCGAAAAAACACGGATGATGAAACCATAAAAAAATTTAGAGATAAATTTTATGAAAAATAAAATAAAAAATCAAACAAAGCAGGCTGGCTTGACTTGGGTTATTCCTTCAAAATGTGTTAGAACCGCGTCATTCTCTTCTGTTATAGTCAGCCAAATGATCTGTTGGAAATTTAAGAGTTAGAACACTTTGAAGTAACAAAGTCAAATTGTACCAAGGACGAAGAAATATATTGTGGAAAGGACGGATCAACTGTTCCACTGCCAGTGCTTGAGATTTTTTTTTGTTTGTTAGTGTACTTAATGTGTGTTCATTGGGCACATATTAGCAAGACGCAATTTAATTTTATAATTAGTGAATCATTTAATTTTAACGTCTAGTCAAAATGACTAATCTTTTAGACTTATCGGGAGGAGAGGAATATGAAAAGAAGACCGAACCCAAAACAAGAAGAGATAAAAGTGTAAGAAATTCAAAATTACTACGCGTACGCACGTCTGAGTACGTGAAATGCACGGACGGTACATCTGCACTGTCCAAAAACATTTTTTACTGTTTGGATTGGCCCTTGCTCTTTGACCAGTCAAAGAGTGTTTAAGATTGAACTGTTGATTTGTTAAAATGAACGATTAAGATGTTTTTGTGTATTTACGTATACATCCTTACGCATAGCCGGACTGTAAGAAATTTATCCTTTTGCATTATGTGTCTGAACCAGTTCAAAAGAAGATTATGTGTCAAAACCTGTAACTTAATAAGTCCCTTATACTTAGTTTTATTACCAAAGTACCCCTACACTTAGTAATATTACTAGACCGCCCATAGATTTACTAAATGACTACGTCACCACTATACTTCATTAAAATTACAACATCAACCCTATATTTGTATAAATTATATTTTTGACCCTTATAGTTTAGTTAATTCCTACTCCCTCCGTCCCCTAAAGTTAGACACTTTTGAGAGTGCGTGCCATTTTTAAATTGCCTATATCTTTCAATTCATAACGTTTTATGTGATTTTCAGAACTTTGTTTAAAAGAACTAATTGAAATCTATCAAACAAGATTCATATTGCTTATATAAAACATTACAGATTAAAAGAAATAATCAATTTTTTCATAGGGCTGGAATAGTGAAAGTGTCTAACTTTAAGGGACAGAGGGAGTATTACTTATGATTATGAAATTTCCTGTAAATAATCGGCGAGTCATAAGAACCGTTATGAGTAGATTATTTACATGTGTGCGCCCTTGAAATATTGTTACTACTTTGCTTTGCTTATCATGTTCGATTACCATGAAATTTTTGGAATGTTAGAAATGACAATTAGGTTCCCAGGTTTAGTGTTTGTACATAGAAATCGCATAGATGTTTAAATTCATGGAAAATTGGAAGAAGGATTACAGATGGTATTTGACGAGATTGGAACAATGATTACGGATAGTGTTTGATGAGGTCCCGGGAGGCCATCCCGCAAAGTCTCAGGGTTATGAATGGCGGATAGCCGGTTGATTTTGGAAAAAGGAGATGTTATGATTGATGGACTATTAGAGATTCAGAACCCTAAGATATGGCGTTGCAATGGTATTGCATTTACTCCATATTGAATTTTTGGAGATATAAGGGTGATTTGTATTATAGTTCCTCATGGGCCCAGAGGTATAGACAGACCCTGGGAAATTCATCCTTGTGAGGCGATTGAAGAATCCGACTAAGTAGATAACTTAGGCCATTCATTTGGGCTCCCAAGTAGGGCAAACAAGGAGGGAGTTGAATCACGATCGGCCATTGACTTGGTGGTCATTTAGGGGGAAGTTCTCGAGGTCGAGGACTTAGATGAAAAATGTAAGTTAAAGGCTAATTAATGAAATCATTCACTTGTTATGCATTTATGAGCTTCATTTTAATTATGTTAAAAAGTAAAAGTCAAAGTATCAAAATAGATTCGAAATAACTTGTTTATCAACTCTTTAACTCAACAGAAGTTATCTGATCAAACAAGCAAGTTTAGATTCGGAAAAGAAAAAACAAACATAACTTGGACGAAAAGTCTATAACAAATGCCAAGTAATAAGCGACGAAAAAAGTCTACAACAAATGCCAAATAATAAACCCCCAAGCTGGGTCAAGTTGATTCATAGGTTTGCTTCCCATGCACTTGATCAGAGTTCAATTTTTGAGGTCAGACCGTAAGAAAGTAATTTTTTGTGAATCCCTTAGTCCGAATAGCATGTCTTTGATTAGACTGGAAAGTGGAATAGTCAAGGTGCACATAAGCTCAGGAATGGAGCCAGGATTTTACCTTTGTGATGACAAAAAGATGTACTTAAAAAATAAAAAACAAAATGCATTATGAGGATGAAAGATTAAAAAAATCTAGTGGTAGCGAGTCTACATAATTCAGGGATAAAAATTTATTTTCTACATAATAATTACATTTTTTAAAAACCTTGTAGTGGCGGTCGCTACTACTTGTCAGTTGTCTCCCCTTGGCTCCATCCTTGCATAAGCTAGCCACCCTATTTTTCCGAAGCACAAAAAAAAATAAGCTAGCCAGCCTAGGCACCATCGGAAACAAAAAAATAATTAAATAAATAAAGCTAAGTAATAAATAATCAATCTTACCCTCACTTTTCTATATATAATGAGGTTAGTTTCATGGCTCCATGTGTCATAACAGGCCATAGATCCAAATTGTCCCCCCAATTATCACCGTCTCTCTGACTCAATCCATTGATACTTGCACGATACGATTCGGCATGTCAATACTTGTGAATCTAAAAATGTGATCTCAGATTTACCCGATAAAAGAAAAACAAACATGATTTGTGGCTGTCAATCATGGTTTTAAAAATAACATGTTACCTAGTATCTGTTGTTATGTAACGGTTTTTTACCCTTCCAATACCGTTACACTCCGAAGTACCCGTGAGATGAAAAATGGTATGCGTACCAAGCCAGTTCCCATTACTTATCGGTCTGTTTCCGATTCATGCACCAACGGCCGTTACAGACGATACTCGAGCATTGGAGATTTTGGCACTCACAATTTTTTCTTTGATAGAAATTATTTTTAATAATTCACGACCATTATAACCGATTTTTGTAACATATCATTCGATACTTCTGACATTATTACATGACAACCGTTGCCGTTACGTGTCCCGTATAACTTGATCATCTGTGTGGCCCCGGTAATACATATGGACCAGTAGGACCAACACTAATAGCTGTCTTCTAACCTTTGCGGCCCATCTTTTTTGATAAGTTACATCTAAGAGACAAAGTTTTAAATGAACATGGTGAGCATGTGAATGTAAACCAAGATCATGTGCCATCCCATGTGGATTAAATCCTTCTCATTTTATCTGGCACTAGCTAAGCCACCCACCAAAGTCTCTTCTTTTTTAATGTTTTCTTTTTTCTTTTTCAGCCGTTCTCTTTAATCTTTTTAGAAAATTATTACTGTTCTCTGATCACCAGAAATTGCATATAATAAATACAAAATGATATATTTTGTGGCTGGGCAGCAATGGGCCTTTACAATCAACATTCTCATGGAGCCCACCAATGAGAATTTGTCTCCTCAACCCATCCCAGTGACCATTACCACACAATTGACGGTCAGGATCAGTTGGTTTTCAATGAAGGGGATTTCTTGAAGGTGACCTATATATTAAGTAGTCAATACTAACACTACAATGACTATATATCAGTGACATTTTCCATCAAGTTGTATAACTACTTTTTTTAGCCAATCTGACCCTCTTACAGTTTTGCGATACGTCGTCCCCGTGCAAAATAACCGCTGAAGTCATCTCACTTCACGTTTAAGTACACAGGTACTATAAAGATTAGTTTAAAGTAGGCTTGAACTAGTTCGGGACATCCTGCATTATCACCCGAAAGCAATTATATATAGTCGGACATGATAGAAGTGTTATTGGACTGAGTTCAAATGAGAAAAAGTTTTCGATAAAAACATAGGGTAAAAATAATTCCTGTTTTTGCAAATGTTGTTGTACGTGAAAACCTTGTGCATCAAGTTTGTGTGGCCTTCAAATAATCAGAGTAAAGAAAATTTGTAACCTCGTGGGGTTGGCATGTTGATCTTGGCCTAAAGCTTAGGAGGTTTGCTCCGTACTAAGGGCTCAAGATTCGAATCTCGTTGCCAGCAATTTTTGGGACCACCTCACCTTACATGTAAGCATGAAAAGGGTTGTTGGAGTAGGGGCGGATGTAGGATTTACTATCAGTGGGGGCAAAAAGAGAGTGAGAGAGAAAGAGGGGAGTTAAAAAATAATGGGACTACAAAAAAGAGAATTATACGTTGTGGTTGGTGAACCATTTGGTCAAGATTGTACAAAATTTCATATTACTTGGCGCAAGATTTATAGAATAAAGTATAGGGTCTTGGGGCAAAATTAACAAAATGTCAAAAATATATATGTGTGTTTATAGAGAATTTTAATTCAGTGGGGTCAGTTGACCTCCCTTGCGTGATCTATTTGTGTCCTCCCATGTGTTGGAGGGATTGTAGGGGTTAGTTCGAAGTACGGGAAAGCTAGCTCGAGACACTTTGTATTACCAAAAACAAAAAGAAGTAAAGAAAATTTAGGAATATTTTTCTTATATATTCCAGCTATTTCTAGAGAAAATAAAGTATCATATTCACCCATAAATATATAGATGTGTGGGGGTGTAAAAACATGTGTACGTCAATGATTACAAGTTGAAGGTTTGTGGGGTAGTGGGTAATTAACTTTTTGGGTCCAATGCAAGTTACTACGAAGGACCATGTGCTGAGATTTAAATACATGTTCCGATCCGTTGATTACAGGACAGCAAAAATAATTCAATGAAACAGTGATGATGGAAGGACTCTTCTTAATTTCAATTTCGACCTTCTTGTGGGCCTCTGTGAAACCACGCAATAAGTTTAAATAATGAAGAAGACACCCCAAGTCACAGGCAACCAGGATAAAATTTTGGATGCAAACAGTGTATCGCATCGTGGTGTCCGAGTGCGCATTTCGACCGTTCAAAAGCGTTTTGAACGGCCTAAATTTCTCCTTCCCTCTCTCTCTCTCTCTCTCTCTCTCTCTCCCCCCTCTTTCTCTCTCTAAAATTCGGACAGTTCAAAATACTTTTGGACGGCCAAGATGCGTACTGAGTACTGTCACATGGTACCTAGCTGCCGGCACCCAAGTTTTTCTGAGCAACCAGAACCCTGTAACAGTCAATATTCTCGGTGGCAATTAATTTTATTCATTCCCACTTGGCAATCGTGGAACTAGTGATGGAGCTAGGGAGGGCCAAGTAAGGATGGTCGCCCCTGTAAGAAAAATAAAAACCACTAGAATTATATGGAAAAAAAATTTCGCATGAATTACATACGCTCACCCCTGCAAAGTATTTTGGAAAAAATATTCACCCCAACGTAGTGAAATTCCTGACTCCATTCCTACGTGGAACCCCGATTGAGAGTCTATTTTTGTTACATTTTGTACTTTAGATTGTGAATTGTAAATTTTTGGATTATGATCAGAATAGATTATTACATAATTTATAATACTGTTTGAGAGATGTGTGTAGAATAGATTTTGCAACAGAGTAGTGTTTGGAAGTAACTATCAAACTAGATTATAAAGAGATTTTTTTACCCAAAATGCAAAATTATAATGTAAACGTACCTTCAAGGCTGATTATCAAATTGTACATCCACTGTGTGATTTAGAGACTGCATTATGTCAAAATGAATTTTATAATTTAGCTCCCAAACAGCTAGAATCTGTTTATGCGAAAATCAGAATTCAATAATGAAGCCCCCTGGGCTCTAATAATATAAGGAATTTCGTTGTGTTACATCGATATCTCATCTTCATCATTTGAGCCACTCTTTTTGTAGAATTTGTTGCACATCTAGTACACAAAATATTAAGGTAATCGAATATGGTGATGATATGATCATGCAAGATTTATCTTACATTTTTATTTTATTTTTAAATTACTGTAGCCATCATAACGAATATTATCCAATGATCATGTTACTAATGATATTTGATAAATTTAATTTTTTTTGTATCGCATTAGTACACTACGAGACCCCATGTCTGATTACAAGCGGTAGGAAATAAAAGTATCATAATTACATGAAACTAGAAACAAGATCACGATCTTTATACACTCAATCCAACTAATAGCCTCATTAAGAGAAGAACTAATCTGAACAAATACAAGTAGAATAACACCCACATGCAGATGAAAAGATTCGAATCAGTTGACCTCCTACTAAGATGCAGGAACCACAGTGTCTATGTAAGAGTAATTTGGTAGTATGAAATGGATCCGCATCCTCTCTATTCTTGAAAACTATGCCGGAATCAATTTTCAATTATAAATGATGTTACATTGAAGAATGGAATGCTATTGTGCATGGTATGATGTTAATGCTTTCTTATCGCTTGTCTAATGATTATTTTCTGGGCAACAATGGTGAATAGAGTGATGTGTAGTAATCTTTTGGTACCTTTGCCCTATCTTGTCTGACATGACAAAGTAAAGCCATAAAATTACATGTCAAACTAAGCAAATGATTAATTTGCTTGACTTGACCTGCAATTGACATGACAAAATAAAGCCACGAGATTGCAAGGTCAAACCAAGCAAATGGTAAATTCCGTTGCACCCAAAAAAAAAAAAAAAAACACCCCAAGCAGATGGATCCTTTTTCTTGTTTATTTCATACCTCATTGGCAGTAAATTTTCCTCGCAATAGTTTCTTACATGCAAAAACACAAGAGGAACAAAATTAGAATGCAGTCATAGAAGCCATATGTGGCCTCCCTAACTCCATATGGATTTATAGTATAAAAAGAAGCCACTGTTGATGAGCCATGTGTGGACCAAACGAACCACTGATAAAAGCCCAGTTTCAGCAGTGTCCCCTATGTCCATGTGACTACCAATTGACAGCCTCCATTATAGAGAAATGAGCCATAAATCTAGACATCTTGAAGTATGAAACTTGGCAACGTCTTGACGTCATGTCACAAGAGAGAAATCTGTTGTGAATCTCCTAGTCCCGACATAGATGGCATGCCTTTTGGCAGGACTGGAGAGGAGAATAATCGAGGTGCGCGTAAACTAGCCCGGACACCCCAGACGGTCGAACCAAGAGAGAGAGAGAGAACAAAAGATAGACCTATCCCATTACTTTTCACGTCCTTATCTTCGCATTTTTCTTTGTTACCCAAAGTCCACTTCACTGACGTGAGGCACCATACAGATACGCTTTTATCTCCAGGCTTTTATGGTGCGTTTGGTTTACAGAAGTTATACTTGCTGTTTTTGAGGATTTGGTCCCAACTTAACACTGAAATTTGGTTACAGCAACGGCTGTTCTGAACATTTACCAAACAAGCCAAACGGTACTTCTGGGAACAAGCATTTTCCAGATGATATGTAGGTTGTGATTCATCATTTGGTCAGAAAGACAAGGTGTTAATAATGACCATTAGTTTCCAGTTCGTATGATTAATGATTAATTAACAACCTTCGATACATCTGACCATCTGGTAATCCCCAAAAGTACCATAAAGCTATAACATAATGAGATACTTTAAAAAGAAGAGAAAGGGAAGCCGAAAAGATAAAAAGCAATGGAAAAGATACTTACATCCCGATGGACCAATTAGACCAATTCCAATGGCAAAAATACATCAAAAACCTTTTCTTCTTGTTGGGGAGAGTTTTTTTGCTTTGGATTTGGTGACCTAACATGTTGAGAAGTGATATCAGTTCTCGTCTTGCGATTCGTGTTGAACAGTTAACTCCACGCGACCAACTAGAACCGCAGACCAAGCTGCATATGTTCTTAGACCTGAAAAACAAAGAAAACAAAAGCATATGCTGCTCCTACTTCTGTATCCAGAAGTAATGAAACATGAATTAGAATAAATGGGTGAATGGGGACAAAGAAGCTTGAACCTGTACTTGACAGCAGACATTTTCTGGGAATTTAGTCTTCCTTCTTTGTTTCTGAAACGACTTAAGAACTATCGCAGATGGTAAAGCAAGAAGCAAGGTCAATTCTGCATACAAGAAGGCTATGGATTTTTAAGCGTGATACGGAAGAACGATTGTCATGCTCATGAAACAGAAGAAACTAAATACGTCTTGCAACGCTCAGCAAACGAATCTATTTCCAGAATACTGCTAGCAGATAGATACAGATTCAACTACAATGATTGGTGGATTAACTTTTGATGTACACTAGTAGTTTTCCACATCTAACTTATAATAATCGTTCATGTGAAAGGTCAAAAAAACATGCAAGCAAGAAAGGAAGGAAGAAAGAAATAAGAGGAAGAATCAACCCTCCGAAGTCCCATGGTCGACGTTAAATTGTCCATGTCCAAAAAATAGTAAAAATGGGCATTTACAACTCGTTCAAGAGTGGGCAATAACATGGCACGTCCAAGTAAACATGGAATGCGTTTTTGACAGTTGAATGAAAGAATGAAAAAAAAACACATATTACCTTAACCATGGATATTCTGTTTCTCCACATTTGCATTGTTTCCGCTCACAAGCATCCTTAGTTTGTCCCGGTGGTAATGGTGAGCAACAAGAATCCTGCCATACTCCTCCATCAAGAGAAATGTCCAGATTTAAACGAGAATAAAGAAACAAAGTTCGCCTTGCCCAGAGAAATACCGTTTCTAGCGTACAGAATCATTGACGAAGGAATATGAGAATGTAACCGATTTTAGCGATGAGGACTGTCCTCGAAGTACAGTAACAACGATAAATAATATTTGAACAGATGTAAAGATATGAATAATATGAAGCGTAAAATGAACTATATTCCAACAGCTACTTCTTAAACACTGCCACAATAACGAAACAAGATTAGAAAATATTACCTCAATTATCTCAAGTTTACAACTCGAAGTGTCAGATATTCAACTCAACACTAAAAACTAAAAACAGCATAAGAGAACAAAATAATCGACCATAATTGAAGAGAAGACTGGGAAGCAAGGAGCAACAATCAGAGTATATGCAACAACATGGATGACCGACTTAACCCACCCTACTCAAGACAGCACCGCCGTATGTCAATAGCGTGGGCATGACTGCCTAAATCCAGTTTCAACTTCATATATCATCATGAGTCATGGATTCTGTCAGATCATGGAGAACAGTTCAGCGAACATTCAGCTTTCTTGCTGGAATCTAATTCAATTGTCAGTAGCTTGATTACTGTCTCGCCCCGAATAGACTCTCAAACCACAGAACAGAAGTAATCAAGGACGGCAGATTCTTTGGAATAAACTTTCAAAATGATAAACCACGAAAACAAATTATAGCTGAGAATTATCAGGTAAATGACAGTAGATAAGGGCATAAGGCAAATGAGCCAGACAGATATATCAAGGATATTGTGCAAAGAATAATATGCTTCCACGCCAAATCACTGGGAAATGGGAATAAATTTTGGAAATTCAAGATTGACATGAAATACAAAGTTTAAGAAAGGCTCCGACAAAATGTTGAATGATCGCATCCCTTGAACTACGTAGAATGAGAACAGCAAGCAAGCCCATTATTAGCATGAGAAACGGAGCTTTTCACATCACCTGTTCGAACAAAATATGGATATCCTGGCATAAATCCTGCAGAGAAAAGCACAAAACAACAAACTACAGTATACAGCCAGATAAAAAGGAGGTGATTAGGTTATACACCCCAGTGATTATCAAAGAATTAGGATAGTTGTTTTTTCAATTGCAAACAATTAGTATAGTTAATAACATCGAACTGTGAATGTGAATCTATTATGAACTTCAAGCATTTTTAAGTGGGTGCTTCTCTTCCAACCAGTGTAACTGAATCATCAGACGAACAAGTTTAAGTGTATTCAATACCTTGAGACACATCCACACCCGGATACTCGTACCTAAAACAAAGACTTCAAAAATCCCACCATCTTGAGCAGTGCAAAAAGAAACCAACATCCAAGGTAAATGCATAGGAAGCAATCTCATATGCCTAAAAATAATACTTCAACTTTGATTACATATAAACTTCTACGTCCAATGCAGCGACTTTACTACAAAGCCAGTATGAAAAACCTTCACAGTAGGCAATAAGCCTTACCAAATGCATAATTTAGAAAATTCCACGATGCTCACTACCAACATTATACTACCAAAAGCACTTGCATTCAAAAAACTGAAAATGACAGAACTAAATAGAAAAAGCAGTCCTAGACAACAAGAGCAACATATCATACTGGTGCTCCAACTTTCTCCTACCGTACCAATTTGTTAGGCGTTCTTTCCAGTGAAACTCTGATTTCAAGCTTTCTCACAAGGTTGCTGTGTAAGAAAATAAAACAACAACAAAACAAAAAAACGCAAAACAGCTCGGGATATATTTTAAGCTAGTGTTTCAGCAACCACACTACCACACCACGATGTGCTATTGCTAAAGAAAATAACTGAATAGAACTCTTCTAATAGGAGTGCAAGCTACTTGTCTACTTGAGTTTTACTGGTTAATTAATATAGCAGTGACAAAAAAGAGGAGTTTGCAAATTGATGGAATTTTCTTAATCACGCCCACACCTATTGTTTGCTACAGCCCACTAATACAAGTACTACTCCTCCCTCAGTAGGCTGCCTTGCATACTGTTCTTTCACAGGTCCAAGTACATCGAAGCTCAGATTAGATCTATTGTAGATTCAGCTAACCATCTGCGAAGTGAGATAGGTTGCTTTCCTTATGATTGTTATCCCGTTGGAGGGGATTCTCCTCCTATAAGCTAACAATTCTATGTTCTATGATACTCAAAACAATTCAGTTAGCAATATTAGTTGCAAAGAGGATGTCCAAAAAGCAGGTAAACATTATGCGAAAAATCCTATAAACATCAGGCATACCATTCAAAACAATAATCTGGTCTATTCAAGTCAATGTTCAATGAACAAGCAATTGTACTATTACACAGAATTTTTTTTCGTTTCCCTTTGTCCCCATTTTTCCCCAACATCTTGGGTGGGGAGTATAAACACATAACACATTGTGCAAGCCTGCAAGGTGAGAAGCAAAAACAAGTTGAATGAGGGTACCCATAATTTCCATGAAGGGAAACATTAGCGATAAAATAAACCTGATTGGTCACTCAAAAGTTATAGCTAGAAACCCAAATATGTAAAAGGAAGCATCAGGCAAGTATAATAAATAAGGAATCAGAAGGAAAACAAGAAGGTCTCTACCAAAATATGCTAGACTTGAACGCAATAACATTTCATTTAAGCAAAAACAGAGACAAACGACAGATTGAACTGTCTATATAGTACATCCACACGACGCTATAGCCAAAGGTTTCACGATCAAAATATGATAAAACACCTAAGATCAATGGCAGCTTACAAAACACAAATAGAACTTCTGTTGCACACATCCAGCAGTTGCTAGTAAAACTAATTTAATTAGTTACATTCAGGGCCATTGCTTTCTGCTTCAACTCCAATGTCATACGCTCATTTTCAAGTCTCATCCTCTCATTCTCCATCCTCATCATTTCCAACTCCCTGTCTCTTTTCTTGCAGAACCTCTGCCACTTGAACCTCTCTTTCTCCAATTCCAACATCTGCACCTGAATTTGTATCTTCTGCTCTTCCAACTGGAGTGACCGATGTTTCATCCACTGCTCTGGCAACAGGCTCCCTTTCCCACCCTCAGGTAAGACTGGATTCACATCTCCTTGAACATTTTGCGAGTGGGAACTAAAACTCTTGTTACAGTCTAAAGATATGAAGGAACTCCCTAAGCCAATATCTTCATTACCCTGAGAGTGAGACTGCTTCATTCTCTTTGTAGACCCATCCACCCCATACAAAACCATTGCTCTGCGATCCCCATGCAAAGCATGATTATCCTCGAATTCATCACGATCATCCATTTCTGCATCTTGATCATCTTCATCAACATCATCATGTGGGTGCCTCTTCCCATCGTTGTTCTCATGATCATCTCTACTTCTGAGAGCCAACCTAAGGGAACGCTGCAATTCAGGATCATGGGGGAGGTGCAAACGGTTTGCATTATGGTAAGAGCACATCTCTTCGTAAAACAACTGCTTTGAGCTCAGAATTTTCCTGACCTCCTCCTTTTCTTTCTCCGATAAATGATCCATCATGTCCAAAAGATCTGGCCTCTCCACAACTTGGCAGGAAGTACCCCTCCCAAGGATCTCATTAAGTCTCTTGTATCTTTTGTTCAGGTCGTTGAATTTATCCTCACATTGCTGAGGGGAAACACAATGCCCCCTTTCTGCCATGACCTTTGAAACCGATTTCCACTTACCCTTTTTCTGTAAATGCGTGTATTTCCTCCTCGACCCGTTACCGTATTCGGCAGCAGTATCCTCACCTATGTACGAGACAGCAGTAATCAAAAGCCTCACCATTTTATCTGTCCACTTCACACGCTGCCATGGCATCCCCTTCTTACCTCTATTCGCATCGTTGTGACCGTCAGCTAAATCTTCTGTAAAGCTGGGCTCATCCTCATCGCTTGTGGAAATTTTCCCTCTCTCTCCTCCTCCTCCTTTAGGAAAATCTGACAACGTGGTGGTCTGGTCATTTTCTTGCATACTTCCCATAGTAAGGGGAAAATTCTCATGAATAGCTGGGTGAACCATCAATCCTTGCCTAGGAACAGAGTGATGATGATGAACTCGCATAGACCCTTGCAAATTGAGGGACCCATAAGAACCACCACCCGGAATCATGTTTCCAGATGATAAATTTCCTTCCATTTCTAGCTTAAAACAGTAATACAGATTAAACCCTCAAACCAAAATCAATCAGAAACCCTAGTCCAACAGTAAACTTTCACTCAGCAAAGATCTTCTATCCAAACCCAAACTATAAATGCAACTGTTTCCCTAATCCCCAATTGAATCAGCACTCGTTAACCCCATGTACCCCATTTTGTCATAGACTTCAAATCCACAACTGCAGCTCACAAGTAACCAAATCAACCAAATCAAAATCACCCAAATCCAATTTAACCAGCACAGCTGTCCACACAAATCCAGATTACAAACACTAAACCACAATCAAGAAAGGAGGAGAGAATCCACAAAAAGATTACCCAATTCTACCCAATCAAAGAAACCCAAAACCAAAATAACCTAGAGTTGAAAGAAACGAACTACAATTAAAGAGAGAAGAAGAACTGGGTTCATCAAGAAAACAGCATAGCAACTTATCTGGGTCAAAAAATCAGAGGAATGAGTATTACCCAGAAAGCCACAGGAGACCCTCCTGCTATTTAGCCGAAAATCCGGGCATCCAAATTCAGGAAAAGCAAGTATAGATGTAGAGGGTTAGAAAAAGTGGCGGAGATCCGTATATATGGTGGGGGTTGTATAGGCCCTATAGGGTCTATAGGCTATAGAAAAAACAAAACGAGGTGATTTATGTGTTTTGTATATATGTTCAATGAATGGAAGGACTCGGATGAAAAAAAAAATGAATTAAAGGATCTGGTGAGGGTACAATTTGGCTAGGAGTGAGATCACACTCCTTCCTCCAATAGGGAGAGGCTGAAAAGCTTGTACAGTAGCAGAAAGTGTATTTTAATTGTTAAATGATGGTAACTTGTACGGACTGGATGATGGGAAATATCATGTTTGTGAAGTTGACATGTTTCTAACCCAAAACTCTTTCCCTTCGGAAAAAATAAAAAAGCAAAACTATTTTTGTTTACTTTTCTACGGCGATTCCATTCTTTCGTGGAGTCCTCGTAGAATATGGATTACTAGTTATAACGAATTATTAATAGTGAACATTATATGATGTTAATTTCATGTTTATAGAGTGACATAATTGTTGATATTAATTGAAAAGAAGTAACGGTAACTCAAAATTGTTTACCCGGAATGATCATTTTAGTGTGTGTATTCTTTTTTGACAACAAAAATGTGAGTTTTTGTTAACAAATTTTTAACATGACAAGGATTTTCTTCCGTCCGTGGGACTCCTTTTTGAGATCACTTGTTTATTTCTATAATGCGTTGAGAACATTAATCAAATCAAATCAAGCGGCTTTCACGTAACCATACATTTTGTGTGGGTAGCCTAATACTATAAATAGTTCGGATCTAGGGTTGTTGTTGTGCAGCCCCATGCATAACAGGTGTTGTGCACATCCGGATCGTCCGTTTCTCGGATAGACGGTCTAGGTTTTACCTCGACACCTTTGCATCTGAAGCATTCATTGTCGTGCATGCAAGATAAAATTTGGACCGTTCATCCGAGTAACAGACGGTCTGAATGTGTACAGCACCCGCTGTGCACGGTGCACAGCAACCACCCCCAGTCCAAATTGTTCCTACCAAGTAGTAAATAATTTCTGAGGTCATGTATAATTGTGTACTTTTTGAAGAATCCAAATACTGTAATACTTTTCGTCCTCTTCCTCTAACTTGGTGGTCTTTATGGAAAAGTAAAATCTTTTGAAAGGGCGAGAGAAAAAGGAACGGAATGGGGAAGTTAACTAAAAATGTCAAAAATTGCTTGGGCAACAGAATTTCTCACCCTTTTTTCCTTTCGTAACAAAATTGACCTCATATTTGATTCCTTGTTAGAGAAAACTCCAATGTCTCCAAATAGGGGAAACACTAGATACTTCGAGAAGGACATTATTTAGTGATATTCGGTACCATTTTGAAGAAACCCCAACTCAAATCCCCTCGAACAACAAGATGTCATTGGCCTTTCAAGTACACGAGTATTTTTTGATTGATGAGTCCTTTACAAATGAAACTCTTGGTTAATGTGGGTCTCGTCAAACAACTAATCAGATAAAGTTTAAATTCATTAAAACGGCGATTATCTTATATAGGTGATCTGAGAAATTGAGAGGCGTTGAACACGGAACGAACTTACGTTACTGTAGGTTTTGTTCTAATCTACATTGCATGCTAGTTAAAAGTCCACAGAAAAGGCCCTCCCCAATGTGTTCCTACATTTTTGGACCAAGCAAGAGAGATGAATAAGCTAATAAAATATTGTACAAGGAAGACCACTTGATGATTTTATCGTAATTTTTTTTTTTTTTGAAAGAAAAATTTATCCTAAATTAAAAGCAAGAACATCAACTTTAACCGGTGAGTCAAATAACTTTGTTTTAAATCATGATGCCACTGGCCCATTAGAACCACTTGTGGTTTTATATATCATTCAATGAGGAATTTTCTAGAGAAATTCTAGACTTTTATATGCCAAGTGGGAAATAACAAACCTGTTTTGTCTTCCAGTATAACTAGGGGGAAATTCAAAAATAGCTCCATTGGTAATTTCAAAAGTGCTACTTTGCGGAACTGTCACAAAATTACACCATTACTTTGATGGTCTTTCAGTCATTTTTTCTTTGTTTACTCCTTTAATGCCAAACAAAGCTGCAGACAAGTTGAATGAGTCCCACAATATACTATCCAAGTTTGATTTTTACCAATAAAACGAGTTTCAAAATTTTCGTTCAAGTTTGACTTATTTATCGCGCGAGCTGATGTCAAACAAGTTTTCTCCAGCCAAACTTGAGTAATTTGAATTTTTTAAACATCATATATAAGCTTATTGAGTTGGCTGGTAAATGTTCGAGTTTGATTTGAAATAGTAATGAATTTCAACACATGTTCAAGCTTAATTTTTTCGTTTAACAAACTGATTTTGAAAAAGCTTTTAATGGGTCACGTACGAGCTCAATCTCAAGTATTTTAGTTTGTTTATCAGTTCTGTATCACCAAAAGAAATTGCTATCTATGGAGCCATTAGGAAAGAGGTAGAAGCAAAGAGTAAGAGCATCTCTAACTTGATCCAGAGCAAGTTGCCGAAGAGTTTCTAAAGAAGTTGGACCGTTACAAGTCAAAGTAGTATAATAATTGCTTATTAATGCTATGGGAATTCTAAATAAGTGTCTTTCAAATTTCCTAGGTTGGTAATTTGTATTAAGTTAAGCACTCTTTTGCATTAAGTGTAAGAGTCTAAGAGTTGGTTCTTTGTATTTCACACAAGAGTCGAATGGTCAATCCTAGTTAATATTAATTGTTAGGTATCTTTTTATCTAGTATAAGGGAAAGGCATTCAATCAAACTATCTAATTAAGAGATTTCACTAGTACTTGTGTTCAATGTGTTTATCCTATTCTTGTGGATTCATAAAATTATCTGTTAGAACGAGATCTAACCAACTCATTTTATAGAATGATATCTTGTCATTACTTCCACTACAATGCTGCGTCATAACTTCACTCATAACCAAATTCGGAGTGAACACCTTCTAAATTCACTCAATTTCTCGACTCAAACTCATACCAAATTAAGTTTTACTTAATACTTTCAAGGGAGAAATTTCAGAATTCTTGTATTGACATTAACAATTTACAACCATGCCTTCAATGAAACTATAATCTAAATTTGTTTAGATTTGGCTGTGTCCATTGAAGTGCTTAATAGCAAATAAAACTTTTACTGAAATCTTTTATTTAAATTTGAGTCAGGACTAGATATGCTATCTCTAAGCAAGCAGCAGGCAAATATGAGATTGCCAAATCTTGTCGGAGACTCAGAAGGCATAAAACTTGGCATTTGCAAAACTTTGGCAGCTCATTTGGCATAATGACATTCCAATAGAAATTCCCCTACATGCGATCCCTTGAGATGTTGAAGAGTTTTTCTTCAAAGGAAATTCAGGATTTTATCTAGGCCCAATATCAAATGTAGTCAGACGAAACTGGAGAGGACCGAAGAGAAACTGGAGAGGAGCTGGTTCCTTGCCAAACTGCGAAGAAGAACAATGTATTTCCTTCATTCCTTCTACAAGGCACAAACCCTAGTAGACTGGGAATCTGGGATCAATTCTCATTCGTTCCATGTGAGCAACAAAAAATATAAGAAGGAAACGAAGAAGGAAAAAACAAGACAGGCACAGAAAAGAATATGCTGTGAAATTGAGCAGCAGCTTCTTTATACTACTACAAGAAAAATGTCCCATTGGAGAAAAACTACAAGTCGAATTTCTAATAATGGAAGCTGACATATTTCGGAGTATATAACTCAAAAATTTTGTTTTGTTGGTCAATCACCAATTTCGTAGAGTTAAGATCCTCTCATGTGATGATCCCTTAAGAGATGCAAAACGGAAATCACATCACCGTCCTATTTCACAATGCAAACAGTTTATGTTGTACATCTTGATGTGTTTCGTGTTCATGCCAAAAATCAACTTTACCGGGGATCAGTAAAAGCTTAGTCTAATGACATTTGTCTCAAGAAAAATAAACGATCACTCCTCTTGTGACAAATATGATTCAGATGGCTATTGTTGTCCAATGAACTTGATTTTTTGCACGGATGTTAAAAGCATCGAGACTTGCAAATTGTACTGTTCGGATCATCACATGGACTCATGATAGGTCCCTGTTGACATCATGTGAGATATCACATGAAGGATTATCACATGAAAGGATCTTGATTCAATTTCATAAGTGCTAAATGACAAATCATCAAGTCCACTATCATTATTCGTTACTCGCTGCTCTACTTGTCCTTTCCGACCAAGAAATTTAACAAATATACCAAATTAAACACCAGAGAGATTATATTGTTCTAATGCCAGTTTATGCACATGATCAAGTATAGCTCAAATTCTTTTGTTAATCGTGAGCATTGAATTTTATTGTACTACTTCAAGAAACAAGCGAACTTCGTGCCTGAAATTTCATGAACCAATTGTATCATTTCATTACAAGGAAAAACTTAATGAGAGTTTTCATCTCATGAACTGTTTATAATCAGTTACCAAGTTTCATTTTAGCATCTGCACAAGCACCAAGCGGAAATGCATTCACATGCTCTCTTCAGCAGCATAGAGTGCTTTAATTTCCTCAACATCATCATAACTACCCAGAAATATTGGAGATCGCTCATGTATATCCGATGGAAGCAAGTCAAGTGCCTGCAAATATAACCATTTCAATTATTTCTATATGAAACTCCTTAAGCATTTGACATGTGCGTCAGGTTTCAGCAATAAGAATTTTGCATAACTATAGCGTATGTTCTTTATCAATAGGTTAGGGTGAGTAGATTCGGGGTGGTAAATGTACTGACAGTAACAAACTAAGCTGCCTCATAGGTAATCTTTTCCAAGTTCTCCGGATTTGAGACTCTGTTCAGTTGTCATGAATTTTTGTCTACGAACCTTTTCTGAGAGGAGTGTAGTAAAGTAAGTAAAAGCAAATATACTTTTCCTTTAAGTGTCCATTTGCTGCCAAGAGGATCTTGCAAGAAAATCAAAATATGACGCTTTAATTGTAGAGGGAACTAGCAGAAAATAAGATTCCTACAAACTCTTGCAGTTTTTGCAGGACAAGTTTCAAGAGAAAACTCATTCTAGGGGGAGAAGTTCAAGATGTGTGTCCTATGAGTTTCCTTCTAATTGGGCAATCCAAAAATACAGGGGAGAAATATTTCTGTACCAAAAATTGCACCCTGGTGCAAACAAAAGTAAGATTCCTCCAACTGAACTTCATGATAATGTTCAAGAATGACCAAAATGTTCGTCAAGAAATTACCCGTTGCTTGCCCGTAAATGCCTGACCTCCAGCTTGCTCCATGAGGAATGACATTGGGAAGACTTCATAAAGAACCCTAAATCATTATTGAGGTCGGCGTTAGTCACCTATTCATTCGTCGTTCTAACTACAAAAATGACATCGGGTAGTAGCATACCGCAGTTTTCCATTGGGGCTTTTCTTATCAGCAGGGTACAAAAAGATACCACCGTAAAGTAACGTGCGGTGGACATCAGCCACCATGCTGCAGTATCAAATCCAAACATAAGGATTAGAAAAAAGAATGGACAACAATCACAATAAGAGAATGGACAGCAATCACAATATGCAGATCGGGATAAGATGAACCCAAGCAAAATGAAAAGGTTTTCCAAAAAAATGTGCAGGTCAAAGGGTTCCAGAAATGAAATGGTACAAGCCAACTGCGTCGGTTCAAGATTCCAAAATCTGACCCACACTGTCAACTTGCTCAAATAAAAAGGTTAGGATGTTGAGTTCCTATGGTGGGAGAGGGAGCAGGATAGGATTCTGGAGGGTGCTTCTTCGATCAGAATGTTTCTACCCTTCAGGTGAAGGAATAATAGTTACAGATAACCCAGCTAAGTTTGTAGTTTACTTGAAGAATTTTCGCAAGTGTGTTACTTCAAACAATTTTCCACTATAAAAATAATTACCAACCTGTGTACATTTACCAACCTGCTTGTAACAGGTCAATTTTTTTTTTCAAAGTTCCGGATCTGATGTAAACTCAATTATGACAGGTTAGACATTGTTTTCCACACTTTCAGACCTGCTCTAAAGTTTAAACCAACCCACCTCACCCTATGGGTTGCTGCTGTGACCAATATGTGAAGAATGATACGTAATAGGTAAGGAAGAGGCAATTCAACAGAGTCTTGAGACATAATCTGATTCTCAACTTAAGTAGAATAAGTACAAGAAGAAATCAACTTAAGACAATCAACTTATCGTTGGTTACTAGTGGTACAAGTTCCAATCACTTGAATAATGAAGGAAACAACCTCGTGTCATTTACCTTCCAATGTATCTTAGAGACTTTGGAGATGATCCATCTTTAGGGAACTTGCATTTTTCAACATACCTGTTATTGGACAATGTCAAGAGCATGGAAACTTAACATAAACTAAAAGTTTTGCAATATTCAGTCCCACATACTTTGTTGTTGGTCCATCCCAGTTTTTGGCATTTCCTTCATTCACTGAGTAGATTTTTCCCTTTTTAGGAATCTGCACATGTAATACCTAGAAGTCAGGCAGTTGAAGTATGCCAGGTCATATAAACTAAAAATGGACACGGAACAAATTTTCAGCGTGGAAACACATAACAGAGCGCACGTGAGAAGGCTAATATGCAGGTCAAAGAGCTAATTGCATCAAAGATGTCTTTTTAACTCCTAGTAACTACAGAATTCTAGTGATGGCCCAGCCCAAAAAATAATATATCAAGGCAATGGAAAGGAAAATTTCTGATGTGTCTCCTTAGAATGGAGCAACCAAGCTTGAATTTACGGAAAGCAGAGGACTCTCTGGGAACACATTCAAATCCAAGAGACTTGCCTTAATGTCTGGATGAGTTAGAATGAACTCCCCAAGAGATGGATCAAGGGTAAATCCATTAACGCCACCTCCGGTGCTTATCACAAGCTGCAAAATCATTTTAACGCATATGAAATACAGCATCACATTAATAGATGCAGACTCAGTAAGCTTAGAGAAATTGAAGGACCACAAAAAAACTTTTTTTATACCAAAACTAAACTGCATTCAGTATAAAAGGAATAGGGAAGTTAAAGTGTCAAACTGATCAAAAGGGAACTAGACACCTTCTTTGCTTAATTTTTTGGGCTTCCAACGGCAAAAACATATACAAGGTGGTCTTTGTACCGTGCAAGAGCTTCCGTACATGCAATACCCGGCAGCCACCATATTTTTCCCAGGCTGCAGCACATCATCTAAAGCTGGTTCGCCACCATCTTTCACAATATAAATCCCAAAGATCTATAGAGAAGAGAGAAGACACAATAAATTGGTGCAATGTGAAGTTATTATCAAATAATATCTGTAAGCCTGAGAATCCGTTGCAATACAGATAAGGAAACAGCAGATATTCGAGGGCAGAGCATTACTGTTCCAATGGAAACACCACAGTCAATGTTGGAGGATCCATCCAGTGGATCAAAGACGACACAGTACCTGCACCATCAGAACAAATTGTTTGCAGAAATCTTACATGAAGATATTGAAAAGAGTCTAACTATCAAACGTAAAAAGAGTATAGGTGGAGAACTAAATCGGCCAAATCAGAAGTGTCAGACACCTTCCACGATTAGATTTCTCGACAAATGTTGCCTTTTCGTCCTCTTCAGAGACAAGGATGCACTACAAGAAGATTTGCCTTTTTCAAAACAAAAAACAAAAAAAAAACAATGTTCGGTCAAAACAAGTCAAATATTTGTCATTATCCTACCGTTCGGCCACTGCTGACCAAGGCCTTGACGAAAACTTCATTTGAAAGCACATCTAGTTTCTTTTGCTCTTCACCCTTTAGTTAAAATAGACAAATCACCTCGAATTAATATCAAAAAGGAGTTTGATAATTCATTAACTAAGAATGGAGGTCAGAATGCTAAATGGCTAAATAACTTGGCAACTTGCCTGCACATTGGTTTCTCCAGCAAGTCCAATTAGTTTAGCAAGACCTGCCTGCAAAATTCCACTTCTATAAATTAAAAAAAGATCGGAAAAAAAGACAGAATTTCACTTCCATAATAAGAATGGCATGAATCAGAAAATAAGATTGAAAAAACACAGATTTTCTGTTTCAGAGAATAAAGAAGACGAATCATTCTCTCTTTTGAACACTCGAACACTATTTCTCAAATTAGATGATAATTTACTTTTAAACCTTGAGTGGTGTCAACTATTCAGGTTAAATTTCTCGTAACGATGTCATACTTCTTTGACTATATAGTAAATAATATTCAAATAGTGATAAAACTATTGTCCTGCTTCGTAGTTGAGATAAAAGAGTAAAAGAAAAGAATCAGCGATATTTTCTCTTGCTTGTTGTCTCAACCGAAAAAGAAAACCACTACAACAGAAATTAAGAAATACTGTCAACAAGAGCTAAGGTACGCTAAGTCGCTTGAATGTTGCTTTGGTATGAAGTTTGTTGTGCATATAAGCATGTTTGGTTTGCTATGTTGTATATATGTGTGTGTACGATGGAACAATAAACGTCTCAGCCCTAGTAGAAACATGTCTGTATTTTTTATGTCCATGTAGTCCTCGTTAAAGAAAGCTAGAGACTGATGAAATGATAGTATATGGATTTGCATTTCCATGTGGGGCTTCCTATTTTGAGGGAAGTAGATTTTTTGGAGCAACGTAGACAGGAAGAAAACCGGGGTACTCTTTTGCAGCCCATTTAACAGATGATTGGCGGAAGAACTTCGGGACATTTACTCAATATTTTCATTTTATACCGTCTACTCAAAACTTCATACCAAAGCAACATTAAAGCGACTTAGCGTACCTTAGCTCTTGTTGACAGTATTTCTTAATTTTTGTTGTAGTGGTTTTCTTTTTCAGTTGAGACAACAAGCGAGAGAAAATATCGCTGATTCTTTTCTTCTACTCTTTTATCTCAACTACGAAGCAGGACAGTAGTTCAACACTATTTGAATGCTATTTACTATATAGTCAAAGAAGTATGACTTCATTACAAGCCTGCAAATTTTCTTTATATAGCGCTCTCTCTCTCTCTCTAAACTAAAACTCTTCAACTTCCAGATCTAGGGTTGCAGCCGCCCACCGGGGGGGGGGGGGGGGGGGGAGCTGCGCCTCCGTCTCCTCCCCCCGAGCTCCCTCTTCTTCCTCCCTTCTCTCTCCCTCTTGTTCTTCTCTCTTTTCCGTTTCTCTGTTCCCCCTCTTCCCTTTTTTCTCTCTTTTTCTTCTCTTTTGCAAGTACGTGGTGAAGTGGCGTCTTGTGTTTGGACTCGACTGCTGCGCTACGGCATCTAGCGGCTTCGTGTTGTCGTGGGTCGACATTATTCTTGGTCTGTTGGTTTGCAGGGGAGATTGGGAACGGCGGCGCTTCGTGGCGGCATGGGCCGTCATTCATGGCCCGTTTGGAGTGCTTGATGGTGTTTGGATTCCCTGGTTTTCTTCCACCACTCTGCCTCCTCCTTCGTCGGCTCTCTTGCTCTCCACTGATTTCACTGCTGGTTGAAATTGGTTCTGGCTTAACGGCGTTGGAGTTGTGGGGGTGCTGTTTGTTGCTTTGGTCGCTCCTCTTTCTTCCGTCTGTTCGCGTCAGCTCTCCGCAGGTTTCTTTGCTAGGAGTGACCGGTTTTTGCCTAACAGCTAGGTTTGCGGTGGCTTCTGATGGTCGATTGCGGTGTGTTGCGCGGTTTCCGGTCGGGGTGGGTGGATGTGCAGCGATGGTCGACGTCAATTTGGGTTTCCATTTTTGGGCTGGGCCTCATTTTATGGACTTCATTGCTTTATTAGATCTTGGTCCTCTGGATGTATGAGCTTCATCTTTTGTTTTGGGTATGATTCGATTGGGCATAGTCCTGTTGGGTTTGGACTTCGGTACATTTTGTTGTTGGTTTCTTGCCAACTTGGTTCTCCGTTTCGAGTTTGAAGTAGGCAATGATCTTCTAGTGGGTTGTGTTTTCCCTAGTTTTGATGCCGTTTTTACTTCTTTCCCTTTAATCTTTGTTTTTCTCAAAGATTAATAAAGTTTTTGCCTTTCAAAAAAAACATGAAGGGAAATCAAACCAAACAAAAAAATCCATGTTTGCAACTTCGACATAAGACAGAGAAACAAAGGAAAAATAATAGTTTCCCTACCTCTCTTCTGGATTTTCCTTTCTTTTTGTTTCATTTTTTCCCCTTCCCTCATTTACTTTGTTATTTCTCTTTCCAGTTTTCTCTTTGAAACCAATGAAGGGAAATTTCTCTCACATTTTCATTTGATTTGATTTGCAACATCAAAATGGTCATGCTATTGTACTAGGCTGACAATAAACAAACAAGAAGACAAAAAAATGCGCACTACAGTGTATTTTTTACCCTTTCACATATTTTTGCACATTTTTCACATATTTCAATACACTTTTTACAAGTAATCCTTAACGAGCTGATTTTAGAATTTTCTATATCAAAAAAAAATGAAAATAGCTAGTTTCAGCAGAAAAACTCTCTTCTCTCTCTCTCTCTCTGTGAACAAACCCCACACAACAGGACCACAATAATAGGAAAAAACAAATCAGTTCTTCTTTACCGTGCCTTTCATTCCCACTTCAAGTGCAATACTCGAATTAAAAAATGGCATGCACTGTAATATAATTCAGGAATCAAACGAACACAAAGCGACAGCAGAGCAAATTAATTCCTTCAAAAAAAAAAAAAAAAAAAAAAAAAAAAAAAAAAAGTAGAAGTGTTCAAACTAATTTTCAAACGATTCAAATAGTACCTTGTTGACAGCAGAGCAAACGAACTTGCAACCCAGAACAATGTGACTGAGCAAAATCGAGAAGTCCCCACGCGACTCCGGGTACTTGGACTGCTCGTTAAGCACGAACCGCGTTATGGTCATCAAATCCGTCCTGTATGCATCCGCTGCGTGATCCATCTCTCTTCAATCTAATCAATAACTTCCTCTAGGGTTTTCGAATTAGGGGTTTTTCAATCGAGTCGAGATTGTATCGAGTGCAGCATCAGTCACTCGTTTCGAGGCCTGACGATGCTATAACCAACCAGTGAATAGATATATACAGCAGATATTTATTACACGTATTTGTATCGATATATATATATCTAGGGATAACCAAGAAGCGATGAGAGAGGGAGATGGGGCTATCGGATGTCAGTGGAAGTGTAGGATGACACGTGGTGGCTCCGCCGTAAAGGAGGGGTTCTGTGGTTGCCACTCAGGATAACGCCCTTCGTCGTCTTCCTTCCTTCGTCTATCTCTCCCCGTGGTTAGCCAGTTTTTCAGTTTTTTCGTCCTCTGTTTCGATGTTGACAACTAACTTCTAGGAAATTTCGTAGTCCTGGTTGTTGCTAAACAAAGCTCTCTCATTCCTCTTCTCTTCGCCAAAATGCTACGAACACGATATCCAAATATAACATTGGACGCAATCAGTGGCGGATGCAAGATCATCATTTTGGCCTAATTTGCGGGGTCACTTTTTAATAATTTTAAAAAAAAATTTAAAAATGTACTAAAAATATGTCAAAAATCGGGAGGAGTGCAGGGGCCGAACACTCCCCTAGCACCCCCCTGTGCGCCCCTGGACACAACACTTGCGTAGAAGAGTGGGATAATTTGTTCAAATGTTATATCCGTAGCATTTTTGTTTTAATAATGTTACGGATACAACATCTAAACACAACATCCAGACCCATGGGTCAGTCCTACGTATGGGTCACTTTCTCATTTGAGTGCTACGTCAGACCCATATATAAGGGTTGTGTCGGGATGCTATGGTTGAATGTTGTATACATAGCATTACATATGAGTCTTCCCGCGTGTAAGAATATTGTGTTTGAATATTATATCATTCTTGCATTGTTTCTCTGTATTTGAATAAAAATCTCACGCAGTTTGTCAAAAGGTTTATTTATTACTCCTATATTCAACCCTTCGATCAATTTCATATTCCCTTTCCTTCCCGAATTTTGGGGCAAAAATTCAATTTTTTATACGGAGCATTGGAGTGTATAAATAAGCAAAGTCATTATCAATGGTCGGTAAAAAATAAAGGCCTGCTCTTGCCAAGAGAGTTTCTCTCTCTAAAAAGTAGATTACCTAGGGTTTCATCTCTACTGCTGCCGGCCGCCTCTCCCTTTCCGGCCTCCTTTTCCTTTGTTCCTCCGCCCTCTTCCCCTTCCCCTCCCCTTTCTTCGGCTCCATGGAGGGGGGTGGGGGCGCTACCTTTTGACCCCATCTCCCTCCCCCGTGTTTTCCGCCCCTCCACCATCTCCTCACCCATCCGCCTGAGATCCCCCATCCCCTCCACGCCTACCGCCCCACCCCCTACCCATCATTTCACTGCTTCCATCTCCTCCACGCCTACTGCCCCAACCTCCCTACCCTTCGTTTCACTGCCTCCTCTGGATTTGGGTTTTCTTTCAGACGGTGAGATGAGGTTATGGTGGCTCGGCCCCTCCGGCGAATAACGGTACTTGAGGTCGTTTGGCGGCGACTTTGGGGTTTGGATCTCCCACCGGAGCAGTGACTCGGCTTCAACTCAGTTGCGACTCAGTGTGACTCGGTGTAACTCGGTTCGGGTGTCATGGGGTAACTCGGCTTTGCTTCTGTGGTTGTCCAGTTTGCTTTTATTTTGTATTTCTGTTCTGGGTTTGGTTAGATTAGTGTTGTTGATTTCATCTATGCGTTTTTTACTGTTTTTCTGGTAGTTGGGTTTGATAGTTTGATTACATATACGCTGTTAGTGTCTGGTTTGAGCTGGGGACCTATTTGGGTTCTTTTCTACTGTCTTTTGATTGGATTCATCATCCCGTCCCTTAGGTGTCGGGTCTGCTACGGCAGGTGTGTCTGGTTGTGGTTTCCATGCCATGCTTGTTTCAATTGTTAGTAGATTTGGTTCATTCCTGTGTTTTGATGTAATCGTTGCCGGATGGCTTTGATATGAAATACCTTGACATTTTCAAAAAAAAAAAAAAAATTATCAATGGTCGGTTACTCTAATTTTTTAACAAAATATACGCCTGCTAGAAGGGAAATCTTTAGTTTTATATGACCGAATAAATCACCTGTTTTTTTTTTTTTGATCCGAAACTCATCATTATATTCATGAAATGCCATCCGGCACTTACAAAGATCTCCAAGCAAATGCAAGGAAGAGGAAATATACAATGAAGCATGAAAGGAAACTAATGCCTCCATCCTAACACGAGCGTAAAGCTCTCTTCACAAAACGAACATCAAGGTCCGAGTACACATGGAGTATCAGATGAAAACACCCAGTCTCCTAAGATAAATGGCAATCCAAATCCAAGATAAACAATAAATCCAAATGGAGATTCAAAAGCCTCACGGTCACAAAAACGACCCGGCCTCCAAATCCAAGGAAATGAGATCCGCCAAGGCCTTTACGCCTGCAATACCCAGTGATGGAGGAAACCTCCGTCAAACAGCCGTCCCCAAAGCCTCCATTTGAGAAACGAAATAGCGATGCAAACCTCCGCTGACACGCAAGGCTCTGAAACGTGCGTATGCCCGTCGGAAGATCATGCTTCGACACAAGGCATAGATAGCAACCCACATTCAAAGGCAGGCCACAAAAATCAAACCACAAACTTGGAGGGTAATCCGAGCAGCAACCGCAAAGCAAAACGCAGCTTAAAATGATAGAAACAATGGAGCTCTACTGCTTAAAGCAGAAAGACTAAAACAAACAGATTAAAACCTCAAAGAAAACAGACTAAAAAAAGGCTTGAAAACAAAGTAGAACTGAAGCAGAAACCAAACCCGGCACTGAGTCCCGAGCATACTCCGAGTCGAACTGAGTTAGACAAGTCTCATCTCCGGGTTGAAGAACCAAGCTCCAAGATCGCCACCGCCAACGAGATCTGGAGGTTTATTCACCGGAGGGTGCCCGGGCCACCATGTAATCACCATCCCGGCAAGCCAAAACCCAGCAAAACGGCGAAGAAGGTTAACAGGTGGAAGAAGTGAAAGTCATGGAAAGGGGTAACACTATGAGGTTAGGGGTAGAGGCGGTGGGGGGAACAGGTGGGAAGGAAGTGCCGCGGTGGTGGTGATGGGATGGTGGCGGGGCAGTTAGGACTAGAGGGGGAGGTGAGGTAAAAGGGCGGCGGCCCCACCTCCCCCAGGGAAAACCGATCTAGAGGCTGGAGGAGGGGGAGAGGGGGAGGGAGAAGGAAGGGATCTGATGATGAGGGGGCGGCCGAAAAGTGGGGCGGCGGAAGGAGGGAGAAACCCTAAGGAGCTCTCAAGATGAGAGAGAAACTCCCACAGCGGGGAGGGGAGCTAAATCGATTGACGACCCCAACAGCAATTAGTTAATAAATAAATCACCTGTTAGAATGGAAATTTTAGTTTAGACTTTTTTTTCTTTTGAAAACCGGATGTCTGGGTCAGTTTGTCTACCTCAACTAATTTCGAGATCCTGAAAATAACAACTCAGCATAATCTCCAGCAGAGCCGGCTTTGGGCTAAAGCTCGTAAAGCAACCGCTTTAGGCCCCTAAATTTTGACTAAGTTTTGGGGCCTCCAATTTTATACGTCTGTGTAGTAGTTATGCTTTCAAATGACTTATTTATAAAAGTTTTTTGTTTTCCTAAGTAGTTTTAACTACGATATATTGAGAGATGAGGGCCCAATTTGAAAAAATAATCGCTTTAGGCCCACTAAATCTCAGAGTTGGCCCTGATCTCCAGTGACCCCAAAAAATTGTTGACAAGGGAAATCCAACCTAATCAAACCTTTGATTTTAGTTTTTGACGTTTGATGTAGTAAGGTTTGCCTTTGATTTGCAATATTCTTTGTCTTTCGGTTTCGATGTTGACGAAATACAAGGATTCTCATTTTTCTTTCCTTGTATTTTCCCAAAGCAATCTCATTTTTTTATCCATTGGTAGACAACTTTTGTCAAAACACTTAACTATATTCAACTCTGCGGTCAAATTTATGGTATCACACTATCACTTATGTTTTGGATTGTCAAAACTCTTGACAAAAACTGGATTCCATACCTCAGCAGTCAGCACGCACTCCAAATAATCTCCAAAATTCTATCGGTTGTCCTAAAACATAGTAATATTGTTCATCTTATAGAATACAACTTTGCTACAACCACATGCACGTACACAAACACACACAAAATACAGGGTGCGCACCACACAATTTTCACTCTGCACGTAGTTTCCAAGTAGTATCTCTTTGTTTGTGGAGGAAGTATTCATGCAGCAGCAAACTATGCATCTACCCTTCTTTGGTTTGGCTTCCTACAAGACCCCATCTCCTCACATCCTAAAACACTTCGTCGATCAGCCATGCACCACGAAATTTGTTGAAAGATTTGCAAGTTCTGACTAAACTCGCGCTGGTCATCCAAGTACAAACGAAAAAACTATCCACCATAGCATCAAGCCGTCAACCTTGATTAAATGCATCCACCACTAGAAACAGGGCTATCTACGTGCAAATTGATCCACCCTTCTCTAGTGTGTCCCCAATTCGTAGCAGTAATTCCAGGATTTTCCTTGGATGCTCCATCAATCACCTTCAACACTGAATGGCAAAACCATAACTGTGGTCGAACTCTGTAAGTCAAAGAAAATAGTGGACAGCACTGTGCCAAATAGATCCTAACAGAAAATATTGCATCAAAGTTTTCTTGTACAAAATGAAATCAATATATGGCCCTTTTGGAGCTTGTGGCTGGTAGATAGAAAGGAAAATAATAAGAGAACAAAAAATGCTCAATTTTACTGCTGGAAGAATCATTGCACTATGGACACAACCTAGGGAATCATTACAGGATCGATAGCTGAAATAAATGAACCATCCAAGGACTACCAAATTTGTCATCCCTTTTCTTGAATATCCCTTTGTTAGAGTGGTCCTAATTGTAGGGCTGTTAGCTAGGGTTGGTTCAAGTGAATTGGATATCTGTTATGTGCCTGTCTTTTGGTCAATGGGTTCCGGTAGTGTATGAGTCAGCTTACGCTCTCCTCGATTGCTCTATATGAAATTTTGGGTTGACGGGTCACCATTGCTTGCTTTTTTGTTGTTCTTGTATTCTTATGCTTCAATTTTGAGTTGACGGGTCACTATAGTGTATCATCATAGTGCTTCACCTCAGTTGTATTCTGCTGTCTGTTTGATACATTTTATAGGTAGTTAACTTTTTTTATGAATGATTTGAGAACCGGATTGAACTTTCAATGGGTATTTATATGTGTATAAAAGGCTTGAACCCCTGGTGAAGAGATTCAATACTCACTTGAATTTGTTTATTTTTAATCCGCAGGTGATGTTTCAATTACCATCACCACCATCGGTGATGTGTCCTATATCTTCCCAAATTGAAGAAAGGGACGAACAAGTGGAAGAGGTATGGAGTGGAGACAACTTAGAAGAAGAAGAGGTTACGAATGGTTCTCCAATAAAGGAGGGAGGTGATGGTAAAGCTCCAATTGAGAATTACGATGATACAGTCGAGGAACCGAAGATGGGAATGGAATTCGACAGCCCCAGCGATGCTTATTTGTATTACTCAAATTTTGCGAAAGAAAAGGGGTTTGCAGTGGCTAAAAGAACTTCAAAAAAGGGAAAAGATGGAGTGTTGAGGCATGTAATGTTTGAATGCAGCAAACGTGAAAAGGCAAGGGTTAAAGGAAGCAACCTTGCCAAGCCACGTCCACAATCAAAAACGGAATGTCCAGCTCACCTTAACATTTGTTTAACCGAGGAGGCAAAGTGGAGGATAAGTCGGGTTATCTTGGAGCACAATCATGAACAAAGTCCCGGAAAGTCTAGATTTTTTAAGAGCAATAGGGTTCTTGATTCAAGTGTGAAAAGGATTCTTGTGATGAACGACAAAGCTGGGATCAGGTTGAATAAGAGTATTGACTCGCTTCAAATTGAAGCTGGTGGACCTGATAAGGTTCCATATTTGCCGAGGGATTGCCGGAATTATTTGGATAAGGTTCGACGTTTACAACTTACGGAAGGAGATGCTGAGGCAATGAATCAATATTTCATGAGAATGCAAGCTGACAACAGAGACTTCTTTTATTCAGTTGATTTGAATGAGGAGGGTCGATTAAGGAATGTATTCTGGACTGACGCAAGGAGTAGGGCAGCTTTTAAGGAGTTTGGTGACGTCGTGACATTTGACACAACATACCTCGTCAACCGATACGACATGCCTTTTGCTCCTTTCGTAGGCGTCAATCATCATGGTAGCTCGGTATTATTGGGATGTGGCCTTATCTCCCATGAAGATACGGAGTCATTTTCCTGGCTATTTAAGAATTGGTTGATGTAGAGGGGAAAAATCTGGGTATGCTATTTCCACGCCTCTATGAGATCAACTATATACACTCTTCGCCGGAACCCTAGCGCTACAAGACAATAAACGGTTAGAGCACCTTTGCCTCTCGTTGGCAAAGGCCCTCCGATGCTTAAGTCAGTATCACGTACTAGGAGGAAACCATAAAACACATAAAGCATGTAAACACGAATTATAGCGTACCTTTCTTCATGGGTATTGCTGCTTATTTATAGATGCGGGGTGCTTGTTGTCCAGAGATCCTATTCACGTTAGGAATCCTTTCCTATATGGGACTCGTTCCATATAAAACGTAATCTTTATTCTACAAGGATTCCTCCCACGTTTAGGAATCCTTGCCATTATCGGAATCCTCTTTAAGTTAGGAGTCCTTTCTCTTATGGGATTCGTCCCATATGGCAATACAATTAGAATTCCCTTCTTTCCAGGGTTCTGTATCCATATTGGGTTTCTTTCCCAATATGGAAGCTTAATGACAATCCCTTAATTCTCAGGATTTAACCCTTATCACGTAAGAGGCTATTCTAGATCCCTCTAGAATGACCCGCCACCTTATCACGTAGGCGGTTAGCTTGGCAATATACTTGCCTATGCTCATATACTGTTGCCGACCAGATACATAGCTCGGCAATGGCCTATAGCACCTTCTCATGGTGCTGCCACCGTCTCGTGGTGCTATCATGGTTGTACATTTGGCCTACCCTGCTCGGCCATAACCTGGGGCACCTTCTTGTGGTCCCCCCCAAGCTGAGCCACCCTCACGTGGTGTCCAGGCTAAGCACGTGTTTCGTACGTGCTTGGGTACTTTCTTATATAATTGGATTCTTCCCTCTCCAGTTGACATGCATGTCAGGTCGTCATCCCGATGCAATTATTACCGATCAATGCGCCGCTATGAGGAATGCTATCGAGAATATATTCCCCAATACCCGACATCGATGGTGCATATGGCACATTATGAAGAAAGTGCCTGAAAAGTTGAAAGGGTATGAAGCTTATGAAAAAATTAGTTACCGTTTTCACTCCGTAGTTTATGATTCACTGACAGTAGAAGAATTTGAGACTGGTTGGGATGAGCTCATCAAAAAGTACGAGCTTCAGAGTAACACATGGTTACATGGGTTGTATTTGGAGAAGAAGAGGTGGGTCCCGGCATTTGTGAAAGATGTGTTTTGGGCGGGAATGTCATCTACACAACGAAGCGAGAGTATGAATGCATATTTTGATGGTTACATTAGATCAACGACGACCTTGAAACAATTCGTTGAACAATATGAAAATGCATTGACGAAGAAGGTGGAAAATGAAAAACAAGAAGATCACACTAGTTGGCACACTTTCATTCCTTGCATAACGGCCGATGGGTTGGAGAAGCAATTTGTGACTGCTTACACTCATACCAAGGTTAAACAGTTTCATGAGCAATATTGTGGAAAAATGGTATGTTCTTTAGGTGAAACAAAAGTATTTGACGTTGTGACATTATATGAGGTGAAAGAGTTAATTACAATTGGAGAAGGAGAAGAGCAATTTCAGAAGTGCGTGCCATTTAAAATTCATTTTAATGCTCAAACAAACGAAACTCTTTGCAATTGCCGGTTGTTTGAGTCTAAAGGAATGGTTTGTAAGCACCAACTGTTTGTGTACCAGCTTAGGGGAATTCACAAAGTGCCAGAAAAGTATGTGTTGAGAAGATGGTGCAAAAATGTGAAAAGGGCACACACTAAAGTTCAAATAAGTTACGATAAATCGGGAAAAAGCATTGAAGCGCGCAGGAATGACAACGTTTGCAATCTCTACAAGGAGATTGCCGACTTGGTGGAAGATAATGAAGGGAATTATAATGTGGTGATGGCACAGGGGCACGAGTACAAACGGCAGTTCATTAAAACCCAGGTGACTGAAAGCCAGGTTGTTTGTGCAAGCAATATGGTGGGTGATACGGTTCATTCTTGCTCATTTGGAGATGGAGTTATACCTTCCAAGCAAAGCACGAACATACTTGACCCTAAAAGCGTCACTCGAAAAGGGAGACCGCCGTGTAAAAGGAAGCAAGGTCTTGTGGAAAAGGCTGTTAAGAAGAAAAGGGAAGCAGTTAAGAAGAAATGCTTGACCGGTACGAAGGCCGCCGTGTCGAACAACCAAGTTAAGGTATAAACTTTTTATGCAATGTTTTTCTTGGTAGTTAATATGGGCACATAGATATATTGAATGAGTTATTCCTAGTAATATCGTATGTTAAATTCAGGAGATCGGAGATATTGCGGCTGTCAATATGGGTACAACACAAGAGAGTATTGTAAATGTCAATGTCAATGTAAATAACTAATGAGCTTCGTATTTTGTTCTTACACTCTTTTTTTATTGGTCTTGAGTTATGTTAAATTTTTTATTTATATGGCAGAATAATGGGAGCGACGTGGGAGCATTAATGTGGCCACACATGGGAGCATTAATGTGGCCAAACATGATGGCCCATAACTTCCAAAATCCACCAAACTTGATGCCGCCCACGCAAAGTGCAATAAGAGGAGGGCCACAAGCTTGGGGAAGACCACAATCAAGTTTCATGGGAAGTCAATTGCAAGAATGTCAAGGTGTTCAACCAAGTTTTTTACAAATGATGAATGAAATGAATAATGACGAAGAGTAGAAGACTTGGTGGGTGCATTTTTTAATTTACTCTTGTTTTTATCGTATCGTGTCTGTATTGTGTCTTCTTTGTATCGTGTCCTGTATGTTTCGTGTCCTTACTGTGTCCTGTTTGTATCGTGTCTGGATTGTATCCGTATCCGTATTGTGGGATGTATCCATATCTGTTTGTGAATGGAAAGAAGATTTACTTTGTTTTTATTGTATCGTGTCCTCTTTGTATCTGTATCCGTATCCGTATCATGCAATGTATCCATATCCGTATCGTGTCTTGTTTGTATCGTGTCCGTATTGTATCGTCTTTTGTTTTACTCTTATTTTTACCGTATCGTCTTCGTATAGTATCGGGACCATTAATGTTGCTGAAAACTGGTAAAAAAGTGCAGAAACAGCACTTTAGGTGGCTGAAAACTGGTGTAGAAGTGCAGAAACTGGTATAAAAGTGCAGAAACTGCACTTTAGGTGGTTGAAAACTGGTGTAGAAGTGCAGAAACTGGTATAAAAGTGCAGAAACTGCACTTTAGGTTGCTGAAAACTGGCTGGGAAGTGCAGAAACTGGTATAAAAGTGCAGAAACTGCACTTTCGGTTGCTGAAAACTGGCTGGGAAGTGCAGAAACTGCACTTTAGGTTGCTGAAACTGGTATAAAAGTGCAGAAACTGCACTTTAGGTTGCTGAAAACTGGCTGGGAAGTGCAGAAACTGGTATAAAAGTGCAGAAACTGCACTTTAGGTTGCTGAAACTGGTATAAAAGTGCAGAAACTGCGAGTTATACTCACTGAAACTGGTTTAGAAGTGCAGAAAAATGACTTTTGGTTGCACCTTTTTGTTTTTTGTATCCGTTTGATAAATGGATAAGTTAATTGGTTGCACCTTTTTGTTTTTTGTATCCGTATCCGTATCTATCAATGAAGTCTTTATCCGTTTGATAAATGCATGGATGTGATTCTTTGTTGCTGAAACAGTGTTTAAATGCAATTTCTGGAAAAATTTTGGCAGCATTTCCGCTATTTTCTTGCATACCCGACGTCTAAGCGTCTCACCAGACAATCACCTATTAAGGCACAACATAAAACTAGGCCATAGAATAATCCAAAATAGACTTGAAATTAACCTTGTCATTCATTACATAACCTTGTCATTCATTACATAACCATTGTCCGAAACGGACTTCAAATTAACTGTTTTACAGTACCTCACCATATTACATAACAGATTACCTATACAAAAGGTGGATAACTAGTAATATACAAATTACAATCCCTTAAGTTGTTGTTGAGGTCGACATTGTATTGAGTTCCAGGTCCAGTTGCGTCGCGTGGCATATCATCTGTCAAATGTGAGACATTTTCATTCTTGTCGTCACACCAACTATTCCACTTCCTGCAAGGCTATTCACAACATAACAAATGAGATACATTGGTAGCGGGGCATTTATAGAAAAAAAAAAAACAGAAAACATAAGTAAGACAAAATCACAATGACATATATAGCTTAAGATGTGAATCCGTGTCCGTGTCGTGTATCCGTGTCGTGTCGTGCATCCGTGTCGTGTATCCGTGTCCGTGTCGTGCATCTGTGTCGTGTATCCGTGTCCGTGTCGTGTATCCATGTCCGTGTCGTGTATCCGTGTCCGTGTCGTGGAATATCCGTGTCGTGTATCCATGTCCGTGTCACGTATCGGTGTCCGTGTCGCATATCCGTGTCGTATATCCGTCTCGAATTTCTTGAAGTTACTTATATCAAGGATGGACCAAAGGAGTACAAATCTGTCACAACAGTATTTCTATTAGTACCATTTACCCCTTAAGCTTGGTAATTCCTTGAGCTCTATATTCATGAAGTGTGTTGTCCCATGAAAGTATGAATCAACCAAGGTTAACATGCCCTTCTTAAGACAAATTATTAATTCCAGTTTCAAACAGATAGACACCAATCTAAGCTGATACACAGAGTATGCATTCAAAGTCAACAGTCCAAGATTACAGGACCATACTAGACAAGTTCATGACATCAAATACAACAGAGACAAACTCAAGCTTCAAAAATTACTATCCCAGCTCGGTTTCGGTTTCTGTTTGAGAATAAATTTTCCAGTACAAACTTGTAGAAAAAACTACTTTCCAAGATACGGATGCTCGTTTTTCCGCACAGAAAGTATTATACCGAAATTAGTTTACCATTGTGGTCGTGTGTGTCGCGTCTTCCAATTTCAGAAAAATCTGCAAGTTAGCGTATCGGTTTCATGTTTGTTTTTGTGTCGGTTTAAGTACAGTCACCTAACTACTTGTCATAGTTTATCACCCCCTTTTTCACGGTTGTAATTAACAGTTCATATGCCACAAAGTCATTATTTCAAAGTTACAACATAAATAAAAAACAAAGCCATACGGATACAGAAAGCTATAGAATCATAGATAATTCCATCTAGCGTGGGTCGGTGAATTGAACAAAAAATTGGTTTACCTCAGTGGATGCTGTTGAATTACAGTATTCAAACTCACAAAAGCAAAAACTTTAATCCCATAGTTCTCTATAACATGTCTGTCAAAACTATAATTGTGTCAAACCTAAACAAAAGACACAGCACCTAATCAAATCGACTGTCTTTGTGTGGTAACCCGTAACCCTACTTCCTTATAATCAAACCGTAAGTATAACAATGCAAAATGATACAGCTATATCTTTTTCCAGAAATATAAGCAAATGTACCAGTGGTCACAACAAATAGATGACCTTTAATTTGGTCAATAATTATGACAACCAAAAAGGTTACCTTTTTTATAGATGAATCTTAAAAAAATGGAGCAAATTCAACTAAAAGACTCTTGCCACCGCCATCAAGAACATCTACCCAGATGCAAGATTTTCCGTTGCCGAAATTTGCTAAGGAGTTTAGGTTTTCGAATTAGGGCTTTCAAATTCAATTTCCGGAATCAACAGATCTCATCTGTACAAACTGAAAGAGACAAAGAGAGAGAGAGAGAGAGAGAGAGAGAGAGAGAGAGAGAGAGAGAGAGAGAGAGACCTTGGTTGAATCTTACGATTTCTGGGAACTGGTGGTGGTGGACGGGTTGCCCTTCAGTCGTGGTGAACTGGTTGTTGTGCTGGGGGAGTGACGCCGGAGTTGAGTCGCCGGTGAAGGGAAGTCGAGCGTCGGAGGGTGGATCTGGGTCGCGATCTTCTTCGTCCCTTCTCTCCTCTCTCTCTTCTGTGTCTCTCAAGGGTGCCGCGAATGAAACCGTGGGATTTGGGGATTTTGAATTTTTCAGGTTTTTTTTTTTTTTTTTTCTGGGGTTAAGTGGGTGGGGCCCACGTGAACAGTGCGCGTGAACAGTGGCAGGGAGTGGCTGGGTGTGGCTTGGTGGGAGTGACTGTATCATTATTGCACAAAATAAGGGTGCGCACCACACAATTTTTCACTCTGCACGTAGTTTCCAAAGTAGTATCTCTTTGTTTGTAGAGGAAGTATTCATGCAGCAGCAAACTACGCATCTACCCTTCTTTGGTTTGGCTTCCTACAAGACCCCATCTCCCCACATCCTAAAACACTTCGTCGATCAGCCATGCACCATGAAATTTGTTGAAAGATTTGCAAGTTCTGACTAAACTCGCGCTGGTCATCCAAGTACAAACGGAAAAACTATCCACCATATATAGCATCAAGCCGTCAACCTTGATTAAATGCATCCACCACTAGAAACAGGGCTATCTACGTACAAATTGATCCACCCTTCTCTAGTGCGTCCCCAATCCGTAGCAGTAATTCCAGGATTTTCCTTTGATGCTTGCATCAATCACCTTCAACACTGAATGGCAAAACCATAACTGTGGTCGAACTCTGTAATTCAAAGAAAATAGTGGACAGCACTGTGCCAAATAGATCCTAACAGAAAATACTGCATCAAAGTTTTCTTGTACAAAATGAAATCAATATATGGCCCTTTGGAGCTTGTGGCTGGTAGATAGAAAGGAAAATAATAAGAGAACAAAAAATGCTCAATTTTACTGCTGGAAGAATCAGTGCACTATGGACACAACCTAGGGAATCATTACAGGATCGATAGCTGAAATAAATGAACCATTACAAATAGTAAAAATAATTTAATGTCACAAGGTAATTAACAAGAACTGTCAAAGATTACATAAAACTGCATGCTTTAGACCCCTGATAAATTGAACTTACGTTTACAAGGTCAAAAGAACTATCAAGCAATACACAACATGCTATAGGGGCCCGATGATACATCTAAGTAAAAGGGAATCACTTCTAGCAATCTAAGCGAGTTTGCTTCCCCGTCCCCATTTTCGTTGGATGACTAGCCTTTTTCCCTCTCCACTTTGGATTTTGGCACCCAGAAAGTCTATCTTTCCAAACCCTCTAAGCCTAAGTGTTGGCAGCATGTGGACATTTGACTTTCTACCGATTGTGCTACTTTCAACCCTAGTAGCAGGTGTGGAGACCTGGAGAACTGTTAAATTGTGGAACGAGCTTCCTAAGTAATACCCCATGAATATGGCTCCATTTGCTACACTTGAACTCACCCACCTGAGCTGCTTTTGAAAACCAACCTCCATCCAACAAGTGATCATGTCCCATAAATGTGTATGAACAGGTGGGGTGTCAAACGTTTTAACCACTTCCATCCATCGTTTGTAAATGATCGATCAAGACAGAATTTTTTGAAAGATGTCCGACAAATAAAGCAGGACCCTCCCCAAAATCAACAAATTCAAAATTACTTTTTTCATTGTTTTTCATATCCAGTGCATGGTGTTTCAATTTCCGTTTCAGTCTTCCATTAATCGGAGTATGTAGTAACTTCTTGAATGCTGGGTCATGACCATTTACAAAGTCATTGTCACCATCACAATCAACTGGCATGGCAACCCAAAGTCAATCAAGCACATTTCCCTGGAAGAAAAAAAAAACACAAAAGAAACAATGGACATTAGTATCTTGGAAATATGATAATCAACGCCGTGTCGTCCACAAGTAAAGGGCAGGAAGGAAGAGCATCTAGAACTATAGGTGACAACAGATGACGAACTTGAGGATGGTGAAAACGAAAGTCCAATAACTTAGGAAAATTTTGGTATCTCCAGGGCAGAACAAATTTGTGTCGCATGGACCATTCCCCCAACTGCTTGGCCTCAACATCGAATGCATAAACTTGGTTTGAAGAAGTGGAAATGATAAGCACATTGTTGTTCTGGGGACTAAAACTGCCAGCTGTTACAGAGGCACCATCCAATCTAGATACGAACCAGTGCTGCAAATAGCAGAATGAATCAAAATTTTCTTGACGATGGTAGGACTGCTAGACATATAATGCTGGCTTTGATGCTGCTAGTGATGCCGATTTTGCTACATCTGAATCATACATTCAATTGCCATTTGAAAAGTCTAATGGTACTAAGATAAAAGACGATGAATATGTCATTGATCATGTCAACAAGTTGTATTCCATTGCCAAAGAATTGGCCACTTTAGAGAATCCTATAACTAACCTAATGCAAGTGTCCACTGTTGGGATTCCACCCCGCGTGGGCCATTGGGCTTAGGCCCGGTTGGTGTTGGAGAAAATATAGTGGCAATCACAGATCCAAAGAACAAATTCTTCTTATAACATTATACATGAACAAAATGTAAACAAATTACATGAACCGAAAATAATAGAATCGAAACAGAGATACAAACAGTAGATTGGAAACTGCCGAGTCGTGTGTAACCACACTCTCCTTAACAAAGATTCGCCGCCTACCGTGGGTGTTGTAGGTTGAACCGACGTCTTCGTCCCAGGATACAACGGCTAGAACCACGAGCCGACGAAACACCACCGTCGACCGCCTTGGCGAACTAACTAGCGCCTGTCTCTCTTTCTGACTTAAATGAACTTAGTTGGAATGGATTGGATTGTTTTTTTTTTTTGTCATTCCAAACACAATGAGGAGTGACCTATTTATAGGAGAAACTCCAAGTGTGAAAGAGGAATAAATTAAGTAGCCCACAATGGTGACTTCTAGTATGAAATGAGGAAGATTAGGTAGCCTACAAAGGGAAGCCACCCATGTGCACAATTCATTTACATTGAAGCCACCCATGTGCACAAATTCATTCAAATTGAATTGCCAAGATTCCAACAATCCCCCCCATGAATGAAATTGGCATGCATTCTAATGCAAACTATAATGCTGACCTAGAAAGAGAGACAACAGATAGGTCCTGCATAGGATAGGTAGCTTTTGGCCTTGAACCTTCCCTTGTGATAGCCTATCGAGTTTACTGACAGACCAGTGTGCAGTCCTGCTTTGAACTGTTCCGTCGCTGGTGTAAACTTAGACAACAGACGTCACACAGGACTTCTCCTGACGTAGTTCAGTTCTCACTGTTGGGTTCATTTCGGCCTTGACACCCCCCTTCCTGGTTCTGCAAGTATTTTCTCGAGAATTTTGCCCGAATTCTCACAGAAGCGGCCCCACTTCATACTCACATAGGTGACCTTCTTATAAAGGGTATCCTGTTATACCCCGCTCGGCATCTCCGACGCATAAGAGTCATTAAAAGCAACGCTTAACCTTTTTTCCACTTTACAGGTATCACTGTTCTACATCTTATACAGGAATGGGTAGGAGACCTCGTCTCCTCAGTGATCGTCCTCGAATACACGCAAAAAGTAGTCTCATTGAACCTAGATCTTGGGATCTCCAGTCAGCTAGGTTGGCTACCCTCACGGTAACTATGAGCGTATTGGCTTTAGCCCCATTCCTCTCGATGCTTTCTCAACTAGCTCTCGAGATAACCCTTTGGTTAGCGGATCCGCAATATTGTCCTTTGACTTCACATAGTCAACTGTGACAACCCCACTTGAGAGCAGTTGTTTAATGGTATTATGTCTTCGACGTATATGTCTAGACTTACCATTATAATTGGCACTTAAAGCCCTACCAATCGCAGCTTGACTATCACAGTGGATACTAATAGCTGGCACTGGTTTTGACCATCTTGGAATATCTTCCAGAAACTGTCGTAGCCACTCGGCCTCTTCAGTTGCTTTATCTAAAGCAATGAATTCAGATTCCATTGTAGACCGTGCTATACACGTCTGTTTAGAAGATTTCCAAGCAAATGCTGCACCACCAAGCGTGAAGACATATCCACTTGTGGATTTTGAGTCCTTCATATCCGATATCCAATTCGCATCACAGTACCCTTCTAGTACTGCTGGATATCTGGTATAGTGCAACCCCAGATCACGAGTATGCCTTAAATAATGTAGTACTCTGACTATCGCCTTCCAGTGATCATGTCCTGGATTACTCGTGTATCTGCTCAGTCTGCTTACTGAGTAGGCTATATCAGGCCTTGTACAACTCATCAAGTACATGAGGCTCCCAATTATCCGAGAATACTCTAATTGGGACACCCCTTCCCCCCCATTCTTGGATAAATGGAGACTAACGTCCACGGGGGTTCTTGCGATGCCTGTGTCAGACTGATTGAACTTTTCAAGAATGTTGTCAACATAGTGTGTCTGAGACAACGCAAGTCCATCAGATGTTCTGGTGATCTTGACACCTAGTATCACATCTGCAAGGCCCATATCCTTCATGTCAAACTTAAAGTTCAACATATCCTTGGTAGATTGAATGACCCTGTCATTACTACCAACAATGAGCATATCATCAACATAGAGACACAAAATGACATATCCTTCATCAGTGTTCTTGACATAAACACATTTGTCACATTCGTTGATGCGGAAGCCACTAGACAACATTGCATAGTCAAACTTCTCATGCCATTGTTTTGGAGCTTGCTTTAGACCATACAGAGATCTAACAAGCTTACAGACTTTCCTCTCTTGGCCTGGTGCGGAAAAACCCTCGGGTTGTTCCATATAGATTTCTTCTTCTAAATCGCCATTTAGGAAAGCTGTTTTTACATCCATCTGATGTATCTCAAGGTTTCGCAAAGCTGCGATAGCAATTATCATCCGAATGGAATTGATCCTTGAGACTGGTGAATAAGTATCAAAGTAATCTAGGCCTTCTTTTTGCCTATAGCCTTTAATGACAAGCCTAGCTTTGTACTTATCGATCGACCCATCTGCTTTCATCTTCCTCTTGAAGATCCACTTATAGCCCAGAGGCTTACAACCAGGTGGTAAATCCACCAGTTCCCACGTATGATTCTGTAGAATGGAGTCGATTTCACTTTTAATTGCCTCTTTCCACAGAGGACTTTCAGGACAACTAACAGCTTCCTTGTAAGTCCGAGGCTCACTTTCTAACAAATAAGTTAGAAAATCTGGACCAAAGGACGTTGATGTCCTAGCACGCTTGCTACGTCTGGGTTCAACATCAACTTCCTTTTCTTGGTCTCCACTGCTATGGTTAGCAGGATGCAAAGTCCGTTTCACTGAACTGGACTCCCCAATGGATCTATACGGAAAAATGTGCTCGAAAAATGACACATTTATAGACTCCATGTAAGTGTTTTTGTGTATATCTGGTACTCCAGACTCATACACAAGGAACCGATATGCACTACTATTGTGTGCATAACCGATGAACACACAGTCAACGGTCTTCGGTCCTATCTTCTCATACTTAGGAGGAGGTATTGCTACTTTAGCAAGACATCCCCACACTCGCAAGTGCTTAAAGTTAGGCTTCTTACCTTTGAGCAACTCATAAGGTGTTTTGTCTAACTTTTTGCGGGGCACTAAGTTCAAAAGATAGTTAGCGGTCAACACCGCTTCACCCCACATGTTCTGAGGCAACCCAGAACTAACCAACATAGCATTCATCATTTCTTTTAATGAACGATTCTTGCGCTCCGCAGTTCCGTTCTGCTGAGGCGAGTAAGGTGCAGTGGTTTGGTAAATAATACCGTGTTTAGCACAGTAATTCCCAAACGGTGTTTCAAATTCACCACCTCGGTCACTTCACACCACCTTAATCTTACTGCTAAGTTGGTTCTCCATCTCATTCTTAAAGAGAATGAATTTATCCAACGCTTCATCCTTGCTTTTTAGCAAGTATACATAGCAATATTTCGTGCTATCATCAATAAAAGTAATGAAATACTTGTTTGCATTTGGCGTTTGGACATATTTCAAATCACACACATCAGTGTGGATTAGCCCCAATGGTTCGGTACTTCTCTCAACCGATCGAAACGAAGTTCTAGTTAACTTTGCTTCGACACAAGTTTCACACTTGTGATTTGTATCAATATGAATAGCTGGAATGTGGTCCAAGTTAACTAATCTACGCATAGATTCATAATTAACATGACCTAGTCTACCATGCCACAAATTGGAAGACTCAAGCACATAAGCAACTGGGGCAGTTGTCTTATTAATAGTAGGGATAACAGTCATTACATTCATTTTGAACAGCCCATCGGCCATATAACCTTTCCCTACATATGATCCAGCTTTAGTCAAAATGACCCTATCTGATTCAAACACCATGCGAAAGCCGTGATTGCTCAGCAGAGAGCCAGATATCAGATTCTTGCGAATGTCTGGCACGAACAACACTTTGTTCAGGGTCAATGTCTTCCCCGAAGTCATCTTCAGGACCACTGTTCCTTCACCACTAATATCTGAGGTCGCTGAATTCCCCATAAACAGCTTCTCCCCATTAACTGGCTCAAGTGACGTGAACATCTTCTTGTCACAGCAGATATGGCGAGTAGCCCCAGTGTCAATCCACCACTCCCGTGGATTTGAGCCCACCATGTTCACCTCAGATACCATAGCTGAGAAGTTCATGTCAGAACTACCTCCCGAGGCTTCTGCAATATGCGCTTGTGGACGAGGTGGCTTCTTGCATTCTGATGCTTTATGGCCAAACTTGTCACAATTGAAGCATTTCCCTTGGAACTTTTCCTTGGGCTTCTTAGCGACACCACCCTTTGGTCCCAGATGGACACTCTTGCCCTTCTGCTTATTAGACCGCTTGTCATGTTGGTTCTTTCTCACACCACTTGAGGAGGGACGACCATGCTCCACCATATTGGCCTTTGCCATTTCGCCCTCCTTGGCAGCCATCTCTCTAGCCCGGTTTCCTTCCGTAACATTGAGCTTGTAGAAGAGAGTCTCCAACGTCATCTACTTGTTCTTGAACATGAGATAACTCTTGAACTCCTTCCAAGTTCCCGGAAGTTTGTGGATGATAGCAGCCACCAAAAATGGCTCAGGCAATAACATCCCTTCTGCTTTGATTTCATTGATCAACATCTGGAGCTCTTGGACCTGTTCAGTCACAGGCCTTTCATCTTTCATAGTATAATCAAGGAAGCGGCCCACCATGAATTTCTTAGGCCCAGCCCCCTCGATCTTGTACTTTTTGTCCAAGGATTTCCACAGTTCCTTGGCTGATTCTGCCTCATTGAACACAGAGTACAACGAGTCATCAAGAGCATTCAAGACATAGTTCTTGGCCAGATAATCAGCATTCTTCCACTGATCCAGAGCCTGTCGCTTCTGGTTGTCCTTCTCATTTTCAGCAACAACTGGGGCATCCTCAGACAAGCACCCAGCGAGATGGAGAGTGGTCAGATAGAACATCATCTTCTGTTGCCATCTCTTGAAATCAACCCCTGGACCAAACTTCCCAGGCTTATCAACATGGGACATCGGTATCGAGGGGACTCCATGCAGAGGAGTAGCAGCTCTCGAGCTTCCCACATTTGGAGTATCATTTGTCATCGTACCTTGAGAAATGACAAACCACAAATTAGTGAAACTATTTTCACAATCATGACAAGAAGCATAGATTAACAATCTAAACTTAGCAACCAAAAAATGGTCTTGCACCCATAACGCACAAGCGTACCCCGGGGGTCCCAGGGGCATGCCCCCTGGTGGGGGTTCTAGGGGGTCGTGCCCCCTAGCGGGGTTCCTAGGGGTAGCGCCCCTAGGCGGGAGTTCGAGGGCAGCGCCCTCGACGGTATACACAATTCACTGCTTAAGCGATCAAGGCAATTCATCTTCTGCCTCTGCCAAGTATACCAATCCTTGTGCCAAGTGACTACACTGGCCATGTACTAAGGCTGAGTAATTAACCTTCCACTGGTTATATTACTTGCAGGCAGAGCACACGTTTAGGCCGAACTAGCCCAACCACTGGCTGTTCTTAAACTCTACACAAAGACTGCTATCACAAAGCAGAGATCCAGAGGATTGTGGCTAAGCAACGTCACTGCTTAAGCAGAGTAGGTTGCTCCAGAAGCCAAACAATCCATTGATCAAGGCCAGTTGCGCACAACTGCCTAAAGCCGTGGCTTAATCAGTGAAGTTCAATCGCGCACGATTGACTTAGGCCGTAGCCTCTGATTTTTGTTTGTATCTATTTCCCACACGAGTAATCTAGTCAGATTACTCTATGATCTCAACGAGATACCACCAATTCTGTCTCTTCTTCGATTCTGTTCTTGCAACTCAAAAGTCAGTATCAAAACAGAATTGTTTTCTGGAACTCGATTGCCAATCGATAAGAAAAATCTTTGTTAAGACTGTTGGAGAAAATATAGTGGCAATCACAGATCCAAAGAACAAATTCTTCTTATAACATTATACATGAACAAAATGTAAACAAATTACATGAACCGAAAATAATAGAATCGAAACAGAGATACAAACAGTAGATTGGAAACTGCCGAGTCGTGTGTAACCACACTCTCCTTAACAAAGATTCGCCGCCTACCGTGGGTGTTGTAGGTTGAACCGACGTCTTCGTCCCAGGATACAACGGCTAGAACCACGAGCCGACGAAACACCACCGTCGACCGCCTTGGCGAACTAACTAGCGCCTGTCTCTCTTTCTGACTTAAATGAACTTAGTTGGAATGGATTGGATTGTTTTTTTTTTTTGTCATTCCAAACACAATGAGGAGTGACCTATTTATAGGAGAAACTCCAAGTGTAAAAGAGGGATAAATTAAGTAGCCCACAATGGTGACTTCTAGTGTGAAATGAGGAAGATTAGGTAGCCTACAAAGGGAAGCCACCCATGTGCACAATTCATTTACATTGAAGCCACCCATGTGCACAAATTCATTCACATTGAATTGTCAAGATTCCAACAGTTGGGAGGGGCCAGGGTTAAATGATGTATTTTATATAAATTCATTGTAGCCTTGTTTTTTAGAGTGTGACAAAAGTGAGAGAAAAAGGCAGAGAGTTTGAGAGAGATACACGAGAGATTTGGTGAGATTTCATTATTGTGAGACAGAGTGTGAGTGTGTAACACAATATTCACAGATTATTCTCCGGATCATAGTGAAATCCCCCTCCCCCTCCCCGTGGACGTAGGTCTGATTGGCCGAACCACGTAAATCGGTGTGCTTGCTCTCTCTCTTGATTTACTGTTTTTCTGTGCATGTGGTGTGCGTGTCTTGGGCATAACATCCACTATTTTGCATAGTTTGCCTACTTGGGATTCAGTTGTTGCTACTCTTAACTTGTCCTTGCCCACTCCGACTATAAATTTATCATTCACTTTTATTGGGTGGTTGAGACTTGGGAGGCAAGGAATGGCCCATATTGTGTGGTGCCGATCTTTTATTTGTTGGGAGTCCCGCATGGCTTTACCACATGGTACTCCGGGAGTATCCAATAATTAGCCAAGAGAAGTCGATATATGAGACTGCATCTTAGAATTAGATTCTATTAGAGATGGCAAATGGGTGGGTTTGGCAAAGCATATTAAGAGCAATCCATCTAGTTCACTATTTACTTTGTAAATAAAAAAAATTCCATAAAAATAGGACAGAGCATTCCTCATTCTAGTAAATGCTAGCAAAGAACAAAATGGTGAACTCACGAATTGTCAAACTAACTCTCAAGTCTCCCTCTTGTTCTTATTTTTTCCCTTTTTTCGGTTGATCATCAAATTACTCTCAAATCTATTTCCAAATGTTTAGACCAAAATGATGGACCCCCTTACAAACTCCTCCCATCAATTGCAAACTACAAATATATCTAATAAAAGTGTAAGCCACAAATTTCACAACAAACTACAAATTCCTGAGGCACAATATCAAATCTCAAGTTTACCTTTAATACTCATTCTTGATTCTACTATCGCAACAAAACCCAATCCACAACTTAAAAACTATACATTTGGGAGGGAGAGAGAGAGACTACGGGTATGAGTGAAAGAGGTGCGGGGTGGCCGTGGAGTACTGGAGTGTCTCAGAGGTGGTTCAAGCGGTGGTGGTGAGTAAAAGTGGCGGTGATGGGGGTTTGCGGTGGTGGTGGTGAATGTATGGAGAGGGAGGGAGAGCCGAGAGGGTTCAAAAAGGAGAGAGAGAAGGACCAGCTGTAACCGTAGCTATGGTTGCTGGCTTGCTGCATAAGAAAGTCAGGAGAGAGTGAGAGAGCTCGATCACCAAATGGAGAGAGAGAAAGGGGGTGGTCGTGTGTTCGCCGGAGCGAGTGATGGCCGGACTGGAAATGTTATTTAATGTGGATCAGTGGATACTCATCCGCTTTCCTCTGCCCATTAATTATACAAGATAATAGATAATAGGATAAGAGACAGTGTTCAATTACTGGAATTATGATCAGCTGAGGAAGAAAAGAAAATTCCACCGACAGCGTGTACCGTGTAACCCGTCCCTGACCGGTTGCACAATTCCAAAAAAATCCCAAAATTTACCTTTGAGTATAAAAATTATTTCACGAACCGTAATGACGAAAACTCCAAGGGGAATTTTTGAAAAAATAAATTAAAGTAGAAATAATTGTCATAAAAAATCAGATTATCACAAACATTATTATATACGGTTATTGTATTTGACGCTTAACAAATTTGAAGTATATGGAAATTTTCAAGAATATAAAGGAAGTAACGCCAAGGGGTTCACAAAATGGTCATGCTTTGAGACTTCAAATTTGCTCTTACCTAAGGTCCCTGTCTCTCGGGCTCTATTCCCTTTGCCAGCAAGCTCTTGGGGCCATTGGGAGTTATGCCCAGTCATGACCTCTAAGGTTCTAGAATTAGTCGAAGTGCGCGCAAGCTGGCCCAGACATTCGATTATAAAAAATAAAAAAAAGGAAGTTGAAAAATAATTAGGAAGCGATATTAAAATATTGAGATTCGAAAGGGGTGGAGAACACACACACATATATATGATTTCTTTGGTGAGTTCTTCAAAGCAGCAATGCTAGATATACAACAAAAATGGACAACAATGTGGATAACACACTCATATGGTGTATGGACTTCACACACAGTTGAGTGCGAAGTCATTTCCCACTTCGTTCACGCCACAACAAAATGCATTTCCAAACGTCAGTAATCGAACATTATTATATATGGTAATGTCTTTGTTAAGTACTAATTTCCAACTTCGTTCACGATTTTGGGGTGAGGTTATTGAAACTGCTACGTAACTCACGAAATATGGACTGGTAGAAAACCTAGCCTAGATTACCTAAAAGTGTGGGTTTCTTCAACTGACATATTAATTAGTTCCAGCCCAATAATCAGGGGCAGAGTTAGAACTAAAGGTCAGTGGGATCAAATTCTTAGAGCAGAATAATTAAACAAAAAAAAACACCAAAATGCGAAATAGAAATGAGTTAAATTAAGTAGATATCTATTATTAACATATAATTTCATTTACAATTGATCCCCCAAAAAGATACAGTACACTAAAATGCCAAATAAAAAGCAGTTTATATATACAACCTGTAACCAAGTCCACAACCGACCACAAAAAGCTATACTGCATGCCAACAAAAAGTAGCTAAGCATATATTGATTCAAACCTATAACATCGTTTACAAGTGACCCAAAGCCACGAAGTCGATTCTTTACAATCTTCATGGAAGAAAATGTTCTTTCTACTGTAGTTGTCGCAACAGGTAAACCTAGAGTCAAAGTTAAAAGCCTGAAAACAAATGGATACCCTGTATCTTTTCGAGTTCCAACCATCTTTCAAGAAACATCACCAATTTTCATGTTTGAAAGCTCGACACTAGACCGCACATCAACGATGAAATTCTCAAGTTGATCTAAAAGTGTCAAAAGATCAGTACCGGAGAAGTCTTTAGGATAAAATTCGGCCAAGCGGGAGTAGTCAAGATAGATTGGAAGCTTTTGAGGCTCAAGACTTTTGTATAAACTGATTCCGTCCCACAAAGATGGCCCTCTACGAAATTACGTGCAATTTTTGAACTAAAAAAATGTACTTACTGAAATAATTTTTCCAACAATATGGATCTTTTTCAATAGGTCTCATTGAAATCTTTTGAATAGTGCATAAAAAATAAATAATAAAAAAAACTACTTATATAAATACATGTTTTTTTAGATAAAAAATTGTATATAGTTTCATAGGAATCTCTGTAGGACAGAGGGAGTAGTCAAGATAGATTGATAAATATGTACAAGAAATCCTTTGGGCAAATTCTCTTCCCCTGTATGAGATCGATACTCCATCCGTCCTAGAAAGTTGGCCCGCTACAAAAAAAAAAAAAATGCCATTTTAAATACAAAATAAAATACTTTTATTGGGACGTAGTAATTTTTCTAATTTCTTCTTCGCACCAGATGTGCCAGAGACACTGAATGATATTTCCATTACAGTTCCATAGCCTGGCCTATCTAGAAACACGTGGAGGGGTAAAGCAAAACAACACCAGGCAGCAACAAACTTGGAGGGATAAAATGGTCATTTCATCTGGTGCCATGGACCAATTTTTTCGTCCACGCTCTCCCTCTTTATGTGTTGTAATGGATGGATGCACAAAGATCCTAGGACAGCCTAAAAGTTGTACGAGACAAGTAAAAACAAATAAAAAAATTCAGGTCACAATGGTTTTTTCCCAGAAAAAAGGATGATTAACATCTGTACAAAAAAAATGTTCCTATGCATAAAAAAAGAGTTACTTTAATAATTTATAGTTAAATATATATATAATAAATTCAAAATTTCACAGACATCTACGAGTTACAAAATACAATGCACCCAATCAACATGATGGTAATTTGCAATGCACCCAATCAACATGAGGCATGAATATCCCAGAGAAATGAAATAAGCTAGCTTGGTCCGCCTTAAAGTTCCAAATGCAAAATATACAAAATACGTCTATGGCGAAAAAATTATGTTTAATTTACAAAACTTATGTACTTAGATACCAATCTTAGATCTTGGACACGTAATCAAACAACAAATCACAGATATGTAAAAATAACAGATCAAAAACTAACCTACTAACACCAAATAATATTCAGCACGCGCTAACTAGTTAGATAAAAAGGATAAATAAGCATTCTATTTTATAGTTTTTGTTTATTTGCTTTGTTTATCATACATTTTTTAAATTACCAATTAATTTGAATTTATTTTACAGACGCAGATGTATACGGACGCATTGTCATTATCTTAACAATATGCTTATCTCCATTCCATGTATATTTTGTAATCATGGAAACATGTATACGGACACCGATTTTGTCTTGCATTAATTTTTGGCTCTTCAATCATTATTTTTGGTTCATCTAAATCACTATATTATAAGTTCAATTGCATGTAATTACTTTTAGTCATCCATACAAATTCTGATATTCTTGAAAGTAGCCAGGTGATTTTGTAGGGCATTAGCCAATGTCCAGGATTATGTTATGCAATCAGATTGGGAAAAGTAAAGGCGGAGAGTGAAAATTACCTAGGCATAGCTTATTCGATCATTTTGTTAAATTTTTTCTTACATTTTATAACTTATTGCCAGGTAACCTTTATTCTCTCTCTCTCTCTTTTTTTTTCTTTGCAGCCTCCTGACATGTTTTTCATATTATCTATTTTTAATGTGATTTTTTTTAGTAACTTGTAGGAGTGCTTAAAATACAATATAAAAGGGGGCCATCTGAAGAGGCGGAGAGCTTTACAATCAGCTCATGGGAGTCCATCTACTGCCATGAAATTACAAATACAACTGATTCAGTCTCCACATGAAGCATGAAAACATTAAGAGCAAACCAAAACCACCTTGTATCAAACTCTTCTGACTTCTGGACAGCTTCCTGGGCTGCTTTAAAAACTTGATTGTTCATACCAAGATTTGAACAAAGCGCCTCTACGTACATATATACAAAAGATTTTCATGTCAGTCGCTGTTTTGCTCACAAAGAAAAAAAGATAAAGAAGGAGACGAACAGAGAGAGGAGAGAGGAAGTAAGTGTTTATAGTCATCTGCTTGATCTGTTTTCTAATTAAAATCCACGGCAATTGAGTTCAGAGTATAGTAACGGAGCAGAAAAAGTAATGATTCTTCGGATCCAACAGGACAGGTTGAACATATTACCAGCGTTGTTCGGATTTTGTGAACCGAATGAAACCATGATCGTCTTCTTCCGTCGAACACACACACTCTCTCTCTCTCTCTCTCTCTCTCTCTCTCAAATTTTCTGTGTGAGATCTCTGGGAGAGAGGGGCAACGATGGAATGAGAAAGAGGAGTGGGTAGGTGTGGAAATTATTCATCAGTACCCGATGATATTTTCCTTCAGCCTTACTTGGATGCTATGAAGACACGTCCTCCGCCAGTTTCCCCACCTACTGCAATTAAAGACTTTCTCCATTACTGCATTTTGCTCAACGGAGGGCTATCACTCCACGGAGTGGAGGGATAGCTAATAACTAACCTACAGGGGGGAGTATGTAGGGATAGTCGCCTGAAGCGGCTATCCCGGAATCGGAGTAGATTAGCTGGAGGCAGGACGTTACATCTTGAGTACCTAAACGAAGCCGTAAGACGTAGAGTAGCTACGAGATAGTGGAGCTACGGAGTAGCGGAGCTACGCTACTACGACATAACAAGGACCACGTGATCATTTACTCGCCAATGTGAAGTGATTACACAACACATACAAGTATTAATTAGAGAAGCCCAAACGTCAAAAACATGGCCCACGTTTGAAAACAACAATACACGACTCCCAACAATAAATAAATAAGGGCTTCTTAGAGCATTATCATCAAATTTAACAAATTGCTTGAAAGTTAAATTTGATGAGTGAAATGTAACAAGATCCTCCAAAATCAGACTTAACAAATATTTTGTAAATTTACAAAACTTGTGACTACTCAAATTTGAGTAGTCACTGTTCATGCAACAAAACTCCCCATTGCCATCTTCACATTGCCAGATGCACGAGAAAGCTAGGGGGGGGGGGGGGGGGGGGGGGGGGGAGGTACCACTTTGGATTGCCAGATGCACGGGACAATTTCCTATCCGGACCCCCGAATTTAAAGAAAATTTTGATTTTTTCAATTTTAAAAACTGTTTTTGGAAAATCTGAACCGTTTACAGTTTTGCGAAAAACTGTTTAGATCAAACTCTTCCCGGTATTTTTTTTTATGATTTCTCGCGTGGACCCTTGAAAACACCTTTTAAACACATTAGACGGTTCGGATGGTCAAAAAAATGCTCGAATCATGGAGGACCGGAGGTCTGGAGTCCGGAGGAGAAGCTCCCCCTATATATATATATATGCCTATATATATACCTATCTGTGCAATCCAATTTGTAAAAAAAGTCAAATTTTTTATTTTATTAGAAAAAAAATACGGGGCATTACACTATTCCTTCACTTCTAAGATTAATCCCTAAACTTCTCTATTTCTGCAATTTCAATCCCTTAAACATAAACCGCTTGAGCTTAGCCAATTGATTTCCAAATGTTTTGGTTTGGTAGCTAATTTTATTGTTCGGTACTCTATTCCAATGTTATATTCTTTCACTAATTACTACTAGTATACTCACTCTTCTTTAGTCGATTGATAGTGGTGAGTTTTGGTGATTTCAAAAGAATTAGGTTTAATATATAATTTTTGGTGTGATTTATCTTGATATTTAAGTATTTTAAATAGTTTATGAAGATGACATTTCAATTTCAAGCAAACTGTAGTTCACAACCAAACCCGAACCGTATTTTAATGGCTTCGATTAGTTTGGCTCTGTGAATTTTATGGGCTATTTTGGTTCTCTAAATTCATAATTCATAGATAATAATTTGGTTCTTAATTTATTATAAAACCTGACAAATCCGGTCTATGATCACTCCTAATAATTAGAGTAATTAAACTAATATTACGTTCGCCTGTACGTCAAGCCATGCATTTGGGACCCAGTGCCTTAACATCTGAAGCCTCCCTTTACACTATAAATACAGAACATCCAATCACATATCTCGTCTTCTTAAAAATCTGTAACTGATTGGAATCAACACCCATGGAGTTAATTCTCCTCCCATCCCCAGTCACTGTTATACCTGCCATTCTCATCTTCCTTCTCTTTCTCTACTACCTCCGTAGAAAAAACACGGTTACCAACAAAAAATTCCCACCGGAAGCCGGGGGTGCATGGCCTCTAATCGGCCACGTCCACCTCTTAGCGGGCCGCAAAGTGCCCGGTAAGGTGCTTGGAGCCTTAGCCGACAAACACGGACCGATATTCACAGTAAGGCTCGGGGTCTGTCCAGCCCTTGTAGTAAGCAAGTCGGAAATAGTCAAAGAATGTTTCTCCGCCTTAAACGACAAGGCATTCTCGGACCGACCGAAATTCATAGCGATCGAGCTCTTATCTTATAACTATGCGGATTTATCAGTGAGCCCACATGGACCCTACTGGCGTAAGATGCGAAAAATCGTGATGCTCAAGCTTTTGTCGAACCGCCGGCTCGCTGTGTTTAGCCACGTGCGCGAGTTGGAGGTGAAAATCTCGGTGAAAGAAGTTTATGAAAAGTGGATGAAGGAGGGGCGTTGTTTGGTGGAGATGAAGAGATGGTTTGAGGACATAACCTTAAAAATAACTCTGCAAACTATTGCAGGTTTTGAGTTGAACCTCATTCCTTTCCGATTATTTACTTACTAGTTGTCAATTATTACATTCTCTCTCTCTCTCTCTCTCTCTCTCTTATACTCCCTCCGTCTCATACTCCCTCCGTTCCAAATTGCTAGCCATTTTTTAGAATTCCAACTTGTTAAGCTGGCACGCAATAACTGCATTCAATAAATGCATTCAAATTAAACAGATTTATTAATTTCCAACAAATACTCTTATATTTCAACTTTTGAATGAAATTACTGTTGTTGGCAAATGGGTTATTTTGGAAAATTGAGTAAATATTGTTTTGATTTTTCAAAGGGGACTAACAATTTGGAACATCCCAAAATAGTACAAGTAACAAGCAATTTGGAATGGAGGGAGTACTATAATACTTCCTCCGTCCCATAAAGTTTGGTCTCTACGAAACTACGTGCAATTTTCAAATTAAAAAATAATGTATTTACCAAAATAATTTTTAAATTTTTTTTGCACTGTATAAAAGTTCTCGATGAGATCTATCAAACAAGATCCATATTGACTAAAAAATTATTTTCGTAAGCACCTTATTTTTTAGCTTGAAAATTGCACGTAGTTTCGTAGGGACCAAACTTTATGGGATGGAGGGAGTACTACAATCTCTTGTCCATTTTTAGTTTGTTAGGAGTCTGATCCACTTGAGGCTCTTCCCATGTGCACGTCCAATCCGTTAGAGAGTGTCGATGAAGTGCACAACATCACATGAACCCAATATACATTGGATGACCCATATCTACTTAATATGCTAAACCTAACTCCGGTCCTTTCGATCAGATCCACTTGAGTACCTCCTTAATTCTTGATTTATCTCTCGAACATCATGTCCGAACTGGGGCTTATTTACCGCACACACTCTATCGAGAGCCACCTTGCTTGCCAGTCAGGTGTTGTACACACTAGAAATTTTTCCTGCTCCATCGAGAACCACCTTGTTGCCGACAACCTACCGCACACACCAGGAATTTTCTTTCTCCATCAAGAGTTACAATGGATTTTTCCTTCTCCTCCGAGAGTCTCCGTGTAAGCCCACAACCACCGAACCACCAATGCTTTCCGGAGAGTCCACCCATCACTACAAGAAATTTGGTCTTTGGAGACGAATTAAATCGTCATCAAATGCATGGTTTTTGTCTCCGATGGTATTGGTGACGAAAAATAGTTTTGCCACCTATAGGTTGTCTCCGAAAGTCACGTGGTGACGAAATTATTGTTTCGTCACCAACGGTAAATTTTGGAGACGAAATTTTTTGTCACCAATAATTTGAAAATTGGAGACGAAATTTTTCGTCACCAATAATTTGAAAATTAGTGAGAAAATTAGTGACGAAAAATTTCGTCTCCGTAAAATTTTTGTGACAAGAAATTGGTGCTGACGTGGCAATCGCGTGGCGCCTACGTGGCACCCGCGTGTCACACGACCTGGCGCCTTCGTGTCGCATACGTGGCACCCCGCCCTGGCGCCTACGTGGACATGCCCTGGCGCCCGCATGGCGACATCGTGGCACCCGCGTGGCGCCTACGTGTCGCTCACGCGTGGCAGCGGAAAATGAAGGATTTTGCTCCTCCTGGGATTCGATCCAACGACCTCACGCGTGCGACTCGCGCGCGCGAACCAGCTGAGCTGGGCAACACTTGTGACGTTTTGGCATCTTTTTAATATTTATACTATAAAAACCGGACTATTCTTATGTAAACCCCTACTAATATCATTTCTTTTATAAATTTTATACTTATACAAACACCTACTAATATCACTACTTTAATAAATTTTTTTAATTCAGTTAATTATTTATTTAATTCAATTCTTTAATTTAATTCAATTTTTATTTAATTATTTATTTATATGTTTCATTAATAGCTTTTTTATCTTTTAATTTATTTATTTATTTATATTACTTTAACTCCTATAATTACTTTATTTATATTACTTTATTTCCTTTAATTACCGTATTTACTTTATTTATATCATTTCATTTCTTTATATAAATTAAATTAATTATTTAATTCATTTAATTATTTATTTAATTCAATTCTTTAATTTAATTCAATTTTTATTTAATTATTTATTTATCTCTTTCATTAATATCTTTTTATCTTTTAATTTATTTATTTATTTATATTTTTTGTTTTTTATTTATTTAATATTTTGTATTTACATCTTTTTCTTAATTATTTAATCTTTTTCTTAATATTTTGCACGCACTTGTGATCCTGCAACTTGTGATCTTGTGATCTTGCAACTTGTGATCTTGCAACTTGTCCTGCAACTTGTGATCCTGCAACTTGTCTTGCAACTTGTGATTGTAATATTGTCAACGTGATTGTAATATTTAGACACTTTAAAACGTGATTGTAATATGATTGCCTTTCCTTCCCTCTTTTAATTACCCTCTAATATATTATTTATATTAATTATATTAATTCCTTTATTTACTTTATTTATATTACTTTAATTCCTTTAATTACTTTTTTTATTTACTTACTTTTAAACATGATTGTAATATTATTCACTCTTAGAAGCTTTTTTTTATATTATTCATTGTTAAGACAAATTAATAAATAAAGTTAAAAGAAAAAATAAAGAAAAAACAGAAAAAGAAAAAAAAATAATTTACTTGCAAATGTAAATAAATAAAGTTAAAAGCAAAAAGAAAAAAGAAAAAACAGAAAAAGAAAAAAGAAAAAGAAAGTTCAGCCGAAATGGGGAAGGGTATTGGGGGAATGGGGGGTGGGGCCGGTTGGGGAGCTATCGCTACACAATTGATCAGACAAAAAAAAAATATTTGTGTTAATGAAATTGTGTCTTGATAATTAAGAAGCTTTCTAAACCCGATCGAGGCAAATTTTTACGAGAAAATGATTAAATAAATAAGGAAAATTAGTTTTGGTGGAGTAAATGGAGGGAACACATTAGTGACGAAAAAAATATTTTCGTCACCAAAAAGATGTGGAGGGAACACATTAGTGACGAAAAAAATATTTTCGTCACCAAAAAGATGTGGAGGGAGCATATTAGTGACGAAAATATTTTCGTCACCAAAAAGATGTAGAGGAAACATATTAGTGACAAAAATAGTCATATAGGAGACAAAAATTAATTTTGTCACCAGAATTTCGTCACCGTTTATCATTTTTGTTGTAGTGCATAGATTGTCAGCTATCGGCACTTATACCACTTGTTAGGACTTAGGAGTCTTATTCACCTGAGGTTCTTCCCATGTGCACATAGGGGCCCAATCCGTTAGAGAATATTCATGAAGTCCAAAACATCACGTGAACCCAATATACATTAAATGACACATATCCACTTAAAAAACTAAGCCTTGTAAGTGGTGAGCCATGCTGTTGTATATTAAGGTCAAACTCTTTTTCTATTTATCCGATGTGTGACTCTTCTTTCACACATGTTCCTAACATAGTTGTCTCTGCACAATGCTTTACAGAGAGAAATTTAGACAAATATTCGGATATAGATTTTATTTTACAATGGTTTTTTTTTTTTTTTTACCAAAAAAGAGATTATTATTGGTTAGGGAAGCAATCAAAAGATCGAACATCATCAAAGGCAAGGTTAAAGAGCGCACTATTAAAAATTGTACCCTTTACTTAACTAAAAATTTGTACCAGTCAAAATGGATCAGGAAAATAAGGGCGGAGGGTAATTAGTTCTCTTTTTTATTTTGATTCCATGAGAAATGGCCGTTTACTTACCCAGGAAAAGAATTATCGCAGGGAATGGAAAACCAGACGTGAAGGGTTATGGGGAGGCGTTTAAGGATTTTTTCAAGCTGATTGCAGGTTTTACCATTGGAGATGCGATTCCTTTTCTCAGGTGGTTAGATTTGGGAGGGTACGAGAAGGAGGCGAAAAGGACAGGAAAGAAAATTGATGAAATGTTTCAAGGGTGGTTAAACGAACATAAACGGCGCAAAAATTCCGGCGAGTCAGCAAAGGCCGAGAAAGACTTCATGGATGTGATGTTAGAAATTCTTGATGGCGGTACAAAAGAGGAACTCAATTTTGATGCTGATACGATCATCAAGGCAACATGTCAAGTAAGACAGTCTTTTTTGAGAAATGTTTTAAAACGCATGTTTTTTTTTTCCTGGAAAACCATAAATATTTTTCTTACTTGAGATCCTTTGTCCTAAATTTTTATTAATTTTACATCAAAACCTTTTTTGCTTTTATTATTCGACTTGACGACAAATTTTGAAAGCAAAAGTTGTGAATGAAAGCTAAGGAAAAAAAAAAGAAGACAAAAAAAATTGTTTACAAAATAACTTGAAGTCATAGTTTTTACCTTTTCTGAAACTTGTTCAACTGGATTCATATTTTTGTGCATTTATGCTTCCTCTAGTCGAACAAAAATAAAAGGTAAAAGATTTTGACTGGAAAAAAAATACAGTAACAAAAAAAAAATTTATTCTACTAAAATAACTTTTATCCAAACAATTGATTCCGAATTTTCTTTGTTTTATCCATTTATCTAAAAAAAAAAACCAAACTAATATAATATAATATTTCAAAACTCCACCAAAATAAAATTTTGTGGGCCATGCAATGCAACCCTAAACTTCATGTTTCATGGACCTTCGTAGGGTCTTACTGTAGGTGGCATCGCTAGTACTGCAACAACTCTTACATGGGCCATTGCCTTGCTCCTCAACAATCCCCACGCACTAAAGAAGGCCCAAGAAGAATTAGACACCCAAATTGGTGGACAAAGGCAAGTAAAAGAATCAGACATTAAATACCTTGTCTATATCCAAGCCATAATCAAAGAGACCATGCGTTTATACCCACCAACCCATCTCGTGCCCTCAGCCCCTCACGAGTAAACATAGAGGATTGCACTGTGGGCGGGTACCACGTCCCAGCAGGAACCCTCCTATTTGTGAATCTGTGGAAAATTCATAGAGATCCCGAGGCATGGCCTAACCCGTGGGAGTTCTGGCCCGAAAGGTTCTTGACGACTCACAAGGATTTTGATTTCATGGGGAAGCATTTTGAGTTTCTTCCATTTGGGGGCGGGAAGAGAGGGTGTCCTGGAATCTCTTTTGCACTTCAGGTTATGCAGCTTACGCTCGCTAGTTTGCTACATGCTTTTGAGATTGCAACGCCAGCTAATGAGCTTGTTGATATGACTGGGGGCTTTGGATTCAGCAATAGTAAAATGATGCCGCTTGAAGTCCTCCTCACCCCGCGATTGCCTTTTGAAGTTTATGGAGGATGAGTGACATGGCCCATTAGCTTGAATTCTCATGGTGCACGACTTTGTAATATACAGTATGGAGGTATTAGCTGCCACAGAGATAAATGTGCTTTTCGTATGGAATAGACTACTATGTACTTTTTTTTTTTGATCACGAAACTACTTGCCTTTTTTTTTTTTTTTTTTTTTTTTTGTACTTGGTTCAAAAAAAAAAAAACTACTATGTCCTTGAAAGAATCTGGCTTTGTAAAATCTCATAGCCCTATGTTGACGTTACCTAGTAAGGCATCGTTCTTTGAAAATTAAACGCATTTACATCAATCTGTATGAGAATGGACTTATCAGTATTTTTATGGTGTTGATTGGTTTCGAAAATTCGGTGTGGTACACTGGAATAGGAGCATTGCGCCAAATCGGGGTACACTGGAATATTTGATTATTGAATTTCTTCTAATCACTCCGTTTCGTCCACCAATTGAACAGTAATTTTGCCACAGATTAAACAGTGGTACCAAGTTAGAGCATCCTTATCAAGAGCATCAAATTTTACACTAAATTTAACCTAAAAAACACATTTTATAAATTTAGCAAGTCACTTTCCAAAAATTTCCAAAATCAAATTCTTTATTCTAACTTTACTATATTAAATTATTCCCCTCAAATCTATAAAAAAAAAAAATTCCCCTAGAATATTAACTCCTCGCTTGGGGAGGAGTTGCTTGTGTCCGAGAAGTACTTCTTTTCCTCAAAAGCTATTCTCCTCCCTCTCTCTTTCTCTCTCTCTCCTGTCCCACACGGCAAAAATGAATAAAGAAAATAAGGTGAGTGGAACAGTACATTAACAAAATTGTGGCGTCACTGTAGCATAACTAACAGTTTAACAAATTTACAAAACATTTGTTAAACCTGATTTTGGGGGATTTTGTTGCATTTCACTCATTAAATTTAGCTATGAGAGATTTAATGCCCCTGATATTAATGTTCTTACAAAAAAACTGGACCGTTTTCTCTATCTCCTGTGAAAGTTCCAGACCTCCCCTTGTACTTTGATTTTATTTTCTCTGCTCTTGTGGCATGAGGTGTAAATCTTATAAGTTTTGGAGGGCAATCAATAATACACCAAAAAGCTAATAGGATCATCTCTCTCTCTCTCTCTCTCTCTCTCTCTCTCGGGAAACCACCGCCTTTTTCAACCTCCATCCCTCCCCATTCTCAAAAACAAAATGAAAAAACCATCACTCTGTTTGGTTGAGCGTTTTGAGAAGAATATTTTGAGAAATATTTTTGAGATAGTGTTTGGATGAGTTTTTGGAAAAAAATAATAATTAGAAAGAGGTGTAATAATTGGTGAGAGATAGAGAGAGAAATGAGAATTAATGATTGGAGAAAGGGGTACGAGTAGAGAGAAAAATGTGATTAATGATTGGAGAGATGAGAGATGGAAAAAGAATCTTTTTGAAATTTTTTTTTAAAAATGTGAAGTGAACATAGTGCATGCCATTCATTGACTGAGGGAAAATATTAGTATATTCCATAAAAGGATTGGAATTATTATGGTACTTTGTCATTCTCTTATAGGGCATGTTTGGAACCTCATTTTTTAACTTTTTACATATTGTTTGTTTATTATATTTTAGACTTTTGAAATTAGAATCAGAATGTTCTATGAATATGTTGAGTATTTGAGTGAAATTTGCAGAATTCATTTTGCAACATTAATCGTGTTAGAGATATGTGAATGCATACCACAGGAGAGATTTTTTTGTTAACCAAAATGAAAAAAGTGAAAAAAATAAGAAGTCAAAAAACTCTTCTCCCTCTACTTTTAGATTCTCTTCTTTGAAGGGAAAAACCGAAAATGATGTTTCCCCATAACTCATTCTAGGTGACCATTTCCAAACAGCCAAAATTAGAAAAAAAAAAAAAAAAAAGAGAGATATCCAAACACTCGTACAATCCATCCCGTCTCTTCTATCATTTTTGCAATTCCGAATAATTTATTTCAGTTTAAAAAAAATAGAATGCATTTTAAAAAAATAGGATTGCTAAAATCAATACCCCAAAAATATAATAATATGAATAAACGTTGACAAGTTTATTCTTTTAGCCTTTTCTTTTCAAATTAATTACTACCAACAAAGTAGACCGATGATGCTCCTAAAGAATTCAATAGGAAACAAAATATTATCACAAGTTTTCCGAGAGAGAGAAAAAAAAAAACTACTCTCACAAGAGCAATTATTACAAGTTCAATAGAAAACATTGAATCACTGTGTTTGGTTGTCAATTTTGAGAAAAAAATTTGGAGATATTTTTTTGAGATAGTGTTTGATTTTGTTTTTGGAAATGGCTTTTGGGTTAATGATCGGAAAGCGAAATAAGTAATAATTGGAGAGATGGATAATAAGTGGAGAGAGATAAAGAGAGAAATGCGAATAATGATTAGAGAGAGGGGTAATGAGTAGAAAGAGAAATATGACTAATAATTGGGGAGAAAAGTAATTAATTGGGAGAGAAAAAAGTTGAGGAAAATTTGTTTTGGAAAATGTTTCAAAAATGTGAACCAAAACTATATATTTTTCGCTCTAGACACCAAATTATAGTTGACACCAAAGTAATGTTTTAAAAAAAGTAAGTAAACTTACTTTATATACCTAGCCTCACTTTTTCCGCTGAAAAAAATACAAAATTTATTTTTATCTCAAATAGTCACTCATTGAAGACAGGCCATAAATTTGTAATCATTTAGAAAGCACAATCTAAAGAAAAATCACAGAAAAGGACTAAAAGAGCCACCAACAGAGCAAATCATTTGCGTTCGAAACAGAATCGACCGAATGTTGGACCTGAGAAGGAATTGGGAGGGAATTCGCCACGACGGAAAGCAGATACATTGGACCTGCAGTCAGCGTCGAAACTCCACAGTCATAGTCGTCGCCGTCAAAATTCACGAACGGCGGTGGTGTTGAAGAGGCGAGAGGCTTATTGGGCAGCTCAGCTGGAGCTGCTTGACGTCCCCATGCGTGATTCTCTTTCTCTGCTAAAAATGATTTTGATTCAGTGTAGGCAAGTCTACTATCAGGGAAAAAAAATCCACTTAAATCGTTTTCGATTATGTATCATTCGATTACCGATTCACATGATTCTTAACACGGTATATCATCTTGACAAGATCTACAATATGAACTAATCAGATCGTTATATATTATACAATCTCAGTTTTTAGAAAGCAAGATCTATTCTCTTAACTTTTTTATTTTTTGAAGTTATAAAAATTGAGAAAGTCAAACGTGGGGGAAGGGAAGAGAGGGAGAGAATTGCGGAGGAGAGCTAGAGAGGGAGAGAGAATCGTACACGACATACTGTTTTTTATTTTATTTTATTTTTTTCTAGTGAGAGCTATGCCTTAACATCCGACGTCTCCCTTTATATGTTCTATAAATATAAACAAGTACACAACATCGATCCAATCTCATATCTCGTCAACTTCAAACTCTAATTCATTTGAATCAACACCCATGGAGTTTATTCTCCTCCCATCTCCATCCCCAATCACTGTTATACCTTCCATTCTCATCTTCCTTCTCTTTCTCTACCACCTCCGTAGAAAAAACAATGTTACCAACAAAAAATCCCCACCGGAAGCCGGGGGCGCGTGGCCTCTAATTGGCCACCTCCACATCTTAGCGGGCCGCAAAGTGCCCTACAAGGTGTTGGGAGCCTTAGTCGACAAACATGGACCCATATTCACAGTCCGGCTCGGAGTCCACCCAGCCCTTGTAGTAAGCAAGTCGGAAAGAGCCAAAGAATGTTTAACCGGCTTAAATGACAAGGCATTCTCGAACCGGCCAAAATCCATAGCGATTGAGCTCTTGTCTTATAACTACGCGAATTTTGCGTTGAGCCGGTATGGGCCATATTGGCACGAGATGCGGAAGATCGTGATGCTCTAGCTTTTGTCGAATCGCCGGCTTGCTCTGCTCAGCCAGGTGCGCGAGTCGGAGGTGAAAAAATCGGTGAAAGAAGTTTATGAAAGGTGGATGAAGGAGGGGCGTTGTTTGGTGGAGATGAAGAAATGGTTTGAAGACGTAACCATGAAAGTGACTCTTGAAATTATTGCAGGTTATGAGTTGAGCCTCATTCCTTCCCGTTGACGAATATCAATCATTACATTCTGTCTCTTTTTCCTTGAACAACACTCCATCGGTTTCAAAATAAGAGTTCCGCGCGCAAATTTAGGCTCTTAAAAAGATGTATTTTTTTCGTTAAAAAAATCAAAAAAATTTCACAAATCAATAGATATCAATGTATTCTTTTAAGTTGTGGAAAAATTTTAGAGATCAAAATGGACAATGGACCTTACAAAAAGTTAAAGAAAAGATGAGGTAAATTATAAAATCTTTTTTCAATATGTCACATTATTATCCAAAATAGAAATATAGAGTTTGATAGGAAATGCACTTACGGAGAGACATTTAGACAAATATTCAGAAATAGATGTATCTGGACACGCTTGATGCAAGCAGTGGCAGATCCAAGAATTTCGTGTAAGGGGGTCACATCTCCAATGTAAAATTTGGGAGTGAATTCTACACCCCAAATTGATATCCACCCCTCATTTTTGTCTTTTAATGAAATTTTTATTTGTATTCACTAAAAAAAAAAGAGTGTGATATTAATTTTGGGGATGTGAAAATCGATTACCTAAATTTTTTTGTATTTATATCATGGCATTTCGGTAACTAGTGGGCTATATGTAAAAGACGAAACTGAATTATACCGGTCAAAATGGTTCTCTTTGCAAATGATGGCTATCTCATGCGGTAGAGCACTTGGATGTCTTACACTGTATTTCGGGATCGAGTCTCATTCTCTCTTCCCTCCATGTAATAGATTAGAAATGACGAATAACAGAAGAAAAAAAAATAGTTCTCTTTTTATTTTGATTCTATGAGAATTGGCCGTTTACTTACCCAGGAAAATAATTATTGCAGGTAATGGAAAACCAGACATGAAGGGTTTTGGGGAGGCGTTTAAGGTTTTTTTCGAGCTAATTGGGGTTTTTACCGTGGGAGATGCGATTCCTTTTCTTAGGTGGTTGGATTTGGGAGGATACGAGAAGGCGGCGAAGAGGACGGGAAAGGAAATTGATGAACTGCTTCAAGGGTGGTTAAACGAACATAAACGGCGCAAAAATTCCAGCGACGCGGTAGAGGCCGAGAAAGACTTCATGGACGTTATGTTAGAAATTCTTGATGGTCATACAAAAGATGCATTCAATTTCGATGCTGATACGATCACCAAGGCAACATGTCTGGTAAGATGGTCTCCTTGGGGAACTATTTAAAATGCATGTTTTTTTGGAAAACCATAAATACTTTTCTCTATTGATTTCATCACATCAAATTCTTTTTGTTTTTTCGATTAGACTTGACGACAAATTTTGAAAGTAAAATTTGCGAATGAAAGCTAAGAAAAACCAATGAAGACAAAAAAAAAGAAAAGTTGAAAAAACAACTCAAAGTCATAGTTTTTACCTTCATTGAAACGCATGTTTTTTGAAAAACCATAAATACTTTTCTTACTTGAGGTCTTCAAATTCTTTTTGCTTTTTCGATTAGACTTGACAACAAATTTTGAAAGTAAAAGTTGTGAATGAAAGCTAAGAAAAACCAATGAAGACGCAAAAAAAAAAAATTTTAAACAAATTTTTTTTTTATGTGTGCATTTATGATTTATGCTTCCCCTAGTCGAACAAAAATAAAAGGTAAAAGATTTTAACTTTACAAAAAAAATAGAAACCAAAAAAACAAGTTACTATAGTAAAACACCTAATTTAGTCTAACCAATTGATTCCAAATTTTCTCCACCAAAACAAAGTTTTGTGGGCCATGCAACTACTGATCTTAATGTTTCATGGACCTTCGTAGGGTCTTACTCTAGGTGCCGCCGGTATTACAACAATAACTCTTACATGGGCCATTGCTTTGCTCCTCAACAATCCCCACACACTAAAGAAAGCCCAAGAAGAATTAGACACCCAAATTGGTGGACAAAGGCAAGTAGAAGAATCGGACATTAAAAATCTAGCCTATATCCAAGCCATAATCAAGGAAGCCCTACGTTTACACCCACCAACCCATCTCGTGCCCCCGCGGGTAAACATAGAGGACTGTACTGTGCGCGGGTACCACATCCCAGCGGGCACCATCCTATTTGTGAATCTGTGGAAAGTTCATAGCGATCCAGAGGTATGGCCAAACCCGTGGGAGTTTCGGCCCGAAAGGTTCTTGACGACTCACAAGGATTTTCATTTCATGGGGGAGCATTTTGAGTTTCTTCCATTTGGAAGTGGGAGGAGAGGGTGTCCTGGAATCTCTTTTGCACTTCAGGTTTTGCATCTTACGCTCGCTGGTTTGCTACATGCTTTTGACGTTGTGACGCCAGCTGATGAGCCTGTTCACATGACATGACTGAGAGCTTTGGATTCAACAATATTAAAATGACGCCGCTTGAAGTCCTCCTCACCCCGCGATTGCCTTTTGAAGTTTATGGAGAATGAGTGAAATGGCCCGTCAGCTTGAATTCTCATGGTGCATGACTTTGTTTGCAATACATTATGAAGGTATTAGCTGTCACTGAGATAAATGTGCTTTTCGTATGGAATAAATTACTATGTACTTGAAAGAATCTGGCTTTGTATAATCTCATATATAGCCCTATGTTGATGTTACCTAATAAGGCATCTTTGTTTGAAATTAAATGCATGTACATCAATATGTATGCCAACGGACTTATCAGTATTTATAATAATGAATGGTTTTGAAAATTAGGTGTTTGTTTTGTGTACATGTGTTTTCTTATCAACGTAGCTATTATCTTTTGACAAAAAAGAACAACTTTTCTTAAATCGTACGGGTATTGGATTTTTATGACACATTAGGCGTGACGAATAGAAGTGTACCATCCATTTTGGCAGAATTTAGCATGATGCTATCCATTTTCCAAAAGTTGTTTAGTAGGAGCATTGCGCGGTTGCACCAAATCAAGGTACACTAGAATTTTTTCTAATTGACTATAATAAGACAGTACGTATTTATGTATTTTGAAAAAAAATCGTTTTATAAAACAAGAAATATTGATTAAATAGCCAGGTCAATCTCTCTATGAAGTACTCAATTAAAGCCTTTTTGGTGAGCAAGTTTATATTCTTAATGGTCGTGAGTGGTGGAGAAATGATTTGTGACATGGGGATTGGGAAGTTTGGAGATGGGGATTTCGGTTTGGGTTTGAAATACTTTAGTTTTGTTTTTGTACATTAATGTCTAAAATGATTTAATTCATGAATTAGTCTATAATTGAACAAAATCTCATGCGTGGGGCTTCTAAACGAACCAAACAGCTTAATTAATCACTCAACTTTTGGATCATTCAAACAAAATACTTCATAAGCCAAGCTCAATCACTTTTTATTACTCCCTCCGTCCCTTTTTAAATGTGTACAATGGGAAACGTGTATTTTTGCGGACATTAAAAAATGTACTTTCGTATAATATTTTTAAATTTTTTTTGCACCAAATTAAAGTACTCAATGAGCACTTTAATTTGGTATAAAGAGAATTAAAAAATTATATAGGGAAATATGTTTTTTAGGAGTTTGAAATTACACGTATTCCCAGGGTACGCACTTAAAAAGGGACGGAGGGAGTATTTGTTAATAAATTCAAGCCAAACTTGAGCATATGAGTATTTGGCTTGATTAATAGGCTCGTGAATGGGGTCGTTCCACAAATATTACAAAAATAGGGATAAATCAATAAATATCCCAAGTGAGATACTCCCTTCTATTTTCATCTTTTCACCAATCACCCACTAATTTAGAGTTTCACCAAATCCTATATAAATCTTCCGTGGAACAATTCATAGGGTGCATACCTTTTTTTACCCAACCTTTGTTAATTTGGAATGTCATGATCGAAGATTGATAACTCGAGATTGACTTGCATATTTCACGAGCTAAGTCAAACTTATCACGATTAGAAAATTTCAAATACGAGCTGAGCTTGAACAATTAGTCTTCAAAAAATACTCAAGCTCGAGTCGAGCTTTAACACATATGATAAGGAATTGAACTAAGCCTAAACAATACTGTGTTTCGCTTATTTGGCTTGATTGGGTTACTCTTTTGAAGTTAAAATAAATGTTTAATCAAATTGTTATAGCCTTAACAAAACAAAACAAAACAAGCCTAGTCCAATTATAAGAACTCATATATAATAAACATGTAAAGATAACGGTTATCCGACATGAGATTCAATGTGGAAATACTAAAAAATTGAAGAGAATTAGACGACTTCTCCGCATATAACTTTTCATCATAAATAAGCTATGTATTTTTGTCAACATTGGATAAAAATCCTGGAGCCTTTCTTGTTGTCGTAGAGAAGGGGTCAAACATATCAGCAAAAGGAAGATTAATTTTTATCTCAAACAATCACTCATTGAAGACCGGTCATAAAATTGTAATCATTTAGATGACACAATCTAAAGAAAAATCACAGAAAAGGACTAAAAGAGCCACAAACAGAGCAAAATAGCAAATCATTCGGGTTCAAAACAGAATCGACCGAATGTTGGATCTGAGAAGGAATTGGGAGGGAATTCGCCACGACGGAAAGCAGATACGTTGGACCTGCGGTCAGCGTCGAAGCTCTACAGTCATGGTCCTCGCCGTCAAAATTCACGAATGGCGGTGGTGTTGAAGAGGCGAGAGGCTTATTGAGCAGCTCAACCGGAGCTGCTTGACGTCCCCATGCATGGTTCTCTTTCTCTGCTAAAAATGATTTTGATTAAGTGTAGGCAAGTCTACTATCAGGAAAAAAAATCCAATTAAATCGTTTTCGATTATGTATCATTCGATTACCGATTCAAATGATTCTTAACACGGTATATCATCTTGACAAGATCTACAATATGAACTAATCAGATCGTATTAATAATCCTGTAATGAATCACAATCGAGTAAATTACTTGACCTAATCGCAGTTGGCACTAGTTTTTGATAAAAGGGGTTGGATCGAACGTGGTCAAATCTATTTTTAGGGAAACAAATTCACACCAATTATCTCCGATCATACACTAATAAGAATTAATTTTGAGTAATAATTTACAAGGTTTATCGTATTGACAAGATCTAAATGTTGAACAATTTCGATCATATTAACAATCCCAAGATAATTCTCGAGTGGCGAATTATGATGCATTCTCATATTGGGAAGCTTCAAACGGGCTGCAACGTCATTTTGGGTACATGACATAGGTTCAACCAAGGCCGGCCCAGGCCCAAGGCCCACAAGGCCTAGGCCTCGGGCACTCCAAATATCCAAAAATTTAGGGACACTCCCATAAATTATAGTAATAGGCTTTAGATTTAGGGGCACTCCCATAAATTATAGTAATAGGCTTTAGTAAGAGTTTTTTTCAAGCCCAATCTACCAAATAAATTAACAATAGGAAGCCCATAGAGCCCAATTAGAGGCAATCAGTGAGGTTCGTATTTCGAACATGGAGCACTCCAACCATTTTATACATTCAAAGGTTCAGTGAAGTTTTGTATTTTGGCCGATGTGGGACTAAGTGAGATCTATTCATTCGAAGGTTGGCTTACCACTTCCACTTGACTATAGCCCAGCTTCCCCTCGTTTTTACTTCTTTTTTTTCCTAAGTGAAGTCTTTTGCACCACATTTCAATACACATTTTATACTTTAATGACAACTTATTGGGCTGATTTTAGAATTTTCCATGACAAAATTTATGTAAAAGTTAGCCATTTGATCTTAGTGGGGTTTTGTCTAAAATCAATGTTATATATTCTTTTATGTTATGTTTGTATTGAGAAAAAACCAATTATTACAGACAGCGAGTGAGCATTATACATCATTTGAACATTTTGGAGATTGTTGATTCTTTAGTCGCTTTTGCCGGCTAATAAGATAATAATTCGTACTCTTTTTTTTAATACTCTTTGCTGGAAAAATTATTTAAGTGTTGTACTCTTAGGGCACAATTTTTAGACTAGGCCTAGGGTACTTCGAACCCTTGGGCAGGCCCGGGTTCAACCTGTGTCACGTACACAAAAATAATGTCGTTTTCTATTAACATCACATCTCTTGCTTCTCTCTCTCTCTCTCTCTCTCTCTCTCTCTCTTGCGATGTGGATGATGATTTCATCCTTCTCAATCATATAGCTATGGGTAAGAAATTTTCGAAGAAGGTTGATTAGTCGAAGAAGACTTCCTTGGAGGAGTTTCAGGATTTTGCCTCAACCATGGAACTATGACTAGGGATGGCAATATCGACCGAACCGATGGGTAACCGAACCGTAACCGTTTTTTTTCCCCGAACCGTAACCGATTTTTTCCCCGTGGGGGCGGGTGTGGTTTAGATGGATGGAAAACCGAACAGGTTTGGTTCGGTTATGGGTTTACCTGTGAACCGAACCTATACCAGAACCGAACCGAACCGAAATATGTTAATTACATAGGAAACCCCTTATTTTATATATACATATTATATAAACCCCTTAGGTATATTTTAACATTACACTTTACCTCTCGTATATATATGTAAGATATTCACAGGTTAGGTTTTGGTCTCACATTTTGTACATTTTGAGACTCTCTTGACTGATATTTGTAGTCTCCTTTTTTATTTTTTTCATGTTTTTTTCAATTTTTTTGAGATAATAAAATATCCTAGACTCAATTTATTCATGTTTTAGTACGGTTTGGGGCGGGCGGGATAGGTACAATTCGGTTACCCAAATGGGTAGCTATTTTTTCCTTCACAAAATCGGTTACCCGAAATTACCCGTACCCCGAATGGTTAGGTTATGGTTCATCCTCTCCCTTTTCCGAACCGATCCGCCCCATTGCCATCCCTAACTACGACGATCAACTCGGAACAGTATGCCGTTGAAGAATTTATATACGGCAGATTTCGTCGTAAGTGATCAACCCGCAACAGTAAGCTTCAATGTCCTTTGATTCGTGAGGAGAAGTATGTGAAGATCAGCCATGTCTAATTTGAAGCTTCACCTGGAGGTTAGTTCGTTGGGGAAGACGATTTATATTCCTAAATCCCCACCCAACCTTGATTTCTTAGGTGAGATTGATGCTCCCTCTTTCATATCTAGTGAAAAATCTGGACATTGTGAGAATTCTGGGTCTGAAATTTCAGTCAGCTCTCTTTTTGGAGGAGATTCACAACTAGATTACTGTCACATTGAACAATCAACTACTGGAATTGAGATTGAGATGCCTGATGGAATAGCAATGAAGGGCGCATCATTTTGGGAATTATCTCTCATTGGCTATTTCTTGGACAAAAAATTATCATAGATTATTAATACCTGGGCAGAGAATACATGGGGTGATGATCTTGAGTAGGTGTTATCATAGATTAATAGCCAGCAAGCAATTGGGCGAATTATTGAGCATCTCCAATATTGTGGGGGAAAGCTTCTCATTCTTAAGAAATGGGATCCCATTATACAATTGACTCGTAGTGAATTTTCTAAAGTGCCGATTTCGATTAATATTTTTTAATGTTCCACTGCAACTATGGCATAAGGATGAAGTGAGTTTTTTAGGAAGCATATTGGGAAGCCTTTGTTTCTTGATGAAGCTACTCAAACCTATTTTGCAAATCAAGTTCATTTGCTCATAGAATCATAGATATATACATATATACATATATTTTCACCGAGACAAAAGTTTTCCTTTATGGGTCTAGATTTGCTTTTCTAAGCCCTTAAAGTTTTTGTGTGGAACTTGTAGCTCTTGTTCTATCATGAACGTCCTTTTGGCATATGTGAACCATTCGAAGTGCCTTTGCATGTAGATTTTGAACTTCAGTGCCTCTTAGCTTAAGATGTCACTTATCTCACTTTAGTTTGGGTAATGGAATTGCCACTCAAAGCTTCTAATAGTGTATGCTTTTGTTAACAGTAATACGGAGTCAGATCCTGTTAAGATTGCAGTTGAAGGCATAGAAAGATTCAAGAACGAAAATTGTGATCTTATAATTGTTGATAAACAAGAAGCAGCTCTATTTGAAGAAACGCATCAAGTTTCTGAAGCTACGGTATCTTTCTGCTACATTGTGCTGCCTATCTTACTATTGTTGGCACCATGACTAACCTCATTTTTGGAATCCCCAGAGACCGGATCTTGTTATTTTTGTAATGGATAGCAGTATTGGTCAAGCTGCATTTTATCAAGCTCACTTGAATCTGTCTCTTTAGAATAGATTTTTATCCGCCTAAACAAAAATTTGATTCATCAACGTTCACCATGAATCGTCGTCAGCCCGCAAGGAAACTATGACTAAGAACCCAAAACAAAATCACATAAACCAAAAGAGAAGAGACACTTACAAACCAAAAGAGAAGAGACACTTACGATCAGTGTGTGTTGTGATGCGTGGTTCCATTGACACACCCCAACATTGACATGGAACACATTGGACCTCTCCTCTTCTTTCACCTTCAGCACACCATTTTTCATCTCGGCCTTGAGACACATTGGACCTCTCCTCTTCTTAATCAATCTCCCTGGCATCCCAGCTGAGACAAAGCCCTGATCCCATGCCACGAGACGCTGCAGTGAACATAGAGTCCATGAACTTGTCCATCATGTTCAGGATCTAGCTGAGGCTCCTTGTCGTACACTGGCGACTCCACTATTGCTTCAGCGAGGTCAAGCGACCTCGCTAAGTTCAAAACAATCAATTGTACGGTTCTTTTATTAACCCTACAAGCTTTGTGCTGATAGAAGTTTTCCATAGTTGAATGGAGTTTCCAGTGTCCCTTCCACAAAGATGATTGCAATTGAAATCTGTTGCTTCAGTAAATTTACCTTCTTCGTTTTTTGTCTTTTGTTTTTTTGATGGAAACCTTCTTTGTTGCTTCAATAAAGACTTATTGTGGCTTGCTTTGTTGGGCCGTCTTAGTACCAAAAAGTTTCTATTTGCCCGTGGAATTAAACATAAATATTTGTGCCTGCGTCATCCATATTTGGCGAAACAACTTGGATTACAACAATCAGTGGTAGAAATAGATGCCGAATTTGCCACTCAGATAGATGCTAGCTAGAGATCATCCGTTGAGTGCTTTGATATGAGATTGCAGGATGCTAATGAGTGATGACCACGTGCGTCTATTTCTGTGCGAGCTATGGTACAGAACATGGAAAAAAAAAAAAAATGAAAGAAAACATGAAAAGACATCCGACGGATGAGATCCGTCCAGTACACTATTCAAACAGTGTACCGGAGGGATTTCATCTGTGGAATGTCTTTTCATGTTCTCTTTCATGTTTTTCTTTCATGTACCAAACACGTGCTCTCGGCAGAAGCCTGGGTTGGGCTTTGTTGAAACCCCCAGTGTGTTTTCAGCTGACCTTGAAAGCTATATATCGTTTGGTTCGCGTCTTATATGTCCAGTTATGAGCCATTGGACCAACGAAGAATTAAAATTACAATCGATCATCTCGTAGCTCTCGTGGAAAAGGTCATCAAACATCAAAATCTATGGAACAAATCACACTAGCGAAACAAAAATCTGCAACGCGAATAATTTTGTAGCACACACCATTCATTTGATTTGGCAGTTACCTTCAAGAATTAGGTCCGGTGGTTGCTAGTACATGTTCAAGGGAAAAAATTTGGGTGCCAAGTGAGTACCACGTGACAGTATCCACGCACGATCCAATCTGTCCAAATGTGTTTTGGACGGCCCAGATTGATTCTCTCTCTCTCCTCTCTCTCTCTCTCCCCTTTTTCTTTCTCTAAAATCCAGACCGTCGGATCACACTGTGGACGGATGAGATTGCCGAATAAGTATCACGTGTACCATATCCACCCAGCACTGAAAAATTTCTCTGGTTGAGGGTAGTGAATATTATATTGTCCTAGTAAATCTTCTACTATGATTCACCTCAAATAAATTAGTGTGTGGGCCTGAGGCATCCATCCAAATGAAGAAAACAATAATAAAAAATAAAAAAATATCTAGCTAGTCAAATAAGGGCCCACAATTCAAGGTTACAGGTTTCCATCTTCCAAAAAGAAGATTGACTATCTACAATTTTATGTTACATAATAACCACAATTTTAGAGTTTCCAAGCATTGTCAAGGAATGAGTTCAAAGGGTAGGTTAAATGGTAAGACGCTCTCATTATTAAAATGGCGTTCTATGGGATTTCACTCTCCAACACTTTAGGTTAGATTAATTGGATTTAGTGAGATTTTATGATGTTCATACATGTACTTAAATGAAAAAAAAAATGCATTACCAACAAGAATAAACAAAAAAGCCTTAAATTAGGCAACGATGTTTTCAATCAACCGACCAACGACTTGCTTTATCCAATTTATTTGTGATTAGTGTTTTGTTTGTTACGAAAACATCATGTCAGCGTTTAATTAGTTATTACCTTCAAACCACTGCAATTACCTTATTTTCGTTTCTTGTAATTTTTTTGTTTACTGTTGACACTTGATTCTAATTCTTAAAACTATACTTTGGTACTACAGCTAATAATGTGTTTGCGTTATTATCAACCCTAAAAAAGCTATTCAACGAATTAATTAGTGAACAAAATTACTTAGTGGGTGGTTAAGTTGAATTATCAACCAAGTATTTTTATCTCAGAAATGCCATGTATTTTTTCAGAACTGACATGACTGAGTTATAAGGTCTGCAATTTCATTGGAAGATATGATTAGGTTTTCTCCACCCAGTGCAATTTCGGAGTGTAGGGAATTTGGGTATTACCAAAATTGTTGGTATCATTTTTCTCATAAATCCAAAGAAAATAAAATACTACTTCTTTCGTGTGTGTTATTTTCGAAATAAAAAAAAAATGTAGTGTATATGTTTTATACTGGTCCCACATCTATATATGCTTTGTATGCTGTCTTTGCCTTTGTGTGTGTGTGTGGAGGTAAAATGATGGAAGACCACCGTGCTGCTCTGCATTTGTGATTCAGAATGTGATTAATTTCCTTTCATGTCCTAATTCGCATCCGTTTAATCGTTTTGTACTATTTCAAAAGTTAATAAATTCTTTTTGATGTTTGTTCAAAAAATATAGCTATAGTTATAAATAATAATAAAAATATTCGACAAAACTCAGCTAGATTATACGGGACGGCACGACATGACGCGCATGATTAAATAAACAAGCTGGCACAGCACGACACAATTCAGCAATGGCACGACACGATTTAGTAAACGGGCCGGCCTTGGTGTTTGGTTTGTCCAACCCCAAAATTGGTTGCCCACATACTATTAAGTCATAAAAATAGTAGAACGTATACAAGTCAAAAAAAAAAAAAAAACAACAACGTTACATTGTGTTTTTAACTTGAATTACATTTAAAAAAAAATCAAATTATATTGTTCTATGATTACCACAATCTGATTCCAAAGAAATCTCTTTGCATTTTTTGAAGCAAATTCTTTAATTAAGTTATCGTACTTTAACTTATCCATGTTCTCATTTTCAATTGAGATCATAATCAGTCCACTTAATCTCGTGTGACATGGTAGTCCAAAAGTAAGTTTTATTCTGCTTCAACTTAGAAAAACTACTCGTGCCGAAACATCTATAACTGGAACATTCAACTATATTCGATAAGCAACATATTTTGGAAAATGCCACCTTCCCAATAAGACCTTAATCACACCATTGAGAAACATCTTAAAGAAATTTGAACAACTTAATGAAACTAACTCTTGAAAAATTAAAGAAGTATTGCTTCTAATTTTATCGAATGTCTCCGTGGGGACAAAAAATTAAAAAGTACCAATTCTTTTAGTAAAAAAGTCAATGTTAAAATTAAGGGGGTAATATTTATCAAATAGACTTTTTAGTGTCTATATCAGTTATTGTTATCAAAAGGAGTACGAAAGTAAAATAGTTTGACCAAAACATAAAAAAATTGTTACAACAAAATTTAATTTGCCAAATAAACCTTTTAACTTTTTAATAGTAGAAATCAAATGAAAAAATAAAACGAAAAAAGTAATAAAAGGAGACTTTAAGCAAATAAATTAAAAAAGGATGTTCTATGGAGAGACAAAAAGATATGAAGAGAACTGATAAAAAAGATGAAAAACTAAAAATGAAGGGGGATGTTCTAGGCTTCCTTTTTTTCCTTGGGCAAATAAAAAAGAAGCAAAGTGACGCTCACCAAAAGAAGTTCTCACAATCGAACCTGCACATCCCGTGTGGAAAAATATGAACTTTCCGTCGGGCCAAAGGCCTTTTCACTACGTGCATGCACTAACTTAGTTATTACGACTATATGGTGAATTGTTTTTTTTTTTTTTTTCTTGTTGGTTGCCCCGTGGTGGGGGTTATCAAAGCCTAAGGGCTTATTGGGCTCACCAGTCACCACCCCAGAGCCGGCTCTGGCACAAGCTAAATGGGTTATGTCAGCACGGCGGCACGGCACGACTCATTTGACATCTCTAGAGAGAGAGTACTTGCTCTTTGGTCTGGGCGGTAGGGATTAAGGTAGAAAATCAGTTTTTGCAGTTTGGTACGGTTCAAGACAACTGACCGAACCACACAAGACAGGAGTATATAAATTATCCCATTGGACAGTTTCAAATTGCATTATTTGTTGAGGGTTGAGCATGGTTTTGTTTGCTATATTAGTGCTGAGTAGTAGGGTTTTTTCCTTCCAGTGATAGAGTTTTGCTTAAACTACCATTCACTTGTTGTGTGTTCGAGTCGGTGTTTGTGTACCTCAATTAATCTTGGAAGATCAATGCTACAGTCTACTAGCGGAGGCCCCATTTAATGCAAAAAACAAGCTCTGTATGAACTAGCCCCAAAGAAGTTTATAGCATCTACGTTTTTTGCTTGCTCTATTTGTTGTAAAGACTACATTTCGTTTACGGTGATAAATTGGACTAATTATATGAAGTCCAAGCTGAAAGAGAGCTTAATGTTGGTAGTATTGATCGGTTTCGGTACCTAAGAATTCAAAAAAGATTCAATCAATTCAGTTTATTATTTGTGAAAAAAACTAACCAACTCGAACCGCTTACCTCCCTAGTTATAACTACCGGATCATATTATTTCTATAAACAAGAGAGAAAGAACAGTAATAGGCGTACGTTAATTTTTGTACAAAAAATATACAAATAGTTGGTTTGGGACCATTCTAGATCCCACACTGATGATCGGATCTGGTTCATGGTTTTCTGGTGCCCAATAAAAAATCAGCTCATCGAACATCGGTAAATGCTCCGATAAACCAAAAACTAGATAGACTGATGGAGCATTTACGTATATTTGATTGAGCTACTTTTTACGGGGTACTAGTAAATGTTATTTTTAAAAAGGTAGTGATAATGCCAAAACTGTTTTTGTTAATGCCAAAACTCTATTGCATAAAAAACTTGTACTTTGCACATGGTACAAGCCTATTATGCACTAGAGTTTTGGCACTAACAAAAACAGTTTTGCTATTAACATTTGCCTTTTTAAAAAACATGAATAACTCAAATCATCTGTTTGAGACCCGAAATGTGGGCCAATTCAAGGTCTTGTTCGTTTTGGTTTTCAAGAATCGGTTTTCTCAATTATTATTCAATTATTACCTCTATTTTTAAATAGGAAAAATTATCGAAATGGTCCCTCAAGTTTCACCCTAGTCTCGATTTCGTCCCTCTAGTTTCAATTGCACTTTAACGAACCCTGTAGTTTTGATTTTGTACGAATTGAGTCCAATAGATAACGGCAGTTAACAAAACTAACGAAAAAATCAAATTGGGGCTTTTTTTAGGGACAAAACAGACTTTTTACCCCTTCTTCTTCCTCCCCAAGTTGGAATCCTAACCCTAATCCATTCCATTGCAAAAAAAAAAAAGTTTAGAGAAGGAAACTACAGTAGCCGGACGTAGTTACTGCTACGGGATTAACCAAATGCCATAGCCACCGCCTAGTCCACCAAATCCAGTGACCCATCACTGGAGATTCTCGCCATGGGCCAAGCCCAGTCCTTGGCCTTCCACTTCTTCACCAGTTCACCTAATCTCACTCATATTTAAACTATAGGGAACTTTCCACCGCTTAAAGAAATCGGCAAAGCCACCGCAGGCGGCGGCGATTGAGGTCTCCCCTATTAAAGTCGTTGCTGCTGCTACGACAACGTAAGCGAATAACTCGATCGCGGCGGTGATGGTGTCGGCAGCGGCGGCGGAGAAGGCGAAGAAGAACGTCGGAGGGGCGAGGCTGTGGATGCGGTTCGATAGGTTCGGGCAGTCGGAGCTCATCGAGTGCGATAAGAGCACGATTATTAAGCGTGTGTCGATTCTGGCGAGGGATTTGAGGATTCTTGGCCCTGTCTTCTATCACTCCTCCAATATCCTTGGTTATTTACTGATTATCATATAATAATTTATGATTATCCATTAAATATGCATCTTTGATGACTTTGAAATGATTTGTTTTCCCTCATAGTAAGTACGGGTCTCTCATTCATACCAGGGGACTTTTGGAAAGAATTAGGCCTCGTTTGATTCAGGTATTGGAAGCCTGGAATAGGATTAGGTGTGTCTAATCCCGCCCTTATCCCTTGTTTGGTTCCCGAAAAGTGATTGGGATTAATAATCCGGGGACAAAAATAATCTCTATATGTATGGTATTGTACAATCCCGCGGGGGGGGGGGGGGGGGGGGGGGGGGGCTACCAATCCCGGATAAAAACACACGGGAGTTTGTCGGCCACATATTACAAATATGCCATCAAAATATTTCACACCCAGATCACTCACCGTCTTCTTCATCCCTTTCAGCCTCTCTCGATTTCTCTCTTTCTCTCTCGATCTCTGCTGAAGATCATCGATGAAACTTTAGATTTAAGTTGTTCTCCTTCTCTCTTGATTGTTGAAGATCTATTACGAAGATTGTTGGTTTCAATGGTTTTGGTTTCAGCGGTGGTTATGGGTTTCACTGGTCATGACAAAATTTCAGTGTCAAGTGCTTGTTTGTCTCTTGCTTCTATGAATGGCATAAAATATTCCTTTTTCTCTTCAATTGCTTCGACTACTTGGAAAACTTTGGAAATTTCCAGTGTCAAGAAAATGTTTTTTTTTTTGTTTTTCCCTTTTCTGGACAAGAACTTTTGGGATTGAAGAATCAAACAACTAACAAAATGGTTGAATTAATATATGGTTTCAAGATCTTGTTTGTAATGAACTGTTTTTTTTAGATTGCCTTTGATATATGGTTTCAAGAACTTGTTTGTAATGAACTATTTTTTTTAGATTGCCTTTGTGAAAGAGAGGAGGGGAGAGAATGAGAAATAGTCCTCAAAATAATCTCAAAATTTAATGACAGAACCAAACATGGGATATGGCCAACTAGGGGATATTCCTGTTTGCACGAATCAAACAGAGGATTGTGTAGGATTCAGGACTAAATTAATTCCAGGACAAATAATCCAGTACTACTAATCCCAGGACTATCAATCCTCCCTGTTTAGTCCGCGAATCAAACAAGGCCTTAGGGTTAGGGTTTCAATTTGGGGAGGAAGAAGAAGGGGTAAAAAGTCTGTTTTGTCCCTCAAAAAAGTTCCAATTTGATTTTTCCGTTAATTTTGTTAACCGCCGTTATTTATTGGACTCAATTCGTACAGAATCAAAACTACAGGGTTCGTTAGAGTGCAATTGAAATTGGAGGGACGAAATCGAGACTAGGGTGAAACTTGAGGGACCATTTAGATAATTTTCCTTTTAAATATTATTTTTATTTTTCTCTCTATCTCTCTCCAATCATTAATACCTATTTTTTAATTATTATCTCTATTTCTCCCTCTAATCATTACAAAAACCAAAACTCAAAATCCAAACCAAACACAACCCAACTAATTTGTACTACTAGTATAGTTTTTGTCCAAAAATTTTTGTACCCACGTTTCTCGAGAGAGAAAACATGGAGGCCTACTTGAGTTGGGCCAAATTGTCTGGCTAACCCTCCAAAATAAATCCAAACACTATAAGTGGACACATGTCATAATAATATTCACAAAGGTAAATTACACTGACCTCCCCTGAGGTTTCTGACTTATACACTGATCACCCCTACTTTATCTGAAATAGCACTGACCTCCCTTGAGTTTTATATTTTAGTATCAAAAGCACACTTCTGTTACTAAAATAGCACTGACCTCCCCTAAGTTTTATATTTTAGTATCAAAAGCACCTTTCTGTTACTTGACCGTCAGTGACAGTAACGGGAATTGATAAGGTAAGCCATTAACCTTTGTTGAATTCCCAAAATAGCCCTTGACACTAGTTACAATCTAAATGCAAAAGGCTCTCTTTTTTTTTCTAAATAATGATCATGCATGAATACTTAGAATATACTCCCTCTATTCCTAAATAATGGTCCACTACGAAAAGTCGTGTCATTTTTCAAATCAAAAGATGAAGTACTTCCGTGTATCATTTTTTAAATTTTTTTCGATGCGAAAAAATTTGAAAAATAATACACGGAAGTACTTTATTTTTTTATTTGAAAAATGACAAGAGAGAGAAAGTGGGGCTTTTATTTAGGAACGGAGGGAGTAATTTATTGGTGGGCAATTTCTATAAAGAAAAATGAAACGATTTCCCCGTTTGGCTTTTGCTGTTAAAAAAAAATGCCGTTCAAAAAAAAGAAAAAGAAAAAGAAAAATGATACCAAGATAACAACACATGGGAATGCTACCAAATATACATGTCTTTTAATTCAATTTTTTGTTTAACAAATGGATGTGTCCTAGTTCATAAAATACATCAAATAAGGGTATAAGTAAGTCATTTTCAGTTGCTTTGCATCACTTGGGTATTGAATTTTCTAATAATACAGTAGAAATTTGTGACGTTGAAAATTCTGCTACTTATGGTGTTGTGATGTGCAAAATGACAAATTTTCTACTGTATTAGTGTAATCCAAAACTAGTGTCAAAGGCTATTTTGGGAATTCTACAAAGGTTAATGGCTTACCTCATCAATTCCCGATACTGTCACTGACGGCCAAGTAACAGAAGGGTGCTTTTGATATTAAAATATAAAACTCAGGGGAGGTCAGTGCTATTTTAGTAACAGAAGGATGCTTTTGATACTAAAATATAAAACTCAAAGGAGGTCAGTGCTATTTCAGATAAAGTAGGAGTGGTCAGTATACAAGTCAGAAACCTCAGGGGAGGTCACTGTAATTTACCCACCCTATTCACAATCAATTGCTTTGATTTGGGTAATCTTTTTGGAAGAAACAACGGACAACGACTTGCATCAGACGAATAAAGGTTTGTCGGTGACACGTGTAAGACCCCAAAAGGAAGCTACGGTCGTGTTTAGTTTCCGTTTTCGGTTTTTGTTTTTGTAATGATTAGAGGGAGAAATAAAGATAATAATTAAAAAATAGGTATTAATAATTGAAGAGAGATAGAGAGAAAAATAAAAATAATATTTAAAAATAAAAATAATAATTGAAAAAATCGGTTCTTAAAAATCAAAACGAACAAAGCCGGGAACCGGTACAGTTGGATTGACCTTTGGAAAAGGGCAGGCAATCACTATCTGAGCAGATTCCATGGTTACGTAGCAAAAACATAAAGGTGAAGGCTACAATGTTACCCCAATACCCTTCCAAAAATGATATGGGTACACCTAATTTGTACTCCACATACACACTAAGGTGATGTGACAAACAAGGAGAAATCCAATGTGTAACCCACCTGAAATGATGTGTTTCTCCTTATCTGCCACATCACTTTGGTGTGCATGTGGGATATAAGTTAGGTGTACCCGTAGCATTGTTGAATACCCTTATGGTGTAGCCCAATAATAACCTGTTATGAGTAACATGTTATGCCATTTTAAAAAACGTTCCTTTAAATGATTTTTTTAATGCCTTTTAATGGTTTATGTTACGTCATGTAACACGTTGCGCCTTTTAATGATTTTTCTATTATGCCTTATGATGGCTTTTAATTGTTATGCCTTTTAATGGTTTTTTTAGGATAACATTATAGAATAATTACGTTGTCTACAAACGAAAGCACCACACGTGAGTGGTTCAAGTACATGAGACTTTAGAGGGATCAAATTCGCAAATCTCAAGCACAACAATGGGAGGAGAGGAGGATAGGCTCCGTTCAACTAAGTGCATTATTGGGTTTTTTGTCTTTTCACACTTTAAGAGACTGATCATTCTTCTCATGCACATCAAATTAAAAACAAAAAGCCCAAAAAGCCAAATTTAGCGGAATGGGACTTGGTTATATGAAATACTTTTATGGCAAAGAGAGAGGAAGATAATTTTTAGACTAAAGAGTTGACGAATATAGTAGGGACCTAATAAAAGGGAGTAATGAAAATTATATTTGAAGAGCGGGGTAAATTTTATTGTCCTTAATTAAAAAGATCAATGTAAGAAACTAGAGCTGCTTGGAAGGTCTATTGCTATTGACTTTTTGAACAAAAATTGATTTTTTTCCCTCACAAATTATTTGGACTATGTTACGTGACGTTTTGGCTAAAAAAAATTGCCAAAAAGTTGAATTAACGTTTATTAATCAATGGTTTATATGTTTAGAGGAAGTCAAACAAAAGCAAGCTTAAATACAACATAAATGCAAATTTTTTAATTAATGGATAGTGATAGGTAGATCATGCTCCCCATTACATGTGAGTTTATTCTTACATCAGACTCCACTACACCTATAATAGACGACGATGTGATTGCGGAGCTCACGAGTTGTTTCAAAACTGATTTATTACGTTTTGCGAAATATATCACCATTATCTCGCAACACATCAATTCGAAAGGTCAAATTGTCAACTTATGCTAGTTCCATTGATTTACTGTTAATAATCACTTTGTGGAAGTTTGTTAGGATCCCTACTTTCCACTTCTCATTTTTGCAATATTGAGTTTTGGTTGTTTGGCTGCAAAATGGAAAAGTAATTTTGGCAATATGTGTTCTTATTTTTTGCATTTTGAGAGCAAAAGTGCAAAATAGAGTGTAATTTTTGACTTCTTATTTTTCATTTTTCCCATTTTGGTTAAAAAAAACCTACAGAATGTATTCTGTCTATATCTCCCAAATATTATCTCTATTACAAAATACATTATCTACGTTTCTCTCAAACATCCTATTATATTCAAAATATATTCTAATCATAATCCAAAAAGACAAAAAGCCAAAAAGTTTAAAATTAAAAGCTGAAAATGAGTCTTACCAACACCCCCTTAGTTATTTCTTTGTTATATCGCAAAGAAATTTTGCACATTTGACTATCCATTGTCCAATCTCATACTCCCTATTGGATGCGGGATGAGTTTTGTGGGGATAAAATAGTAAAAGGGGATAAGATAATAAGGGTTATTATTTAGTAAGGATGGACCAACATTGATGCGACATTTATAGAGGGGAATTAAATAATACTTGGTTTGGATGAAATTGTGATAAAGGGGCATAAGGTTGGGTGGATGATATAAAACCCCTAGCAAATGACTTATTTGACATTGTGCATAAGTCATATTAGATTTTACGATAAAATAAATACATAAATACAAGACTAATTAGATTAATTATAGCTGCCAACAAATAGGATATAATAATTCCATTCTAGTATTCAATTCTTTCTAAAAAATAATTCGATAATAAAATGCTTTAATATGAGTCATGACATTCTTCCTGTCGGGACAAATTATTTTCAGCCAATGCCATTTTTGTTGAGTTATGACACCCTCCCCGGCAGGACTAATTATTTTCACTATTGCCCCTTTTGTTACCCCAAAGCCCTCCTTGCAATTTTGTTCTTTTCACTGAAAATGTCGGGTAGCATTATCCGCATTATTGCGTTGAATACGGCGTAGGTCTGAACTGCTATTTATTGGGACTCGCCGTGTATCCTATAAAAGTGTCTATTGTCTATTGTCCCGCTCGTGTTTAAGCATCTTCTAAAATATCTCCAATTATTCTAATAAATTAGCTCGTATTATTATAATTCCCAAAGACTTAAATGCAGAGCGAGGTTTGATAGCGGGAGCGATAATCCTTGTGGCCCCCCACTTTATTTCTCTTTCTCCATTTTTTCTCCCTCACTTTTCACTACTCCATCTCACAGTTGTACTACCCACCACCACGACTCACCCACCCCCACCGCAAAAACCAATGGACCCAAACTTCACCGGAAAGCCCATCGCCGCCCCACCCTACTGGGCCCGCTCCGATCTCGATCGGATGCCGGACACCCCAACCCGCCGTGCCCACCACAGGCGGGCCCACTCCGAGACCCTCTTCCGCTTCCCCAGCGACGTAGAAGACGAAGACATCCTCCTCGACGACGTCGTTGCCGACTTCGACCTAGCTTCCCTCGACGTCATCCCCTCTCTCGATGATTCCTCCAAATCGGATGACAAGTCAAAGCACAACAATAACAGGTCGCCGGCGGTGGGGCCCAGCCCGACCCACCACTTCAGGAGCTTGTCCGTCGGGGCAGACTTCTTTGAGGGGCTTGAGTTCGGTTCAGGCGATGGCGGGAAGCCGCCGCCGGCACAGAATCGGTATCATCACAGGCACAGTAACTCGATGGACGGTTCGTCGTCGTTTGATGGGGGGGGAAGAGTCATCGGAGATGTCGATGGATGGGATGAAGAAGGCCATGGGGCCTGATCGACTTGCTGAATTGGCTTTGCTCGATCCCAAGCGAGCTAAAAGGTCTCTCTCTATCTCTCTCTCTCATCTTGTTGGATATACCCAATTTGTCTGTCTACTTTCACTATTTCGGACTTCTCACAAAATTGCCCTTTTTTCTCCAATTAATTCACTATATTTATTATAGATTTTTTGGATATATTTAGAATTTTCAATTAGTTCTGTTCGACAAAATTTTCAAAATTGTATGCAACAATATAAATTGTAGTTGGGAGATAAAGACGATTTTGTAAGCTGCAGATATATCGAAGTTGGACATACAAATTGGGGTCCGAGGGAGTTCTAGGTTTTAAGTACTTATTTCCTGTCAGTAAGTTCAATTGTCTGAGTTATTCACATCTTGTTCTTGGTTTGTTCTAGTTTTTAATAGTTTGAGGTGAGTGAGAGAATGGGGTAGAACAATTTTCTGTTTTTAGAATCTAGGCGTTCTCTGTTCTTTGTTTGGTTGCTTACAAAACAAAATAGAGAACATAAGGAAATGAATTTGTGAGTATTGTATCTATTTTGGTAATTATTCACGCGTTTTCGTCTAGCTAGTTCTATCAATTTTGATCCCGCTGCTTGTATCTCTCTGAAAAGATCATTGTTCCCAAATTAAAGTTGATCAGGTATTTTGTAATCGTAGGATCGACTTACATTTGTCTGATAAAAAAAAGTAGATATGGTGTGATTTGAGATTAGTCTATCTTTCGAAGGAAGCTATCAATGTCCGATCAACCTATTTTTGGCAGCCTGCAGGGTGATCGGTTTGGCTAGGATACAAAGTTTGGGTTATTGTAGTTTAACTCTTGTTTTGTAGGCTTTAATTTCCACTGTTGTTCGTTATTGAACAGTTGTGAGACAAAGTGTGCAAGTTTTAAATTGAGAATTTGATTTCTGTTTGCTTATTTGTTTGTTTGTTTGTTTTTGTTTATCGCAGGATTCTTGCAAATAGGCAATCTGCGGCTCGGTCAAAGGAGAGGAAAATAAGGTATACAAATGAGCTGGAGAGGAAAGTGCATACGCTTCAGTCAGAGGCAACTACCCTCTCCGCCCAGGTCACAATGCTCCAGGTATTTGACACTGCGTTATTATTAGCAACTTAGAACTTTAGCAATATGCATATCCAATAAGGCACTGTGATGCAATAAAACAATGCCGTTGGTTCAAAAACAGAAACTTTGTCGAAAATAATGAAAGTCTGTGGGTCTATTGATTACATCTTACAAGCAGTGGAAACTTATGTTTCCTATTTTATATATGCTAGCAGTCTAGAGCTAATATTGCTCTCTTTCTCTCTCCATCTCTGGTGGTTGTATGTGGACATGTTTTTTTTTGCCTTTTTTTTTTGCCTTTTTTTTTGTGTGGAAATGTAAGATCAGGTATCTGATCTTTGAAAAAGTGAACGTTTTTCATTGATGTCGTATAGTGTATTTATTATGTGTAGATGTCTCAAAAAATCATGGGGTATTCTGTTATGGCATCGAACAGATTTTCTAACACGGATCTACCCGTAGACGTAGAGATAGGCATATTCTGAATGAGTTGATGGGTAAGGATAAAATAGTTCATGTAAGCCATTACCCAACTTATTGAACCTCTGAGATCTTGTAGATACTGTCAGAGCTTGATAATGCAGTACCAGATTATTTTTGTGCTTATTATACAGTTGCATATTCTTTCAAGTTATTTTGTGCCTAGTTTGAACCTACAGCTAAGCATGACACTTACTGGTTCACATTTTTTGGAGTAGCTGAAGTTGATACCTAAATAAAAAAAAAAAATTGTTCTCTGACTTTCAAATGTTTAGGCTACAACTTGTTCCTTATTGTACTTATTCTTTTTCGTTTTTTATATTTTTTGTACCTAGGAAAAATGAAGTAGTTCTGTATTGATGCTAATCAAACCTCAATACTTATTTTGTATAAAAGCAACTCCAACCCAAGTAGTCATTTTGCCTAATCAAAGGACACAAAAGAGTTCCAGTATCGGCGTATCCACTTTTTCCAATATGTATGCTGATCCCACTCTTTAGGTTAGCTATTCATCCAAATTAACTTAACATAGTTGGTGATGGCTGATGAGGTGACATTCTTCTATTGGTTGGCTTTGTCTAATCTCCCATCGCTGATTAAATGAAACCAGCAAAAGTGAAAAGCGAAAAACCCATGGCCAATTTCCTAGTACATCGGAGTTGTGCAAAGAGGAGGTTTGGCTCTCGATTTTGCTAACAAGCCCCAGTTGCCTATCCCCTTGGAGATGCTCTTAAGCATCTTGAAAAACGCAACAATGTGAGAAATCCAACTTAAATGTCCCACACAAAAAGTCAGAATCAAGTTAAGTAGTTTAAATTTAGGCTCAACTTTGACAGGTATCAGTTTCCAACTTGTGTTGGGCTTCATCGATCTACGGTAGGGTATAGCGGGTCTTGCTTTCCTCATCGTCTGCTCTCATGTGTGTATGTATTTTGCTGCACCCCTTGGTTTACAAACAAATGTCTTTTATGACCTTGTCAAATAGGAGGACATAATATGCACATAAATCAAAATGATTCTTGGGGCTGCCCTCTCTGATGCCTTTTGGTTTTGATTTGAGGGCATGATTCCGCAGCAAACGCGACGGTATAGGGGGATCACTGTTTCAGTGGTATTCTGTGAGCAGCCACTTTGTGCATTTATTGCCAAAGGTTAGGTCTGTCTCCAATCCATCTGTTTCAGTGGTAGGGGCCGTTTGGCCGCCTCTTTATCAACTTATTGATTTCTCTTTTTTGCATTCTGGGTGTTTGGCAACAACACCCAGAAACTACTTCTCCAGAAATCGTTTTTCCATTTTTCCATTTAGAAGCCAGAAATCAAAAATAGGTTTGGAGGTGTTTTTTGATTTCTACTTCTCATTTTCCCTTCCAAAACACATTCTGCACATTTCTTCCAAACACTCCTCCCACATCCAAAACTCATTCTGACCAAAAGCCAAAAAACCAAAAAGCCAAAAAGTCAAAAATCAAAAGCTAAAAAGTAGGCTCCCAAACACCCCCGTATTCTGGGAGCAGCCACTTTGTGCATTTATTGCCAAAGGTTAGGTCTGTCTCCTATCCTTCCCCCGCCCATACCCCCAATTATTGGGGACTAAATGGGTTATGTTATTGTTGTTGTGTAGGTGTAGAAAGTGATGGATCCGAAATGTTGTAAAGCTGCTCAAACTGAGAAACTGGTTTTAACACCCAGCATTATAATTTCAAATATATATCTTGTTCTTCTACTGCTTGAGTAATTTTATTCAGTAAAAAATACGGCTATCGATTGCTAGTTTATCCTGTGTTGGCCAATCCCCTGGATGCTGTGCCATATTGCACCTTCAAGACCCACCGAAGATGGGACAAAAGAAAAAAAAAGAAAAAAGAAACAGATAAGAATGAGGAGAACAAATTTATGTGAACTATATCTTTGATGCAGAGAGACACTACCGGATTGACCACAGAGAACAAGGAGCTAAAGCTGCGGTTACAGGCAATGGAACAACAAGCACATCTTCGAGACGGTAAGCATTGTTTCAGATCGTGTATTCTCCTTCAAATCCAAAAAACCTTTTGGTACTGAGAACCTGTTAATAAAACATTGTTTGAATCATCTAATTTAAATAATCTTCCATAGATATAATTCTATAATGATCTTTGGTCAAATGGCCAAAGTCAAAATCAAGTATACTGGTGGCAAGTCCATGCAAAAACACGAAAAAATCGCAGTGTCTGAATGTTGATGAAATACTCTCTCTACTATTTTGTCTGTCATAAATCCATGGGAGGCGAGGAATTGTACTTTTATATACCTTTATACGGCTTGTCATTGGCTGCAGCTCTAAATGATACCCTGAGGGAAGAAGTGCAGCGGCTAAAGATAGCAACCGGTCAAATCCCAGCTGCCAATGGAAACCCCTTCGGTAGAGGGTTACCCCCACAGTTCCCCTCTCAGCCACAGATATTTCAGCACTTCAACAATAACCTATCTCAGCAGGCCCAACATCAAAACAACCAGGCCCAGCAGGCCCAGCGTCCACAGCAGCTTCACATGTCTCAATCAACGACCAATAATCAGACACGAAGTGCTCAGCTGCAGCCTAGCTTCTTGGACTTCAATTAGACAGTTTACTTATACAACCCAGCTTTTGGGAATTAACTGCTCACAAAGGCCGTCTTTGGATCTTGTGTTTGTGGAGGGAAAAAGAGAAGGAAATGGGTTTGTGAATCTGTTTACTTTCTCGTTCCTTTCCCTTGCTTTTCGTTTCCATCCCCAAATCCAAGATCCGAACACGGCTTAATGGGCTGCTTTCTGTATAGAAGAATGTATTGCAGGTAAAGGTCGTGACGACGGTTACTTGTGTCGGTGCCTTTGTTATTTCTTTCCACAGTGGATATGTATTCCTAGGATAGGAAAGAAGATATAGAGCTAGTACATCATAGTACCCTTGAACATCTTATGGATGACTATTGTAATCTGGAGTTTTATGTGGTATTGTGGGTGAATTGTTGTCTTCGTGTCTGGCACCCCTCGAGTTTCCTATCCTCTATTCCTCTCCAGTTTTGAAATTGAGTCGGCTCACTCGCTTTCAAGGGTTGTTTGAACCAGTTATCTCGCAGACCTTGCCAAGAAGTAACTCCAAGTATAAAAATCAGTTTGAGTGGACATCGATAGCTACGCTTAGGAGTCCTATGTTTGCAAGAAAAAATAGACAGACAAAATAAATTCTCCAAATCTCGTTGCGAGACTCAGTATAATAGACTCTCAATCTCTTGTGAGACTGAATAATGTAGTTAATGTAGTTAACGTAGCCGATCAAGCACATCTCTTTGCACGAAGCTACTGCTTTGCAACGATTACGAGATGGATGGTTGGGATCAGCCATGCAGGCATGGGTGAGCACACAAAGGTTCAAAGCTGGAGGGGACTGGACAATACGAAGTGGGACGGGAGCTGGATCCGTCTTTTTTGTGAAGCTGAAGACTGAAGCAGATCCAAGTCAGAAAATTTGCAGAATATTCAGCACAGGAGCTATTTTCGTAGCTGCCCGAATCCGTTCATTCATCGTATTGTGTTATTTCATGACGAACAATGGAGTTTGTTTGAACAATGCAGTGCACACTCAAGGTCACAGACAACATGAACATGGTGGACTTGAAAGCCGGAGACGTTCTGCTCCAAATTCATTTTCTTTTCCCCTAACAAATTAAAGATTGAAAACTCCGGCAAAGATCCGTCTCTCCACAGTAAAGAAGAGTGCTAACAATCAATTTTCCAAACACAAGGCAATACGAACAAAACACAAGCAAGTTCAAACAGAAGCACTGGATTGACGAGCAATAAATCACTCATGCGAGTGAAAAATACATAAAAACTGAAAAAGAGAACTCTGAAATGAAACTTCAATGTTCTTGCGACAGACAAACAACCACCGAATCAAAACAAGACTGTTCTACTGAAAAAATCACTTGTGAAGGGGGCAAACACAATTCTCCCTCCCTATATCTGCTGCAAGACAAGGAGGACGAACTTTCTCATCTTTATACCAGATCGCACGTTTTGAAAGCAACTCATTCAAGAAGATATCGAGTTTCTCAATAGTGACGTTGGGCATGACAATGACGTGGGCCATATTCCCCTCGCAAGCAAGTTGCCAACGTCTGACAAACTCCTCGTCCAGAGGTCGTTCGAACACCACCGTGCTGCTAAGCTCATTTAGCATAGCACTAATACCTTCTTCCCTAAGACGGTCTTTTATATAGTGAGCGTTCCTGAGGCACTTTTGGACTTCTTTTTGGAAACCTTTGTAACCTTTCCGGTTCAGGGTGTACCAAAGGAAGATTGGAGCATGACCATTCCGGCTTCCCATGATGGTGGCATCCCTCGAAGCAAGGTACTCAACATTCCTTGAAAGGGCATTGATGTGCTCAATCCTTGTTAACTGGACACCACAAGGCATAGGACATCCGACGAACTTGTGGCCAGAAACACTCACACTTCCAATGGGCTTCTTAAACGTAACCTTCGGTGCCTGTCCATAGATTCATCAGAAAAAAATAATCAGCCAAAGAAAATAAAAATTGTATATTAATATTAATTATGCACAATATGGGATGGAAAATAAAAATTGTATATTAATATTAATTATGCACAATATGGGATGGACTGTATCTAGATTCCGCTAAGGAGGGAGGGTGCTTGGATATCAAACACAAACACTATTTGTACATGTTATCCTCAGTGATCAATCAGGCAGTAAGTAGACTTATTTACCATGTTTTGTGGTACTTAAGGGAGGAACTTCCCAGGGTTCTATTTTTGGACCTTGTTTTTTAACAAATAACAAGTAAATGTAAGATTTGCACCCTCAAGGACCACAAAAAAGTTTCACACTGAGAAATTATGTACTACACCCAAAAGTGCTATCTTCAACAATCACAAATTTCTAAGTCTCACTTGGTAAAGAACTTCGCTATAGATATTTACCTTTGTCAGAAAGAAGTTGCAGAACATAGGAGCAGGCCGTAATTTTTTTTTTTTTTTTTACACATACATAAGATTGTCCGTTGAGTAAGGGAGGCTCTTCGTGAAGTACCTAAAATTGAGCTCACCAAACCAAGACCACAGAAACATCTAGTGTGGGACAACTTAAGACTTTTCTTGACCTTTCTCAATTCTATGCCTACAAAATCCTCTATGCTACAATGTGGCAATATCATTTGTAAAAGAAAATATGAAACAGCTTATAAAGAAATGTTCCAAGAGATTCTAGATAGATCCCACTCTACCGGAAAAATCATACAACAGAGTCAAAAGGCTTTAAAGTGTAGGGGCATGAGAAGTGAGGGTAGTATCAACTTACACGTTTGACGAATGGCATCATAAGCCCAAATAAAGCTCCATCACAGTGGATGTAGAATCTATCATGCGAGAATCCACATTCTTCAAGAGTCTGAATGACAAGATCAAGATCATCAACGGCTCCTTTGACAGTAGTTCCTGCAATGAAAGAAGACATGTCGAGATGAATGGTTGTGCAATTGTTCTTTTCTCTATTATGTCCGTGTGTGGATGTGTGCAGATCCATGTATGCATGAAAAAGACAGAGATACCTATGTTCACGTTGAGGATGGCTGGTTTGTCCTTGTTAGGAAGCAACTTAGCTTTGAAATCTGCACAATCAATCTCCCCAGTCACCAAAGTGTCAACCTTAACACAATCCATTCTGTACATTCGTGCAGCTTTGAAGACCGAGTAGTGCGATTCTCGCGATGCGTACAAAATTCCATCTGGAAATACTTCTCTCCTGCACATTGAAAGTCAGAACAGAATATTAAAGAAATCTTAAGTAGTAGTAAACAAAGGTCCCCATGCTAAAGCTGTAATACACTAACCCAACTAGGATTCCATGGAGATTGCCTTCTGTTCCACAATTTGTGATGTATCCCCAGTATTCGTTTTGTTCTATTTCCCAAAGACGGGCAAACCAATCCAAAACACCAACTTCAAATTGCCTCGAATGAACACCATAGTTGCTTTCGATAAATGGATCACCAAGGTTATTGATGGAGAAATGCTGCAACTGTGAAAGAGCACCATAATCGAAGTCCAGATTATATGGATAACCTGCACCATTCATTAAGATCAAAAAGCTATAAGATGGTTGTCTATTTCTTTTGCGAATAATGATATATAAGAACGAATCAGTTATTTGATTTTTGACTACTCTAAAAGAATGTGAATAAGAAATGTGTTTAATGTCAATAATTGTATTGAAAACAAATAAAGGCAAAATCATTAGAAGCTTGAGAAAACAGCATCTTAAGCTAGTGTGCAGGGCAAGAGCCATCTCTACATGATTACGTGCTAGTTAATGATGATAGAGAATCCCACATGCATTGGATATGGGTGGATTATCACATAGCACAAAAATTGGACCTCTCTTAAGTATTTAACCCACAAATAAAAAAGAGGGTGGATAAACCCAAAAGTGTTCACAAACCGATTGGTTTGTGGTGTCTTATGACCTTAATATAGTCCGATGTGAATCTGCATGAATATACGGGTGACAGTTAACCAGGGTTTCTAGAAGAGGCAGACAGCAATTCGTTTCCAATTGCTGTAGTTATACGCAGGTCATTTGCTACATTACATGCATTCTTACTGGGGGCGGAGTCAGGATTTTAAGTTAGCAAGGTCAAAAATTAGATCTACACGCAAGTTAATTTTTTCTATTTGCTCATTCAAAGAAATAACTAAATTAAGAAATTGACTATGACGTAGTATGTAGTGATACATGTATTTGCTACGGGTATTGGATATTTGTTCCCACTTAATAATTAAGTTGTTCAACTCGACCAGCTGCAATATCAACTGTTGTAAAGTTACGAGATTTAACAGGTTGAGCCAATTACACTTGACAACATGCAACCAATCGATTTAACATACAATCGAAGTACAAATTTATCCAACCGCACAAATCTTCAAAAATTAAATAAAATTTCCTGCTATCAATGAATCTTATCAGCAAGCAAACGGAGCGAAACCTAGATAAACACAAAACGAAACACAACAAAGCAAAAAAACAAAAGAAAACTTGAATTACGTTATAAAATATACCTAAATGGTGCTTGGTCCTCTCAATGAGAGTCTTGCGATACTTAGACAACACACCCGCCATAAACGCCTCCTTATCCCCCGTCGCCTCATCGTCCACCTCCGGCTCCGTTACCGCAAGGCTCGAGGTGTGCACGTTCCTCCCCAGCACAATCTCTCTCTTCTTCTCTCCTCCTCCTCCGACATCATCGCCGTTCGAAGACACGACCGGGGGAAGTGGTTCTGGAACGACGGCCATCGGATCGAAAGCCTTCACCGACATGATTGGCTGTAAGCGAATTTCACAGATCTGAGGACCGAATAAGCGTTGGGTAACGAAATGACTACAAAATGGAGTGAGAGAGAGACCTTGATTGGTGGGGAAGAAGTGGAGAGGCGGCGTAGTCGCGCTCGAAGTAAATTTGGAGATTGGAGCAGGAGAGAGAGAGAGAGAGGAATTGGGTGCAAGATCTTTCACGTGAATATGGTGATAAATTATAGAAAGGAGGTAAAGCTTGGAGTTGTGATATTCCCAACGGTTTCGTAGATTTTTACTGTAATACAGAAGGATGGTGATGCGAAATGTCGACCCTGGGTCCAGTAGGCTGAAGGAGGATTGGGGAAACTGTAGCGTGGCTCTGTAATATAGGGTTGTAGTACAACATTTGAGTTGTTAATCACGTAATTAATGATTCTGATTTTATCTTGGAACTTAAATGATCAACCGTTCATTGTCAAGATGAAATTCGAGCCATTAATTACTGAGATCAACGGCTCAGATGTCGCACTACAAAATTCTCAGATCTAGCTGTAAGATGCAGCACCCCTCCAAATTGCCAAATGATTTTAGCAAATAGTTTCCTCATTTGAGGTGAGATTTGCTAAAATTAGTTGGAAAAACTTTCAGATAGATGGTTTTGATGGAAGCGTTTGAATTTAATTTGTATCGAATTGAGGACCCCAGACGTCGTCGAATTCAGTAGTTCGTGTTTGGTGTCTAAAACGATATGTGCCCTCACAAATATTTTCCATTAATCAATTCAATGCAAATTGACCTTGAAGTCTTCGAAATCATCTAGCTTTGACAATGAAAATGAGGGTATGAACGGCAAAGCCCGATTTTGCAGTTTTGCCGTCTATACACTTGGGATTTTGTTTTTGTAGAGATTTTCTCTATCTTTTATTTTCCTTGGCTAGAGATCATTTTGAAAATGGTCAATTTTTGAAAAGAAGTACCAAAAGAGAGATGTAGGGTGCCTAACATCTTCCCTACATGTAACAGTAAATCCTCGAACCTATTTTCTGGTTTCATAGATCAAAAAGGCAAAATTGCCAAAATATTTTCCTAAAGATGTTTTTGTCCAAAAATGTCTTTGGGGGGTGACTTAGCACACATGAGTTCATTGTTAAGTGGCGACTCTAGTTTTAAAAAGCAAGTTACAGTTGTCAAAATTAATTGAAATAATTGTCGCATTTAGTCAAGTGTTCTCTCCTACCGTTTCCTGAAAGTGGGTGAAACTTGCAGCGGAAAATGAAAAAAGGGGAAGACAAGTGAATAGGGATGGCAATGGGGCGGATCGGTTCGGGTTTTGGCCGATCCGCACCCAAACCCAAAGGGTTTCGGTTCGGTTCGGGTTCGGTTCGGAAAAGGGAGAGGATGAACCATAACCTAACCATTCGGGGTTTGGGTAATTTCGGGTAACCGATTTTGTGAAGGAAAAAATAGCTACCCATTTGGGTAACCGAATTGTACCCATCCCGCCCCGCCCCAAACCGTACTAAAACATGAATAAATTGAGTTTAGGATATTTTATTATCTCAAAAAAATTGAAAAAACATGAAAAAAATAACAAAAGGAGGCTACAAATATCAGTCAAGAGAGTCTCAAAATGTACAGAACGTGAGACCAAAACCTAACCTGTAAATATCTTACATATATATATATACGAGAGGTAAAGTGTAATTTTAAAATATACCTAAGGGGTTTATGTAATATGTATATATAAAATAAGGGTATATAAATAGCCAGGGGTACATACACAATTACTATAAATTTTAGGGGTAAATATGTAATTTCATATTTCGGTTAGTTTCGGGTTACGGTTCGGTTCGGGTCACGGTTCGGTTATGACCTCAAACCATACCCGAACCATATCCATTCGGTTCAGCCATATCCCATACCATACCCATACCCACGGGGAATATTTCGGTTATGGTTCAGGTAAAAATAGCGGTTTCGGTTCGGGTACCCATCGGTTCGATCGCGATTGCCATCCCTACAAGTGAAAGAAAACTGGGATAATATTGAATATAAATGAATAAGATATTCACTAGGTGGTGAATAGTACATCTCTGAAACTTACCTCAATTGGAGAGGCTCTGCAGACATAAGTTAAAAAGAGAGGCTTTTACGTAGGGTGGCTTGTTTTAATCTTTTTTCCTCAGCAAAATAGCGAAGAGAGGCTTTTACCTAGTTTGATGGGCTTGCACACTGCAGATGAAGATCCCGATTACGATATATGTGGGATTTTTTTTTTTTGTAATGAGATAGAAATTTCATTAAAAACGCAACTTGATACAAAAAGAGTACTTGCAAGCTGATAACCAACACAAACCAACAAAGGACAAACATTAAAAATAAAAAAGCATACAGCTAGAGCCGATTTCCATCACCGGTGTCCGAGTGAGGAACAAAAAGGATAAGTGCATGCTTCTAGCAGGTGCGCTCGTTGTACATCTTTCTGAGCCACCTTCGTTGTACATCTTTCTGAGCCACCTTCGAAATCCTACAAAAGATCAGCTTGGCAATCTCCTCCCTCAGGTTGTGATAGCCACATAACATTGTATATTTGGGTATTTAAATCCCTCACTTTTGATATACTCGCACGCATATAATCTTTGTTTTGTCTTGATATTTGCACAAAAGGTGTTTTGGTTGATCTATAGGAAAATGGAGCAAATGGAGTATCCGAACGCTCCCAATGATCTCCGAAAGTACCCGGAGGTATCCGAGTATGTTCAAGGCCGAGGGGACTCCTCCCCAAGTCATATTCGAAGTGATCAAGGCATTGAAGGGTAACCAGAGACACCCGAAGGCCGAAAGAAGACTCAAAATCAAGCCCTATACTTCAGAGTTGACTGGTATAGATACCCAGAAATGGGATATCGATATCAGGTGCACAGGAAAAAAAAAAAAAAAAAACACAACCTGGTATCGATACTAGGATGCAGGGGTATCGATACCAACCTCCTTTGGAAAAATTTTGGCAGATTGTTCTGCAATTTTTGTAACTTTGTGGGGGGCCTATAAATACCCTTTAAGACAGATTTTAGGTTATTCCTACTTTTACACTTTCTCTCTACCTCTTTTTAGTTCTTCAACATTTTAGCTCTCAATTCTCTCTAGATTTGGGGCGTTTCTTCTTAGTTTCAAAGTATTTGCTTTTTATTAATGTTGCAGTACTCTCTCTAATCTATATAGATCTCAAGTTTATTTTCGTTTTCTCCATGAATTTCATTTCTCTATGTTTTTCTTCAATATTGAGTTTAATCATGCACGAGTAGTTTAATAGGCTTGGTATGGGGTGATTTCTATCCCATGGCTTAGGGGATTTCACGGTTTCTCATTATTTGTGCTAAATATGGGTTTGTGAATGGATAACTCTCTCTTATTTTATGATCAAAATGTAGGGTTCTCTATCTCTTTGATTGGGTGTAGATAAAAACTTGGCACACACAATGCTTGGTATCATCGCACGCTAGGGCCCTGTTTGGTTGGGTTAAATACTACTATAGTGGATACCTTGTGCGAGATGGATCCGTGGTGCCCACTTCAAAGACTCACACAAATGATCTAAGCCATTCATTAGTTCTAAAATTATTCGTGTGGGCCCCACTGACCCATCTCGCATAAGGTAGGCACTATAGTAGTATTTCTATAAATGAAAATGAGAGAGAAAATAAATGGCTGACTTTTGGAGGCCCAATGAAAAAGTGAAAATCAGGTTCTTAGAAACCCAACTGAACAAGGTGTTGGTGTTTGATAAAGTGCCTCAATGAGATTGTTTTCCATTACCAAACCCCATCTTATGTTAAACTTGATTTTCACTGTCAAATATTCTGAGTGTGACCGAGGTAAATCGACCCCATTTAAGTTATCATCGAAAAACGTGAAATAAACTAAGTTATGGGTGGTTTGAGAATCCAGGGAGACGTTGTGCCGTAAGTGTTGTGCGGCAAAACTACGTCGTTTTGCTCATTTTCTTAGTATATCCAAGGGCCCTGTTTGGAGAATTAAGTGTGGGGTTTAATTTTTGGGAGTTCAATTTTAGGGGATTTAGGGTCTTTGGAACAGGGTATAGTGGATTTAGGCACTTGAATTTTAGGCACTTTGGGTTTAGGCATTTCAAGTTTAGGGTTTAGGCACTTTGTAAAAGGTTTTTTCTTCCTCCAAACAAGGCCTTTGGAAGTTTTGGAAGTGTGCACAAAAATCAAGCAAAATGATGTAGTTTTGCCGCACAACACCTACCGCATAACACTCACCCTGGATCCGTGGTTTGAACACCTAACCAAGCCCCCATTTAATTTCTAGTCAAATCTTGTTTTCATTTAGTTAGAAGGTAAGGAGAGAAACCAACAAACAAATCCACTTAAAAGTTGACCCTCTTAATGTCAAAAACTAATTGCAAGTCAAATCTCATGCCGGTTGCATTTGGTCCCTGTGGAAATCGACTCTGGTCTTACCGGGTTATTATGCTAACAACGACCTAACCCTACGCTTGGGGCTTCCTATTCTCTGACAATTCTAGGTCTCAAACAGGTTGCAGATAAAAAAAGGTGTCAGGATATGACACTCACTCCTCCTCCCTAACTGCATAATACCATTAAAGTAGTAAAAAAGAATATAAGTTGCATATTAAAATTATGATTTAAAGCCCATTTAACTGCTTGCTGAACAATTTGAATCTCCATTTGGAGACGGCTGTTGCTGTAAATCGAGAGATAAAGGTGGGATTGATTGCGAAATTATGCATGGCTTGTATATTTCTTGAAAAAATGAGTATGTAGAGCTCATCCTGAAACAAGTGGTGTGAAACGGGTCCAACTTGGTATTTCATAATTTATTGGTAATATATTGTGATTGGGCCACTGGGATTCCAGCAGCATTGGAATCACTTGGCAGCTGGTATCAAGAATGATAAAGACAGTCAAGTTGGATTCTTAAGGTCAAATTATAAGAAATTACTAATTTAATTTCTTATGAATCTCTTAATACCAGCATTGATGGAGCTGCATTTAATTGGATTAGAGAAGGGATTAGATGTGGTGTGTGTGACTTCGCCCAGACTTGACCGTTTAATGCGAAAAAAACATAAATACCATATCTTCTTCGAGTATTTTTTTCGAAATGTAGGCAAAATATCTGTTCTACGTGGCCCTACCAACCATGTGAACATGGCATGCTTTACAGGACAAAGTTTGTTTTAATTATAATAATTAACACATGTTAAAAGATCCAAATTCATACCTCTCTCTTTTTCAACAAAGCTTGACTTTTGACAACATACCCTTTATGAAAAAAAATTTGTGCCACCTACGGCACAAGTGGGAGTAAAAAGGGTAACTATAACATTATCAATGAATAAAATTTTGTACATTGTGATGATATGATAGCGTGATTAAGCTTGATTGCCGGCCTTTGGAAAAGAAAAAACCTCAACTTGCCAAATTTAGAGTGTGTTTGGGCGCCTATTTTTTGCATTTTCCCGTTTTGGTTTTCCATTTTTTCATGTTTGGGCGCCAGTTCTCAGAATGAGTTCTACAGAACTCATTCTCCGTTTTTGAAGATAGAGGCAAGAAGCAAAAAACTGGACTTGGGTTCCTTTTTGGATTCTCGTTTTCCATTCCCCGTGAACCTTTTGTCGGTCATCCATACCCTCATTCTAGTTTTTTCTTCCCCATTCTACCCTTTGTTTACGTTACATTTTTTCTTCCCAAAATCTTCCACCACAACAACATCAGAGAGACAGAGAAAGGAAGGAGAAGCAAGAAGACGATTCATGCAATCTAAACACCGGTTTTCGTCACTACAACGGTAGTATAAAAATTGGAATTCAGAATTTTGATTTTGAAAAAAAAAACTCAAGAAATCTGTCTAAAATTGGGTTGCAACTTACCAATTGAATTTCTTATGGATTCTCCAGAAAAAAGCATCTCGGTGTCTCTATGGGATCGTCCATGAAATCTTCTATGGGATCTTCCGTGGGATTTTCCAGAATTTTTCCCGTAGGATTTTCCATGGATTTCAAATGGGTTTCTAGCACACACACAGAGAGAGAGAGAGAGAGGGGAAAGATAATGGCTCTGGTACCACATATTCCTCCAGTACTTCACTTTGTTTTCTTTGGGAACAACGACACACACACAAAAAATAAAAAAACTAAATAACTAAATAAGTAAAATGGCATATACATTTTTAATATTATAATAAATGAGGGTAAAATGGTAAAAGATTAATCCATAACTCATTTTTGTCATTCTTCTCCCAAACACTCTACTTTTGCAAAATACATTCTGCATATTTCTCCCAAACACTCCACTTATATTCAAAACTCATTCTGGCTATAATCCAAAAAATCAAAAAGCTGAAAATGAAAAACTGAAAAATAGGCTCCCAAACACCCTCTTATTCTTAAGAGTACTTCTCGTTCTCATCGACAAGGGCTCGGGTCTCAATGTTAGTCCTCTCCGGACTGTTCTACGGTTAGTTTTTTTTCAATTTGCACCCACCTGAGAAACTAATTCCACTCCAGATGAAGGAGATTATGAGACTGAAAGTAATCATATCTTTATTTGAAGCAAATCAGGTTTGGACTACTGAGCCCAACATTACCAACACATGACCACCTAATTGGGCCTATCTATTTCTATTTTCTAAGACAATTGGATCCTCTAGCAACAAAGATGTTCATCGTGTAGTTGGGCTTGTGCATCAGAGTGGATCAATGTTACCAAGCCTCCTTGCTACCTAGTTGGTGTTTGTCATATCCATAGGTCAGGGGCTCAAGGCCCGGCAAGAGAATAAGAGTGCTTCGATGTTTTACTGCAATTCCGAGTGTATTACTGTCACGTTTAGCCTAATAATCACTTGACTTATTTTTTTATTTTTGAAATTTTTTTTCACGTTGTTTGGATTTGTGGTACCTTTTTTTTCACGTTAGCTAGTTTTTCATCAAAAACAAATAAAAAATTATGACCCATCTCAATTTTTTTTTGAATAAAGACAAAAATATGGGAAAAAGACATTTTTTTTAAATAAAAAAAAAACTTATTTTTGTTTTTATTCAAAAAATGGAGAGTTTTGATCATAATTATTTACTTTTCTGATTCCTCTCATCGGAACAAACCAGTAATACACAAAAAACTTAGGCGCAAAATTAACTAATGCAAAAAATTTTTTTTTAAAAATCAAATAAGGACAAAAGAAATTAGTCAAAGTGACTTATTAATTAGGCTAAACTTGGCCTAAGTCATAATTGACACAAACCAGCTACCCTGCGCACCAGTTTAGGGGGTGTTTCACTAACAAAAAACTGTTTTTTCTAAACACTGAGACCGGTCATTCTCTCACAATACATCACATAAAAAACCGTGAAAAATCAGTTTTTTCAAAAAACTGAGTTTGTGGAACACTCCCTTAGTGTTATTTAAACATCATCTCGATACAAACTTTTGAATGAAACCCATATATATATACACACCACACTTCCCGTCCAAACGACTGAATTTTAAAAAAATCCACGCCTCATTGATCCCGATCGAATTTCGATGATCCGAACCGTCCAATGTGTTTAAAAGGTGTTTTTTAGGGAGAAATCATAAAAAAAAAATACCGGGAAGGGCTTGATCCGAGCCCTTCCCGGTATTTTTTTTTTGTGAAAAACTGCTCGGATCAAGCCCTACCCGGTATTTTTTTTTATGATTTCTCGTGGGAGCCCCAAGAAACACATTTTAAACATATTGGACGGTTTGGATCATCGAAATTTGATCGGGATCAATGAGGTCCGAATTTTTTTAAAATCCGGAATCCCTGACCGAAAGTAGATCATATATATATATATATATATATATATATATATATATATAATGCTGATTTACAAGCCTGGATGATATGATATTTAGCAAAAGTTGCTGTCAGATTTGGCACCGAACATATTTTGTCATTTTTGGCAGCAACTTTGACTTACGAATGGAACTCCTCTTTGCCATATATTTTATCAAGTTTCAGCTTTGTCAGTCCAAACGATTCTTGGCTGGACTTGGAAATACGGAGGGTTCCAAAGCACCGCAGAGATTGTCAAATCACGAGATGGATCTGGCTACTTTAATTTGGTAAGGAAATTTTGAACACCCTTCGACTTTTCCTCCTTTCTCTAGAAACTGAGGGGGTGTTCCACTAAGGTAGTTTTGTTTTAAAACTGTCTTAATTTTTGTGTTATGTGATGTATTGTGATAGGATGACTTGTCTTGATTTTTAAAAAAAACTAATTTTTAGAAAAAATTAGTTAATGGAACACCCCTGAGTTAGAATCCCAGAGACAACGTTACAAGAATACAAAAATCTCTCTTTGATTAATGGGGCCTAAACCTCTCGCTTTCTCTCCCAGAAGAACATTCACCTTGATTCAGTCTTTAATTATTTACCTACCCTTTGATTTACCAAATTGATCAATCCCATTTGAAGTTTCCTGCAAAAAGGACAACAAGAGGGATTTATTAAACATTTACTGAGACTTGGCTTTGGATAGGTATAAATCTCACTAGGGATGGACATGAGGATGGATCGGGCCCGGAGAGTATTATCTCCACCCCCGATCTCCAAATCCTTTTTTCATATCCATCCCCTACCCAATCTCCAACGGAGCTTCATTTTCATCATCCATCCCCACTCCAAATGGGGAACGGGGCTCCCCACGTGGATTCGGGGATCTAATTTTTTTAAAAAAAGTAGATTACTAGAGTCCAAGTTACAAATTAAACGCTAAAAACATTTTCCAACCATCACAACTAAGAACAATATCAGTTGCTAATTTAGTAGTCAAATTCAAAATCCAGGAATTTCTAAAGAAAATAGCAGCATAAGAAATCCTTGCAGCTACGACAAAAAACGAGACAATATTGAAGCACCGGCCACCGAGTATACCGACAACTAATGACAAGCATCCAAAGCACAACACTGACTGTCATCAAGAGAAAACCCAAACATAAAGTCTCTGAACCAGCAATATGTTTGGAGTAAATTTTGTGAGACCTCAAAGTTTCATAACTCATATATAGGCCCCTATATTTTGGGGATTCGGGGATGGATCGAGGAACGGATTCAGAGCAGATTCGGGGCAGGGCCATGCCTATCTCCATCCCCTACCCGTTCCCCAAACATTTTTGTTTTACAACAAAAAAAAAAACTCCATATCCTCTCCAATCTCCAAACAGATCTCCATATTACTGATCCGTTTAAATTGAGGATCGGATTGGATTTGGACGGATCGGAAGAATTGACCAACCCTAAACCTGACCACAGACCAAGCCTATTCAGCTTGTTGGTAACCTGCTAAGTTTTGTTGGTCTGCTCGATCTATCGTCATCCAATACCAATGGATACGACTCTCTAGACTCGTAATCTAAACTAAAGGGGCTATAGACAGTCCAACTCCCCCTGGGGTTCTTTGCCCAATGGGATAGGGAAGGCTTTGGCCATTGGACCCGATATCATCCTTATCAACATCCAACGATCCAAGAATTTAGTCCTGACAAGACTCTAACTCCTAATCGCCTATATAATTAATCTCCATATAATGAGGATAGGGACATAACTCTCGCACTCTAAAATGCTTGAGCTTTACTTTACTTTACTCTCGTTTACTCACTCTCTCAGAGCGATGTTGGTAATTGGCATTACACGGGTGTCAAGTGTCAAGTAAGGGTGAAAATCGGTCGGTTCGGTTTTTGGGGTGTTCGGGATCAAACCGATCGGTTCGGGGTGATTTTGTTGGGAACCGAGCCCCACCGAAAAAAACAATGGACTGATCGGTTCGGGGTGGTTCGGTTGTTTCGATTTTTTCGGTCCAGCGTTAAGATTTGTATTATATGCTTATTAAGTTATTATAATACAAGTTGTGTTGCTTTTTACAATTAAAGTATGCATTTTATTAGAGTTGCATGGAATTATTTATAAAATAGGATTCCATTATCTCATTTTATTAGAGTTGTATGATTTTCGGTCCAAATAGGGGTGGTTTCGATTTTTTCCGGGAAACCGAAACCGAACCGAGATGTATTTCGGTTTTTTCGGTTTTTTTAGCCAGACTGGGCCGACCAAACACCAAACCTAATTTTCGGTTTTTCGGTCGGTTCGGGTCTTGTCGGTTTTTTTTTCACCCCTAGTGTCAAGTTTCCATTTTGCAGGTGATCGAAATTGACCACGCCGGAAATCAACTCGTCAGCTTCTAAATTAAATGGCATTATGATTGTAACATTATTTGGAGATATAATGTTTGCGCCTAATCACTTTTAGATAATGATTACCAAATCAATTTCAAAAATCAAGATTTTTCGGTCATTGTCTCAGGTTGTGCGTTACGGCGTTGTTCCTGAAATTGTAAGTTGGGAATTGGCTTAAGTTGGGGTTTTGAATCAATGTATTTTAAGAGAATGACTTGTCTCGTATAGTACAATAAGTTAGTTTTTAAGTCAGTTTTTAGCACAACCTCAAAAGAATTCATAACATCAAGATAAAAGCTTATAATGCAATTAAATACCATGAATTCATATTTTATCAACTAAATTTTATGACAAATTCAAAGTTGATGTTATAAATGGATGTGCAAATGTTGTGAATTGTAAGCTGTATATACTGTGTGATAAAAAATTGATGTCATTAATTTAAGTGCAAACGTTACAAATTTATGTTCACATATTCAGGGGCGGAGCTACCCCTGTTTCAAGCCAAATTTTATTATTAATTTTTTTCCGTTAAGGTAATTCAATTAGGCGATCTATTGGTAATCAGTCAACTTAATATTTTATGCATATATTTTTAAAGATCACTTTTTTGAAAAATAAGTCGTTTCAATCCTAACAATAATATCTCAATGATTTTTCATTTACGACAAAATTTAACTATATGTATATATACATAACCATCCCCTTCACTGTTTTGTGAACCACGCACAACGACAGAAGGGAAGTGCTGTGGAACAATGTCACTCCCAAATTGTAATTCTGACTCTGTCACTGGGCACCGCACATATTATGAAGTTTTAACTATATGAACATACACCTGAATATGGGTGATATGCATTTAAGATTCTCATGAAATCATTTAACGAAACAGAAGGAAAAAGACAACGTATGAGTTGCTAATTCTATAAGGATAAAAAGACAACTCAAATTTGTTACTCCTTCTACGTCCACATAAACCAAAAGCCATGCAGTTTCTAAAATGACAGCGGGGAGAGAGAGAGAGAGAGGGGGGGGGGGGGGGGAGTCAAGCCGCCTGGTCCCCTGCACCAAAAATTCAAGGAGAGTTAGGCGGACCTGGTGTGTGCATTCGAGTTGTTGATCTCGGTAATCAACGGTTTGGATTTCATCTTGACACTAAATGGCCCGGATTTACAAAGTACCGAGATAAAATCAGGACAGTTTTACACACCAGCACTCCCCCTTCCGAGTTAGGTATCCACACAGTTGTTCAAAGGAATTGGATCCTCCCAGTCTTTGAAGAGTCTAAATTTGGATTTTTGATTCGCTAAAATTAATGGTTTAAATTTGTTTAAAAACTTAACTCTTACCATAACAACCTATGAACAAATCCGAATCATTCATTATACGAATGTCTAGTCCAGATTTGAATTGTCTTGTTTGGTCCGAAACATGGACCGGAGAGGATCCAAATCCTTGTCAAATGTAGTCCTACAAGTAAAATAAAAAAGGAAAATGGTACACATAATGAATCATATCCGAGAGCCATCTAAAATATTAATTGTAACATTGTCAATGTGTCGGTTTCCAATGAACGACACAAAGAAATGGGAATGGTTGAAAAGTGAGGGAGAAGCACAAGATTTATGTAGTAGGATTCACACAGGAGTAATCCATTTCAAATTATTGATAGGTGAATATTGCTTTGATGAAGGTAAAATGTTATAACAAGACTACAACTTTTAAAAGATATGTAATTCTGAATACAAGATCGATCTTGAAGAATTTTGTCGAAATGAAGGAGGGAGAAACAGTTGAGAGCGAGAACGCTGATAGTGCTGATTTGAAGGATAATGCCTTTCTATATATCTTTGAAATTTTAAAGTCGCTGCGGCTTGTCTATGTTGGAGAAATATGTTTACTTTTGTGATAAAATCGAAAAATACGAATGCAATAAAATCGGAATGAAAAACCTGGAAATCAAGGAAATGAAATGATGATCAAGGCGAGTGTTTAACACTCTGTACTTAAGACAGATTCGCCCCCGCTACGGTGCTTACGGTTTGCATGGACGTCTATCTCCCAGCACTACTTGATCTTCACCGAACGGAAGTAGCACTCCAATCTATTCGGTAGGCGAACCAAACTTGTGTTTGTACTCTCTCCAATGAAAAGACTCTCAATGAAAGTGTAGAAAAATTAACCACACTTTAAAAATGAAAGAAAGATGCCATATATATAGGCAAAGTGGTGACTCTACGAATAGTCACCAGGGAGAAGAGACACATCTGTTCACGAAAGGACACGTCCGTCCACAGGGAACAGGTGTCAAAGAAAAGACACGACTCTAAATCAATTCAATTTTCATTCACACTTTAAATAAAATATTATATTCAAAATATTTTTTCCAACAATCCCCCACATGAATAAAATTGACTCGATAACAAATGCAAAAACAATGCAAACAATAGAGAGAGTACATGTGGAAATTTCCTGCATGGGGTTAGGTAGCTTTTGGCTTTGAACCTCGCCTTGTGAATAACTATCGGACTTACTAGCTAACCAGTGAACACGATGTCTTGAACTGTTCAGCCGTTTGTGTAAGCCAAGACAATAGTCAACACACAGAATCTTTCCGAACACAGTTGGTTCTTACGGTTGTGCCCATTTTGGCCCTGGAACACGCGACTGGTTTCAGAGAGTGTTTTTTAAAGAATTCAGCCTTAAAATTCTCATAGAAGCGGCCCACTTCACACTCACATAGGTGATCTCTTATTAAGAGTATCCTGCAATATACCCCACTTGGATTTACCAAGATATAAGAATCATTAAAAGTTAAAACTTAACCTAAATCACTGCAGGCATCACTGTTTCACCATAGGAATGAGTTGGAGAGATATATCTCTTTAGTGATACTCCTAAGTCTCATATAACTCGGTTGTCCCGTTGAACCTAGATCTTGGGATCTCCAGTCAGCTAGGTTGGGTTGCCGTTATAGAGCCTTTTAATTGGTAGGCTTTAAACCCATTCCCCTCAATGATCATTTGTTCTCTGGTCAAAACCATTTGGTTAACGGATCCGTATTTCATTATTGACCTTCAATGGTGCTAGTTTCAATTGAGAACAAAGTGTTGTATGGTATTATTTCTGCAATTATCATGTCAGGACTTACCATACTATCCCGTGCCTTTCTAACGTTGAGTGTCAAACTTACGAACACCAATCAAAGAATAATCTGCAAATTTTTGGCACAGAATTAAATTACTCGTATGAGTAATTTTCAAAATGTTACGTATGAGTTACTTGCAAAAATCGAGTTATTTGCAACAAAGCACCACTTCCCCCACAATTATGTGATAATCTAGAATATTCACATAATCACCTATAGTTTGACATGATTGTTTTCTAAGTCCGGACATATATCAATGTCACAACTATTAACTCACACTTGTATTTTACTCAAACATACTTGTGACCACCAAAAAATGTCACTGCATTTATTTCGTTAACTTATTCTTTAGCGTTCACAAATGTTTATCGGTGCACGTCTACAATATTTCGAGACTTACCGTTCGTCGTGGTCCTCTATGCCTTTCCAACTACCGATGGCCATCGTATTATAAATTTTGGCACAGAATTAACCACATTGGAACATCCTCTAAGAGATGGCTTAACCACTCTACTTATTAGCTTTTGTCTATCACAATGAGTTGATCAGACTCCATTGTAAACCATGCTACACACACATGAGGATTTCCAAATCACTGTTGCACTCCAAATGTAAAATTAAATCCACTCTTGGATTCTAAAACTTTAATTAGATTTTGATACTCATATCATAATACTTTACTATTCAAGTATAGTTGGACATCTCCAATAGTGCAACAAATAGTTTCACTTTGTGAAAATAATTTATGAAAATTATACATAACACTTCCCCCAAAATTCTGAAATCAATTCAGAATTTAACAAAATGACTTCCATAGTTTATGACATGATACAAGCAAATGTCAAAACTCTCTTTTCATCTCTTGTGTTTCAAGAGACGTCGGCAAGAACAACCCCCACATCGAGGACCTTGTTCAATATTGAGTATCTCTACACTCATATTTTCATGATTTTATGTTGAATGCAACATGCAATTATTTGGATACCAAACTATTCCAAGTACAGGTGGCCCTTTTAACCAACCCATTACCTAAAGTTAAAACAAATGATTCACCACAAGTTTGTCCTTGCATTAAATCCTAAACGTTGATTTCATTTCCAAATCAGTAGCCCTAGCCATTAAGTTGACTTTTTGGACTTTGGATTGGCGCGGGAAAAATAATACAACTGTAGGAAGTGGTCTTAGCCAAATAGACGCCACTGTCTGAATTAGTGTAAATGGAAGCAACCCATCATTTTCCCTCCTGAGTTCTGATGCCACTGCTATTGAGCATTGCAACAGGAACTCTTATTTTATTTTATTTTTATTTTGCCACTTATTGGTTTATGAACCAATTCCAACACAAGTTTCATTAAAAACCCTTTGAGAGGGAATTACTGAAAACCTCTCCAAACCTTAAGCTGTCTGGCCCGGTGCGGCATGACAGGAAGTAAATCCTCCAAGTTCCAAACACTAAAAATTTATTTATTTATCCAATATAGGACAAAAAATACAACCAATCAAATGGTTAATTTTGGAGACAATTTCCAATTCACCCATAACACTGATTGCACGAACCATTTCAATAGGCAATAAAACTTAGGTCAAAAAACTCTTTGGACAAAAATTAGTTGACCGCAAGAAATAGACCCTTTGCCTTGCGGGGAATATGTGGTCCTCCGCTGATAATCGACCATCGTATTCCTTAGTTGAACCTAAGGGTCGCATCTTTTGATACAAATCCAATGGTCACACCTTTTGGTTATATTTCAAAGGTCACATCTTCGTATACAAAACATGGTGACATATAAGAGAATCACACCTCCTGGTTTAATCCCAAGAGTCACAGACCTTCACATATAAAATGTGGTGACAAATTTTTTTTTTCTCCCCCCTTAAGGTAACACCTTTCCGAGACCGAATATAGAGGCACACGCGCGGATAAAAATCTAACCGTTAGTATGGTTTTTGGAAAAATGTTAACTGGAAGTTACCATTTCAAAATCTAATCGGTGTAAAGAACAAACACAAACATTGTTAACACCATAAAAGAGCAAGTCAAACCAATGCACCAATTACAACAAATGAACAATACACGCGGGTGTCAACGAGTTTGTCTACTAAATCAATTAAAATAGGCATGAACCAAACGGTGGGAATACACTTACCAGAGCACAAACAGTTACAAAATATCCACAACCGCCCAAGAAGAAATATAACAAAACGGTGACCGCCAACGGTTGTCTTTCTTGATCGGAGCATACATGCACGACTGCATTTTTTTTTTTTTTTTTTCCTTTTGGATAGTACCCAAATGGGCACCCAACAAAATAATAACGACTTCTATAGGAAAAGAAAGATCAGTGCTCATGAAACCCATTAACCATACTATTCGAAGGTAGCTTTCAGAAATAAATTGTCAAAAGCAATTGAAATTTTCTTAAAAGATTCAAATCTGAAATCAGTATGTCAAAAACATTTTCAAATTATCTTTACTGGCGGAATAGAGATTTAGCAATGCCTTGCAGAATCATCTCTACTCACAAACTGTTTCTCAACCGGTGCTACATAGACTGGAACATGCATTCAAAGTCGCATGGAAATTTTTAAACTATTTTACACATTACAGAAAGTTTTGTCTATTCAAAAGCAAGCAGGGAAATTTCTCAATTAATGTGTTGGTTCCCAAAAGATACTTACAAAGTACTAACCAACCATTGTGTCCATTCTCTAGTAGTAACACGTATTGTCGAATCAGTGCAATAAACAGAGAAATGTGAAAAGGAGTACCAATCCAAAAAAAAATACCCGCATGAACGTAAGCAATACATAAATATATCATTCAGTCTATGATTTTGTGCACGAACAATTAGTAAGCAAGCACTAATCACGGAAGCCGTATCTAATTACAAATAGAGATGCAACAAAACTTGTAGGCAACATGGATTTTTCTACCGAGTGATTTCATGCAAAAGAAAGTTACATATCATGTCAGCATCATTACCCATGTTTTGTGAACTACACTAGACAAAACATAAAGTATACTTCGGGCACCAGACCGGAAAGATACGAGACGGAGAGACGCGACTGTTCGGAACCGACCGGACGCAACTCGTCGGTAACAGTCATGTCCGATGAAAACAACGCGATACTGTTTAAAAAAAAACTGTACAAACAGAGTAGAAAATGTGCCTCTAATTAAATAAACATTCTACGAAACCGAATGTAACTAATTGGATTTTCAAAACAAATCAGAAACGGCATATGAAGAATAGAAAGCTATTTGACGAGTAGAATTACTAACTGATCAAAGGCCTAGTAGACTATCAATATGACATCCACTCAAAGTACCAGACGGTGCACAAAGTATACTTCGGGCGTCAGACGACCAATATTAAACACAATAATAGAGATGCCATAACCATGACTCAAATACGAATATGGCAATTCATGTCTGAACAGTAAACTTAAAATCACAAAATGTAAACACTAATCTGTCTTAAGATTGTTGGAGAAATATGTTTACTTTTGTGATAAAATCGAAAAATACGAATGCAATAAAATCGGAATGAAAAACCTGGAAATCAAGGAAATGAAATGATGATCAAGGCGAGTGTTTAACACTCTGTACTTAAGACAGATTCGCCCCCGCTACGGTGCTTACGGTTTGCATGGACGTCTATCTCCCAGCACTACTTGATCTTCACCGAACGGAAGTAGCACTCCAATCTATTCGGTAGGCGAACCAAACTTGTGTTTGTACTCTCTCCAATGAAAAGACTCTCAATGAAAGTGTAGAAAAATTAACCACACTTTAAAAATGAAAGAAAGATGCCATATATATAGGCAAAGTGGTGACTCTACGAATAGTCACCAGGGAGAAGAGACACATCTGTTCACGAAAGGACACGTCCGTCCACAGGGAACAGGTGTCAAAGAAAAGACACGACTCTAAATCAATTCAATTTTCATTCACACTTTAAATAAAATATTATATTCAAAATATTTTTTCCAACAGTCTATTGGTTATGTCCGCGGTTTAGTTTTGGTGTTGAGGTTTGTTTTTCTGTTCAGATTGGTATTCGTTTTGGGTCGCGGCTGGAGCGCTGGAGATGCTGAGTTGGGGCATGAGGTTTGGTGGTGCTTGGGTTTTTGGTTTGGCTGTTTTCTTTTTTTCTTAATTTGTTTATGTTTTCTGGTTGAAATTTTGCATTGTTGGCTATTCGAACCAGGGTGGCGTTTGACAATTTTGGTTAGAGTAGTTTTTCAGAAAACTTGTACATTTTGTTAATATTTGTGGAGGTCTAAGAAATTAAATACGGTCTATATAGTAGGCAAAAAAACACATGACGCAGACACATGTAAGAATGGAAAAATTATTTGGTGGTTGTGGGGCACCGCTATGTGGTGCGCCGACACTCTTATTCATCACATACTTTTTACAGACAATTGGCCAAAAAGCTAAGTTTGAGGCTTTAAAAAGTGTTTTTTAGTCCAATCGAACTTATTTTAAGGCCTTCAATACATTAATAGAGAATTTTGGAGGGTTCAAGGACAATACTAGACAAAAATACCCTTAATGAACACTACTACTCAGGCGCACTGTGTAAAAAATGTGAAATGTTGGGATGTACGTAAAAAATGCGGCAGACAAGTAATTGGGAATCATGGGAAATGAGATTCATGGGAATCGGGTTAAAAAATGATAGATACACTCCCTGGGAGCCATTCCCAGCCACACCCTCTCTCACATGGGGTGTGGGCCCCAGAGTTGGGGCCCACACCCCATGTGAGAGAGGGTGTGGCTGTGAGTGGCTCCCAAGGAGTGTATGTATCGTTGTTCAATCGGGTTGGTGATGAGAGAGAAACGTGGAATGGGTATGACAACTATTAATTGATGGTTGATGGGACAATGCAAGACTTTTTTATCTCTCTCTTTCATTTCTCTCTCTTCTCTCATGAGTGGGTATTACAGTAATTGATGGTAAGTGACAAAATTGATTTTTCTCTCTTTAATTTTGGGGTGGGTTAAATTTTTTGATTTAATTTTAGGGGGTGTGATTTGGCTAAAAAGAAAAAATTGATTTTTTGGTTTTTTTCGTTTTGTCTTTATTCAAACTTTTTTTGCATTTGTTAGTTTTCGGTCGATATTTTTTGGTTTCTTGGCTTGTCTCGACGAGAGGAATTTAAAAAGTATAAAATTATTAGCTAAACTTAAAGTTTTGTGAATAAAGACGAAAAATAATCCAAAAAACTAGTTTATTTTGGTTTATTTTCGGCTTTATTCAAAAAACTATTACTTTTGACCATAATTTTATATTCTTTGTATTCGTCTCAAAGAGATAAATCTAGAAACTACAAAATCTTGACGCAAAACTAACAAATGCAATTTTTTTTTGAATAAAGACAAAACGGAAAAAACCAAAAAACCAATTTTGCCTTTTTAGCCAAATCAAGACTCTTTGGGGTAGGGTATAATGGGTTTAAGCACCTATAGTGTATTTTCCAATTATAAGGTTTTAGTGGTTTATGCACTTTCATAGAGTACTCTAGGGTTTTGGGCATTTTCATAGGGTACCCTAGGATTTGGGTTTAGGGTGCATTTTTCAATTATAAGGTTTTAGTAGTTTAGGCACTTTCATAGGGTACCCAAAGATTTAGGTTTAGGCACTTTCATTAGGTTTAGGGATTTAGGCACTTTCATTAGGTTTGGGAGTTTAGGCACTTTCATAAAATTTGGAGGCTTTAGGCACTTTCATGCTAGCGAGGGCATTTTTGGAATGTATGAGTGATTTGTCTTTTTGGCATTAAAGAATTAGTTTGTGTCCTATTTTCATGATTGACCCATATATCATGTCCTTATCAAAGAAATACTCTATTTTTTAGGATTCAGTACTACTTAGTATATGAACCCCATAAAAATGTGTGGTGGATAAAAGTGTTGGGCACCACGCAGCGGTGTCCAACACCATTCTATAATTACTTGCAAGAAAGACTTTCTTTCGAATTAATGCATATACCACATGGCCAACCAATGATATCTACACTATTTACCTTATTCCTATGATGAGCTAGCAGCCTCTATTAGATTCTAACAACCCAAAATCATTGTCTTATGTACCTTTAATCAGGGACGGAACCAGGATTTTGGCGTAGGGGGGACGGATATATACAATAAAAAAAATAAAATTAAGACAACTATATGATCTTTTACTAACTCAAAAAAAAAAAATGTATGTATACAAAATTAACACCAATACATATGAAACTAAACATATTTCTAATATCAACTTAGATTGCAAAAAGTATTAACGTCCATCTAATCCTATCTAATGTTTATTGAAATCAGGCATCTTGAACTTTGCTCGACACTCTTTCTTGTTATTAAAAGCATCAATGATAGAGTCTGTGTCCAACCCTCGAGCAATATCTTTCTCAATATAAGTGATCAAGAAATTTGCTAAATAATAATCCTCCGTCCTATTGTGAAGTCTTCACACATTTCATAGTAGAAAATTCACGTTCGGTAGTAGCCATTGAAACATGCAAAGTTAATATAAACTGAATCAACCTATCGAAAAGATGACATATCGTGCACTTTCTTGTTTTCACCAACAATCACTCAACTTTGAAATCGTTGATAGATTTTGGAACTCAGGATGTTTAGACACATCAAGCTTATAATTTTGCAATTTATATCTCAAATGGTACTTTTCTTGCTCAGTGAAATCCATTGGATAACACTTCTTTGCAAGCTTGCAAGTATCTTCAATGTTGACTGATCTGAAGCCATCGCGAGGATCTAAAGATGTGCTAAGAATGAGTAACTCCATTGTATCTTCCTTAAACCAAGTGTTCAAATCTTGCAATTGAGAATCAACTGTTTTGGGAGTCCCCAATTTCTTTCGTCTTCACTTTGAAGTTCATAGACCACGTTAAAGAGTTTTGGGCTTCTGAAATTTTAGTGAGTCTTAGTTTTTAAATCAACTGTTTTGGGAGTCCCCAATTTCTTTCGCCTTCACTTTGAAGTCCATTGACCACGTTAAAGAGTTCTGGGCTTCTGAAATTTCAGTGAGCCTTAGTTTTTAAAAGTGAATGGGGTCTTGAGTCCGGCCCTGAAGTGAGTTGGGATTATAAATTTTGGGCGTTGTTTCATTTAAAAGAATTGCAATTAAATCTCATTAAAACCAATTTTAGTACAAAGTTGTTTCATAACTTGATAAATATTAAATCTGTTACAATTATTTTTTTAACGAAAAACGGAGGGGGGGCGGGACTATATAGTTTGATGATAAATATTTTTTTTCCCAATGTAATAGTACGAATTTTTTAAGACGTAGGGGGGGCGACTGCCCCTACTAGCCCCCCCTGGCTCCATCCTTGCCTTTAATATTAATCCATGCACAAAATGAATATGGACAGCTAATTCATTATCAACATTTTACCATTGATAAATTTTCTAAGTGAAATGGTAAAAATACTAAGCTATATAAAGGGGTGGAGAGGGTTGCTTAAACTTCATAACCAAAACCCCATTTTGTAATGAAGATGGGAGCCAAAGGAAGGAGGCCTTCTATGGCCTCTGTTGCCATCATCCTCCTAGTGGCAATAGTGTCTCTCGGCTTCCCATCACAAACCACTGCAGACTACCATTACTCATCCCCACCTCCACCACCACCAAAGAAGTCCCCACCACCACCTCCCCCTCCTTACCATTACAAATCACCACCACCTCCTCCACCAGTTTACGAGTACAAATCGCCGCCACCACCACCTAAGAAGCCTTACGAGTACAAGTCGCCGCCGCCGCCACCACCAAAGGAACACTATGTATACAAGTCTCCTCCTCCACCATCTCCAATCTACAAGTCTCCACCACCACCAAAGGAACACTACGTGTACAAGTCTCCTCCTCCTCCACCTCCAATTCATAAGTCCCCACCACCACCGAAGGAACACTACGTGTACAAGTCTCCTCCTCCACCACCTCCAGTCCACAAGTCTCCACCACCACCACCACCCGAGAAGCCATACAAGTACTCATCTCCTCCCCCACCGCCTTATAAGTACAAGTCTCCTCCTCCTCCCCCACCAGTTTACAAATATAAGTCCCCACCCCCTCCTCCTCCGGTGCACAAAGCACCACCACCTCACCCTTACATCTACACTTCTCCTCCTCCTCCCCCCCACTACTAAGCAATATTGCTCTGGTAAGCTTAATTAGCTGCATTATTTTTTAACTAGTCAAACCACCAGTTGATAGATCATACCCACATGTAAAAATACATTTACTCAATATTAATCCAATCTGGTCTTGCAGGGAAGGAAGGCATTGAAATAAACGGATACAGAGCATTTAGGAGACAGAACGATTGGACGTTACAATAAGAGGAAGAAGAATAATGAGCCAAGAAAAAAATATGATGTGCTTATTAATTAGTTTGATATTATTGTGTAGTAATTCTTGCACTGGTCCATATCCCATGCATTGTATTTGTGTGAACCAATTCGCTTGTGTATGAAAGTTTTGACTTGATGGCAAGCGAAGAGGTCAATTATGTAATAAAGTAATTTGCATTTTCCCATATTATTAATTCTCTCAAACGTTGCAAACGGCTGGACATGTTTTTTTCTTTCCTTGACATTTCCAGCACATATCTACGTCAAGTATGAACTTTTTTGTTTTTGTGTTTTCGTTGGTGTTGACGAGGTTTCCAATCGAGGCGTCCTCAGCTCTAATTGATTTCCATTTCCATATGCATCTAAGATCAAAATGGTAGACTTAATAGATGTGTTAAAACAAACATGGGCTCTTCAATGGAACACTGGCAAAAACCAGGATTTGAGTTGAGAGGAACTGGAGAACGAAATTATTGGATACTGAAACCAGGATTTGGTAATATAATAGGAAACATGGATCAGTAACATCACTTTGAATCAAATTTTCAATGTGTAACATGGGAAGAAAACCATTAAAAGGATCTCTTATTAAATGAGCTAAAGGCTTGTTTGTTATAGAATAAACTGAACATAGGTAAGTAAAAATAACGACGTGAAACATAAGCCAAGGACAGGGGGCTATTCTAAAGTTTGTGGCGCGAAATTTATTATCAATATGGGAATTTGTGAAAAGAGTGATGTCAACGTCTCCACCGGTGTCTTCTTTTGGCTCCGTCCCTGTTAGGGATGGCAATGGGACGGGGTGGGGTGGGGTGGGGTGAAGTGGGTGAATATCACTGTCTCCGTCCCTGATTTCTGATCCCAAATTAATCGCTATTCTCATCCCCTCCCCGATCTCCACCTAGGAATTATTTTTAACGTCCATCCCCGAGCCAATAAGGGGAAGGGGGATCCCCGAAGAAAATTGGGGATTCAATCCTTAGGGGGTGTTCCACTAAGGTAGTTTTGTTTTAAAACTGCCTTGGTTTTTGTGTTATGTGATGTATTGTGAGAGGATGACTTGTCTTGGTTTTTGAGAAAAACTAGTTTTTGGAAAAAACTAGTTTTTGGAAAAAACTAGTTAGTGGAACACAAAAAAATTACAAAACTGTTTAATTAAGACGGAAGTTCAAAAAAAAAAAAAGCTGAAATTCAAAGCACACTAATATGAGATTCAATCTAAAACAGATACCCCCTTAACATATGCGTAAGTAGGGCAACACAAAAAAACGGGTTAACCGTGAATCGGGTCCGGACCAAACCGATCCGTGTGTTTTGGATTTTAACTGTGGATTAATGGTCCGGACACGGATTGAAAAAATAGTAAACCGTGACTCCCGGTCCGGACACGGATTTTGATTTCAAAACCGTGGATTAACCGATCCGGACCATGAGATTTTTATTATATATAATTTTTTTAAACACACACACACACATAATTTTACACAAACTTCTACTACACAGACTAGGGGATAAATTGTGATCTCTTTCAAAACTTAGGGGATAAACTGTTACACAAACTTCTACTATATATACCAAACTGTTATAGTATATCTCCATGCTTGTGTGGTACGAACTTCTGTGTTTGTGGACTTGTGGTGTCCTTAGTAGTTATAGAATTTGAATAATGTGCTTTGGGATGCTTCTTGATTTTATTTTTATGCCAGATTATGACAACTGTAAACAAGAATGTCTTATTAAAGCATTTGTAACTTTGTTACTTGTTTATATATAACATGTAATCCGTGGATAAACCGGAACTGATTCATGACTCGCGGATCGGATTGGAACAGGACGGTGAGACTTTTGGTCCAGACACGGATTATATTTTCTAAAAACCGTGACTCGCGGATTAGGATTGGATTCATGCCAATCCGATCCGATCCGGACCGTGTACACCCCTATGCGTAAGGAGCGCAACAATGATGAGAATTGAGAAGTAAAAGTGTGAAAGAAGTTTTAAACTGTGAATAAAACTATCATTCTATCGAGAAAGGCTACAGTACACACTCCTTATTTGGGGGTCTAGGAATTCGAGATGTAAAACTCTTTATCAAGCTCTCTTTGCAAATTATTGTTGGCGGCTCCTCAATTACCCGGATCTCCACATTTTTCGCATTCTCCTTCCCAAGTATTGTTCCAAGGAAAGCCAAATCAATGTGAAAGTTCATCCGGGTTGCTCTTGGGCTCGGAAAAGCATTCTATTTGGTAGAGATATTATAGCAAGAAGTATTGCTTGGAGGGTTGGTGATGGCCTGATGGGTCTACTATTAATCTTTTCAAAGATAAGTGGATTAATTCCTAAATTGGATAAGCCTATTGGTCATCTCACTCTGTACAGTGGCTCAGATAATCTAAAGGTGTCTTTTCTTCTGGATGATGGGCCAAACGGCAAAATCTAGAATGTGGATAAAGTAAAGGAGACAATTCCAAATTTTCTTGTTTCAGAAGTCCTAGCTATTTCGCTTTCTGTTACCAACTGCTCAAACCAATTCATTTGGCCTTTCACTAATTTAGGGAAATACAACACTAAATCAAGATGTAGGTCTCTGTATGACCAACAAAGATCTTCTCAACCCTCTCCTGGCTCTTCTGTTTGGCTTTATAATGATTATAATGTCTAGAATTTGATTGGGAACCTTGATCTTCCTGAACGCATAAAGGTTTTCTTATGGAAGTGCCTCAAAGGGATTTTACCAATCCAGCAGAATGTTGCTTCCCGTTTGCATCATATACCTACAACTTGTCCTTTATGTGGTGACGTGGAGGAATCTATTAAGCACTTGTTCTGCCTTTGCCGCTTTCTACTTCAGTATGGGATGCTAGCTACTTCCGGAGCTCTTCTCTAGGATTCTCTCAAGACCAGCCTTTCTCTAACTAGTTGCTTAACTGGATTATTCACCTTTATAAGGATAAGAGGAAATTCTCCTATTTTATCTCTATTCTTTGGGACATTTGGAGGTTTCGCAACCTGGCAGTGGAGGTTTCGCAACCTGGCAGTGGAGGTTTCGAAGCTAACTTTTTGTAGGATTTTGAAGGTTGTGCGCCAGCATGTCTAGTGCTTACTTACTTGCTAAGCATGATTTGGCTTCTTTTGTTCCTCACCCGGACACTGGTGATGGAGTTCCTGTTTAGCCCTCTAGTTCATGATGTTTTGTTTAGCTTTGTTGTTTTTCTTGGGATGTTATGGTTCTTTTGGGACACGTTGTATGCTTGGTTTATCTAATGAAGCTTCTTTCTACTTCTCAAAAAAAAAAAAAAAAAAGCAACAAAGGAAAAATGACAATATGCAATCAATCATTTAGAGTTATCCGATTTTGATTTAGTATTTAAAGTAATCTAAAATTGAAAGATTAGATCAATCACTTAAGAATTATTCAATTGAACAAATTATTTGCGGGTCCACTTGAAAACGTATTTTAAAATTAATAAATGGCTTGAATTGTTTGAGTGAGACGCCAAAATGGGCCCCACGGAGCGATCTACGCGCATAATTTTTCCCTTAGTTATAATTGCCTAGGATGCTTTGATAGGGGGGAGAAAATTGCAGTGTTTACTTGTTCCAATCATGTTTAGTTATAAGAGATTATTACCTCTAGGTCTAGAAAAAAGATGCTTAATTACCAATAAGGTAATTCATTTTTTTTAATTACCACTAAGGTAAGTCACTCTTTTTTGGAGTTTAGGTTTAGGATGCACTTTCCTATTATAGGGTTTTAGTGGTTTAGGCACTTTCATAGAGTACACTAGGATTTTAGGCACTGTCATGGGGTACACTAGTCGTAGGATACTCTAGGATTTTAGGCACTTTCATAGGGTACCCTAGTCGTAGGGTACCCTAGAGTTTAGGTTTAGAGTGCACTTTCCTATTATAGGGTTTAGTGGTTTAGGCACTTTCATAGGGTACCCTAGTCGTAGGGTACCCTAGAGTTTAGGTTTAGGGTGCACTTTCCTATTATATGGTTTAGTAGTTTAGGCACTTTCATAGGGTATCCTAGGATTTTAGGCACTTTCATAGGGTATCTTAGGATTTTAGGCACTTTCATAGGGTACCCTATGATTTAGGCATTTTTATGTGGGTTAGGGAGTTGATGAGAATTTTTCAGAGTTGGGTTTGACCTGATAGTAATTATGGGATCCAAGGGTGACCTGATGGTAAATGTCCCTAGTTATAATTGCCGAGGTTGTTTGACAGGAGGGAGAAAATTGCAGTGTTCACTTGTTCCAAATCATGTTAAAACGAAAAACTTGTCCCAATCATTAAAAGCTTAACCCAATCTTCGATTGCGGACAATCGTAGTTGAGTGGGTCAAGGTGGAAATTATCCTTATTTTCTGCGAATAGACTTTTCAAAACTCCTATCAACGAAGCCTGATTTCACGTTCAACAGTTTCGAATCACAGTCACGTAGTGCTCCCAATAACTCTGGCGTCACACATTCATGTGAAACTTAAACCTTACGAATGTATTGTATTAGAGTGTTCTGAAGCACTACGTAACTGAACATTGGATAACTAGACGTATGGATAAAATCTATCAATTCCAATTCTATGAACTCCATGGATTGGCGAGCGCCCACTGTTTCATTGATTGAGACTCGGAAAACAGGGACCTTAAATTATATGTATTGGTGGAACCCTCCCAATCCAATCATGTCCCTTCTTTCATTTGCGATTCCCTTATTTTTCATGTGTTAGGCTATCGTTCTGGTCATCTTTTTAATCAATACCTATTTAGGTTTCATGGTTTTCATTTCCTAGCTTTTATGTTTACAAAAGTTAATAAAAAATTTATTTCCCCCCTTCTCTTTTCGCAATTGTTAGGTGGGAGGAGTCCAACGATAAATAGCAGCCACTACTAGTCAAATTTTTGATCTGCTAACATCGCTAGACCTTGATATACTAGTAAGATAGGAAAAATCATATACATATCGGCTCATTTCGGCCATGTATCCGTTTGTTTTTTATTCACTGGTTGGTTCATGGCCACTTTAGCTACTAGTCAGTTCCTGCGATTGATCTGGGTGCCCGATAATGATATTTCAAAATTCATGCAAATTACAACCGTTTATCTCCCAAAGTAAGTTTTCGATACTCCAAACACCATTTATTTGATCTGGGTGCGATAATTATATTTATCTCTTTGATTGAGACTTGTGTTTTTGGTATTTTCAATCTTTAAGTGTACATTTTTGTCTTTTGTAAACTTAAACTGTAATTTGTAAATCTTTAAAAAAAAAAATCAAAATAAAAACAATGTCAAATAATTTGATCACATCATGCAAAACAGGGATCATGAGCTGTTAGCGACGATATGTTCCTTTTCAATGATTAAAGGCATAATCTTTATTTATGTCGGAGAATATTCAAGTATGAATAGGTAAAGGCACCTCCCTATTTTCCACAAACATACTTTTCAAGCTCAATGAAAGGTAATTTTCAGTAACATTTACTCTAGTGGAACCTACTGGAACCCAAGTGATTAATTACCAAAAACAAGCTACTTTTTTTGAAATGCAAAAACAAGCTACTTGTTCTCTATCATCTTATTGATTTCTATGGATTCATGGCTCTACAAAAGTGGTACATAACTAATGAATCTTCATTGGAGATATTTAAAATTTCCATGATGTCAAGGTCAACATAAATAGTTATAATCATCTCTGTAAGAACTTTAGTTTTCCGATGAGTTAATGATTAATAATTTTATGAGAGTTCAAATCAGATAGAATGTCATACATTTGAACCATGCGAATATTTTAATGAGCCTAATTATAATGATCATTCGTTCTGATTTAGATGACCAGGAGGTCAGCGTACAATTTAAAATATACTCCCTCCGTCCGTGTTTATTGGTCCTTTTTTGGAGTTTGTGTCACTTTTCAATTTATTATATCTTTCAATACCATTCTCAAAAAATATATGCAATTAATATGAATTTTGTTTGATAAATCTCAATTATTAATTTCTATTACCCAAAGTTTTTAGAATCATAATAAACATTATAAATTGGAAGATATATCATATAAACGTTTTAAAAGTGGCACAAATTCCAAAAAAGAACTAACAAACACAGACGAGGAGAGTAATTAACACACGACAACTTGTAAAACATTATTTATTACCGTTGCAATGATCTCTACAAATCCATGCATTGAAAAGTAAATCTACGGGGAGAAACATCCAAATTCATGATGATTTAGTTAATTAACGGAATAGTTTTTATTTGATCTTTATTATTGAAAGGTGATTAGTCATGAAGTCATGCAGAACAAATCACACGTTACGAATATTGGCCTTGCGTGACCTTGACTCTGGAACCAAATTGACTGGTAGCACGCTCTCTCTCTCTCTATTGCATTTTCTACCAAATCCAATTTAATTAGTCTAATTATCTCAATTAACCTCAATATATATATATATATAGGGACCGCTTCCTATCCGGACTCCGGACCTCCGTGATCCGAGTATTTTTTTGACGATCCGAACCGTCCAATGCGTTCAGAAGGTGTTTTCAAGGGTTTACGTAGGAAATCTTCAAAAACAAAATACCGAGAAGGGCTTGATCCAAGCAGTTTTTTGCAAAATTGTAAATATATTGCGAAAAACTGCTTGGATCAAGCCCTTCCCGGTATTTTTTTTTTTTGAAGATTTTCCATGTGGACCTTTGAAAACACCTTTTGAACACATTGGATGGCTCGGATTTCCCAAAAATAATTTTTAAAGTGAAAGAATTACATTTTTTCTTATTTACGGGAGGTCCTTACTAGAAAATTTGCCCATATATATATATATATATATATATATATATATAGCTTCTAGTCCGGGATTTCCAGACTCCGGGATCCACCTTCCCAATATTTTTTTATGATCCGAACCGTCCAATGTGTTTAAAACGTGTTTTTAAGGGCCCCGCGAGAAATTGTCAAAAAAAATACCGGGAAGGGCTTGATCCGAGCAGTTTTTTATAAAATTGTAAATGTACAGTTTTTGTGAAAAACTGCTCGGATCAAACCCTTCCCGGTATTTTTATTTGACGATTTCTCGCAAGGACCCTTAGAAACACGTTTTAAACACATTGGACGGTTTGGATCATGCAAAAACACATTTTAAAAGGTCAAAACACCCAAAAACCTCCAGTCAGGGATCCCTGACTAGAAAGCTGTCGTGTATATATATATATATATATATATATATATATATATATATATATATATATATATATATATACAATCCAGTCCCTATCAGGACACCTTGATATAAGTTATGTCCGGACTTTTGATCTCAGCCGTGGGATGAGATCCAACGGCTATGATAAAAGAGGAGGAACTCGCAGGTCTAATGCAACCGGATCCGAGTAAAATTAACTCGCGGGTCGTCTACACACCAAACCGGATCCTCACCCCTTTCAAACGACTGGAACGAGGAGAGAGAGAGAGAGAGGTGAGGCGATTCAACTGGCGAAGAGAGAGAAAGAGAGATCGCGAAGAAGAAGAAGAAATCGAGGTAGAAGAAGAAGAAGAAATCGACATCCAAGGTCTCTCTCTCTCTCTCGTTTCTGGTTCGACTCTAGGGTTTTTTGGTCACGTCACTGTTCGAAAACCCTAGTTTATTCTGTGTTTTTGTGTGCGATTTCGAACTCGAAACTAGGGTTTCGAACTGTGAACTCTCTCTCTCTCTCTCTCTCTCTCTCTCTCTCTCTCATTTCTGGTTCGATATATGTAGACGAATCTAGGTTTTTTTTTTTTCGATTTGCAATTTGGATAGAAAGAGATCTCTGTGTGTGTGGATTTTGTGGAAGAGGGTCCCTCTCTCTGTTCGAAACGAAGGGTTTCGGTTCAAATGACCCGGATTCAGTTTGAAATCAAGGGTTCGTGTTAAAAAATCATGGATTCAGAAATCAACTTGAATTATATTTCTTGGTTTGATATTTCTTGATGTCTATAGTTGGTAATACTATATCTGATTGTCACTTTTTAATTGAAGCTGTACTTTTGGTAGCTCTAGGATGGAGAATTGTGTGCTTAATTCACTGATTTAATGTGCTATGTGAGCCTATTCATTTCTGATTGAGAGCAAAATCTTGCGACAACACTGGATTAAGGGATGTTGAGCTAGATGTTGCAAGAACTCTTCTAAATGGATGCAGCTGAGCTAGCTAGCATCTCCCATTTCCATATCGCACAACCCATAGAAAACTATGCTACAAACACAGGTCTCATGACAAAATTAAATGTTTCTCCTGAATGATGTGGTTTGGGACATTGTTAGGATTTGTTTGCATGGATATACAAGATCACATTTCTAGCATCAAAGATGGCTTTTCCTAGGGAGGAGTTGTCACTCCCTTTTTATGTTTTTTGTTCTTGCCTAGTGGTTTCTTTTTTTTTTTTTTGTTTCTCCTGATTTCCAAACTAGCTGTGGTTCGGTTAGTTTTGATGATAGTGCCTAGTTGCAAAGGTTGAATTTGCTATCTTGTTGCTGTTCTTGGTGTTCTGTTTTTTTTTTTTTCCATAGCCAAAAATGCAGGGTAAGGACTTGGGGCACTGTTGAATGTCTGTGTAATTGAAAGTGCTTGATATTCACCTGCTCAACAAGGGTTTACTAATTGAACATTTGTTGATATTCCTCTTTATTGTAATTGACTTGCTTATAGTTTATTACCCAGATTCAAATGTGACCGTGCAAAATTGCTTATAGTTTAATTGACTTGCACGACCGTGCAAAATTTCTAGTGCCACAACAATGCCATACTATTTCTTTGTTACAGCAAATCTATTTCTGCTGAAAAAGTAATTCTAGCTTCTAATATTAAGGTAAGAACGAAAGTTTTTTAGTAGAATGATAATAAAATTAGGAAAAAAATATAACATGTCACGCCCTCAAAATTAGAAAGATAAAACATTTTATAAATTTCACGTGGATAGTCAACAAGTCCACGGTTCAAGTCAAAGTCCACATAAGATTTAGAGAGTCATAGTCAACGAGCCACAATTATCTAAGGGTACTCGTAAACCCAAATACAAGTACATAAGTTTTAAATGTTATTACAACCCCATGGCAAAAGATGAAACTCAATTTAGTTACAAAATCATTTTATCAAAAGTATAAATTTCATGATGATGAGGTAACTCCTCCAATGCTCTTTCAAACATGCAAACACACTTCAAGCAACCAACTTCATGCTCCGTGCTGGGTACCTGAAATTATTAGGGTGAGCTCACTAGCCCAGTAGAGAAAAGTCTACAAATTTTAAATGGAATGAAATGTAAGTAAGTGATAGACAAAGAAAGCACAAATCACGCAACAAGGACCAAGATATTTTATTGGTTAGAGGATATAAAACCAACTCGTAAGCCACTTGATTCCCTTGACTAACATTCTTCGTACCCAACTCACACTCGATATGTACCCAACATCTCGTGTGTGTCCAATTCGGTCATAATGTAATGTGTCTAATACATTTTAGTTATCCCATTAAGAAATTTCTCACGACATGTCCATAGGACGGCCCGAGAATCAATTCCGGTCTACCTTTCGGCCCCGTATCCATGGTTTCATTCCTGGCTACCTTTCGGCCCCGTATCTATAGGTTCATTCCAGGCTACCTTTCGGCCCCGTATCAATGGTTTCATTCCAGGCTACCTTTCGGCCCCGTATCCATAGTTTCATTCCGGGCTACCTTTCGGCCCCATATCAATGGTTTCATTCCGGGCTACTTTTCGGCCCTGTATCAATGGTTTTATTCCGGGCTACCTTTCGGCCCCGTATCAATGGTGGTTTCATTCCAGGCTACCTTTCTGCCTCGTATCAATTGTTTGAAGTTCTCACTTTCATTTAACTAAATACCAATTTTTGTTCTCAAGTCATAACATAATCCATGCGTCACATTGTCTTTCCAATGGTGTATCGTGCTTGCTATTCGACATAAAAGTATAGTAAAGTGTCATTGTGTGTACAATGTTCTCACTAGATCACTTAATCATCAACCACAAGCATTGCAACACCCAGCAATCTTGCAAAATTTCAAAGTGATCCAAGAGGACTTCAAATTAACTAAGTTCAAGACTAAAATTCAACTCATCATGCCTCATTAAGATGGTCTAGCAACTAATTGATGGAGAAACTCATTAGAAGCATAGATCAAGCACAAACCCCAACCCAATGTGACTAGGAAATGGGTTTTCAAAGGAGATTTTCAAAATCAAAGGAGAGTTGATCAAGTAGGAAGCAACACACACAATACACATTCATATACATTTAGGAGGAGTAGAAATTTCCCTACCAAGATGGGTTTTGAGCAAAACCCTAGAGTACCCAACTGATTTTGGTCCCAAACTCCAAAAACAACCTCTACCCAAGCTCCACTATGCATTCAAGAAACAAGATCAAGTGAAAAACGAGTTACAAGGGTGATGTTTCACTCACAATCAAAGAGAGAAAGGGAAAAACGTGGGTGAAGAACAAGACTCAAATCAAGAGTTCTTACCTCTTTGAGTGCAAAAACTTGAAATACAAGGGAGATTGATGTTTCCAATGTGTAGATCTTGAAGATTTGTGGGGGATTGAGGTTAAAATCACAAGATTTGAGGTAGGGATGAAGAGAGAAGGTAGAGGGGTGATTTTAGGGTTTGTTTTCGTGGTTTTGGAGTGAAGAAATGAGTCCAAGACCTTATTTATAGAGGACTGCGACGGGCTCAAAATTCGCAGAAAAATGCAGCTGGATATCGGTATCAAGAAAAACCCATACCGGTAACCAGACTTTCTGATAGCTCAAAATCTGTGGAAATATAACTAAATACCGGTATCAAGAAAAAGCCATACCGGTATCAAGAGTGAAAATTTTAAAATTTTTACTACCTTCACCAATTCAAACCCCGATCATTTCTAACACATTTTCACCATCTCCAAACACCCACACAACATTGTAACACATATTCCTACCATTTACTTTACCCTCGGTACACCGAGATATACACATTCACATAATACTTAGAAGAAACATATTTTAAAACATTAATCAACTCATTCACATTAATTAAAATGAATAAAAAAATAAAAAAAATCATGAAAATTTCGGGTCTTTACATAATATCTTTAGTATAATGATAATTAGATTAAAATAAAAATATAATTTTATATGTAAATATATTTCGGGGCGGGTTCGGGGCGGGGTAATGTAAACCCGACCCCGAGCCGAACGCGGACGGGTTTTTCTAATTTTCCCCCGTGCCCGCCCTGGTACCCGAAAATTCAACAAAAAATCCGCCCTAATCGGGGCACGGCATTTTGCCATTCCTATGTGAGACGGGTCCAAGTTGGTATTTCATACAGTAATTTATTGGTAATATATTGTGATTGGGCCACTTGGATTCCATCAGCATTGGAATCACTTGGCAGCAAGTATCAAGAATGATAAAGACAGTCAAGTTGGATTCTTAAGGTCAAATTATAAGAAATTACTAATTTAATTTCTTATGAATCTCTTAATACCAGCATTGATGGAGCTGCATTTAATTGGATTAGAGAAGGGATTAGATGTGGTGTGCGTGACTTCGCCCAGACTTGACCGTTTAATGCGAAAAAACATAAATATCATATCTTCTTTGAGTATTTTTTTTTAAATGTAGCCAAAATATCTGTTCTATGTGGCCCTACCATGTGAACATGGCATGTTTTACAGGACAAAGTTTGTTTTAATTATAATAATTAACACATGTTAAAAGATCCAAATTCATGCCTCTCTCTTTTTCAACAAAGCTTGACTTTTGACAATATGATCGACCTTTTATGGAAAAAAAATTGTGCCACCTACGGCACAAGTGGGAGTAAAAAGGGTAACTATAACATTATCAATGAATAAAATTTTGTATATTGTGATGATACGATAGCGTGATTAAGCTTGATTGCCGGCCTTTGGAAAAGAACAAACCTCAACTTGCCAAATTTATTCTTAAGAGTACTTCTCGTTCTCATCAACAAGGGCTCCGGTCTCAATGTTAGTCTTCTCCGGACTGTTCTACGGTTAGGTTTTTTTCAATTTGCACCCCACCTGAGAAACTAATTCCACTCCGGTCTCAACCATATCTTTATTTGAAGCAAATCAGGTTTGGACTACTGAGCCCAACATTACCAACATATGATCACCTAATTGGGCCTATCTATTTCTAAGACAAATGGATCCTCTTGTAACAAAGATGTTCATCATGTAGTTGGGCTCCCAACATTACCAACACATGATCACCTAATTGGGCCTATCTATTTCTAGGATAATTGGATCCTCTAGCAACAAAGATGTTCATTATGTAGTTGGGCTCCCAACATTACCAACATATGACCACCTAATTGGGCCTATCTATTTCTATTTTCTAAGACGATTGGATCCTCTAGCAACAAAGATGTCCATCGTGTAGTTGGGCTTGTGCATCAGAGTGGATCAATGTTACCAAGCCTCCTTGCTACCTAGTTGGTGTTCGTCATATCCATAGGTCAAGGGCTCAAGGCCCGGCAAGAGAATAAGAGTGCTTCGATGTTTTACTGCAATTCCGAGTGTATTACTGTCACGTTTAGCCTAATAAATCACTTGACTTGTTTTTTTATTTTTTAAAATTTTTTTCACGTTGTTTGGTTTTGTGGTACCTTTTTTTTCACCTTAGCTAGTTTTTCATCAAAAACAAATAAAAAATTATGACCCATCTCAATTTTTTTTCAATAAAGATAAAAATATGGGGAAAAGACCTTTTTTTAAATTTAAAAAAAAAACTTATTTTCGTTTTTATTCAAAAAATGGAGAGTTTTGATCATAATTATTTACTTTTCCGATTCCTCTCATTGGGACAAACCAGTAATACACAAAAAACTTAGGCGCTAAATTAACTAATGCAAAAATAATAATAATAAAAAAATCAAATAAGGACGAAAGAAATAAGTCAAAGTGACTTATTAATTGGGCTAAACTTGGCCTAAGTCGTAATTGACACAAACCAGCTACTCTGCACACCAGTTTAGGGGGTGTTCCACTAACAAAAAACTATTTTTTCTAAATACCGAGACAGGTTATTCTCTCACAATACATCACATAAAAAACAGTGAAAAACCAATTTTTTAAAAAAACTGAGTTAGTGGAACACTCCCTTAGTGTTATTTAGACACCATCTCGATACAAACTTTTGAATTATATATATATATATATATATATATATATATATATATATATATATATATATAATCCGGACTTTTCATTTCCGGACCTCATGATCCAAACATTTTTTTGACGATCCGATCCGTCCAATATGTTCAGAAGGTGTTTTCAAGGGTCCGCGCGAGAAATCTTCAAAAAACAATACTAGGAAGGGCTTGATCCAAGCAGTTTTTGCAAAAAATGTATATTTACATTTTTTGCGAAAACTGCTTGAATCAAGCCCTTCCTGGTATTTTTTTTTTGAAGATTTCTCGCGTGGACCCTTGAAAACACTTTCTGAACACATTGGACGGATTGGATTTTCCAAAAATAATTTGCAACACAAAAAAAATCATTTTTTTCTTATTTCCGGGAGGTGTGGATTAGAAAATTTCTGTTATATATACACACACACACACCACACTTCCAGTCCAAACTTCCAGATTTTAAAAAAATCCTGACCTCATTGATCCCAATCGAATTTCGATGATCCGAACCGTCCAATGTGTTTAAAAGATGTTTTTTAGAGCCCCGCAAGAAATCATCATGTGAAAAACTGCTCGGATCAAGCCCTTCCCGATATTTTTTTTTTTTATGATTTCTCGCGGAGGGCATAAAAAACACCTTTTAAACACATTGGACGGTTCGGATCATCAAAATTCGATCGGGATCAATGAGGTGTGAATTTTTTTAAAATCCGAAATCCCTGACCAGAAGTGGACTATATATATATATATATACATATATGTATATATATATATATGTATATATATATATATATGGATGCTGATTTTGGGGCTCCCTTTTTTGAAACAAGCACTCCAATATTTAATGAAGTTACAAAACTACCCTTTTTAAGATATAAAAATTATTGGAGGCACTCCACCTCCAAATTGTCTCCTCATTTACTAAGGCACTCCAAATGAAAAAATGAACCAAAACCAAATATAAACATTACATTACATTCCAAACATTAAACATCCACAACATAAACATTAGGTTTCAAACATTAAACATGCATCTATGTAGATTTTGCAAAAAAAAAAATAAGAATAGTATATATATATATACACGGAAATCTTCACATCCGGACTCCCGAGAATAAGAAAAAATTGATTTTTTTTGTTTTGCAAATTATTTTTGGAAAATCCGAGCCGTCCAATGTGTTCAGAAGGTGTTTTCAAGGGTCCATGCGAGGAATCTTAAAAAAAAATACCGGGAAGGGCTTGATCCAAGGAGTTTTCGCAAAAATTGTATATTATCAAGCCCTTCCCGGTATTTTTTTTTGAAGATTTCTCGCAGGGACCCTTGAAAACACCTTCTGAACACATTGGACAGATCAGATCGTCAAAAAAATGCTCGGACCAAAGAGGTCCGGAAGTCCGGAGTCCGGAGGAGAAGTGGAACATATATATATATATATATATATATATATATATACATAACATATCCTGTGAGGGTTCTCTCACAAAAAAATGCGGGAAAACAGTTGTGGGCCGTTGGATCCTATGTCCTTCACGCGATCCAACGGCTAACAACTGTTTTCCCTTATTTTTTTTTTGTGAGGAAGCTCTAATATATATATATATATATATATATATATATATATATATATATATATATATATATATATATATATATATTGCTAGAATTCTCCAAAATAAACAGCACACAATTGAAAATGTTGATGCTGCAAAATCTTCAAAATGGTTGTGACACAAGATCTTTATATTTTTGTTTCTCATTATCTATCATTTTCCCCTCAAAATCTTCTTAACGACTGCAAATCTACATTTTAAAACTCATACTGAGACAAACAAAGCACATCACCAAAGTTAGAGAACTCTCGAGAGGAAAAGTAACATAACTATCAAGAGACTTTGTATGGACAAAAAAATAGTTCTACAATTATAAGCCGAAGAACACTTTTTTAGGTTGTACTGGTTCAGAACATGGAGACAATAACATAAAGACTTTACCAGGGAAACATTACATATGGAAGTAGGCCATTTAGTGACGTGCAGTAAAAGAAGTTGAACAACTATCTGCTTTTTTCTGATAAAAAAAATTTATTTGCTTTATCGGAGTGCCTGAAGTATAGGAGAAGAGTAAAGGTTTTTTTGGAGTGTCTGAAGTAAATCATGAAACTTGTAAAAGGGTAATTTTAGAAAACTACTGTAAGTTGAAGCCCCTGCATCAAAATTGAATGTGCGAATATCAATTTCATATATATATATATATATATATATATATATATATTATACTGATGTACTAGCCTGGATGATATGATACTCCGTATTTAGCAAAAGTTGTTGTCAGATTTGGCACCAAAGATATTTTGTCTTTTTTGGCAGCAACTTTGACTAACGAATGGAACTCCTCTTTGCCATGATTTTATCAAGTTTCAGCTTTGTCAGTCCAAACGATTCTTGGCTGGACTTGGAAATACGGAGGGTTCCAAAGCACGGCAGAGATTGTCAAATCACGAGATGGATCTGGCTACTTTAATTTGGTAAGGAAATTTTGAACACCCTTCGACTTTTCCTCTTTTCTCTAGAAACTGAGTTAGAATTCCAGAGACAACGTTACAAGAATACAAAAATCTCTCTTTGATTAATGGGGCCTAAGCCTCTCTCGCTTTCTCCCTCAGAAGAACATTCACCTTGATTCAGTCTTTAATTATTTACCAACCCTTTGATTTACCAAATTGATCAATCCCATTTGAAGTTTCATGCAAAAAGGACCACCAGAGGGATTTATTAAACATATACTGAGACTTGGCTTCGGATAGGTATAAACTTGACTAGGAATGGGTATTGAGACGGATCAGAACCGGAGAGTACTATCTCCACCCCCGATCTTCAAACCTTTTTACCATATTCATCCCCTATCCAATCTCCAATGGGGCTTCATTTTCATCATCCATCCCCGTTTCAAATGGGGAACGGGGATTCCCACGGGGATCCAATCTTTTTTTTAAAAGTAGATTACTAGAGTCCAAGTTACAAATTAAACGCTAAAAACATTTTCCAACCATCACAACTAAGAACAATATCAGTTGCTAATTTAGTAGTCAAATTCAAAATTCAGGAATTTCTAAAGAAAATAGCAGCAGAAGAAATCCTTGCAGCCACGACAAAAAACAAGACAATATTGAAGCACCGGCCACCGAGTATACCGACAGCTAATGACAAGTATCCAAAGCACAACACTGACTGCCATCAAGAGAAAACCCAAACATAAAGTCTCTGAACCAGCAATATGTTTGGAGAAAATTTTGTGAGACCTCAAAGTTTCATAACTCATATATAGACCCTTATATTTTGGGGATTCGGGGATGGATCGAGGAACGGATTCGGAGCAGATTCGGGGCAGGGCTATGCCTATCTCCACCTCCTACCCGTTCCCGAAACATTTTTGTTTTAAAAAAAAAACTCCATATCCTATCCAATCTCCAAATAGATCTCCATATTACTGATCCGTTCAAATCAAGGATCGGATTGGATTCGGACGAATCGAAAGAATTGGCCAACCCTAAACCTGACCACAGACCAGGCCTATTTAGCTTGTTGGTAACCTGCTAAGTTTGGTTGGTCTGCTCGGTCTATCGTCATCCAATACCAATGGATACAACTCAATAGACTCATAATCTAAACTGAAGGGGCTATAGACAGTCCAACTCCCCCTGGGGTTCTTTACCCAATGGGATAGGGAAGGCTTTGGCCATTGGACCCGATATCATCCTTATCAACATCCAACGATCCAAGAATTTAGTCCTGACAAGACTCTAACTCCTAATCGTCTATATAATTAATCTCCATACAATGAGGATAGGGACATAACTCTCGCACTCTAAATTGCTTGAACTTTACTTTATTTTACTCTCCTTTACTCACTCTCTTAGAGCGATGTTGGTAATTGGCATTACACGGGTGTCAAGTAAGGGTGAAAATCGGTCGGTTCAGTTCGGTTTTTGGGGTGTTCGGGACCAAACCGATCGGTTCGGGGTGATTTTGCTAGGAACCGAGCCCAACCGAAAAAAACAATGGACTGATCGGTTCGGGGTGGTTCGATTTTTTCTATTTTTTCGGTCCGGCGTTAAGATTTGTATTATATGCTTATTAGTTATTATAATACAAGTTGTGTTGCTTTTTACAATTAAAGTATGCATTTTATTAGAGTTGCATGGAATTATTTATAAAATAGGATTCCATTATCTCATTTTATTAGAGTTGTATGGTTTTCGGTCCAAATAGGGGTGGTTTCGGTTTTTTCGGGGAAACCGAACCTAGATGTATTTCAGTTTTTTCGGTTTTTTTTGCCAGACTAGGCAGACCAAACACCAAACCGAATTTTCGGTTTTTCGGTCGGTTTGGGTCCCGTCGGTTTTTTTTTTCACCCCTAGTGTCAAGTTTCCTTTTTGCAGGTGATCGAGACTGACCACGCCGGAAATCAACTCGTCAGCTTCCGAATTAAATGGCATTATGATTGTAACATTATTTGGAGATATAATGTTTGCGCCTAATCACTTTTAGATAATGATTACCAAATCAATTTCAAAAATCAAGATTTTTCGGTCATTGTCTCAGGTTGTGCTTTATGGCGTTGTTCCTGAAATTGTAAGTTGGGAATTGGCCTAAGTTGGGGTTTCGAATCAATGTATTTTAAGGGAATGACTTGTCTCGTATAGTACAATAAGTTAGTTTTTAGCACAACCTCAAAAGAATTCATAACATCAAGATGAAAGCTTATAACACAATTAAATACCATGAATTCATATTTTATCAACTAAATTTTATGAAAAATGCAAAGTTGATGTTATAAATGGATGTGCATATGTTGTGAATTGTAATACTGTGTGATCGAAAATTGATGTCATTAATTTAAGTGCAAACGTTACGAATTTATGTTCACATATTCAGGGGCGGAGCTACCCATGTTTCAAGCCAAATTTTATTATTATTTTTTTTCCGTTAAGGTAATTCAATTAGGCGATCTATTGGTAATCGGTCAACTTAATATTTTATGCATATATTTGTAAAGATCACTTTTTTGAAAAATAAGTCGTTTCAATCCTAACAATAATATCTCAATGGTTTTTCATTTACGACAAAATTTAACTATATGTATATATACTGTAATATACATAACCATCCCCTTCATTGTTTTGTAAACCACGCACAACGATAGAAGGGAAGTGTTGTGGAACAATGTCACTCCCAAATTGTAATTCTGACTCTGTCACTGGGCACCGCACATATCATGAAGTTTTAACTATATGAACATACACCTGAATATGGGTGATATGCATTTAAGATTTTCATGAAATCGTTTAACGAAACAGAAGGAAAAAGACAACGTATGAGTTGCTAATTATATAAGGATAAAAAGACAACTCAAATTTGTTACTCCTTCTACGTCCACAAAAACCAAAAGCCATGCAGTTTCTGAAATGACAGCGGGGAGAGACAGAGAGAGGGGGAGAGAGTCAAGCCGCCTGGTCCCCTGCACCAAAAATTCCAGGAGAGTTAGGTGGACCCGGTGTGTGCATCCAAGTTGCTGATCACCGTAATCAACGGTGCGAATTTATCTTGGCACCGGATGGCTCGGATTTACGAAGTACCGAGATAAAATCAGGACCGTTGAAAACACCAGCAGTACTCCTCCTTCCGAGTTAGGCATCCACACAGTTGTTCAAAGGAATTGGATCCTCCCAGTCTTTGAAGAGTCTAAATTTGGATTGTTGATTTGCTAAAATTAATGGTTTAAATTTGTTTAAAAACTTAACTTTTACCATAACAACCTATGAACAAATTTGAATCATTCATTATACGAGTATATAGTCCAATCCAAAACTTAGACCAGAGAAGATCCATACCCTCGTCAAAAGTAGTCATCTAAATAAAATAAAAAAGGAAAATGGTACACATATCCGAGAGCCATCTAAAATATTAATCATTGTCAATGTGTCGGTTTCCAATGAACGACACAAAGAAATGGGTATTGTTGAAAAGTGAGAGAGAAGCACAAGATTTATCTAGTAGGATTCACATAGAAAGAGAGAAGCACAAGATTTACGTAGTAGAATTCACATAGAAGTACTCCCCGTCTCAAAAAATTTAGCCTACTTTAAAATTTCAACATTTTATGTACAATACACAATGCTATCCAAAACTTTTAACTTTTCGAGTTTGCCCTTCATTAGTTGACTCAAATAAAATAAGAGTTAATCAATTTTGAATTTAAATTGTTTTCCAGAAAAGCAAAAAAATTTGCCGCCAATGTTATTAGAGAACTTTTTCAAAATTCCAAAACACACTTTAAACTTTAAAATTTCAATTTATTCTTCTTTTGGTCTCATTGTTTTGATTGTTAGAAGTATTTCAAGGGTAGAAATGGAATTTACCAACTTTTCCTTTGTTGAAAATTTTAAATTGGTCCTATATTTTGGGATGGCCAAAAAAGGAAAGTAAACCAAACTTTTTTAGACAGAGGGAGTAATTAATTTCAAATTATTGATAGGTGAATATTGCTTTGATGAAGGTAAAATATTACCCACAAAGGCTACAACTTTAAAGATATGTTGTTCTGAATACGAGGTCGATCTTGAAGAATTTTGTCGAAATGAAGAAGGGAGAAATGGCTGAGAGCAAGGACGCTGATAGTGCTGATTTAAAGGATGATGCCTTTCTATCTTTGGAATTTTAAAGTCACTGCGGCTTGTTTATTGGTTTTGACGGCGTTTTAGTTTTGGTGTTGAGGTTTGTTTTTCTGTTCAAATTGGTATTCGTTTTGGGTCGCGGCTGGAGGGCTGGAGATGCTGGGTTGGGGTATGAGGTTTGGTGGTGCTTGGGTTTTTGGTTTGGGTGTTTTCTTTTCTCTTTTTTTTTCTTTGTTTCTGTTGTCTGGTTGAAGTTTTGCCTTGTTGGCTTTTTTTTTTTTTTTTTTTTGACCAATCACAAACTTATATTAATAAACCAAAACAGAAAATACAGGAAAAACAGAAAAATACAGAAAAACAGAAAAAAAAAACAGAAAAAAACAGAAACGAAAATACAACACCGACGGATTCGGACCCCCCGAAATCAGGCCGGTCGGAGGGTGGATAGTCCATGGGACCGCGTCCATAAGACCAAGCCTCAAAGCTTACTCCCGCTGCAAAGGCCTCATCTGGACCGGAATGATCGGAACCGGATCAGCCGCTCACGCCGTCACCGCCGCTGCCGGAGAACTTGAACCGCCGTCGAAGCCGATTGGACCCCAAGCCAAACCCAGAACAGGAACCCCAGATCTGGTCCCCCGAGAGCCCAAAAATGGAGGAGAGAGAGGGAGATCATCCTCAACCTCTCTCATCCATGGAGGAAGAGCCGAGAGGGGAGGAGAGGAGAGGAGAGGAGAAAGAGAGGTTGGTGAAGATGGGGGATTGAGAGGGAGGAGGAAGGAAGAGAGCAGAGAGGGGGGATGGAGGAATCGGGGAGGAGAAGGGGAAGGGGGAGGCGGTGGGATGAGAAGGGGGAGCCCAACCCACCGACACTCTCTCTCTCTAGAACTCTCTCTCTGTCTCTCATCCCCAAGTCATCACGCCTTGTTGGCTTTTGACAGAGTAGTTTTTTCAGAAAACTTGTACATTTTGTTAATATTTGTGGAGGTCTAAGAAATTAAATACGGTCTATATAGTAGGCTAAAAAACACACGACGCAGACACATGTAAGAAAGGAAAATTTATTTGGTGGTTTTGGGGCCCCCGCTATGTGGTGCCCGGACACTCTTATTCATCACATATTTTTTGTGAGATTCAATATTACTTAGTATATGAACCCCATAAAAATGTGTGGTGGATAAGAGTATTGGACATCACGCAGCGTTGTCTAACACTATTCAATAATTAATTGCAAGAAAGACTTTTCTTTTGAATTAATGCATATACCACGTGGCCAACCAATACCTTATTCCTGTGATGAGCTAGCAGCCTCTATTAGATTCTAACAACCCAAAATCATTGTCTTATGTACCTTTAATATTAATCCATGCACAAAATGAATATGGACAGCTAATTCATTATCAAATGTCCCTTTTGTCTTAACAACATTTTACCATTGATAAATTTTCTAAGTGAAATGGTAAAAATACTAGGCTATATAAAGGGGTGGAGAGGGTTGCTTAAACATCATAACCAAAACCCCATTTTGTAGTGAAGATGGGAGCCAAAGGAAGGAGGTCTTCTATGGCCTCTGTTGCCATCATCCTCCTAGTGGCAATAGTGTCTCTCAGCTTCCCATCACAAACCTCTGCAGACTACCATTACTCATCCCCACCTCCACCACCACCAAAGAAGTCCCCACCACCACCTCCCCCTCCTTACCATTACAAATCACCACCACCTCCTCCACCAATTTACGAGTACAAATCGCCGCCACCACCACCTAAGAAGCCTTACGAGTACAAGTCGCCGCCACCACCACCAAAGGAACACTACGTATACAAGTCTCCTCCTCCACCACCTCCAGTCTACAAGTCCCCACCACCACCGAAGGAACACTACGTGTACAAGTCTCCTCCTCCACCACCTCCAGTCTACAAGTCTCCACCACCACCGAAGGAACACTACGTGTACAAGTCTCCTCCTCCTCCACCTCCAGTTCATAAATCCCCACCACCACCGAAGGAACACTACGTGTACAAGTCTCCTCCTCCACCACCTCCAGTCCACAAGTCTCCACCACCACCACCACCCGAGAAGCCATACAAGTACTCATCTCCTCCCCCACCGCCTTATGAGTACAAGTCTCCTCCTCCTCCCCCACCAGTTTACAAATATAAGTCCCCACCCCCTCCTCCTCCGGTGCACAAAGCACCACCACCTCACCCTTACATCTACACTTCTCCTCCTCCTCCCCACCACTACTAAGCAATATTGCTCTGGTAATTCTCAGTTAAGCTTAATTAGCTGCATTATTTTTTTACCAGTCCAACCACCAGTTGATAGATCATACCCACATGTATACATACACTTACTTGTTAATCCAATCTGGTCTTGCAGGGAAAGGAAGGCATTGCAATAAAGGGATACAGAGCATTTAGGAGAGAATGATTGGACGTGACAATAAGAGGAAGAAGAATAATGAGCCAAGAAAAAAATATGATGTGCTTATTAATTAGTTTGATATTATTGTGTAGTATTTCTTGCAGTGGTCCATATACCATGCATTGTATTTGTGTTAGTGAACCAATTCGCTTGTGTATGAGAGTTTTGACTTGATGGCAAGCGAAGAGGTCAATTATGTAATAAAGTAATTTGCATTTTCCCAAATTATTAATTCTCTCAAACGTCGATCCTTGTCCTTTTATTTGCTTTTAAATACGGCTGGACATGTTTTTTCTTTCCTTGACATTACCAGCACATATCTACGTCAAGTATGGACTTTTTTGTTTTTTTTTTGGTGTTGACGAGTTTTCAAATCGAGGCTTTGATTTCCATTTCCATGTGCATCTAAGATCAAAATGGTAGACTTATATATGTGTTAAAACAAACATGGGCCCTTCAATCGAATACGGGTGAAACCAGGATTTGAGTTGAGAGGAACCGGAGAACGAAATTATTGGAAACTTTAATAACGGAAAGGTAATATAATGTAGGAAACAGGGATCAGTAACATCACTTTGAATCAAATTTTCACTGTGTAAGATGGGAAGAAAACTATTAAAAGGATCTCTTATTAAATGAGCTAGAGTCTTGTTTGTTATAGAAAAAACTGAAATGGGTAAGTAAAAATAACGACGTGAAACATAAGCCAAGGACGGGCTATTGTAAAGTTTGTGGGGCGAAATTTGTTATCAATATGGGAATTTGTGAAAAGAGAGATCCCAACGTCTCCAGTACCGGTGTCTTCTTTTGGCTCCGTCCCTGTTAGGGATGGCAATGGGACGGGGTGGGGTGAAGTGGGTGAATATCACTGTCTCCGTCCCTGATTTCTGATCCCAAATTAATCCCTATTCTCATCTCCTTCCCGATCTCAACCGAGGAATTATTTTTAACGTTCATCCCTAAGCCAATAAGGGGAAGGGGGATCCCCGAAGAGAATTGGGGATTCACTACAACAAAATTGTGGTATCCGACGAAAAAATTTCGTCTCCAAAGTACCAGTTTTCGTCGCTAAAGCTTTTGGCGAGGAAACTTTTCCTCGCCCACTTTCCTTGCCTATACTGTGTCGCAAAAGGCTAATGCGAGGAAATAATGTATCCTCGCCAAATCTGGAAAATCGGCGAGGAAAATTGTCCTCGCCAAATTTGTACAACTTGCGAGGAAATTTTTCCTCGCCAAACATTAGGACTATTAGCGAGGAAATATTTCCTCACCAAATCTTGACAATTTGCGAGGAACTTTTGCCTCGCTAATTTAAGATATTTTGTCGCCAGAACATTGCTTGCTAGTTTAATGAAGCCCATAGGCGAGGAAAATTTATTAGGGGCAAAACTTTTAGAGACAAAAATTTTCCTCGTTAATGATACATATAGTCAACAAAATAATTTCTCTGCTACAGGTTTTTTTTCCACACATTCCCTACTAATTTATAGAATTCAAGCATTGACAACCAAAAAGTGTATACCATACATCCACCTATTTTCTACTTAAACAAAATGTCAAAACAATACAACATTGCCAATGCATAAGACCTAATCATGGTTCAAACCATCAAAACTAATCCGTCAAAGTAAAATTTAGCTAGGCCCTAAAAACAAAAATTAGAGTTTACTACAACTTATGCTATAGCATTCTCAAAAAGCATCATGGCCCTAATCAAAATACTGCACCACGCGCGTGCCAAATTTGTATTGTACCCTTGTTGCCACATCATCTCTTGCAAGTCCACGAGCTCCAAAAAGTAATCACTTCTTACATACTGCCAATGCAAAAAAACAACATTTGAATGAGCAAAATACATGTTTCTAAGTACATTCCATTTAATATATATATATATATAAAACAATCATGTATTGCAATAATCCTCAACCCACTGCCATAACAAGAAGTAGGTTAAGAACCAGAATTTAGCAAAATCAATCTGCAACAAACTTTCCTTAGGGGTTGTTTCACGTAACTTTTTTGAACTTTTTGCATTTTTAGTCTACCAACAATAAGTTTTTTTTTTTTTTTTTTTTAGCAAATCCCATATATCACATTCATTAAAATGCAACCAGGACAAATCATGGCAAACAATCAGTTATGAGAGCAAACATATCATCAGGGATTCAACAAACATGACAAAAAATTCTCCGTGCATATGCCAAATAGTGTAGCTTTGCATAATACTATACTGGAGCAAATGTATTTGAACATGTTTAGTCAATAGGCGACAATAGTTTACACACTTCGTGCATGGGCACATAATATACCCTTGTGGGTCCGCAACTTTCATAGCAAAATGAAGAAATGACATTACTCCATCACGATACGGCTGACTCATTCTCCCATCAGTAGTCCTAGCTAATGCCATCCAGCTCTTGTCCATGTCTAATGATAGACATAATTTATTAATGATAGCTTACAAGTGAGAAATTCAAGCTTACTATTGTTCAAAAGGAGCTGAATAAAAAAACATCATTATCTAGAAATCTAGATGTAATTTTTAAGAATCTCAATGCTACAAATAAAATCTCAACAAATTTATCTTTTCTCCCACCCATCCATTTTTCTTAACCTAAATGTCATTCTATCCATACATATGAATATGTGAGCATATGCAAAGCTTACAACATGAAAGGGGGAGATAGAGGTAGAGAGAGCTCACTCAAAGTATCAAACTTGGTATTGGAGGGCGAAGGCACGATAGTTGACAACGAAGCCTACTGATGTGTCCTAATCTCTGTAAAAATACAAATGACTTCAACATGTTTGCATATATGAAATATATGAAATATATAAGATAATTATCCGCTTGAAACATATCTACTCATCTCGTAGCTAAATATTTTTTCAAAAAGTATACTGGTAGGGTATTGTTTTGGGCCCAAAAAGGAACAAATTACAAAACATGGATTGAAAATTTAGTCAATGATAAACTACAAAAGTAATAAAAGTCAGATAGGGCCAATTGTTCTTCATTAAAAATAAAGGAACATCATTTTTTTTATCACTCTAGTGGTCCTCCCTTTGAAGATTCCTTAGCCACATATTGGTGAGAATCACAAAACAATGGAAAATGATATAGGTACATCATTTATGCACCCCAAATGCACACCGCCCTGACGTGTCAAATGAAGAGAAATCCATTTTTTCGGTGAGCCCTACATTGGACTTCTACTCATTTGCCATATCAGGGTGGTGTGTATTTGGGGTGGACAAGTGGTGTACCCATAACATTGTTCCAAAAAAAATAACAAACATACAAACAATTAAGTATAATAGAATACTCATTCCCAAAAGTGAGAGCATTTTATAGTCCTTGATAGTGTCTAGCCCCAGAATACGTTCAGTTAGACCCCACTCGGACCCCCTTTTTGGGATTAGCTTAAGAAATTGTTATATCATTACCAATCTGCTTTGCAATTAGTTTTTCGAGTCTGACAGGAACAACGAAGAGCTTAAAATACATGTTGTGTCATGCAAGTTCCAGACTTTCACATCAACCAATTAGACGAAATATTTTCCCAAAAAAAATTCACTTTGGCTTACAAATCGAGAGATAGGAATCATAGGATAAGAGATGGGTGGAGATAAACCTTGATTTATGAGATGGTTCAGCAGACGAAGCTCCCGTTGCAGCCCACATCATTGACTTCGGAAGTTAGAGTTTGGGCTACTGCAGTGGATGTTTGAGCAAAGAAAGAGAGGGCTTGGAGAGAAATTGTTGAAGAAGAGAGGGACGGGCAGATGTGCACAGCAAAGAGGGAGTGATTGTTGGATTTCTATTACATTGATTTAGAGCAGTTCACGACTTAGCGTACAGGAAGCACAAAAGGAATAAAATCCTCTCAAATGACGAAGAAGAGATGGCCTAGGAATTTTCATTTTCTGCTGAAGTTAAATCCACTCTAATGACGTCATTTCACCCTTGTTATTTTAACGAGGAATTGTTTCCTCGCCAATAAATTTGGAATCCCGCCAACGCCCTTGATTTTTCGCAAACCGCGCCAAGAAACACTGAACAAATGTGGGAAATTAAGCCGACGAAAAAATTCCTCGCCCTTGGCGAGCAAAACTTACAAAAATGTTAGTAGTTAAAGGGCGACAAAAAAAATCCTCGCCTATAATAAAAAAAAATAGCAAGGAAAGTTTTCCTTGCCTTTGTGTCCAAAAAAATTGGCGGCACCGAAAATTTTTTGTGGAATTATTTTTTGCGAGGAAAAATATAAATTCCTTGCTGTAAAGGGCCTTTATTTTCCTCGCCTATTTAATCACTTTATTTCAATTCTGCGACAAATTCTATTTTTCCTCGCCATTGACCGGGCTTTAGCGAGGAAATCAAATTTCTTCACTATTTTTCCTCGCGATAGACCTATTTTGTTGTAGTGATTCAATCCTTAACACAAAAAATTACAAATTTGTTTAATTAAGACGGAAGTTCAAAAAAAAAAAAAAAAGCTGAAATTCAAAGCACACTAATATGAGATTCAATCTAAAACAGATACCCCCTTAACATATGCATAAGGAGCGCGACACTGATGAGAATTGAGAAGTAAAAGTGTGAAAGAAGTTTTAAACTGTTAATAAAACTATCATTCTATCGAGAAAGGCTACAATACACACTTCTTATTTTGGGTCTAGGAATCCGAGATGTAAAACTCTTTAATCAAGCTCTCTTTGCAAATCAGTGTTGGTGGCTCCTCAATTACCCGGATCTCCTCATTTCTCGCATCCTCCTTCCAAAGTATCGTTCCAAGGAAAGCTGAATCAATGCATGTGAAAGTTCATCCAAGTTCCTCTTGGGCTCGGAAAAGTATTCTGTTTGGTAGAGATCTTATAGCAAGAAATATTGCTTGGAGGGTTGGTGATGGTCTGATGGGTCTACTATTAATCTTTTCAAAGATAAGTGGATTAATTCCTAAATTGGATAAGCCTCTTGGTCATCTCACTCCGTACAGTGGCTCGGATAATCTAAAGGTATCTTTTCTTGTGGATGACAGACCAAACGGGAAAATCTAGAATGTGGATAAAGTAAAGGAGACAATTCCAAATTTTTCCTGTTTCAGAAGTCCTAGCTATTCCGCTTTCTGTTACCAACTACTTGAACCAACTCATTTGGTCTTTCACTAATTTAGGGAAATACAACACTAAATCAGGATGCAGGTCTCTGTACGACCAACAAAGATCTTCTCAACCCTCTCCTGGCTCTTCTGTTTGGCTTTATAATGATTCTAATGTTTGGAATTTGATTTGGAACCTTAATTTGGAACCTTGATCTTCCTGAACGCATAAAGGTTTTCTTATGGAAGTGCCTCAAAGGGATTTTACCAGTCCAGCAGAATGCTACTTCCCGTTTGCATCATATACCTACAACCAGGGCCGGCCCTGATGTTCGGGTTGCCTAAGCCCGACCTCAAATTTGGTTGCTCATTTAGTATTGAATCATTAAACAAAAAACATATATGTAAAAAAAAATATCAACGCTACATTGTACTTTTATCCTGAATTACATCATAAAATAAAAACAAAAAATAATCCCAATAATAGTGCTTTATGATTAATACGATCCAAATCAAAGAAAAGAATTTCTCCTTTTTTTGAAGGAAATTCTTCTTGGTTTTTACTATTCTGAGAAGGTTATGCTTCTTTTTCTCTTGGTAATCAATTCTCTTCAAATATGTCAGGACAAAAGCCAAATTCAGATTCTTGGACCTAAGTAGAGACCCAAGAGCCCGAGGAATTAAGAAAAATACCTCTGTCTCTCTTTTAAAACTAGCCAAATATAGGGTCGGCTCTGATATTTTGGAAGCTTAAAGTAAATTTAAAAGTTGCACCCTGAGTTTTTGTAAACAAAATTTAAATAGATGGCTAAAAATAGATCAAACATGTTACTGTGGTTTCGTAATTTAACTAAATAAAATTTTAAAAAATTTATATAACTAGAAAAAAAAATGAATCAAATATAAGAAAACACTGCTCATACTTGTGTTTTCTCTAACTAATCATGTTATCAACTTTACTTTTGTAAAAATACTATTTTAATAACAATTATTATTTATGCTAAAACTTTTTATCAAAGCTTGTTGAATGGAAATAACCTATTCTTATTTATTTATGTCAACAATTATTTCTTTGGGAATTTGATTTAAAAAATAGAAAAAAATTGCCCTTTTTAGAAGTATAATTAAAATAAACTAAAAGAGAATAATAAAAAAAGTGTAAAAGATTTAACCTTGGGACCTACAACCACTAAAGGCATAACTAAATTTTAATTATAGTGGTGTAAGAGTTCTATTTTATGTACAATATAAATTCAACAAAAAATAAAACAAAAGAGTAAAAGGCCAAAAATTTCTCCATGGGGATTTCAACCCTGCCCCTTCAATTTTAAAAAGCAAGCACCATCCACAGCACCAGCTTGCACTTCGTGTTAAATCTCGGTATATTTTATATATCTTATGTATATTTTGACTATTTTTTTTTTTGGTTGCCCCAACTTGGGGGGTTGCCCAAGCCCAGAGGCTTGCGGGGCTTACCCCTGCGCCGGTCCTGCCTACAACTTATCCTTTATGTGGTGACGTGGATGAATCTATTAAGCACTTGTTCTGCCTTTGCCCGCTTTCTACTTCAGTATGGGATGCTAGCGACTTCCCGAGCTCTTCTCTAGGATTCTCTCAGGACCAGCCTTTCTCTAACTGGTTGCTTAACTAGATTATTCAGCTTTATAAGAACAAGGGGAAATTCTCCTATTTTATCTCTGTTCTCTAGGCCATTTGGAAAAATGGAAATCGTGCAATATTCTCGGACTTGCCTTTCAATGTGGACGTTCCTATTAGCATGGCTAAGGACTCTACTCAATGGTTTCTTCGTGCTTATAATTGGCTTTGCAAAACCAATTCAGTAACTTCTTCTCATGCATCCCCAATTGCCAGGAATTCATTGTTTGTTATTAAGCATTGTCCTGCTTTTGAATTTATTCGCCGTGCCTACCATCTCCATGTTGATGGGGCTTGGAAATAGGAGAAGGCCTGGAGTGGCCTCGGATTTACGGCCAACCTTCCTAATGAGATCCTTATTGGTAAGCAAGCCATTTCTTCATATAGTTCGACACCTATCCTAGCGGAAATTCAATCTTTTCATGAAGCAATTGAATGGACTTTAAAACATGATTATGGTGAGGTTTATGTTTATTCTGATTGTTTTAATGCCATTATCCAGATAGCAGGGAGGGTTGAGTGTCATCATCATGACACGTTTTTGTTGCCCAACCTAGTAGTGGGGTTTCGAAGCTAACTTTTTTTAGGATTTCAAAGGTTGTGCACCAGCATGTCTAGTGCTCACTTACTTGCTAAGCATGCTTTGGCTTCTTTTGTTCCTCACCCGGACACTGGTGATGGAGTTCCTGTTCAGCCCTCTAGTTAATGACGTGTTGTTTAGCTTTGTTGTTTTTCTTGGGATTTTATGGTTCTTTTGGGACACATTGTGTGCTTGGTTTATCTAATGAAGCTTCTTTCTACTTCTCAAAAAAAAAAAAAAACAACAAAGGGAAAATGACAATATACGGTCAACCATTTAGAGTTATCCGATTTTGATTTAGTATTTAAAGTAATCTAAAATTGAAAGATTAGATCAATCACTTAAGAATTATTCCATTGAACAGATGGTTTGCGGGTCCACTTGAAAACATATTTTAAAATTAATAAATGGCTTGAATTGTTTGAGTGAGACTCTAAAATGGACCCCACGGAGCGATCTACACGCATGATTTTTCCCTTAGTTATAATTGCCTAGGATGCTTTGATAGGGGAGAGAAAATTGCAGTGTTTACTTGTTACAATCATGCTTAGTTATAATTGCCTAAGCTGTTTTGATAGGAGGGAGAAAATTGCAGTGTTCACTTGTTCCAAATCATGCTAAAACGAAAAACTTGTCCCAATCATTAAAAGCTTAACCCAATCTTGGATTGCGGACAATCGTAGCTGAGTGGGTCAAGGTGGAAATTATCCCTATTTTCTGCAAATAGACTTTTCAAGACTGCTATCAACTAAGCTTGATTTCACGTTCAACAGTTTCGAAGCACAGTTATGTGGTGTTCCCAATAACTCTGGCATCACTCATTCATGTAAAACCTAAACCTTACGAATGTATGGTATTAAAGTGTCCTGAGCCACTGGAGCACTGGAGCACTGAATAATTAGACGTATGGATAAAATCTATCAATTCCAATTCTATGAACTCCATGGATTGGCGCGCCCACTGTTTCATTGATTGAGACTCGGATAACAGGGACCTTAGATTATATGTATGGTGGAACCCTCCATATCTAATCATGTCCCTTCTTTGATTTGCGATTCCCTTATTTTTCATGTGTTAGGCTATCGTTGTGGTTATCTTTTTAATCAATACCCATTTAGGTTTCATGGTTTTCATTTCCTAGCTTTTATGTTTACAAAAGTTAATAAAAAATTTATTTCCCCCCTTCTCTTTTCGCAATTGTTAGGTGGGAAGAGTCCAACGATTATAAATAGCAGCCACTACTAGTCAAATTTTTTATCTGCTAGCTAACATCTCTAGAACTTGATATACTAGTGAGATAGGAAAAATCGTATATGTATCGGCTTATTTCGGCCTTGTATCCGTTTGCTTTTAATTCACTAGTTGGTTCATGACCACTCTAGCTACTAGTCAGTTCCTACAATTGATCTGGGTGCGATAATGATATTCCAAAATTCATGCAAACTACAACCGTTTATCTCCCAAAGTAAGTTTTCGATACTCCAAATACCATTTATTTGATCTAGGTGCGATAATTATATTTATCTCTTTGATTCAGACTTGTGTTTTTTGTATTTTCATTCTTTAAGTGTACAATTTGTCTTTTGTAAACTTAAAAACTTTGTAAATCTTAAAAAAAAAAAATTCAAACTAAAAACAATGTCAAATAGTTTGATCACATCATGCAAAACAGGGATATATCATGAACTGTTAACGACGATATGTTTCTTTTTAATGATTAAAGGCATACGACGATATGTTTCTTTTTAATGATTAAAGGCATAATCTTTATTTATGTCCGGAGAATATTCGAGTATGAATAGGTAAAGCCGTAAAGGCACCTCCCTATTTTCCACAAAACATACCTTTCAAACTCAAAGTAAAGCTAATTTTCAATAACATTTACTTTAGTGGAAACTACAGGAACCTAAGTGATTAATTACCAAAAACAAGCCACTTGTTCTCTATCATCTTATTGATTTCTATGGATTCATGGCTCTACAAAAGTGGTACATAACTAATGAATCTTCATTGTAGATATTTAAAATTTCCATGATGTCAAGGTCGACATAAATAGTTATAATTATCTCTGTAAGAAATTAAGTTTTCCGATGAGTTAGTGATTAATAATTTTATGGGGTAGTGATAATGCCAAAACCGTTTTTGATTGTGCCAAAACTTCAATGCATAAAAGACATGTACATTGCACATAAGTACAAGCATTTTATGCATTGGAGTTTTGGCACAATCAAAAATGATTTTGGCATTAACATTTGCCCTTTTATGGGGGATCAAATCAGATAGAATGTCATACGTTCGAACCATGTTGATATTTTAATGAGCCTAAGTATATTGATCATTCGTTCTGATTTAGATGACCAGGAGGTCAGCGTGCAATTTAAAATATACTCCCTCCGTCCGTGTTTATTGGTCCTTTTTTGGAGTTTGTGTCACTTTTCAATTTATTATATCTTTCAATACCAATCTCAAAAAATATATGCAGTTAATATGAATTTTGTTTGATGAATATGAATTTTGTTTGATGAATCTCAATTATTAATTTCTATTACCCAAAGTTTTTAGAATCATGATAAACGTTATAAATTGGAAGATATAAACGTTTGAAAAGTGGCACAAATTTCAAAAATAACCAACGAACACAGATGAGGAGAGTAATTAATACACGACAACTTGTAGAACATTATTTGTTATCGTTGCAATGATCTCTACAAATCCATGCATTGAAAAGTAGATCTACGGGGAGAAACATCCAAATTCATGATGATTTAGTTAATTAACGGAATAGTTTTTATTTGATCTTTATTATTGAAAGGTGATTAGTCATGAAGTATTAGTCATGCAGAACAAATCACAGGTTACGAATATTGGCCTTGCGTGACCTTGACTCTGGAACCAAATTGACTGGTGGCACTCTCTCTCTCTCTCTCTCTATTGCATTTTCTACCAAATCCAATTTAATTCGTCTAATTATCTCAATATATATATAGGGACAGCTTCCTATCCGGACCTCCGTGATCCGAGCATTTTTTTACTATCCGAACCGTCCAGTTTTTGCAAAAAACTGCTTGGATCAAGCCCTTCCAGTTTTTTTTTTTTTTTTTAAGATTTCCCGCGTGGACCCTTGAAACACCTTTTAAACACATTGGATGGTTCGGATTTCCCAAAAATAATTTTTAAAGTGAAAAAAATTACATTTTTTCTTATTTACGAGAGGTCCTTATTTGAAAATTTGTCTATATATATATGTGTGTGTGATCAACTTCTAATGAGAGATCCCTCATTTTAAAAAAAATAGGATCAAGCAATTCTTCCACTTTCCAAACTGAATTTTGATGATCCGAACCGTTAGATGTGTTTAAAATGTGTTTTTAAGGTCCACCGCGAGGGTTCGTCCAAAAAAAAATACCCGTAAGGGCTTCATCGGATCAGTTTTTAAGGGCCCCCGCGAGAAATCGTCAAAAAAAATATCATAAAGGGCTTGATCCTAGCAGTTTAACTGTTCAGTTTTTGTGGAAAACTGCTCGGATTAAACCCTTCCCGTGGGCTTTACTACCACGGCCGCCGGGGGACAATTTCCATGTAAATTGGCAAAATTGCCCTCCTAAGGTCATTATGTTTTACTTGTAATAAGCCAGTAACAAAAAGATACTCCTCTACTATCTTTTGGACTTCACTGGCTCATTACACGTAATGCCAGCTTGTTCCTCTTGCTTTAGAAAATGCTTGTTTCTTATGGAACAATCTGTCTTTAGGCGTCTTTATGAACCACTAAAGACACCCCTAAGAATTTGTTTGCATTTTTTTGGTAATAAAAAGTGTCCTGATGAACTAGACTAATTTTTTCAGCCCCTCCCATAGCCCTTTCCACACATTTGTGTGAGGTGATGTGGCCCAAAGGATAAATCGCTGCCGAGGGGAATCCACCCTGCGAACTTGGGGTAATAAGTCTCGCCGAGGCAAATCAATTAACCATTGTTAACAATCCCTTGGGATTAGTGCGAATGTGCGATAAACAATTAGTATAAAAATTGCTTAAACCTCTTTTTTTTCGATTTTCTTTACTTGCACAACTTTTTTTTTTCTTGAACATGAAAATCCATGTCATAAACAACTAACATTAAAGGGTTACGTACATATAAAAACCTTAAAGATTATAAAACGACTCAGATGAGAAAATTATAATATCTACAAATTAATTTTTGTAAAATTGTCCTTAATAAATTTTCATCAACTAATTCGTGATGTATCATATCGGATATAAAAAATACATTATCAATATAGGTTTTTTGATTTGCAAAGGACAAACTCACCCATCTTAATAACCCTTGTGGAAAAAATATTATTATGACCAAAAAAAAAAATGGCTCTAATTTGTTGAAGGAAAAAGCCACTCACTCCATAGTCGCATAATTCCCTCCGTCCGTGTTTATTAGTCCTTTTTTGGAGTTTGTGTCACTTTTCAATTTATTATATCTTTCAATACCAATCTCAAAAAATATATGCAGTTAATATGAATTTTGTTTGATGAATCTCAATTATTAATTTCTATTACCCAAAGTTTTTAGAATCATGATAAACGTTATAAATTGGAAGATATAAACGTTTGAAAAGTGGCACAAATTTCAAAAATAACCAACAAACACAGATGAGGAGAGTAATTAATACACGACAACTTGTAGAACATTATTTATTATCGTTGCAATGATCTCTACAAATCCATGCATTGAAAAGTAGATCTACGGGGAGAAACATCCAAATTCATGATGATTTAGTTAATTAACGGAATAGTTTTTATTTGATCTTTATTATTGAAAGGTGATTAGTCATGAAGTATTAGTCATGCAGAACAAATCACAGGTTACGAATATTGGCCTTGCGTGACCTTGACTCTGGAACCAAATTGACTGGTGGCACTCTCTCTCTCTCTCTCTCTATTGCATTTTCTACCAAATCCAATTTAATTCGTCTAATTATCTCAATATATATATAGGGACAGCTTCCTATCCGGACTCCGGACTCCGGACTTCCGGACCTCCGTGATTCGAGCTTTTTTTTTACGATCTGAACCGTCCAGTTTTTGCGAAAAACTGCTTGGATCAAACCCTTCCCGGTATTTTTCTTTTTTTTTTTTTGAAGATTTCCCGCATGGACCCTTGAAACACCTTTTCAACACATTGGACGGTTCGGATTTCCCAAAAACAATTTTTAAAAGTGAAAAAATTACATTTTTTCTTATTTACGGGAGGTTCTTATTAGAAAATTTGCCTATATATATGATCAACTTCTAATGAGGGATCCCTCATTTTAAATTAAATGAGGACCAAACAATTTTTTCACTTTCCAAACTGAATTTTGACGATCCGAACCGTTAGATGTGTTTAAAATGTGTTTTTAAGGTACACCGCGAGGATTCGTCCAAAAAAAAATACCCGTAAGGGCTTCATCCGATCAGTTTTTAAGGGCCCCCGCGAGAAATTGTCAAAAAAATATCGGGAAGGGCTTGATCCTAGCAGTTTAACTGTTCAGTTTTTGTGGAAAACTGCTCGGATCAAGCCCTTCCCGTGGGCTTTACTACCACGGCCGCCAGGGGACAATTTCCGTGTAAATTGGCAAAATTGCCCTCCTAAGTTCATTATGTTTTACGTGTTGTCATTACATGTAATAAGCCAGTAACAAAAAGATACTCCTCTACTGTCTTTTGGACTTCACTGGCTTATTACACGTAATGCCAGCTTGTTCCTCTTGCTTTAGAAAATGCTTGTTTCTTATGGAACAATCTGTCTTTAGGCGTCTTTATGAACCACTAAAGACACCCCTAAGAATTTGTTTGCTTTTTGTTTGCATTTTTTTGGTAATAAAAAGTGTCCTGATGAACTAGACTAATTTCTTCAGCCCCTCCCATAGTCCTTTCCACACGTTTATGTGAGGTGATGTGGCCCAAAGGATAAATCGATGCTGAGGGGAATCCACCCTGCGAACTTGGGGTAATAAGTCTCGCTGAGGCAAATCAATTAACCATTGTTAACAATCCCTTGGGATTAGTGCGATAAACAATTAGTATAAAAATTGCTTAAACCTCTTTTTTTTCGATTTTCTTTACTTGCACAACTTTTTTTTCTTGAACATGAAAATCCATGTCATAAACAACTAACATTAAAGGGTTACGTACATATAAAAACCTTAAAGATTATAAAACGACTCAGATGAGAAAATTATAATATCTACAAATTAATTTTTGTAAAATTGCCCTTAATAAATTTTCATCAACTAATTCGTGATGTATCATATCGGATATAAAAAATACATTATCAATATAGGTTTTTTGATTTGCAAAGGACAAACTCACCCATCTTAATAACCCTTGTGGAAAAAATATTATTATGACCAAAAAAAAAAAATGGCTCTAATTTGTTGAAGGAAAAAGCCACTCACTCCATAATCGCATAATTGTAATATAGATACGGATATCCATACACACGTGTGGTTAGAAATCATCTGATAAACATTGATATATCCAACTATGTGTCTATGACATATCTGTTCCTCCAAATTGATTGTGTTGCGTCATGTGTCTAAACAGTGATTCCAAATAATAGAACATGAACACATGGCGCAATGCAATCGATTTGGAGAAAACTTTTGTTTATGCCGATGGAAACAATTTAAACTCATATGTCCTATACGTGCATTTTCAAATCTATAGCTCACATCACAAAATCAAGTTCTCCACCAGTAGATTTATGTGTTCGTCGAGGTTAAAAAAATTTCGGGCTGGCTTAACGCATCTCTAATGCTCCTAAGAGCATCTTTAGCATATTCTTCAATTTTTAATACCAAAAGTGTCATTTTCTGGAAAAATAGGAATAGAGAAAATGATTGCAAATAATTGTCGGCAAGGAAGTCTTCTCTTGACTGATCAGGGGAGACTAGGGATGGCCATTTTGGCCAACCCACTCCGATCCTACTTGTTTCCCTGCCCGTTCGAGGTAGGGGATTCGGAAATTTTCTTGGGGATCAAATAGGATATGAGAATAATTTTTTAACGATTTGGAGAATCGGGTAGAGGATGGTTTGAGTTTATCCCAGCCTCAAACCCGTCCCGCTCCGAAATCCCTGTTGTATGTATATAAATGTAGGTTAAGGTTTCATAGTTTTATTCACAGTTTAAAACTTCTTTCACAGTTTCACTTTTGAATTTTCATCCGTGCCGCACCCCTTGCCCCACGCCCCTCACATTTTAAGGTTGTATCTATTTTAGATTGAATCTCATATCAGTGCTTTGAATTTCAGCTACATTTTTTTGGAACTTCAGTCTTAATTAAATAGTTTGGTAATTTTATTGTGTTAAGATTTGAATTGCTAATTTCTCGTAGGAATCCCCGTTCCCCGTATTGGGACAGGAATGGAGGTTAAAAATAATTCCCCGATGTAAATTGGGAAGCTAGGGGATAGGGATTAATATGGGTTCGGAGATCGGAGACGGAGACAGTAATATTCATTCCCACCCGGGCCCATTGCCATTCCTAACAGGGACGGACGGTGGAGACGTTGGCATCTCTCTTTTCACAGGTCCACACATTGATAATAAATTTCGCCCCACAAACTTTATCATAGCCCCTGTCCTTGGCTTCTGTTTCACGTCATTATTTCCATTTTCCTAGGTTCTGGTTTTCTATAACAAACAAGCATTTAATTAGCTCATTTAAAAACTGATCCTTTAATTTAATGGTTTTCTTCCCATCTTACACGCTGAAAATTTGATTTATCCAAAGTGATGTTACTGATCCCTGTTTCCTATTATATTAGTACATTTTTGTTGTTTAAGTTTCCAATAATTTTGTTCTCCGGTTCGTCTCGAATCCGGCTTTCGCCCGTGTTCAATTGAAGAGTCCAAGTTTGTTTTAACTAACATATATATATATATATATATATACGGGGCGGTTCCATGGACTCAACGAATAACACAACATTTAGTTTTGTTGTTCTATCAAGTGGTTGTTGGAATGGTAAAAAATAATGCAGCTTAAGCTTACCTTAGACCAGAGCAATATTGCTTAGTAGTGGTGTGGAGGAGGAGGAGAAGTGTAGATGTAAGGGTGAGGTGGTGGTGCTTTGTGCACCGGAGGAGGAGGGGGTGGGGACTTAGGGGGTGTTTGGGAGCCTACTTTTTAGCTTTTGATTTTTGACTTTTTGGCTTTTTAGCTTTTTGGCTTTTGATCAGAATGAGTTTTGGATGTGGGAGTAGTGTTTGGGAGAAATGTGGAGAATGTGTTTTGGAAGGGAAAATGAAAAGTAGAAATCAAAAAACACCTCAAAACCTATTTTTGATTTCTGGCTTCTATCTTCAAAAACGGAAAAACAATTTTTGGCAAAACAACTTCTGGGTGTGTTGGCCAAACACCCAGAATGTGAAAAGGAGAAATCGAAAAATCAAAAAACAGTCGGCCAAACGGCCTCTTATATTTGTAAACTGGTGGGGGAGGAGGTGGGTACTTATATTTGTGAACTGGTGGGGGAGGATGTCAATGTCTCCGTCTCTGATCCCGGAACCCATATTAATCCCTATCCCCTCCCCGATCTCAACGGAAAAATTATTTTTAACCTCCATTTCCGTCCCAATACGGGGAACGAGGATTTCTATGGGGAATTGGGGATTCAAACCTTAACACAATAAAATTACCAAACTATTTAATTAAGACTGAAGTTCCAAAAAGAGTAGGTGGTTTATCCAAAGTGATGTTAGGGCATCCTTATCAGCTCCCCTACTTTATCTTTTAAACTAAAGTAGAGAGCCAATCCCCTAAAAATCCACCAAAATCAGCCTCTCTATATTAACTCACCAATTTATTTTTGCTACAGTGCCTACTCAATTTTGAGTAGTTGAGTAGGCACTGTTCACGCACCAAATGTATTTTTTAATCCCATTTCCGTCTGTCACACCATTTCTGTAGAGAGAGAGAGGTGGGGGCCAGGGGGCAGAGCACTTTTAAGCTGAAAAGGTACAAGTTCTATTTTTTTAGTTTTTTACTTTAAGCTGAAGAGGTGGGGGCCAAGCGGGGAGAGTAGTTTTTAGGGAATTTTTTTTTTTTTTTTTATAAACTTGAGGGGAATAGTTTTATATACTCCCTCCGTCCCGCAAAGTTTGACACTTTCGGGAGTGCGTGCCATTTTTAAATTGCCTATATCTTTCAATGCTTAACGTTTTATGTGATTTTCAAAACTTTGTTCAAAAGATCTAATTGAAATCTATCAAACGAGATCCATATTGCTTATATAAAACATTACAGATTAAAAGAAATAATCAATTTTTTCATAGGGCTGGAATAGTGAAAGTGACAAACTTTGCGGGACGGAGGGAGTAGTAAAGTTTGGATAGAAAGTCCGATTTTTTGAGTTTTTGATAAAGTGGTTTGCTAAATTGTTAAAGGTGTTTTTTGGTTAAACTTGGTTTTTTTTTTTTGTGAGACTAATGAGATGCTCTAAACTGATCCCTGTTTTGGTGTTTCCTATTATATTACATTTTTGTTGTTTAAGTTCCCAATAATTTCATTCTCCAGTTTCTCTCCGGGTTTCGCCCGTGTTCGATTGAAGAGTCCATGTTTGTTTTAACATATATATATATGTCTATTATTTTGACCTTAGATGCACATGGAAATGGAAATCAATTAGAGGAAGCTTCGATTTGAAACACAAATATATATATATATATATCATTCTGGACGTATATATTTTCTGGAAATGTCAAGAAAAGAAAACGTTTGAGAGGATTAACATTTGGGAAAGTGCAAATTACTTTATTACATAATTGACCTCTTCGCTTTCCATCAAGTCAAAGCTCTCATACACAAGCGAATTGGTCACACACAAATACAATGCATGAGATATGGACCAGTGCAAGAATTACTACAGTAATATCAAACTATAACGAGCACATCATATTTTTTTCTTGGCTCATTATTCTTCTTCCTCTTATTGTCACGCCCGATCGTTCTCTCTCCAAATGCTCGGCATCCTTTCCTGCAAGAACAGATTGAACTTAATATTAAGTGTGTGTATATGTGTGTGTATACTCTATTCACAAAGCAATATCTAGTTTTGTTGTTCTGTCAAGTGGTTGTTGGAATGGTAAAAAATAATGCAGTTTAAGCTTACCTTAGACCAGAGCAATATTGCTTAGTAGTGGTGGGGAGGAGGAGGAGAAGTGTAGATGTAAGGGTGATGTGGTGGTGCTTTGTGCACCGGAGGAGGAGGGGGTGGGGACTTATATTTGTAAACTGGTGGGGGAGGAGGTGGGGACTTATATTTGTAAATTGGTGGGGGAGGAGGTGGGGACTTATATTTGTAAATTGGCGGGGGAGGAGGTGGGGACTTATATTTGTAAACTGGAGGCGGAGGAGGAGGAGACTTGTACTTATAAGCCGGTGGGGGAGGAGATGAGTACTTGTATGGCTTCTTGGGTGGTGGTGGTGGTGGTGGAGACTTGTACACATAGGGCTTGTGTGGCGGTGGGGGTGGTGGAGACTTGTACACATAGGGCTTGTGTGGCGGGGGTGGTGGTGGAGACTTGTACACATAGGGCTTGTGTGGCGGGGGTGGTGGTGGAGACTTGTACACGTAGGGCTTCTTGTGTGGCGGCGGTGGTGGTGGTGGAGACTTGTAAACGTAGGGCTTCTTGTGTGGCGGTGGTGGTGGTGGAGACTTGTACACATAGGGCTTGTGTGGCGGGGGTGGTGGTGGAGACTTGTACACATAGGGCTTGTGTGGCGGTGGGGGTGGTGGAGACTTGTACACATAGGGCTTGTGTGGCGGGGGTGGTGGTGGAGACTTGTACACGTAGGGCTTCTTGGGTGGCGGTGGTGGTGGAGACTTGTAGACTGGAGGTGGTGGAGGAGGAGACTTGTACACGTAGTGTTCCTTCGGTGGTGGTGGTGGCTTGTGGACTGGATGAGGCTTATGAACTGGTGGCTTGTGGACTGGATGAGGCTTATGAACTGGGGGCGGTGGTGGAGGAGACTTGTACACATAGTGTGGCGGATGAGGCTTATGAACTGGTGGCGGTGGTGGAGGTGACTTGTACACGTAGTGTGGCGGATGAGGCTTATGAACTGGCGGATGAGGCTTATGAACTGGTGGTGGTGGTGGAGGTGACTTGTACACGTAGTGTGGCGGATGTGGCTTATGAACTGGTGGCGGTGGTGGAGGTGACTTGTACACGTAGTGTGGCGGATGAGGCTTATGAACTGGCGGATGAGGCTTATGAACTGGTGGCGGTGGTGGAGGTGACTTGTACACGTAGTGTGGCGGATGAGGCTTATGAACTGGTGGCGGTGGTGGAGGTGACTTGTACACGTAGTGTGGCGGATGAGGCTTATGAACTGGCGGATGAGGCTTATGAACTGGTGGCGGTGGTGGAGGTGACTTGTACACGTAGTGTGGCGGATGAGGCTTATGAACTGGTGGCGGTGGCGATTTGTACTTGTAAACTGGTGGAGGTGGTGGCGGTGGCGATTTGTACTTGTAAACTGGTGGAGGTGGTGGTGGTGATTTGTAATGGTAAGGAGGATGAGGAAGTGGTGGGGACTTCTTTGGTGGTGGTGGAGGTGGGGACAAGTAATGGTAGTCTGCAGTGGTTTGTGATGGGAAGCTGAGAGACATTATTGCCACTAGGAGGATGATGGCAACAGAGGCCATAGAAGACCTCCTTCCTTTGGCTCCCATCTTCACTACAAAATGGGGTTTTTGGTTATGATGTTTAAGCAACCCTCTCCACCCTTTTATATAGCTCAGTATTTTTTACCATTTTACACTTATAGAAAATTTATCATTAAGCAACCCTCTCCACCCTTTTATATAGCTCAGTATTTTTACCATTTTACACTTTGAAAATTTATCAATGGTAAAATGTTGTTGAGACGAAAGGGACATAAGATAAGGTATTAGCTGTCCATCACTTTGTGCATGGATTAATATTAAAGGTACATAAGATCTAACAAAGGCTGCTAGCTCGGCATAGGAATAAGGTGAATAGCGTAGATACCATTGGTTGGCCATGTGGTACATGCTTTCATTCAAAAGAAAAGTCTTTCTTGCCAACAATTATTGAGTGATGTTAGAGTACGGTCGCCCAATGCCCAGCATCCTAATCCACTGAACATTTCTGAGGTTCATACACTGAATATTGGGCCCTACGAAAATGTGTTATGGATAAAGGTGCTGGGGTGCCACGTAGCGGTGCCCCAACACCACCAAACAATTTTTCATACTTTATGTTATGACTTTCAAAAATAGACAAATATTTTAGGACTTGAAAAAAATATGTTTTCATACTGTACTTACCATTCATGGATCACTTTTCCTCTACTAATTTGTCCGTCTCATTTATTGTCTGTCCTCTTAACAAATTTACAAAGAGTGCTGTTTTGTTATTTTCCTCTTATTTCTTCTGTTTGCTTTCTTTTTTCTTTTTTCTTAAATTTTTCGTCTGCTTAAATTTACCATTTTAAAACTTTGTTTAATAAAATAAGTAAATTCTATCAAACAAGATTCATAGTAGATATATAATTTATCGTAGCTTAAAAAATATAGATGATTTTTTGAAAGGCATGAATAGTGATTTTAAACATCTATTTCAGGACGGCAAGATTATCTTTTAAAGTTGTACCCTTGTAAGTAAGATTTTACAATCATGAAAGCAATACTCACATATAAATAATTTGACTTACATTAGTATCTAAATAAAAAGGTTTGCACAACATTACTCTTGTGTGAATCCTACTTCGGCCTGATTTGGCTAAATTGAAAAAACTGGTATTTTGGTTTTTTTTTTTGTTCTGTTCTTAGTCAAATTTTTTTTGCATTTGTAGTTTTCGGTCGATTTTTTGTGGTTTTTTGGCTTGTCTCGAGGAGAGGAATCTAAAAATATAAAATTGTTAGCCAAACTTAAAGTTTTGTGAATAAAAACAAAAAATAATCTAAAAAACTGGTTTATTTTGATTTATATTCGACTTTATTCAAAAAACTATTACTTTTAACCATAATTTTATACTCTTTCTATTCGTCTCGACAAGATAAATCTAGAAACCACAAAATATTGACGTAAAACTAACAAATGCAATTTTTTTAAAATAAGAACAAAACGAAAAAACCAAAAAACTAATTTTTTCAATTTACCCAAATCATGCTGATCTCTCACTTTTCAACAAAACCCATTTCTTTTTTTGGTTCGTTGGAAACCGACACATTGAAGCTGTTACAATTAATATTTAATTTGGCTCTCCGATATGATTCATTATGGGTACCATTTTCTTTTTTTATTTTATTTAAAGGACTACTTTTGACTAGAGTTTGGATCCTCTTCGGTCCAAGTTTTGGACCGGACGAGACAATTCAAATCTGGGATATACATTCGTAAAATGAGTGATTCCGATTTGTTCATACGTTGTTACATTTAAAGTTAAGTTTTTAAACAAATTCAAACCATTAATTTTAGAAAATCAACGGTCCAAATTTAGACTCTTCAAAGACCGGGAGGATCCAATTCCTTTGAACAACTGTGTGGATGCCTAACTCGGAGGGGGAGTGCCGGTGTGCACTACCTGGCGTGTGACCCTAGCATGCGGCATGTGAGCCATCAGATATGATTTCTACGGTTCTTATTTAATCTCAGCACTTTGCAGATTCGAGCAGTCCAGTGTCAAGATAAAATTCAAACGGTCAATTACCGAGATAAACAGATAAGATATACACACCAAAAACGTACCCCAGGTCCGCCTAACTCTCCTTAGAATTATTGGTGCAGGGGACCAGGCGGCTTCGCGCGCGCACACACACTCTCTCTCTCTCTCTCTCCTCTGTCACTTCAGAAACTGCATGGCTTTTGGTTTTTGTGGACGTAGAAGGAGTAACAAATTTGAGTTGTCCTTTTATACTTATATATGTAGTAATTTGCAACTCATGCGTTGTCTTTTTCCTTCGGTCTCGTTAAATGATTTCATGAAAATCTTAAATGCATATCACCCATATTTAGGTGTATGTTCATATAGTTAAAACTACGTAATATGTGCAGTGGGCCGATGGCGGAGTCATGATTCTAATTTGAGGGTGACATTGTTCGACAGCAGTCCACTTTTAAGTGTATGTTCATACAACAGTTCACTTTTGCTGTTGCGTGTGGTTTACAAAAAAGTGAAGAGAATGGTTATTTGTATATTCATATAGTTAAATTTTGTCGTAATCTTTTTTTTATTAAGAGCAATAAGAGTTTGGACCAACTCTCATGTGATCTTTAAATGAAAATTGAAAACCATTGAGATATTATTGTTAGGATCGAAACGGCTTATTTCTCAAAAAAATAGATCTTTGCATTTATATGTATAAAACATAACAAGTTGACCGAATGCCAATAGATCGCCTAATCGAATTACCGTAGCAGAAAAAATAAAATTTGGCTTGAAACAGGGCTTATTTATTTACTTGAGGCATGGGCACAGGTGGAGACACAAGCAAAGGCAGATCCTTTTTTTTTTTTTTTAGCCAAAAATAATAATGGCATCTCTTTTGTGAAATGAAATTCTCTCTAAGGCAGATCCTGTTAGAACTTAATAATCCCGGAATCGGTAGCTCGGCCCCTGAATATGTGAACAGAAATTCATAAAGTTTGCACTTAATGACATCAATTTTCAATCACACAGAATGTACAACGTACAATTCACAACATTTGCACATCCATTCATAACATCAAATTTGAATTTGTTATAAAATTTAGTTGATAAAAAAGGAATTCATGCCAGTTCCTATCTTAAGTCAACTCCTGCCATAAGTTAGTTTCTGAAACAACGACCACGTACGTACAACTTGAAACAATGACGGAAAAATCTTGATTTTTGAAATTGATTTGGTAATCGTATTTACAAGTGATAAGGCGCAAACATTTATATCTCCAAATAATGTTACATTCATAAAGCCAATTAAATCGGAAGCTAATGAGTCGATTCCCTGCGTAGTGAGTCTCGATCGCCTGCAAACGGGAACTTGACACCAGTGTGATGCCAACCAACACCGCTTTAATGCTTAAATCAGAATATTTGTGAAAAAAGGAGAGAAAGTAAAGCTTAAGCAAGCTCACTGTAGGGAGATTAATTATATAGGCAATTAGGACTAAATTCTTGGATCGTTGGATGTTGATAAATATGGTATAGGGTCCAATGGTCAAAGCCTTACCTATTCCGTTTTGTAGGGGGTGTTGTGCACAGCATGGCTGTGCACCCCTCGGCCGTTGGATCGAGTTTTGGACGGTTCAGTTGCATTTGGCAATTTTTCTTTAATTTTGATGGGGTTTTTTTTACAGGTAAAAAATCAAAACACATCCGAGCCGTCCAAAACTCGATCCAACGGCCGAGGGGTGCACAGCACCCCCGCTTCCTTTTAAATTATAAGTCTAGAGAGTCGTAGTTACCTGTTGTAATTGAACGAAGATAAGCCGAGCAGACCAACCAAGCTTAGCAGGTTACCAGGAAGCTTAAGAGGCCTGGTCTGTGGTCAGTTTTACTCCTATCCGAAGCCAAGTCTTTAGCAAAGGTTCAATAAATCCTCCTGGAGTGGTCCTTTTTGCGTGACACTTCAAATGGGATTGATCCAGTTGGTAAATCAACCAGGAAGGGTAGGTAAATAATTAAAGACTGAATCAAGGTGAATGGTCTTTTGAGAGAGAGAGAAAGAGAGGAAAATTTTTTGGGTACCGGTTGGGTACCGCGTGACCGAGCTTACGTTGTACACGAACACTACATCCGAACCGTCTAAAAATGTATTGGACGGCTCAGATCGAAACCCCCCCTCTCTCTCTCTCTCTCTCTCTCTCTCCCCCCTTTCTCATGTTTCTCTCTCCACATTCCAAACCGTCCAAAACCAAAATGGACGGCCAAATGCGCGCTTTCAAAACTCGTTCGAGAGGGAGGCTTAGGACTTGGGCCCCATTAATTAATTAGAGATTTGGATTCTTGTAACGTTTTCTCTTGGATTCTAAGGCTTAGTTTTCTATTTGCTAAAATGAAAATTTGCTAAAATCAAGTGGATGATTTTAGCAAATGAAGTGGGGAGGAGATTTTAGCAACAATGAATCCAGCAAATTTCTATTTTATCAAATGGAAAACTACCCCTAATTCACTTTCCAGAGAGAGGAGGAAAAGTAGAAAGGGTTTTCAAAATTTCCCTACCAAATTAAAGTAGCAGATCAATCTGGTACTTTTAACAATTTCTCTTTGCCCAGTGCTTTCCACTTAATTCATCCTGTCTACGAAGTGGAAAACACTCAACCACGTAAAGAAGACAAAGTTAATATTGTAGGGCATCTCCAGTAATGGAGTTTGTGTAAAAAATAAGGTAGGAATTAGTCAGATTTTGACAGTTAACACCCAAAAAAAAATTATTTCGGTGCCCAATGGTGTAGTTAAGGTGAAGCCATTGTAAGAGAAAATTGTGACAGACATTGTATAAGAACCAACTGTGTTGGTACGATTAATGGAGAAGGGAGAAGAGAGAGAGAGAGATGGAGAAGAGGAGAGAGAAAAAGACGTTGTCAGAAGTAGAAGAGAGAAGAGAGAGAAAAGGCAAAGGTCAAGAGAGAGATGAAAAAGGTGACAAGAGAGAAATGAAAAAGGTTAGGGCCCCACCTATATATGTATATACCTATATATATTTATGTATTTTTTTACATTTTAACAATACTATTACAACATTTTTTACCTTAACAACACATTTTGTCATAACAACACATAAATAGGACCTATTTTTACACTTTTGTGTCATATAATTACACATTTTTAACTCCACGACTGCGGATGCCCTCAACTTTCTAAAAAGAGAATGCATACTGGTCAAATAATGCATAAAGTAGGTAGGTACTAGTAATTAGTAAAACATGTCACATCGGTCATTTTCGTGACTGCTTTTTGACCCGAGAGGTTATTCCGTGCTCTAAGAGCATTGCTTACAGAGACTCCGAATCACACATTTATGTAGACTCTACGCATTTTGGTATAGACAATGTACAAATTTGTGATTTCAGTGGCACCTCGGAACAATGCACCGGGAAAATAAAATACTCCGTAACTTCTTATTTAGTTCACGCGGTAATCTCGACTCCCGTAAGTCCTGTTTGGAATAGTACTATATATCATTATGTTTATGACACAAAATCCAAACATAGCTTACACATTTGAGTAATTATATTATCTAGTGGCTCTTAATATCCGCAACATTTTTTATCTAGTTTTATCATGGTCTACCACGTAAGGCGAATTAGAATTAATGAAATGAACTCATTAATTACTCCATCTGATTACCCCTTGTTTGCTACGGTGATCGCACCTATTAATTAAATCAATTAAAAGAATTAATGAAATGAGCAATAAGAAAAAAAATTGTTGAGATTCTCGGTTAACATTCAATTTCTTGATGTTTGCAACGTACAATGATCAAATAAGATTGTACACAAACTCCCTTTTTCTATACTTTTCACGGAAGAGAATTGATATATACTTTCTTCGTCTCCATTTATTTGTCCCTCCTCGGAATTTTAACTTTATTAGGGAATGTAATCGTTACACTTTTTATAACTTGATTTTCCCATTTTACCCTTTAATCTTCTATTTTTCTTTTTTTTTTTTTAAAACAGCCTTCTGGGTTTTAATTTGCCACCTACTGTGATTAGGCGCCAAATGAATATGGGAAGTGGTTTTGATTTGGCAGTAGGCGCCAAATGGTTTCGATTTGGCAGTACTAGTAGCCTTTTGCAATGGCAGTGCTCTTTTACAAAATTACGCACAAAATGTCTTTTCCAACTTCAGTTTGTACTAATTAAAAATGGAAGGGTAAAAAAGGAATTTTAGTACCTAAAACCCACTTAGTCTTGAACTGGGACCAAAATTTTAGGACAGTAAAAAGTAGGTTTTGGGACTAAAAAATCGGGGGCGGAGGGAGTATGACTTTATACAAAGACTCAAGCCAGTTAGCCTAGCCCGACAAAGATCGTCAAGACTTTTCACAATTTGAGATTTTGTTCTACAATGGACAAGAGATTAAGCGCATGTTAATCGACCCAATCACTAAGAGTTTTTTTTTTTTTTTTTTAACCAAAAACGCTCAATCACAAATTAATTTGTTTTGAGTCATGCTGTAGGCATACTTAGGGGGTGTTCCACTAAGGTGATTTTTTAAAAAAACTAGCTTTTTACGGTTTTTTATGTGATGTATTATGAGAAAATAACCTGTCTCAATTTTTAAAAAAAATAGTTTTTTTGTTAGTGGAACACCCCCTTAATTTGACCCCAATAATTGCCAAGTACGTGAAACCTTCCTCTTTTTTTACCCCAATAATTGCCAAGTACGTGAAACCTTCCTCTCTCCTGCCGACAAACCCTTTTGTTTTCCTTTTTCTTTTTCTTTCGCGGGAACAGAGGTATGATGTTGTTGTACTACTAGTAGTACAAGGACCCTTTAGTTTCATGAAAAATCATCTACCCCTATAATTGTTCAAATGCACGTTAGTGTGTCATTCAAATTAGGTTTTGAACTTGTTGTACTTCTTGGCTGATTAATGCGGGTCTTGTCATCTAATTCTCATAGGCTTTACAGGCCACCACATGCTTTCTCATGGCTGAGAAAAACAGACTGCCGGCTTCCCTTTGCCAACTTATTCAATGCCAACTTCAAAAAAAGGAAACAAGTAGGAGTAAATGGTTGTGTTTGGCTTGAGTTTTGAGTTTTGGTTTTTGTAATGATTAGAGGGAGAAATATAAATAATAATTAAAAATAGGTATTAATGTTTGGAGAGAGATAGAAAGAAAAATAAAAATAAAAATTAAAAATAGGGATAATAATTGAGAAAACCAGTTCTTGAAAACCAAAACGAACAAGGCCAACTTTCTTTGTTAACTTTTTAAATTGACCATTTGTTTTGGAACAGCAAAAAAAAAAAGGAAAGAAAAGGTAACATTTGCAAGTGGTGGCTAACTCATGCGGTAGGGCTCTTGGATGCTCCACACTGCGTCCCGGGATCGAGTCGCATTTTCCCCCTCTTCATGTACTTAGATTAGAAATGACGAATGACAAAAAGAAAAAAGTAACATTTTGGGACGGAGAAAGTATACAAATATACAATGATCAAGAAGGTTATATACATGTAGGTATTACTCTATTTGAGTTTCCTTCACACCAACATCTCTACATACTCCTTCACGTCCCTAATTCGAATTGTCAATTTCGTACATATTACTCTATGCAAAAAATTTATTGACCAGACATACACCCCAGCTAGGCAGACAACTGTAGCTTCCAATTTGTCGGCACTGTAATATGCTATTTCTGGTGGCGCTTTTAATTGTGGTCATTTTTGTGGTGCTGGTTGGTTTTTCGGTTTGGTTTAGTTTGGTTTTTGCATTAGTTTGGGGCCTTCAGTTTGGTTTTTAGGTTTGGAGGTGTTTTGGTTTGGTTTCTCCTTTCCGATGGTTCACTTAGGTTTTGGTTAGCATCTTGCTTCCTTTTTTGGATCTTGGGTCGCGGTTTATTATTTTATCCTTGGTCCGTTTAATCTTTATATCCAGGGGCATAGAGAGGTGCAAACAAGGGGGCATGTTTGGCTCCTGCACTCCCCCTAATTTTCTTCTTATTTTACTACGCTTTTAGATTTTTTTTTTTTTTGTAAAATTACTGAAGAGTGGTCTGCGCAAATTAAACGAAATTTACCATCCTGCATCCGCCACTGTAATTGTATCCTTTTCAAAGATTAATAATTCATTTGCCGATTAAAAAAAATGCTATTTCCGTCTACATTCCAGTGATGAACCAATTGTCTTATAAATTCTAACTACTAGAAACAAATAAAACACTAGTAGCTCAAAAATGTAAGGCAAACGAGTTAAACGTTTAGGGAGCGTTTGGTAACGTTTTTGTTTTCTGTTTTTTGTTTTTGCTTTCAATTTTTTCAAAACTAAAAACAAAAATGTGTTTGGTAATTTATTTATGTTTTGTGTTTATTAAAAACATTTTCAAAATTTCTGAAAATTTTCAAAACACTAAGGCTATGTTTGGTAACACTTCTGTTTTCTGTTTTCTGTTTCTGTTTTCTAATTTCTGTTTTTCGTAAAAAGGAAGTGAAAACAAAAAAATATGTTTGTGTGAATTTATTTTTCAAAAAAAAAAAGTAAAAACATAATTATGAGTCGGTTGGAGGTGTGCCGGCGGGAGGCTGGAGGTGGTGGCTAGAGGTGGTGGGTGGTGGCGGTGATGGTGGGTGGTGCGTGGTGGCGGTGATGGTGGGTGGCGGTGGTGGGTGGTGGCGGTGGTGGTGGCTAGTGCGAGGTGGCTGGAGGTAGTGGTAGGGTGGTGGGTGGTGGCTGGAGGTGGTGGTTGGGGTGGTGGGTGGTGGCGGTGATGGTGGGTGGTGCGTGGTGGCGGTGATGGTGGGTGGCGGTGGTGGGTGGTGGCAATGATGGTGGGTAGTGCGAGGTGGCTGAAGGTGGTGGTAAGGTGGTGGGTGGTGGCTGGAGGTGGTGTGGTGGTGGTGCGTGGTGGCTGGAGGTGGTGGTGGGATGGTGCGTGGTGCGTGGTGGCTGGAGGTGGTGGTGGGGTGGTGGGTGGTGGCTGGAGGTGGTGGTTGGGGTGGTGGGTGGTGGCGGTGGTTGGGGTGGTGGGTACGAGGTGGCTGGAGGTGGTGGTAGGATGGTGGGTGGTGGCTGGAGGTGGTGGTTGGGGTGGTGGGTGGTGGCCGTGATGGTGGGTGGTGCGTGGTGGCGGTGATGGTGGGTGGTGGCAGTGATGGTGGGTAGTGCGAGGTGGCTGGAGGTGGTGGTAGGGTGGTGGGTGGTGGCTGGAGGTGGTGGTTGGGGTGGTGTGGTGGTGGTGCGTGGTGGCTGGAGGTGGTGGTGGGACGGTGGGTGGTGCGTGGTGGCTGGAGGTGGTGGTGGGGTGGTGGCTGGAGGTGGTGGTGGGGTGGTGGCTGGAGGTGGTGGCTGGGAGTGGAAAAACAAAAACAAAAGGTGAAAGTTGAGATTTTCAACTTCCCCAAATTTCATAAATAGTGGAAGTAAGAAGTAGAATTTGAAAGTGGAAGTGGCACACAAACAACATTCATTTCTTAAATTGTGAAAATTCCGAAAACAGAAACAGAAAACAAAAAACAGAAGTGCCACCAAACAAAAAGGTGATTTACCTTGTTTTTAAAACAGGGTCCTTAAAAAACAAAAAATAGAAAGCAAAAAGTTTATTACCAAACATGTTTTTTTGTTTTTGTTTTTGTTTTTATAAACAATAAACATAATTCTACTTTTAGTTTTTTAAAAACGGAAAACAGAAAACAAAAACGTTACCAAACGCCCCTTACACTGTCTATAAGATAATTTTGATATGATTTAGATTACAAATTTCACAAGATGATCCGTTCGGATTCACGTATTAGGGTTAGTACGCGCGAGGATCACAAATGCTGGTAAGAAGAGGTATGCGAGGTAGCTGATGCCGGTGAACATAAGGGGACGTTGACTGCTATAATCGGTTAGGGGAACAATGACAGGTGAAAGAAAACACACGTAATAGAGATCCAGCCAACATGCAGGGATTCAAAAAAGGTGTTAGGTAGGATGTCTTGGGAGGATGCCAAAACCCTCCTCTGGTCAAATACTAACAAACAACATTTTTTTTTTTTTTGGTTCCATCAAGTCTTCTATCTATAATAAATCCCATATCCACTTTTGCGCGGAGGAATAGGATTCGTGTTTGTCCACACCACAAAATTGCATGCAATAAGTCAGGGTTTTGAAAGATACGTTTATTACATGCAATAAGTCAGGGTTTTGAAAGATAAGTTTATTACGGCCTTGTTCTCCAATAAATTTTAAGTACATAAAATTTCACATTTTATGACACTCCAATCTCAACACATAAAATGTAAAAGTGATTTTATGAGATTCTCATAAAATCCTCCTAAAATCTATAGGAAAACCACTACATTTTATCAATTGGGAAAACAACTTCATTTTATCACCCATCCATAAAATGTTCATTTTATGAGATTTTCATAAAATCTACCTAAAATCTATTGGAGAACAAGGCCTACATGCAATAAGTCAGGGTTTCGAAAAATACGTTAATGTTATTATATACTCTGATCCTCCGTCTCGAATTTCTTGCCCACTTTCGCTATTTACGATACCTCAAAAAAATTGCTTACGTTTTCAAATCTATTAGTAGATTTAATTTGTGTCGAAGTAGCCTAATACATTATATTCGTAAATATATTCATAACATCGTTAACACAATATCATATATAAAGTCCAGTCAAATTAGGGATGCGGGGGCTCTCTAGTGAGGTACTCCAACTCACTACAGGTTTGTAGTGAGCCCCATCCGGCCGTCCATCTCGGCGCCGATGGCTCGGATTTAATCCAAACTCCAAATGATCTGAGCCGTTTATTATTTGGATTAAAATTGAAGCGTTCAATACGAAAATCGACGGCCGGATGGCCGGATGGGCTCACTACGACCCTGTAGTAGCCCCTCACTACAGGAACCCTGTACTCGTCGAATTAGGCCCCGCCACACCAATACAATTGCCTTTTTTTATTTGTTAATTTCGCGTTAAAATTTTGTTAATTGTTAGTTCTTCTTGACCAGAGGAACCATAATGTTTTTTCGGGTTATTTTTTTCTTTATTCAAAAAAATTGAGTTTCAATCGTTATACATAACATTTTCCCCTGAGGATAAAAAAAAAAAGTTTAGATGATGGAAATGTCTACCATTCGGTGGCAAGTTGCTAGGCTAGAGTGGTCCACAATCCACATTTTCCACCCCCAAACACGGAAAAGAAAAGTGATGATTTATATATCTCTACGTACTATATCCAAATGTCTCTCTTTCCCTCGGACAAATTAGTCAAGTGGAGTAAAGTGGGTTACCCAAATTGTGGTTTTAAATTTTACGAACTTAAACAGCGGTGCAATGTTTAAATTTAATTGTTTTATGTACAAATCGAGCTGTTTTCTATTAAAAAAAAAGAGTTTTTATCGAAAATAATTGAGCTTCAATGAGCTCTTTTAATGTTCGACGAAATATGATTTATTTAAGACAAATTTAAATTACTCCTATTTTGTAAGAATGATGATAAATGTGAAACTATTTTCTCCTGTTTTTATTTCAACCTCAATTCCTAAAAAGGAAAATATTGACTCCAACAAAATTTCTTGAAAAATTATAGCGGAATTACATTAAATTATTAGACGTTTAAATTTTCGTAGTGAAATGTTAATTTATATTCAAGCATATCAAGGTCTCTTTGTCTACACATAAAATCAAATATTATGTATAAATCTCTGTCAATTAGACTAACATATCCAATTCCAAAAAAAAACTAATATCCAAATGCTTGTTTTCAGCAATATGCTTATGTTGACCATGCCATGCAAAATGATTGAGAGATGAACAGAAAAGGAAATTATTTTTTAATTTTTGGGGTACATCGGAAAGGCACATATATATTAGGAAATTACTGTACCAATGTGAGGGAAGCAGACTAATAGACCAATGAATCAACCAAGAGCGGAGCCAAAAATTTTGGTTAGCAGGATCAAAAATTATATTCGAATTGAAGATATTTTTACTACTCCCTCCGTCCCTTTTTAAGTGCGTACCTTGGGAATACGTGCAATTTCAAACCCCTAAAAAACATATTTCCCTATATAATTTTTAAATTTTCTTTATACCAAATTAAAGTGCTCATTGAGTACTTTAATTTGGTGCAAAAAAAATTTAAAAATATTATATGAAAGTACATTTTTTAATGTCCACAAAAATACACGTTTCCCAAAGTACTCACTTGAAAAGGGACGGAGGGAGTACTTACTAATTCACCAAATAGCTTAATTTAGAGCTTAATTGTAAGGTATATATAAACTGATAAATCTAAATTTGCTTTATAAATAGTCAGAGACTATCAATTCTCGAAATGAAGAGAATGCATGTAATTTCTAGCATTTAGTAGCAGGCAAATATCGGAATTGGGGTTGTTGCTGTGCACCCCCCTGCACAGCAAGTTTTGTGCACATCCGGGCCGTCCGTTGCTTAGATGAACGGCCCAGATTTCATCTTTCACGCACGACAACGAACGGTTCTGCAAAGGTGCCGAGGTAAAATCTAAACCGTCCATCCGAATAACAAACGATTCAGATGTGCACAACATTTGCTGTGCACGGGGCTGCATTGCAATAAACCCAGATCCGCATATATCCATTGTGAACCCAGTACTACATCTCGCCGCCCCTTGGATGCATTCTTTTTCCAATGTGCGCTGCAGCTGCCTTGAAAAGTTTTGGGCCCATTGCAAAGGGATGAACTTGGACCCTCATTCGCACCTTATCCATCGAGATTCTAGTAGGAGATTTACGTACTCTCAGTGGCGGAGCCATGATTGAGAAGTCCCGGGTGACGAATTATGATAGAAAAAAATTCAACATCAAATATTTTTATATTCCTTACTCAACATATAAGTAAAAGAAAACAAATATCAACTTCATTGTATTCCATAGTCATAGAAAAAGTCAAAAATATAGTATTTTCCAAGATTATCATACATCAAAACAGAACAAAAGTAGCTAAGGAATCAATCAAAGTGCAACTCGACGTGTTCTCAAATTTCAAAAATCAACTATGATTTACTCTAAACTAATATTTAGTCTTCATTCTCTCCAATAAACCACCAGGATCACGCTTGGGAGAGCTTAGTCGATTGGGAAAAAAAATTTGAAAAAAAAAAAATTTACAAGGTGGCCAGGGGCCACCCCAGCCCTACACCACCTACGCCCTTGTGTACTATAGACCCTTGTCAATTTTCGCTCTATACTCTCCTTCTCAATACTTGCTCTCACGATTTTTAATAGTTTGAGATGTTTTATGCTCGCTTTATAGCTAATAGTTAGATTACTACGAGGAATATCAATGCTGTTCCATCAGGTCAAACCCAGAACGTCCAAGCATACCAGTACTTGACCAACCAAGATCTGAAATTCGTTCGTAAATATAACAAACTTAGATATTGGTGCAATGTGTTTAAATTTAATTAGTTTATGTAAGAAAATGAGGTCGAATGGGCTTTTAATGAGCAACCATCTGACTCGATAAAGTTGTTTTTATTTAAGACCATTTAGATGACATAAATTTTGTAAAAAAAAATTGTATTCTACATTATTTACATTTAAACAAACTGGAAGAGAACATGCATGTCATTTTTAAAATACAACTCGAAATCGCATTTTCAAACTTGGTATGAATCAATTCCTAATTTGAAAATGTTCACTCCAACAAAATTTTCTCCAAAAAAAAAAAATTATTATTTGCCTGGGTAATTCACAGGGTAATCTAAGGATTATAACAGAATTACATTAAATTACCAGATATTTAATTTTTAATTGCGATATTAATCCATTTTCAGGATTATAAACCTTCAAAGATGGTGTAACAACCATATCAAGGTCTCTTTGTCTATACATACAATCAGATCATTAATGCTAAGTACCCAGAAAAATTACACAGAATTTACCCAGAAAGCAACAATGAGTGGCTAAGATCCACTCCCAAGTGAATCTGAGCCACTCATTACTCTTTTTTAGGTAAATGTTGTGCAGTTTTTCTAGGTACATAGCATTGCTGCAATCAGATACTACCTGTAAATCTCTGTCAATTCAAGTAATAAAATAATTCCCTGTGCTTGTTTTCAGCAAACATGCCTTTGAAGATAAGATGCCATGCAAAATGATTGAGAGGTGAATAGAAAAGGAAATTATTTTATTTTATTTTGGTGCGTGGGAAAGGCTTAGGAAATTATTGTACCAATGTTGGCGGGGAGCAGGGCCACTAGCACAATGAGTCTGCCATGGGCGGAGTCAGAAATTTTGATTAGCTGGAACAGAAATTAAATTCATATGCAAGATATCTTTACGATTTTCTCGTCCTTTCGAGGGCTGATAGTATTACGAATGACGTTTTTAGCATTGTATTCAAAACATAAAAGACTCAAGTCTTTAGACTAATTATTTTAGCATTGTATTCAAGACATAAAAGCCTTAAAGTCTTTAGGACTAATTATAAAGGAAATAACATATTCTTGTGGGACACAGTACCTGTACCTAAATCGGGGCCGCCGGTTGCTTTCTTTTCTCACTGTGTTCTGCAGCGACTGCTTTGACAAGTTTTGGGCCCATGGCCGGGGGATGGATGAACTTGGACACTCATCCTCACCATATCCATCGAGATTCAAGTAGGAGATTTACATAGAACCCTGGGGTGTGGTCACACCATCCATATTTACGTGGAACCTAGGTCACTTAAATCTTTCAAATTATTGCACTATCGCCATCATTTCTCACTCGATACTCTCCCTATCAATCGTTACTCTCATGAATTCTAATAGTCTGAGATGTTTTATGGTCGCTTCAGCTCATCCACACACACATTATAGACTTGGTGAAGTGATGGACTATAATTTTTTTCTTTTTAGGGAAACACAACCATAGCACACTCTTTTTGACACTCCATCTGAGCCCTTGATCCCTCCCCTTCCCACGTGCATACTCTCCCTCTTTCTCTCTCTTGAGTTCGTGACTGCCAAAATATGTTTTCGAATACTTCCAGAATCTGTATTCAATATGTATATATACACACACCATAAAACCAATAATGCAAAGGAAATAAAACCCACCAGATCTTGAAAATGACAAAATTAAAAATGACCCAGAAAAAGGAAATAAATGAACTTTTGACTTGAATCAAGCAGATCGATTCACCTCATCAAAAGAGGAGATAACTTGTCTAATTCTGAATCTAAAGAAGAAGCGTCAGAAGTTCACCACCAATGTAGTTTTCGACATATTGTTCTAATGGAAATTGATGAAATGTTGTGAGAAAAAGAAGGTTGAGAGTACGGGGATACCTCGTTTGGAGAGAGAGAGAGCATATGCACGATTGCTAGTGGGAAGTAGAGGTATTTTGTAAGTTTTAATCTCAACCCTTGGTTTCAAGGGCTGAGATAGAGTGTCAAAAAAACCAACCAAAAAAAGAAAAGCAGCTCAGATTCGGCCGGATCCAAAACTCCTCTACCGCAGTATCCACAGTTGAATCTACCTTCTAAAGCCATCACCGTCACTGTTGGAGAGCTCAAAAACACGCCGCGCCAGTTAACCCAATTTAAGAGCCAATTCCCAGATCTAGAACTCCATATATGAGTCTCCGGAGCCCAAAAATGATGGGGCAATTGGGAGATCTGCCCTCCATAGAAAGACTCAACCATCTCACAACCATGGCTGGAGGAGAGGAGAGAACGAGAGAAGAGACCAGGATCCGGATAGCAGGGGGACTGAGAGCGAAAAGGAACGAAAGGAGTAAGAGAGGGGAAGAGGGACTCTGGGGGGGTGCTGCACAGCCAAGTGCTGTGCAGCCGCACGGCGCGGCCGTGCCGGCCACGTTCCGGTGATCCGAGACGTTCACCGGATAGCCCTCATCAAGTACTATAAGTGTACCAAAAATCAACTTTGAATATCGTCAAGTACCTAATCGGAACACAAATAGATTGAAAAAAAATGGATTTATTGATTTGGATCCAGTGTTTATGTACATTTGTGTTCCATTTCATTTCGATCTATTTGTGTTCCGATTAGATACATAATGATATTCAATCAAGTTGATTTTTGGTACACTTATAGTACTCGACAAGGGCTATCCGGTGAACGTCTCGGATCGCCGAAACGTGGCCGGGGCGGCCGCAGTGCGGCTGCACAGCACTTGGCTGTGCAGCACCCCCCCAGCTTCCGGGGAAGAGGGGGAGCCCTACCTAGGAACTGCTCTCTCAACTCTCTGGGCCTCTTGTCAGTGAAGGACTGTCACTGCGAGACAAACGACGTTATTTGAACTCATCTTGAGTTCATCATTCGAACAAATCTTGAAGTTCGTTAGCAAACCAGTCAGAGTCCAGCAACCATAGGGCCATATTAGCAAAGGTCACTTATGATTGGTACACAATCACCAACTAAGTTCGCCCAAAGAGATATGCCTCTACAGAACTCAGGCCAGAATTTTTTGAGTTCTGCTACGAGAGCTAAGGCGGAATGCAGAATACGGACACACTGACAACCAGTTGACAATGTTACAGGTGAGGAATAAAGCACCATCAGTGGTCGTGGAAAGAGGCCTGTCAAAGGCCTCCAAGGCGACGCGCTTGGAAACTATAGCAGTACTAAATCTAGAATTCAGTACATAGCAATCAGCAGCTTCTATCAGAAAAATCGAATGCTAGCCTCTGCAGCTAAAAGGCTAAAATTAAACCCAAAATCGACTTTCCGGGAAACCTAAACAAAACTGCAATAGGAAAACCAATACTGTAACTAACCAAAACAAAACCCTGGTTGGATATGCCGTCCTGGCATGAAATTGGAAGGTAGATGTTACTCGCATCATTAACATGTCTAGAGCAGGATAACAAAGTCATACCAGCAATCGTTATACAACAAACAACTTCTCTTTCCCGAAAATCTGAAAAACATACCGCTGTACGTTAACATAAATTCTATCTTTTAATTGGATAAACCAAATTAACTTGACCACCTTTGAGACGTTTCAATTACCAAATGTTTCATGGTTAAAATAGCTAGAGTTAAGCAACCTGAACGGCACGCTCTTAGTGCGATACATCAAAGACAAACTAAAACAGGGAGGAACCATATGAATGTTACAAAAGCAAATATGAGATCGGACTCAACCAGGTGGCGCCCTCATCTGAAGCCTATTTACCTCTTCCCACGAGGCCGAGGCCCAGAGCCAGACCTCGGGCCTGGGTTCTTCGAGAACTGCAGTCGCAAGTAGGCAGAATCTCGATCGTGCTCGTCTATCTTATAGCCTGTGCAATACACAGAAGTTTAAAATCTCCAGGCATTTCCAGCAACTCAGTTATGGTAAGTGAATACCATATCGTCTGACAACTAGATAGAAAATTAAGAGAAATCGCAACCAATCTTAAGACTTGAGTTTAACCATGATCATGGTTCTCACCCTCCTCTCTCGTCATCTTCCCTTAATAAGCGTGTAAAAATTACCAAACTATACGTGTAAGCACAAAAGAAAAACAATATCTCCTCAAATATGTATGCATTCACATATAAGGCATACATGCTGCCCGGGGCGATACACTTCTATATGCACTCGCTCCCCGCTCTCGCTCCCACTTGCCGCTCAGTTGTAGAGAGTATATTTAAGAAAGTCAGTGCATGTAACTATTTAAGTCTTTAAGACACCCCTCGCCCCTCCTGACTGAATAGCATCCTTTTACACAGAAGCTAAAAATGGAGATTGCTTCTCAGTTCTTACAAACACACCACAACACCACTCTACACATTTCATGTCTCTTTACCTCATAGAATGTAAGTGTTTATGCACAGATACAGAAACGCGGAAACAAATAACCAGGGAAGAGAAGAAAAAAAAAAAATGCCAATATGCTAATTCACATGAAAGATGAAATGAATGAGAAAAGTGATCACCTTGCAAGGCACTCAAAGCGGTCGCCGCACAAGCAGGATCGGTGAAATCCACGAAACAAAGGATAAGCGGATCTCCACCACGCTGCATAAAAGGTGAGATCAGTTTTCCAAAAGAAAGAGAGACAGTTCAAGACGAGTCAATTCACTAATGTCTAATAAAGCATGGAAGCAGTACGATCAAGAATTCAAGTGAGAGTAAATTCATCAGCCTTACATGTCTGGACTCCTTGCTCACCAGTCTAACTTCTTTATACCCCACAAAAGGGCGGAAAATATCTAGCGATGAGGTAAAAGAATGTGAACAAATAACAAACATCAGAAAGAACGCGACAATGAACATAAAATTTTTGGATCCACAAAAAACAATGAGGAATTATATCCTCTTAACAATGATAACATCTTTTATTGATATAAGCAGCATTATAAAACATCAAAGGATACGAGACACTTCTCTCCTTGTGATGTCAGACGGAAGCCCCTCAACATACAGAGTATTTGAAGCATCCGGAGGGAGAGGAATTGTCTCACGACTCAATCTAGGCATTGCATCAACAGGAAGCCTGCCATCAAAACCCATGCCTCCACTCCGTGCATCCACTGGAAGCCTACCATCAAAACCCATGCCTCGACCATTCAATGCATCCATTGGAAGCCTGCCACCAAAACTCATACCTCGACCATTTGGTGCTGCGTCTGAACGAACAGCCCCAGAAAGACCCATTGCAGCAGGATCTGCTAAAGGATTACCAGTCACTCCACCACCACCACCACCCATCCTTCCTAACCCAACTCCGCCAATATTGCTAGCTTCCCCAGAAGTAAGTTGCTACAGAAAAAAACAAAAGAAATAGTTCAGAATCTACAGAAAGCTAGACAGTAGATCTGTTTTGAAAAACAGGAGATAATTTAGAAGGGTACAGAATGTTGGAGATAACGGTCATAAGCTGATCCAATTGTTTGAGTGTCCTTCACGCCCCGAGGTCCAACACCAACATCATCTTGCGCTAAATAGTTATGCATCTCATGAGCAGAGGGAACTCCAGAAGGTTGGAGATCTGTAAATGGTACAAAAACAGACTCAAATTCTTATTGAATAATGGCTAGCTTTATCATGAAGATGATACTAATACTTCAGGTTTCAAGTTTCATTCATTTTCACCTCCCACTGTTTCCATAATCAGCTAACACATACAACTGGAAGCAATTACAATAAGGAACGTGAAAGAATAACTCCATACACCAGTAAGAATCTCTACTTAAACAAAGAGAACAAAAAGGATTTATTCATGCCACAACGTAAATTTCAACATTAAAACAGCTGCAAGTGAAAACAAGTCGCGGGCCTAAAAAGAGAGAAAAACAGCTTTGAGGTCTAAGAAATTTTGGGCCACACAACGTTAAAAGAGTTCAGTATGAGATAAATCAGGTGTCTCCACAACCTCAATAACTAAGAGCAAAAAGGTAGGACACTACTACCCAAACCAAACAAATCAAACTGAAGCTTGTCTTAAGAAGAATGGAAAATTCGATATTCAGTTAGCCTTTTTCATATTTCAAGCTGAGATTAAAAAAAATTAAAAATTAAAAAAAAAACTGTGAAGGATAGACATGATGAGATAAATCAGGTGACTCCACAACCTCAAGAAAAACTAAGAGCCAAACGGTAGGACACGACTACCCAAATTAAACAAATCAAACTAAAACTTGTCATAAGAAACCTAAACAAAAATATTGCTATAAAGCAAGAAATACAGGTATGACGATAAGCATAGAAAAAACAGGATATTAACATGATTACTTCAAACTTACAAAGGGAGCCACCGTTTCACAGATATAGATTCCATATACAATAAAAATAGGTTAAAATATTAGCAGAAACCCTATGGTTGTTATCTAACCAGTGTAGCATAAAACTGCAGGGTATACTGAAATCAACCAAAAAAAAACTATGTCCGTAGTAAATAAATACCAAAAAACAAAAATACAAAACGAAACCATGTCTCCAAATCCCCAAGGGCCAAGGCCCAAACCCCATGCCAGAACATCCCAACCAAAATAATCACAGGCTCAAAGGATTAAGTCACTTTACAAAACTATGGTAAACCTAATTTGCCACGGCCATATACACCTACATCTATAAAGCTAGACACTCCACAGTTGCACGACATGCCTTTTCCTATATGACACCTTAGCAATAATCTCACCCAAACAACACTAAAGCAAGCCATGCAAGTCAGCCAAAATAAGCCTTTACGCGATTAACTACGAAATATATACGAAAACTTGCATAATGCTTTGAACTAAATCATCCCCTTAAGAGTACAAGGAACACTTGCCGACAAGTCAACCTAAGTCATTCAAGAAACACTTAGAAGGTTCTTCAAATTGACAAGATGTAAAATAAGTATGAGACGTAGGAATTGGAACTAACGTTTCTCGAGTTGAGTTCTGTTTGCTGACAGAACAACAGTACCTTGCTTAATACTGACCTCACCAAGAAACACATACTCAATGCAAGTATCAGAGCAAACTGAGACGACGACTTTGCAGGGAAATATAACTAACAGAAAATAAAGAGAACTTTAGGAATAACAGAAAGCACCAATTTAGAAGACCGTGACAACATCCACACATGCAATCCGTGGCAGCTTGTAGCCAAGAGGTTAATACTTTTGGTTGTTCTGTGTAATAGAGGTATGGGTCGTTTCACGTAGGCAAACAAAGCATGGGCACAGAATTTCAGACGCAATAAAGCTGAGTCGGGGAAGCCCCCATGACGGAATTCCCTTGATCAAACTCCAACACCAACAATGACTACCGTCCATTGCTCTTTGCCCCACAAAACGATTCCAATCAAAAAGGTAGTCTTGAAAAATTCCATCATTCTGTGTGGGGATTATTAGATAGGCGTTAAGAGTTGTGTATTTCTTCCTAAGAGCTAATAGTTACTGAGGAGTGTGTTGCAATTGCACCCCTCAATGATGCATTATGATGAGCTTTGGATCACACATACTTACACATAAAGATTTACGGACTCCTTTCTCTTTTCCAACAGACAACAGTTGGGGGACAGTTTCTTAGCAATGACAGCCCTATATTTTCTCATCTGTTTCTTGGTCGACTATTTTCAATCCTGCAGAATCACCTTATGCCAAGAAATAATCTTCACTTGAGACTTAGCTATGGAAAGTTTTACAGCATTTTCAAGTATCCAATTGCCGAAACAAACAAATCTGTTCCTTCGACAATGGATGAAGTTCTAGCTCTGCCTTAACTTTCAGGTGGTAGCTATTTTATTTTGCCTCTTTCGCTTTGTGTTTTAGTTTACTGGATGTATGTTTCCAACTAGGCTTTGGTTTTTGGTCTGATTGGGGTAGTAATTTGAATCTCTTCTATTACTTCATTCACTTCCTACAAGTTTTTCTCCTGGAACCTAAGTGCACTCCTAATGCCGTCGGGCCAAAGGCTTCTAGGCCATTCACTTCCAACAAGTTCATCATGGTCGGCCAACTAATTGTTATGATTGTGGAAATTAAGTTTGGAAGATAATTTTACGGTACTTGAGCCACACTTCAGATTTTGTTTTGCAGAATTATTTTTGGTAACTATCTGTGGGAGAAATTGACACAACGAACAGTGCAGATTGCTTTCCCAGCGGAGTCCAGCTAACTTCCGATGACGGGACAAAAATTGGTTCTACGGTTAATTTAACTTACTATTTAGAAATCAAAAAGTCAGATGAATTCATGCAGTGCCAAACATGACATAATAAACTTTCCAAGGGGTCTGTGGCGTTCACATGCAAAAAGGCTAACCAAACTTCCAATGTAACCAGGACAACTCTTAGAGTTCTATGTAGAGCTGCAATTTTGGAAAAGATGTATATTAGTCCGGTCACTTGATCAGTGGTTCTTCAAAACAGGTGACATGTAATTAAAACCTATCCAATCCGGTGCAAATAGAACAAGAGGCTGCACTAACAAGAGGCTGCACTAACACCTTCATTACTAATCCCAAATCATTTTATAAACACAAATACTAAAGTCACCTCTTTAACTAGCATCATGACATCCGAACAACAGCTGTCAAACTTCTCTAGAGGTTTTTTCATCACTAAGCCATAGGACAGGAGTGACACCTAGACCCAACATAACATGTCCACCTCTAGTTTAAAACATACAAAAAGAAGCCTAGAAAGAAACCTAGAGGGTCCTAAAGCTTTTCACAGCCCAACTCACCTAGGAAACCTAGTTACTTCCTGTTTTGAGAGCGACATTCAACTAACCAAACCAAACATAGAGTTAAGTCCCAACCAATTGGAGCCAGCTACATGAATCCCTTTTTTCATTGACTTTTGTCCAAGGCATGGTGAAGAACGTTCAATTGCCTAATAAAAAAGAGAAGAATAGATTGTTTGCATATAAACACAATTTCAAGGTTTTTTGGTTGAGAGCTATTAGAGTTACTTTTGAGAAAATTCTTCTTGGGAATGTGTCCGCCTCCAAGTTTACAAAGGTCATTATGCAATAGAGAATGAACCTCATACTATAAACATAAGTACATTCACATATCTACATACCCAGCACAACATCTTATGACTATTCAAGATTTGAATTTTCTGGAATCATGCAATGATAAGCATCTTTGCACTTAATCACAAATTCTGTGGATGACATTCTTTCAATCACAAACAAACGACCTAATCCATCACTAGACAATTTCATGTAAGCCAATCAACAACGTTTGCAGCCCCTTTAGAGGTTGAGAAACTATGAAGAAAAACAAAAAGGAGAATCCTGTTCACTTGTTTGAATGAATTAAAGAGTTGATAAATTATAGAAGTTAGAAATGGTGAGAAGAGAAAAGAAAGGAGAATCTTTCACTTGATACTGTGTTTTCTATCAGTCTTTTTTTCCGGCTGATCAAACCTCACCTATTTCCCATGAGAGTTAGTAGAAATCCCATTCCTTTATCTATAATAATATCTCACCACCCAAAGCGGCTCTTGATGTCGTGAGCCTTATTGTTCCACTACAAATCGTTCCTATTAAAAGAAACCTATTTCCGATAACCCACTAACATTTACAGCGGTGGTGATACGCCAATTGGTCGCCGCAGCATATTCCACAGGACAAATCAGAACTAACGTACGCACACCAAAATATATTCGGAAGAAATCAAAGAGTGTAATTTACCATAATCAGAGCGAGGCCGTTTGAGCATGCCAGCCGAAGGATTCAGATGCTGCTGTTGGTTCCAGTACCCGTCGGCCATTTCTTCTGCAAACCCTAACTGAGTTACACATATACACGAACGAACATATACAAGCAGTTCTATAATTGTGTCAAGAGAGAGAGGGAGGGAGAGAGGACGTGAGCGGGGTGGAGGAGGTGTCAGGAGAGAGAGAATGAGAAACCCTAGCGGGGAGCGTACCTGGATCTGTAAAACCCTAGCTTTTGGTTTCACCCTTGGCCTGCGTATCGAGATCTTTCTAATTCGCACAATGCGTGTTATTGGAGTTTGGGGACCCTGCGAATTTGAGGAGGTGTTGACTCGGATGAGTACTGAGTTCATTTCGTTGAAAATTAGACTTTATGACCCTCCTATTTCGCAATGAATATCATTTTATCCCCGACAAGTAGCAGGGAATATGAAAAATTCCTAAAAGATGGTTCAGGAAAGAGAAATCAATGGTCGAGATTTTATCTCCGGCTAGTGAAGACTCACAGCGCCTTTAGTTTATTTTCACGTGGATTGTGTAATCTGACCACCACACAAAAATTGAGGCAAATTTTCTTAATAATGGCTCAAAAGCCTAAACTCGTATATAGTCAAGGTGTTTTGGGACTGAGTTTAAAAGGTTATGTTGTTGGAGACAAAATACTAAATAAAAATTCATTAGGTTTAAGTGAGTCACTTCCTTGAATAAACCGGTGGGGTGGGGTGGGGCGTAATTTTTTTTTTTTAATTTTCTTGGGTGTTATGGCTTCTTGTTGGTGGATGGTCATGTGGTAGTATAAGAACATAGGGGTGTTGGCCACCCCGATAAGTGAATATGGGGTGTTTGTAAGGATGGTGTGTATGAGTTTTTTGATAACGCAGAGGTAGGATTGCAGCCGATAAAAAAAATAATTGGAAGATGATGAGCTTCTCGAGGATTCATTCTCAAACAAGGAAAAACATTTTCTTGGGATTGCAATTTAAGCTCAAAGGTATTTTTGTTATAAAAATCATTGGGTGTGTTTAGTCGCATCTTTTCAACTAATTGTTATTTTTATTTATTTCCTTTTATTTTGATGTTTTAAATTCCGGTATCGTCAGTTAAGTGATGATCAAGATCACTTATATTCAAGATCTTCCTGAATAGGCGCAAGCAAGCGCCATTACTTACGCGAGAACAAAACCATCTCTTTGAGTGCCTCACCTTTTCCAGCAACAATTGCACATTTTTCAGCCGGGGTGTAAAAACGAAGGAGATTAGGAAATTGATCAGTATGGCTACTAGATCATTGGTTGATAGGCCAAACACCTCTGCTTTTCTACGACTTCTCATTTTTCTTCTTGTTCATTAATCCTGGGTGAAATCAGAGTGGCTGATTGTTAGTCGCCTCCGCTCAATGCCGCTATTGGTGTGAGTTGTAAGGAGTTTTGGTCTCGAGTCAAACTGGGGCATCATTTCATTCTCATAACGGGAATGAATGCACCGCAAGACCAGGAAAGTTGCTCTCCCCTCGTAGTGGTGGCATCTGTATTTTATGTTAAGTCATTTCCTAAGACAGCTCATTTTTATTTTATCCTCAGGTGTGTTTAGTCATATCTTTTCAACTAATTGTTACTATTTTAGTTTCTTTCCTTTTTATTTTGATGTCTTTTATTTAAAAATCAAGAGATCTTCCTGAATAAGCACAAGTAAGCGCCAATACTTATGCGAGAGGAAAGCCATCTCTTTGAGTGCCTCACCTTTTCTAGCGAGTGATAGAGCAATTGCACATTTTTTGGCAGGGGTGTAAATACAAAAGAGATTGGGAAGTTGATTAGTATGGCTACTAGATCGTTGGCTGATCAGCCACACACCCCTGCTTTTCTACTACTTTCTATTTTCCTTCTTGTTTATCAATCCTGGGTGAAATTAAAGAGGTCGGATGTTAGTCGCCTCCGCTCAGTGCCACTATTGGTGCTAGTTGTAAGGAGTCTTGTTCTCGAGTCGAACTGGGGCGTCATTTCATCCCGTAACAGGAATAAGTGCACCGCAAGACCAGACAAGTTGTTTCCCTCCACAGCGGTGGCATCTGTTTTTTAAGTTATATCATTTCTTAAGACGACTCTTTTTTTTTTTAAGGTGTGTTTCGTCATATGTTTTCAAATTTCAACTAAATTGTTACTATTTTGGTTTATTTCCTTTTTATTTTGATATCTTTTATTTAAAAATCGAGAGATTGAGGCTAAGTGAATTTTTTTTTAGTCAACCCTAGGAGAGAAGAGGGGATGTTGCCCCCATCTATTTCAAATTTTGATAAGCCGTACTGTGTTTAGGGTACTATAGGAACTCCTTTTTCTCAATATGAGGGTCTTATGTTTTCTTTCTTTGAAACTTTTTTTATTGTAATGATCAATGGCCGAACTACAAATCAAATTGGAGGGGGGCGAGTTATGAAAGAAAATTTTGATTCGAAGATTTTCTTTCATGACTAAATCCACTCATTCGAGTTTTTATGGAATGGTTTTGATAAATGTAAAAATTAATCTCGAGTATTGCTGTCATCATATCATTCGACAAACGCAATATCATTATCGCAGGGTATAATTCACCATAATTTAGTGTTTTTTTGGGAATGAAAATTGGTCTTACATTTTAATTATTGAGAAAATTTATAATTATATTTAAAATATTTGTAAAAAAAATGCAAAATATACTCCAAAATATATCGTGGCCCCTATGTGCCTCCGCCCCTGGTAATGGTTTTATTTCCGAACTTTCTCGAAATTTTTTGTCCATTAAAAAAACCAATGGTTCCATTTTTTATTTTTTTTGGGGGACGGCAAAAGTGTGGGAAGAGGCGATCACCGCAGCGACCCACAGTAGGTGTGAGTGTGTGACCATTGGGGTTCTACCTAAGCGACTAGTTGGTCAAAGGCCTCCACGTAAATCTACACAAGTCGCAATAATGGTGTGGGAGGGATTCGAACCGAACTTGAAAGATCCATGCAAGGAAAAAGAGGAGGATCTTATCGCATTCATTTTGGCCAACTATGCTACTTTCTCAGTGGTACAATGGTTCCCTATTTCCAACAACCTTTTCAACCTCTACCTCCTGTTCCACTCTCCGAATCTTGTGCCGTTTATCCAATTTAGGAGGTGTTCTACTAACTAGTTTTTTTTTTTCAAATATTAGTTTTTTTTAAAAAAAATCGAGACAGATCATCCTCTCACAATACATTATATAAAAGAGGTAATTAAATAATCGTCCGTTTTTTTGGACACTATTTAGATTTTCATCCCCCTTGTTTTACGGAATTATGTTTTCATCATTTTCCATTGTGAAATACCTTTTCTACCCTTTTACTATGATATCAACATATACATGATTATATTTTTTCCTAATTTTGTGGGATTCAATAACATCCTAATTTTGTGGGATTCAATAACATCCTAATTTTGTGGGATTCAATAACTTCCTAATTTAGTGAGATTTAACCATTTTTTAATTTAATGAGATTCAATCACATCCATTAAGAGAGATAATAAAAAAAAATTCAAATTCAAAATTTTGTTACTAATGTGTGGTGAAATTATAGATAACCAAGCAAAAAAAAAATTAAATACGCACCAGCAAATATGGTAAAAATGGCATACATGGGCCAACAATATATGGTAAATATAGCATACATGAAATTATAGTTTTTTAACATGTTTGGTTTTTCGTATTTTTTTTTACCATGTAAATTCCTTACAAACATTGTAAATTTAATACAATAATAAGGAAACATGGTAAATTAGTTAATACATCATTACAAAATCATGGTAAATATTGTACATTACACATTTAAACATGGTAAATAGTATATCCTAGTTACATTACATTAAAATATGGTAAACTAATTATATTACACATTGAATGTGAAGAGAATAGTACCGCTCTAGTCACCAACTACTCAGCGTTGCAAGCTTGACCACCACCGCCCTTTCCAAGTAGTTAAGAGTTGCTACGGCTTTCACAAACACGGCTTTCTATTCGCAACCAAAGTACCGCTGCTGCCGCCGCTCACTGATAATGTTAAAAAAGTTTGATTTAAACATGGTGAATATGTACAACTATTGCACAATTTACTATGGTAAAAAAGTACAATAACAGTTTTGATGGTAAATTAAAAATAATCATGGTAAAATTATGTCCAAATAATATTAAGTCATTATGGTAAAAAAATAAATGGAGAACATAAAAACACGGTAAAAATATGTTGAACATAAAAAAAAAAAAAATTGAGCCACTGATTTTGTAAAGAGGTAGTGCAGGAAACATTAATGAAACAAACATGGTATGGAAGGTTTGTAGCTGATGTCAATGTCTAGCCCTTCGACGCTTGCATCTTTTGCCAAATGTCAAATTTCTAGAGGACAATTTTCAATCTTTTGTCTATAATGATATATATTAATCATATTACTACAACATCAGATGGCAGAATATGCCTGAAAGCATGCTTTGCATAAATTAAAGCATTTAAGTGCAGTAAAACAATAACATAAAACAACACGAGACAATACGCAAGTTTAAATTTTCTGAGTGGAGCAAATTATGATTGAAATAGTTACCAATTCGTCCACACGGAGAGCAAGAGCGACCTACAAACCCAATGAATGAACCATAAGAAAACCAGATATGGAAGTGGGATTAGAAGGGGTACAAGAATGAGAATTATTTAATACCGCAACAATATCTTCAAGGTCCTGCTTGTTTTAGGTTTTAAAAGGGGATGAAATTTGTTAGCGGAAATATGGGGATTGAGCCAATCCCTAATTTCAGGATTGGTCTCCTGAAATTTGAAAATGGTCCACTACCTACCGCCGCATATATACAATTTTTAATTTAGTTCTCAATTCCTTAATATGTTACAATTATATAATTATTTATAAAGGGCATTTTTGAGTTTTTTTGAATCTCGGGATGAAAACATAACTCCTAAATAACGTCAAGATAATTTTCTAATTTAAAGTAACTAAAAGAATAATTATTTAAGTGCCCCTACCTAAAAAAGTGTAAATACAAAAACCAAGACAGTTTTAAAACAACACTCCCTCCGTATGGAACACCGCCTGCTAGAGTGCTAGTGCTACAACAACAAAAGCGAAAATACATCACAGAGCTAAAAACACAGAGAGTGAGGACCGAGAATTGAAGCGCCCCCAAATGGACACACGAATCAGCACATCTCTCGGCCTCCTCTCTCCAAACCTCCCTCCCCACGACCACCACCCAATCGAAGATTTCAACTCTCTCTTCAATCACCTCAACATCCTCATATCCACAATCCCTAACAATCCCATTCACAAACCACAGCAAACCAACAAAAATCTCAGATTCTCCTCAACCGCCATCTCACTCAATAACAAAATCGAAAGCCCACAAAAACCCACATCTCAGAATTGGCTCAAACCCGCCGCGAAAGGCTCTCCTCAAATCCAAACCCTCTTCAAAACCCTTACTGTCTTCGAACGTGCCCTCATCGGCGCCGCGGCCGGCGGCATCGCCGGAGCATTCACGTACGTGTGTCTCCACCCACTCGACACAGTCAAAACAAAGCTACAAACCAAAGGGGCTTCTGAAATTTACAGCAGTGCTTTAGACGCTGTTGTTAAGACCTTCCAAAGTAAAGGTATTCTAGGGTTTTACTCTGGTGTTTCTGCTGTTATAATTGGGTCTACAGCCTCTTCTGCAGTGTATTTTGGGACTTGTGAGTTTGGAAAATCAGTTTTGTCCAAATTGCCTAATTACCCATCTGTGTTGATACCCCCCACTGCCGGTGCCATGGGCAATATCGTCTCGTCGGCGATCATGGTGCCTAAGGAGTTGATTACCCAGCGAATGCAGGCCGGCGCAAAGGGGAGGTCTTGGGAGGTTTTGTTGAGGATTCTAGAGAGAGATGGGGTTTTGGGGTTGTATGCAGGTTACTCTGCTACATTGTTGAGGAATTTACCAGCTGGTGTGCTGAGTTATTCGTCTTTCGAGTATTTGAAAGCTGCAGTGTTGTTGAGTACAAAGAAGGCCCATTTGGAGCCTATCCAGAGTGTTTGTTGTGGTGCTTTGGCGGGAGCAATTTCGGCCTCTTTGACTACCCCATTGGATGTAGTGAAGACTAGGTTGATGACTCAAGGTCATGGGGAGGCTGTAAATAAGGTGGCTGCTGCTATGGTTACTGGGGTCTCTGATACTGTGAAGCAGATTTTGAAGGAAGAAGGGTGGGTTGGATTCACCCGCGGTATGGGGCCGAGAGTGCTTTACAGTGCTTGCTTTTCAGCTATTGGGTACTTTGCGTTTGAGACCGCAAGACTAACTATTTTGAATCAGTACGTTAAGCACAAGGAGTCTGGTGAGATTTCTGTGGCTCCAACTTGATTCAATTGTATGATTGCACTTTCAGAGGTTATATTTTCATTATTTGGCATCATTGGCTACTTCCAAGACTCAGTCTTTTGCTGGAATTTCGTCCACAAAGTAGGATTCCCAATTGATAGTCGCATAAGTTGGCCTTTTTTTATTTTTATTTTTATTTTTATTTATATACGTAAAACGTTTACTGTAAGGCAGTTCGATGGCAGTTGTTTGAAATTCTCACTATTTTCATGTCCTGTTTTCATTCGGTTGTTTCTTTTTCAGGACTCAGCTAGGTAGTTGTAGAAATATAACGTCGTGAAAGGCCTATTGGGTTCCAAATAGATTTTCCAAATCCACTTATTCTTAAGTAGCTTTGCTTTTCTGAACTGCTTCTAGCTCAAGCTATGATAAAGGTAGGGACTCTTTAGAAGAAGTCCCCTAGGACTTTTTTTTGCTCAGCCATTTGGTTGTTCTTAGTATAAACACACATTGTTTTTGTTGATACGTCTGAGTCTCTGACCAATGTGTGAAAATCTCATAGCAATGTTTGTTTGGATATCCACGATAAATACATGAGAGCACTCACATAGGGCTATTAGAGTTGGGATTTTTCTGGATTTAGCTAATTTTTCTCTGTATTACACAATTTTAGTCCACGTAGAGCTATATTTATATTTAAGCTGTTGAAACGAAGTTGAATTGCGAGTACAGGATCAAGGTGAATCCTTGTAAACTCAAATGGTCGTTCCATGGTATGCTTCTTTTGCTTACTGGTTCTTTTGGTAAGGTTAAACAGCTATTTCAATGTGCATAAGCTGGAACAATAATTGTCTTTAAGAGTTCAATTTATTTCTACTTGAGAATTGCAGAATTTGATTTTTTTTTTGGGGTTGTAATGTATTGTGTTTTCAATCACAATAGTTGGCAAATTTATGTGCGTAAGCTGGCTGGGACACTTGAGTTGTCAAAAAAGTATTAGTCAAAGTAGTTCATTCTGAGTATTTGTTATGGAGGGTAATAGAAATCGTAATCTCCAAAAATGTCAGTTGAGTTCTTTGTCGAGCGTGCTTGCAAAGTTCTTTGCCTGCACAATAGTCTTTGCGTGCTTGAAAACTGCAGTGTTTTTAGAAATAAAGAAGGCCCATTTGGAGCCTATTCAGAGTGTTCCTTGTGGTGCTTTTGCGGGGGCAATTTCAGCGTCTTTGACTTGCCCATTGGATGTGGTTAGGACTAGGTTGACAACTCAAGGTCATAGGGAAGCTGTAAATAAGGTGGCAGGGGCTATGGTTACTAGTAGGGGTGTAACCGGTTCGGTTCGGAGAGGATTTTGAGTGAACCGAGTAAAACCGGTTCGGAACCGAAACCGGTTTTGAATTGACCGGTTCAGTTCGTCCCGGTTCTCATCGGTTCGGTTCTCTGTCAAGCAGAAAAACTCAGCAAGAATCGATGCCCAAAAAAAAAAAAAGAAAAGGAAGACGAAGAATAGGATACACAGATACACAAACAAACACTAGCAACTAATAAATATTGTTGTTTTGTGTACGAACACTAGCAGATTTACAAATAAACACTAGCAGATTTACAAACACACACTAGCAGATTTACAAATAGATTTTCAAAAAAAAAATATATGTGCACAGAGAGAGAGAGAGAGAGAGAGACCAGATCTAATAGGAGTCGCCGTCGGCTCTTCGTCTACTTCTTCGTCTTTGTTTTGTGTATGAACACTAGCAGATTTACAAATAAACACTAGCAGATTTACAAACACACACTAGCAGATTTACAAATAGATTTTCAAAAAAAAAATATATGTACAGAGAGAGAGAGAGAGCAGATCTAATAGGAGTCGCCGTCGGCTCTTCGTCTACTTCTTCGTCTTTGTTTCATTTTGCTTCGTTTCGAGTCACCTATCACCAGATCCGATAGGCTAAACCAGTAAATCGAGAGGGAGAGAGAACGCCGGAGCTATTAGCACCGGAGATGGGATCTCTGTTGTCGTCCGCCATAGATGGATGGAGAGAGTGTTGTTTTGGTGTTGATTTGGTAGCAGCGTTTGGTGATCTGGTTATAACGAGTATATATATTGTAGGATCACTATTCACTAGCAACTAATAAATATTGTTGTTTCCAAGTTCAAACACAAGTGGCTTGCCAGCCGAGTGGCGAAGATGTTGGCTTCCACGCATAAGGTTGGGAGTTCGACTCCTACCCCTTACATTTTTACGGAATATATGTGAAAACAGGACAGGTTCAGTTCAGTTCGGTTCGCCTGGAAAATCGTAAGAACCGGGAACCAAACCGGATTCCAAAAAAATTCACTCCTGAGAACCGAACCGAACCGGGAAACAAAAAAAAAAAACCGAAAAAACAAACCGGTTCGGTCCGGTTCTCGTACTCGGTTCGGTTCAGCGGTTTTTTTGTTCACCCCTAGTTACTGGGGTTTATGCTATTGTGAAGCAGATTTTGAAGGAAGAAGGGTGGGTGGGTGGGATTGAACCGCAGTATGGGGCCGAGAGTGCTTTACAGTGCTTGCTTTTCTGCAATTGGGTGATTTGGGTTTGAGAACGCAAGACTCGCGATTTTGAACCAGTATGTTAAGCACAAGGAGTCTAGTGAGATTTCTGTGGCTCCAACTTGATTCAGTTGGTATGTTTGCGATTTCAGGTGTTAACACATTTTTGTAATTTGGTATCATTGGCTCCTTTCAAGACTGAGTCATTTGTTGGAATTTTTCCTGCGAAGTAGGATTCCGAGTTGATAATCTCACACACAGGCTATGAGAAATGGACACTGTAAGGCAGTTCAATGGCAATTGTTCGAATTCATTTCTATTTTCATATCCAGTTTTGCATTTTTTTTTTTGCTCAGTCAATTTGGTTGTTTCTTACTAGTAAAAATACACAAATACTTCCGACCAATACATGAAAATCTTATAGCTTTTGTGTGGACAACCCCGATAATACGAGAAAGCACTCAGTCTCATTAGCTCCATGTGAGTGGCACTCACATGGGGATAATCAGAGTTGGAAGTTTTCTTGATTTAAATGATCTTGCACTTCACGATTTTGTTCCACAGAGAGCTATATGGTTATATTTAACTTGAATAACAAAGTTGAAATGTGAGTACAGGTTCAAGTTTTAGTGAGGTGAAATCTTGTCAACTCAGATGGTTGTTTCATGCATATGAGTCTATGCTTCTTTTGCTTACTGGATGTTTATTAAGGTTAAACTGCTATTTCGATGTATATAAGCTGTAACAAGAAATGTCTTTAAGATTTTACTTGATTTCTACAGGAGAATGACAGACTTACAGTATGTGGTGTTTTTATTGAATGCTTTGTTTGTTAGATCATAATAGTTGGCGGATTCATGTCACTCAAAGTAGCTCATTCTCGAGGACTTGTTGGATTTGGGAGCCCTGCTGTGCATTGGTTGCATAGCACCATGCCATGCACCCATCCTGCCGGCCGTTGCAATAATGCACGGCTCGGATCAAATCCAACTCCATGTGAGAGCCATTGCTTGGATTTGATCCGAGCCATGCATTTTTGCAATGACCGGCCGGATGGGGTGCATGGCACGGTGCCATGCACCTAGTGCACAGCAGGGACCCGGTGCCATGCACCTAGTGCATAGCAGGGACCCCTTGTCCGTATTTGTTAAGTAGCGTAGTAGGGATCTAATATCCATAACGTCGGCTGATTTCTTTGTCAAGCATGTTTGCTAAGTTCTTTGCCAAGCATGTTTGCTAAGTTCTTTGCCTGTACAAGTTGCTCGCTTCTTCCACTTACCAGCACTCGCAGCTTTAGATTATGGTTAATTGGGTTTCCCTTGGATGGTCAGACACAATTAAGCTTAATACTTCAAAACTTCTCGGGAAATCTAATGTTCATAGCTGCAGACATTATGGACCTACCTGCGTGAAGCTAGGGTACGTGATCAATTTTGGCAATGCTTGAAATGTTTCATCAACTAAATTCATTTGTCAGTAGATTCGGTACCTCATGCCAGATTAGGCGGAACTCGAATGAACAAGTTGCTGTCAGCTTTATTGTGCAGTATCTTCTACATTCTCTAATTGTTGAGTGCTTTAAGTGCTCAGATTAGGCGGGTATTCTGCAAGCAAATTTGATGGGTAAAATTTGTTGAAAACTTGCTGCCCTCATTTGTAAAGAATGAAATACCTAGTAGAACTTCTTTCATTTAATTCTGATTCTAGTTGTTGGTGATACGGACACCTTTTCAAAAAGCATTATAAGTTCTCTTAAAAAGAAAAGAAAAAAAAAGAAGCATTATAATTATTATTCGAGGTTTTGGTAAGATTCGATTGATATCCACCTCATCGCCTCGGCTGCGTTGCCCTAATCATCTGGCCAAGAGGCTATCTTACCTAAACTCCTACATTTTTCCATCGGTAGCAGAAATCCTTTTAGAGGCGAGAATGCGTGCTTGTGTGATTTGTGTATATCTGTAGCATGACTGAATCTTCCGTTGATTAATAAAACATGCTGCAGCAACTGTCTCAGAGATGGACCACTATTTCTAGCAGCCTTGAAACTGAATCCATAGCTAGTTCATGGGAGAGCCATTTCGCTTAATGCCAAAGGTTGATATCCAAATATCCAATAGAGGGTAGTAGAACCTGCAATGATAAGTCAATCACAAGCTTCTAAAAATCTGTACTGGAGTGTTTGTTGCAGATTCTAGAAGCGGCTTCTAAAATCACCAGATTTTTTTTTGAAGCTGATAAGTAACAAAAGCTGAATTTTTCTAGAAGTTACGATTTAGATGTTTTTACAAATTTTAAGAGGCTGGATTAGTATAAAGATAAAAATATTTCATGTTGTTTTAACAATTACCCGTTGGTCAAGGACAAAATAGACAAATTCATGGCAAAAAGCTTATTTTGCAGCTTTTACGACAAACATTACTCTTCAACTTCTGTAAAACATTTGATCTAAAATTCAGGTGTGACAAAAACTTTTCATAGCTACTTTAGAATGTGAAATCTGAAGTAGAATTAGCAATCTAAAAATAAAGCAATCGCAAACACCTGGGTAACCCTCTTAACCCATTCTGGTCTCTTCTGCCAAGAGGGAATTGATTTCTTTATCAGCCTTCAGATCAGGAGCTGAAGGCCTTATTCAACAATGAAAGGGTACCTCTCTCAAGCCCTAGGGATTGCTTGAGTGGAGCATATTGTCGTGTAAACCGTAAAGAATAAGTCGACTCTTACCACCAGTGTTTTTAATTTTAATTTTTTTTACCACTAGGTATTTGTTTGGTTTTTTAATTTTAGAAATTGAGATTAGTTGAGGTACTCGTAAACTGATTTGGACACCCGACTTGATGGAAGAAGGTAACTTGTCTTTAGAGCCGGAAAAAAGGCAAAAGCTGAGTTACGAACCATGATAAATCCAACAATCAAAAGGTGCACTATAAAATACCACCAACACTTAAATATTCATTAGTTAGGGCATCTCCAGTCATGGAGTTAAAAATGTGGTGTTATATGATACAAATGTGTAAAAAGTGGGTCCCATTTTTTGTGTTGTTATGACAAAATGTGTTGTTAAGGTAAGAAGTATTGTAATGGTGTTGTTAAAATGTAAAAAGTAAACAAATATATGTGTATATATTGATATAGGTGGGGCTCTCCCCCAAACGTTTTTCCTTTTTTCTCTAGCTCTCCCTCCCCTCTCTCTCTCTCTCTCCTCCGTTGAAGAACTTAACATACCATTGCAGTTGTGTAGGTCAATACTCAGGGGGTGTTCCACTAAGGTAGTTTTGTTTTAAAACTGCCTTGGTTTTTGTGTTATATGATGTATTGTGAGAGGATGACTTGTCTTGGTTTTTGAGAAAAACTAGTTTTTGGAAAAAACTAGTTAGTGGAACACCCCCTCAATAGTGCTGCACTAACTTTTGCACAAATATTCATGCACCAACTACACAATAACTACACTATTGGGATGCAAAAAATGAAAAATGTTTGTTACTTACACTATTTCTTATACTAATTCTTACACAAGTTATGTAACTGGAGATGCCCTTAGAGCATGAATCATCCACGTGCCCAATCCCATGGAAAGCTAAAATTCGACATCAAGAATGGCAAAACACGCTTTACCTTTGTGTTAAACTCAATGTCAAATTTGAGCACTGTCATTCTCGGTGCCAAATTTGACATCCGTTTTGGCAATTGTCATACTTGCCACATTATCTAAGCCATTTAATTTGGATCGAAAAAATGAGATGGACTTAATTTTAACAGTCTAAATTTGAGATTGCTAAAATGGTCCCAAACTAGTCAACTGACATTACTATATTTTGACTTTTTGACACTGCAGCAAGCGAAAAAAATAACTCAGGTTAGCATTTTGGCGCAATTAACTTTGGCTGGCATTTTGGCACCAACGAGTGCACTTGTTTTTATTGTTTTGTATTTGTCCTGGGGTATAACTGAAAGGCCGCCAATAATGGGCCACTGCTAGTCTCTGCTGTGATCCAAGAGGATCGATGTTTTACTCGGGTGTCCCGTTCACAGGTTTCATTCTCGCATTTTTTCGGTGGGTTTTTTCCCGCTGATTAACTATCCTTGAATCAAGCTCAGAATACAATCTTTTTGGGGAAGAAGATAACTGTTCTTGAATCTTGGTTCCACAGAGAATCTCTCTCTCTCTCTCTGAGATTCCTCTGTAAATTGACATTCCCACGAATCCACTCCAAGAAACCTCTCCGAAACCCCCATTTCTCTGAACCCCTCAAACTTGAAAAAAACTCATTCCAATGCCTCCATCTTCAACCCACCTCTCCCTCATCCTCTTCTTCTTCTTCTTCTTCAACTCCATTTCACCATCTCACTCCACCCCTTTCTCCCCCTCACCCAACATAACCTTCTTTGGCGACGCCCACTTCACAAAAACCTCCATTTCTCTCACCCCACAACACACCTGCCTCCCTCCTCCCTCCTCATCCCTTGCCGGGTTCGGTAGAGCTTTCTTTTTCAACCCAGTTCGCTTTCTTGATTCCAAAACCAACTCCACTGCCTCTTTCTCCACCCAATTCTCTTTCACCATCACCAACCCTTACGCCCCTTTCTGCCCATTCGGAGACGGGTTTACTTTCGTTATTGCGTCTAAACCGGATTCTTTCTCGTATGGGTCCATGGGTCTCCCCAATGGGCAAGATTTTTCTTATGTAGCTGTGGAGTTCGACACAATGCTTGACCCCAATTTTGGTGATGTCAATGATAATCATATTGGCATTGATGTTGATTCGGTTGTTTCTGTTGCTTCTGTTGATGGGTTTTCGAAGGGGATTGATTTGAAGAGTGAGAGGGAAATGACAGCGTGGATTGAGTACAGAGACAAAGAGGAGACGATTAAGGTAAAAAAAAGATTGATAATTTGTTTCATTCCTTTTTAGTGATGATCCTGACATTTATAATCAATTTTGCAATTTGTAAACCTATGAGAGAAGGCTAGAAAAAAGTAAAAAACTCTATAAAATTTGCAGAATAATGGTTTTTGATAAGTAATTTTCGGATAAATGTTGTTACTTCTATTTCAAACAATAGAACAGAATAACCCCCAATGGTTTCTTACACTTGTAGAAAATTGGATGCTCCAACATTGACACAGTAGAGTTGAGTTTGAGTTTTCTTATGATTCTTATATGCATATTCTTTTTCCTACTATTGACACATCAGGAGAATTGAATTTTCTAATGGTTTTTGTTTGCACAATATATTTTTGCCCAAGCAATTGTCCATTGTATTTTTTTTAAAAAAATACTTTGTACATTGCTTGAGTTAATCTTTTCTGTAACTGTTTGATCGATGAATTGATGTAATGGGTTTTAGGTTTGGGTGGGGTACTCGCAAATCAAGCCCCCGAGCCCTCTTCTTATCGCCCAAATCAATCTTTCGAAGCATTTCAAGGAGTTTATGCATGTGGGTTTCTCAGCTTCTAATGGTAGAGGCTCTGCAGTTCATCTTGTCGGTGGATGGAAATTCAAAACTTATGGACTCCTCCCTTTAGTAATGCCAATGGAGACAGTTGCAGGAGAAGGTGATTGTTTCATGTGCTCCTCCCCTGGGGAGTTAGGAGGACAAAATAGTAATTCCAATTACCATCACATAGACAAGAGAGTAGGGGAACTGGCACTTGGTTTAGGGGGATTAGCTGCATTTATCATTTCATTGTCTGCAATTGTTGTCATAGTCATTTGGTGCATGACAAGGAAGAAAAGACTATATTCCAGAGGATCTAATGAAGGCCAAATCCAAAGATTCCAAGGGAACAAGCTACCGAGAAGGCTCCCACTCGCCGCAATAAAATCAGCTACAAAGGGATTCAACCACAACAGAATCATAGGTGAAGGAGGGTCTGCTACTGTTTACGAAGGGCGTCTTCCGTCTTGTGGACCAGTGGCAGTGAAAAGGTTCAGTCAAGTGAGTCAAATGGGTACTTTTCGCAACCAATTCGCGACTGAGTTCGCGACCATGATGGGCTGCTTAAGACATAAACACTTAGTTCAGCTCCAAGGGTGGTGTTGCGAAGGGGACGAACTAGTCCTGGTTTACGAGTACATGCCAAATGGAAGCCTGGACAAAATTCTCCACAGAAACAAAAGAGCCATGTCATTTTTGCTCACATGGGATCGGAGAGTGAACATAGTCCTTGGTGTTGCCTCGGCTCTCATATATCTCCACGAAGAATGTGAGAGGCAGATAATTCACAGAGACGTGAAAACTTGCAATATAATGCTTGATGATGAGTTAAATGCGAAACTGGGGGACTTCGGTTTGGCTGAGGTTTACGAACACAGTTGCATGACAAGAGATGCAACGATACCAGCCGGCACAATGGGGTATCTAGCTCCAGAGTATGTGTACTTGGGTGTTCCTTCTGTCAAAACCGACGTTTACAGCTTCGGAGTGGTGGTTTTGGAAGTGGCTTCAGGCAAAAAGCCTGTGAACGAGGAGGGGACTCTGCTTGCTGATTATATGTGGGAGTTGTGGGGAAAGGGGAAGTTGATGGAGGCTGCTGATTTGAAACTGAGGGGTAAGTTCAACAAGTTGGGGATGGAGAGGATGCTTATGGTGGGACTTTGCTGCGTGCATCCGGATTACGAAAAGAGGCCGATGGTGAGGGAGGCGGCTAGAATGATCAGAGGGGAGGCGCCACTTCCCGTTTTGCCGGCTAGGAAACCCGCGGTGAGCATACGGTCGGTTTTCCCTGGGGGTTCTGGTGAGTTTACCAATTCTGTTGGCGATGAGAGCCTTAATTGTGATGACACTCCTTGGTTGACCCCAAAGACTCATTTTTAGTTTGAATTTTCCTGGAAAAAAGTGAGTTTGCAACTACCATGGAACTGCTTTTTGGCACTTCAGATGCTCTGATCTTGTTTTGAGCCTTAGATATCATACGATTTACGTATGTTTTACAGAATTTGGTATAAAATGGCCTTTTTTTTTTTGGTATTCTAAATGTAAGCAGAGTATGAAATGACACTCCATGGTTGTCCCCCAAAACCCATTGTGAGGCTTGAGTTTTCCTGGAAAATGTGTCCCCAGCATGTAACTGCTGTTTGGTATTTTGCATGCTTTGATCTTGGTTTTAGCCTACAATATCATACAATGAGGTTTATATGATGTTTCGCCATATAGGGTATAATCAAAATTGAATAACCAAAAATTGTCACGTCATGTCATTCATTTAGAGGGTGACTAATTTATAGATACAAATACTACGGACCTGCGGTGGACTTTGTACTAAATTAACTTATTTGCTAATCAATTACAAATAACTACTTTGATTTTGTTATTGGAGTACTCTTTTTTTTTTTTTTAATCTTGTTGTCGTAGAATGTAATAGTAATTTTTTGAATTGTCTTGACGGGCGGAACAAAGTTTCAAAATAAAAACAGGGAACTAGGAGATGAATCCAGTTTGGTAAGTAACTTGAATCTATGAGGCTCTTCCTCACCGATTGATCGAGAAATTGGAACGGATATTCTGACGTTTTGGTGGTTTCAAAGAGACTGAAATATGAGACAGGAACAGAGAGATTGTGAGTTCGAGATTTATATGAGCACCAGTACGGCGAAATAAGGGGCTCGAAATGTTAGTGGGGAGAGACCCAAACCTAGGGATGGCCATCTTGGCCGACCCACCCCGATCCAACCCATCCCCTCCCCAAATAGGTAGGGAATTTGAGGATTTTTTCGGGGATCGGATAGGATATGAGAATTTTTTTAAAAATATTTCACGGATCGGGGAGGGGATGGTATAGTCAGTCCCCTTCCCTATCCCCTCCCCGTTCCCCGCCCCTCCCCATTTCCCTCCCCTCCCCGCATCCCTGTCCACATATTTCAATATATATTATATTATAAGTTTATAAGTTTTTTTTTTCTTGGATAAGTTTATAAGTTACAAAAGAACAAAAAGAAAAAAAAAAGATATATTGCTGCATCGAATCCGAGGTCTTATAATTGAGGTTTGAGTATAAAATAAGGTCTTATACATGTCTATATTTTTCTTTTGTAATGAAAATGAAGATGTACGTATTGAATTTTTTTATGGAAAGAACCAAATTCCGAGGTCATGGAGTTGTAATTTTTGGGAAATAAGGTGGAGATGGGTGAGAGTTACAGAGAGGGGGATTGACAAAAAGGATGGTTTAATCTACCCAGAAATCAAAACCCAAAAGAGGAAAAAGAACAAGATCATCACTAACACTTTTGAGTGACTTGGTACGTTTTAATTATCTTTGGAAACCACTTTTGTCATTAGCTTTGATTTTAATACAACTTCATTGGTATTCACTTGAATAATTTGAATGAACTTTTGGATCCCCGATTCTCCATGGGAATCTCCGTTCTCCACATTGGGGCGGGGATGGAGGTTAAAAAAAAATCCTTGGTGGAGATTGGGGTGGGGATGGGGATTGGGGATGGAGGTAGTGGTATCCACCCCTACCCTCCCCATGCCCATCCCTACCCAAACCTGTGAGAGAGTGGTCGGGAGAGAGGAGTTGGTGGTGGTGGCTCTCAGTAGCGGAGGGTTGGTGGTTTGGGGTAAACAGAGAGAGGGGGCGGTGCCGATGGTGGTGGTCGTGCGCCGTTGGTGGCTCCGGTGATGGAGTGTCAGTGGTTTGGGATGGGAGGAAAGAGACAGAAGGATATAGAGGGGGGTGGACTGTGGAGAGAGAGAAAGAGAGAGGTGAAGAGGGGCAAAGTAAAATTTCCCGCACGATTTCAAAACAAAATTGCTGGAAAATTTTGAATTTTGGCCCAAAAGAGGAGGGGGGTCCCTCTTTTCCGCGTAGATTAGTGTGGGGGTCGTTGTGAGGGTCATTGCATGTAGCAGAATTGATCCCTTAGGCCCCGATTGGATGGTGTTAAAATTTCAGGGGGATAAGTTATAAAGGGGGATAAATGGGTGGTAAAAAAGTAGATAGTTTGGATGAGAGATTAAACAAGGGGATAACTTTTGACTTGGTTTGGATGTTTTATAGATAAGAGGGGGTAGATGATGGAAAAAGCTGTCAAATGACTCTTTTGCTCTTGTGGTTTACCAAACTTGATTATCTGTCAAATTAATTATGTAATTGCAAAACTTAATCTATTTAATTAATTTTGGACAAATTCAAGCTATATTAATTTATTTCATCGAAACTTTAATTTTTGTAATATTTTGTTTTAAAAAACATTTTTTTAATTGTAAATATGTACATTTGAATGGTTGGTTGTCATCCAAAAAAAAATTAAATTGTGTTTTATTTACTTGTTGGCTTATCTATTATTTTTTTACTATTACCCCAACACAATGATTAATAAATGAACAAATTGACAAATTTAACAAGTGCTCTCTCATATAAGAAAGAAATTTGATTCAAATAGCAACTGAATTACATGAAATTGCAGTCTACATATCAATCTTCTGATTAACAATTGAATGACATGAAAAAGCCAAAAGCACTAGAACTACACTTTTTCTTCCTACCAATGAAAATGGCAGCAGCAACAATGGCACTCTTGCAATTGTTTGAGCCTCCATTAACAAAAATATGTATGCTAAACACACAAAACAGCCACCAAAATATGTATGTTAAACCTTCCATTTCAACTACAAAACATGGCTCAGACATATATTGAACTATAAACATGGTTACTCATGGCTGCAAATAAGGTTGCCCCGCCAAGGTAACTACATGCATTTTAACTTTTTTATTGAGTCATCATTGCCAAAGAAAATGGTACAGTACCCAATTTTTTTGCACGTATCCATCAAGTTTGGACACAATATTGACGCACTTTGGACACACTTTTAGCAAGACAGAGGGGGGTGTTGTGCAGCGTGCTGTGCAGCGGCTTTAGGCTCCGTGCTGGCATCGTTCCCACAATCGGAAACGTCCATCGCGTAGAGCTCGTCGAGTACTACAACTCCACCAAAAATCAACTCGATTGAATATCGTTAAGTCCCTCATCGGAACTAAAATAACTTGAAAAAAAAATGGGTTTAGTGGTATTCATCCAGTGTTTCAAGTTTTATATGTTCTGATTTTTTTCAAGTTATATGTGTTCCGATAATGTACTTAACGATATCCGATCGAATGGTGGAGTTGTAATACTCGACGAGCTCTACGCGGTGGACATTTTCGATTGTTGAAACGATGCCGGCACGGCTCCTAAAGCCGCCACACAGCACAGCACGCTGCGCAGCACCCCCTGTCTCTTTTAGCACCATTTTTGCACCAATTGAGCATTTGTAATGAACACAATTAGGACACAAAATTTGTGTCCTACAAAACAGTCACCAAACTAGCTGCCAAGTGTAGCAAACACTTACACAACTAGGCATGAACATTAGTCAGATTTAAAGGGCCCAGAAACAGCATGTTATTGACCACAAATGTATCAACATTGAAGCACAGGAATGCAGCCCCATTTCAACACTAATACACCCAAATTTCAAGACAAAAAGGTCCTGCTAACGGTCATGCTTTTATATCAACAAGTATCGAACTGGTTGAAGTACCATATACCATAAAGTTTCTTCTAATTAATCCCACAAATGAGTACCATACAACATAAAAGCCTCAGTGAATCATCATAAGCATATAGAAATGTCAAGTAGACATTCAAACATCCCATAAACTTGGGAGCAAGGATGGAGCCAGGGAGGGGCTAGTAGGGGCAGTCGCCCCCCCTACGTTTTAAAAAATTCATACTATTACATTGAAAAAATATATATATTATCATCAAACTATATAGTCCCGTCCCCCCTCTGTTTTTTAGTTAAATTTTTTTTAATAGTAACAACTTTAATATTTATCAAGCTATGAAACAACTTTGTACTAAAATTGGTTTTAATGAGGTTTAATTACAATTCTTTTAAACAAAACAATGCCCAAAATTTATAACTCAACTCACTTCAGGGACTCCAGGCCTGTTCACTTTTAAAAACTAAGGCTCACTAAAATTTCAGTAGCCCAAAACTCTTTAACGTGGTCTGTGGGCATCAAAATGAAGGAAAAAGAAAAGAGTAAAAGAAATTGGGGGCTCCCAAAACAGTCGATTCTCAATTGCAAGAATTAAACACTCAGTTTAAGGAAGATAAAACGGAGTTGCTCATTCTCAGCACATTTCTAGATCCTCGCGATGGCTTCAGATTATTCAACATTGAAGATACTTGCAAGCTTGCAATCAATTGCAAAATTATAAGTTTGATGTGTTTAGGCATCCTGCGTTCCAAAATCGTTGACCGATTTCAAAGTTGAGTGAAGTGTTGGTGAAAACAAGAAAGTGCACGGTATATCATCTTTTCGATAGGTTGATTTGGCTTATATTAACTTTACATGTTTCAATGGCTACAATCAAACGTGCATTTTCTGTTATGAAATGTGAGAAGACAAGACTTCGCAATAGGATGGAGGATGATTATTTAGCAAATTTCTTGATCACTTATATTGAGAAAGATATTGCTCAAGGATTGGACACACTATCATTGGCGTTGTTTTGTGCGCGCGCGCGCACACACACACATATGAGTTAGTAAAAATTCATATCGTTGTCTTAATTTAAATTTTTTTTGTTGTGTTCATTTGTCCCCCCTACGCCAAAATCCTGGCTCTGTCCCTGCTTGGGAGTAAAGGGCTCATCAAATCATCATTGTCCTTAGATTTTCCAACTTACTAGACATTCAAACAACTGGACACAAGCATTTTTAATAACAACATAAGCTTAGATGTGGATTCATTGACAATCCTCCTCCTCCTCCAAGAAGACTTCAAAGATGTGGACTCCTCAAAGAACTTCTAGTAGAAAGATTTCTAACAAAGTCCAAAAACTTGATCCAGATTAACTATCAGAAGTAGCAACCCCTATCAGAAGTAGCAGCCTATCCATTTAATAACAGCAGAAGCTTAGATGGAGAATGCTTTCCCACCCATAAAAGGTGTCCCCACTTTCCAAGACGAAAAAGAGATTCCATATTTGAACCCCCAATCTGATAGTATGAGATGGAATTTTGAAAAGATCTCAACTATTACCAAAGACAGACCCCAAAGAGATAACAAGATGTATTGCCCACTCCATACACATTTGCCCAAGCCTAGTAATGCCCATAATTCTTTCACAAACACACAAACTATCCATGAAGCATTTTTTCCCAAACAAATTTGGCAACCACCACAATTATCAGGGTTTTTAAGGGTTGTTTCAAGCACAAAAAATTACACAAACACAATATAACAACCACCCATAAAAGGTGTCTCCACTTGAAGCAATCAAGCCTTAGTAATGCCCAGAATTCTATCACAAACACACAAACTGCCCGTGAAGCATTTTTTTCCAAACAAATTTAACCACCACCACAGTTATCAGGGTTTTTTAAGGGTTGTTTCAAGCACAAAAAATCACCAAACACAATATAAATAAGTCTATTTTAAGGGCTGTTTTTTCAATTTCTACAAACCCAAAAAAAATAAAAAATAAAATCAGTACACAAACCCTATATAGATCGAAATGTTCAACAGGAAAATAACTCTTGGTCGAACCCTTAAACAACCGAAAAAATTCATTACACAAACCCTAGATCGAAAAATTCGAAATCTGAAAACCTAGATCGACAAAATCAGTACACAAACCATAAATATTGGTCAAAATCAGACATACCTAGGTTCAATCTAGGGTTTGCCCGCAAATTGCAGAGGGAAGCCTTCTCTATTCGAGCTCAGGAACTGTAAAAGAGATGGTGGTGTGAGAGTTGGCAAAGGGGATAAGGAGGGCTAAGATCGTCAAAATCTCACCTCTCTACAGTCGGATAATTTTTGGGTAGCCGAAGGGGTGCCAAAAAATTATCACGGAGAGCACCAGTTAGCAGTGAAAACGAAGAGGGGGTGAAGAGTTAGAGGGGACGACAAAATGGGTTGCCAAACCAAGGATTAGTATGGGACCCACCCCTTCTTTTGAAGGGAGCCTTTCCCCCATCCAAACGGGGCCTTATAATTAACCGGATGATTTTATGGGATTTTCTATTTTAGCATGTTAATTTTATGATAGGAAATCTTATAAAATCAACATGTTAAAATGGGAAATCTCATAAAATCTTATGGCAAATTCAACTTAGTTTAGTGCATATTGCATCATGCATTAATGTTGTAATTACACATGTACTTTTAATGTAAATAATTTCTAAGTTATTTAGTGCCTCAAACATTGCTCTACAGAAAAAGAAACATCATGAACTAAAAAATGCGCAGGGTTTGCCTTGACATTTCATGACATAAAACAAAGACTTAATATGAGCCCGCTTTTCACCCCTAAAATTTGTAAATTTTTAATGAATCTATGTATACCAAAAAGTTTTGGAAAAGAAATACCAAGACCCCAAAAAAGTGCAGAGTCTGCCATAGCTTTTCAAAAAATAAAGCAAAGACTCAATATAAGGTTCTTTTTTGTAAGACTATTACATATGGGTATCAAAATAGGAGGACACTCTTAAAATTCATAAATTTTCCAAGAACTAAAAACTAGGGCTGCTCAGTGGATCATCCGATCCGTCAATCCGACCAATCCGAACCGATCTGAACCATCCGTTGATCCATCCGAGGTATGTACGGATGGATTGCGGATCGTCCAACACATAAGTTCACGGTTCCGGATCGGATCCGGATAAATCCGAACCGCCCGTTCAAAAAAAAAAAAAGAAAAGTGTATTCTAGTGGTGGAGGTGGAAAGTAGTACAAAGAATATAAGTTTCCTGCATAAGAATCTTCATGGGGTGGATTTTTTAATTTATGCATGTGGATGTTTTTCGTAAGTGTAAGGTGTTGGTGTAATGGTGTTGGACACTTTGTCCCCCTTTTCCATTTTTCTAGAGCATCTCCTGCTCCTTTCTTCCCCCTTTCCATTTTTCTAGAGCATCTCCTGCTCCTTTCTTCCCAAGGCAACAGAACTATGGGGAACTCCAAGCCCACTTTCTGATTCCAAGATTTAAAAAACAGAAAAAAGCATGAAAAAAAAAAAACAACACAAAAGCATGGTGGGTGGCTGCACCAAATCCCATTAATTCAACTGAAACTCCACTTCTTCGACATGAAAGCATGTGTTTCGTTTAATCAAAAAGTACTCTTACAATGAATTTTTTTTTGCCGACATTTACAAAGAATTTTTGTGTGGAGGGTCATATCCAATCCGTCAAATCCATCCGGAACCGATCCGCGAAATCCGTATCCGATCCGATCCATCCGTATGTCACCTACGGATGGTTCTCGGATCCTAAGAACCCAAATCCGTTATGACCGGATCGGATCGGATCCGTATCCGAACCGGCCAAATCCTATCCGTGAACACCCCTACTAAAAACAGTCGCATCCCAACTTTTAGTTGAAGGCCAACTCTGAAAAAGAGTACCACAAAATATTATTCTCGAATAAGTTTTCTAATTTATCAGGAAAAAGAAAATCAATATAGGCAAAGTGTTAACGTTTTTTTTTTTTTTTTTTTTGGCGCAAGAGATAGGCTAAACTATTGATCCCAAGGGTATAATTATTTAACTGTCATATTATATTCATGTCATCTACAATGGGCAAAAAAAAAAAAAAAAACAAAGAAGAACACTCGTATTTATTCTATTAAAAACCAGAGTGGCGTATTTTAAAAAATATCCTACTCTGCAAAATCGTAGGGTTTCCGGTGGCCAAAATCCACCCTCTCTCTAAGGGGAATCCGACGTTTTTCTCATCTCATGTTTTTGCACCAAAAAAACCCTAGAAATTGTTTGATTCTGGATGCAACCACAATATCACAACTTGTGCTTCGTCTACTCTGATCGGTTTCAAGGTGGGCTCAAGAATTTCTCATGAAAATTGAATTTTGCACGACTACTTCCCATTATTTGTTGACCTTGTTGTATGCATGTCTACTTGATGCTTTTTTTGTGTTTGTGTATGTCTGTATGTGTATGTATAATAGGTGTATGCCATTATAGAGTGTTCATTCCAACTATTTTGTTTGCTTTATTGGTTTTATGTCATTCTAATTTCATTCTCATGTGGTTGAATGTCGACAGGTTCCAACCATGGCTCTTCAATTTCCCATGAAGATGGTAATTTTTTTTCACTCCTTCACTATCATTTGTTTTCGTTGTTGTATATTTTTGTATTCTAGTTTATTAATCCAAATAGATACCCTAGCAGTCAATTCTCAATCTATACTGATACCAGCTAAGAACTTCCAAAATCTAACATGCCCAACTTCAGTACTGAATAAGAGAAAAACAAAAACTATTCGAGGGGCCTCTAAGTGATCAATTTAAGGGGGGAAAACTCAGAACATAGAGCAAGTTCAACAATTTAACTGTAAAGTGATAGGTAAGATTAAAAATTTGAACTTCTCCTAAATAACCATATGATTTACAAGCCAATTTGTGTTTTAGAACACCATATCATTCTTAAGCACAAATCGCAAATCGACTCAAGAATCGAATTGACCCTTTTCCGAATCTTGAATCGAATCGAATTGAATCGTGAATCCTTACAATTCGGTCCAAATTTCACAAATATATTGGAAAATGTATCTAGCCGGTGAAGCATTTCAGATTGATGAACTTTGATGTAGGCACTCTTAAATTTAATAGTACCTCTCTGTTTGACATTAAAGTAGTTGAATTTACTCCCTTTAATGACCATAATAAACTGCGATATTACCTATGTACATTTGTAGAGCACATGCACTTGTATTCCGAAAAGTTCTCTTTTACCCATTTATCATCCTACTGATTGTTTCAATTTTTGTCTGATAGTTTAAAAAGTAAGAGAAAGAAAACAAAAATACATGTTCACTTGACTTTTGATAGATGCACTCGATGGTATACTATAAGCATCCAAATTTACAGCTTCAATGCACATTTGCAATGGTACACGTATGTGAAAAGGGGAATCTAGATTAAACTCTACAGGCAACATCCACGATAAGCGTTAAAAAAAATACAAATTCGAACAAATAAAAAGCAATATTCGCAAGGAAACTACTGAGAGGGCACCAACCTTATCATGGCAATACTATTTGGAATCAATGCTGGAGGTTTTAGAAATATCGCGAGGGGAGAGGGAGAAAGAGAAGAATTAACGCTGTAGGTTTATTGAATGGAAAGATTTAGCAACTGTTGAGTTTTAGGTAAGAATAATGAGGGATATGCCAAAAAATCTGGGGAGGTAGGGAGAGGGAGAGGGAGAGGGAGAGGGGACTCTTTGAAATATTTTCTGATCTTACGACTGTAACCTTAACTGAAAAAGTTATTGGATTGCTACAGAGCTAATTTTCATTTGTTTCTTTAGGACAATTCAAAAAGTCCGTTCTATCTTACCGTATGGATGTATATTGTCTGTGTGTGCCTTCCAGCTCTTTTAGTGGTTTCCTACAGGAAAATATATTTATAGCTCTCTCCAATTTCCATGTTATTTTGGTGCATATTGATGGATATTCATATGGGTCTGTCTGTATTTGGCAGTTTCTATTCTTGGGTATGTGTTCTCCCTTTGAAATTGGAGGCGACATTACTGTATTAGTTTCATACTATTTGTTAGAACTTTCCGGAATGGTTCTTTGTCCTAGAACTCTGAATCTAGTTCAGATTTTTCTGGGAGTAACTTGTAGGGACTGAGGAGATTCACATTGTCTTTCATTTTGAGGGTTTGTATTTTTCTTTTCTTTTAGGGAGAAGAGAATAAACCGCTTGTTATGAAATGGTCTCTCCTGCCCCTTCCTTTGTTGTCCTTGTTGAATATATCTACAGTTCTGCACAGAAGTAATGATTTTTGCACTCCACTGTTTAATAAATGCGCTCTAAAATTTGTCGTTTGGTGCTTAATATCACACAATACAAGCAAAACACAAATTTTGGAGCACATTTATTAAACATTGGAGTGGAGTGAAAAAATCATTTTCCAATAATGTGTACATACATATACACGGTTGACGGGATAAGTGATGTTATCCTATTGGGTCCGTAAATTTGGTGTTTGGTTCCACTAATTGAGACGAGATTACATTTCCTAGGGCCTTAATTTTAGTATCTTTCACCAGATTGCTATGTTTTTGTTTTTATGCTTTATCGATTCACAAGTTCATTTTTTCTGACACGTTCATGTGATCCATGTCATCATAATTTCACAATCCATGCACGTATAAGTCATTACCAAAATCAAATCCAGTGTTTGTGCTTTACTAATTCCTCACCAGATTCGACAACAAGCATTTAGGTAAGTAGATATGATGGAGATGTGATTTCATCAAACGTCTTTTTTGTTGCGATTTGATTAGCATGCATATTGGTAGTAAACCTAATGATCTGGACCTTGATTGATAGCAAATTTTCTATTTGACAAGCCGGACGGATCATGCTCCGAGTACTGAATTGCATGTTATTGCAGGGTACGATATGTCAGCACTGTGGTGGCAAAGGATTTGACAATGCTTTTGTCTTTTGTGTCACGTGCCTGAATTTTGCGGTGCACAGGTAAGTTCGTTTAAATGCCATTCTGTTTTTACCAGTGCCATTATGATGGAACTGAAAGAAGGATGAGATATACTGTTTTGGAAAGATGCGAACAAAGTTTAACAAAATGTTCTAAGAACAATGGAAGTGATATTTCATGACTTTTTAACTCTAACTTGTTTTTTGTTTTTTTAGATTTTTAGTTGTAGTTTAAATCTACAACTTGTTCCACTAAAGTGTTTTTTTGGTTTTTTAGTTGTAGTTTATTGTAAAGGGTAGTTGGTTTTTTTTTTGGGAGTTTTTTGTTAGTGGAATAGAGTAGTTTTTGAGTTAAAACAAAACTAGTTTTTTTGGGGGAGTTTTTTGTTAGTGGAATAGAATGGTTTTTGAGTTAAAACAAAACTAACTTTTTGTTAGTGGAACATGGCCTAATTCTACGAAGGTTTCTACCTGAAAGTGCCATGTAAAAAACTAGATAGAAGGTACAACTTATTAGAAGGGCATTGTCTGTAAACAGCTTTAGCATTTAAATGGATGAGAAATTATGCAGTCTATTTTTTTTTCCTTGTTACTCTCTGAAACTCCCAGGTAAGTTGTGTTTCCTTTTTCTTCCTATGTACTCCAGGTACTGTTTGCCTAAATTGCCTAAAACCTTCGATGAATTTGTCCGTTGGTATTGTGAGGATTGTGAACCAAAGTCTGCAAACCATTGTCCTCCTAAGAAACCTCGCTCTAGCCCATCCACGAGAAGGGATCGCTTAATTACCAAAGGTGTTAGAAGGAAAAGGTCTAGAAAGAAAGTAAAGAAAAAGGATGTTGCTTGCTCAGTGTCCCAAACGAAGGACCAAGGACAACAAAGTAGCCCCTCACAACAACCTTGTGATGCTAAAACAAAGCTTGACTGCACTATGCATGCACAAGAAATTAGCCCCTCCCAGGATGAATCTGATGCACTTACAAAGGTTCAATTGACTGAGCATGCTCAGTTGGCAAGTGACCATTCTGACCAAAATATCGAATTGAAGGGAAAGGAATGTACTGTTTCATGTTTAGTTGCTGAGACAGAGGAGCAGACATGTCAAAGTAGCCCCTCACAGCGACCTTGTGAGGCACAGACAGAGCTTGAGTTGTGTGTCACCACTGAGCATGCTCAGTTGGCAAGTGATCGTTCTGACCAAAATCTTGAATTGAAGGGGAAGGAATATGCTGTTTCACATTTAGTTGCTGAGACAGAGGAGCAGATATGTCAAAGTAGCCCCTCACAGGGACCTTGTGAGACTCAGACAGAGCTTGAATTGTGTGTCACCAATTATTCTCCCATGAATGAGAACACGACCATATGGCATTCAGTCTCTGAGACAGAGGAGCAATTAAAAAGCAGCCCCTCTCAGCAACCCTACGAGGCTCAGACAGAGCTTGCATTACGTGTTGCCAGTTATTCTCCCCTGAATGAGAACAGGACTATGCAGCCTTTTGTCACTGAGACATTGGAGCAGATATGTCAAAGGTGCCCCTCTCAACAACCTTGTGAGGTAGAAACAGAGCTTCCTTTGTGTGTTGTCGGTCCTACTTCCCTGAATGACACGATTCGGTCATGCAGTGAGAACTATGGAAATGGTTTGAAACTTGGAAAGAGGAGAGAATTGACTATAGAGGGTGGCAGTGAATTTGGCAATGAGGCTGAGGTAGTTAGAATTGATGATTCTCAAACAACCACGGGTCATTTATCACGTACCTTGGAACAAAACTACCATCTCCATGCACAACCCGTTAGTGATCGGATTTGGAGGTGAGAATTTCTACTTATAATTTCTCCGTGTCTGTCCACCAATTAGTTGATCAATTATGATACTTGAAGATCTTATTTACGATATCAACCCTTGTTGGTTTTTCTTCTGTTTTTAGGGGAAGTTTTAGTATTTGCAAGAAAATTTGTGGCATTTTTGATGGAGTTGTGGCCCATTTGTCAAGCAAAGCATGCCAAAAAGTGTGCGAGGAGGCCGCTCTGTTACCGGCAGTACTTTACCTGGAGATGCTTCCAAAGAGTGATTTGTGGCCTGAGAGTTTCCAGAAATCAGAACCATCTGATGAACATATCGGCCTATATTTCTTTGCCGAGAGCAAATGGTAATGGTTATGCAATTTATGTTGTCTTCTAATCTAGTTATCCTTGTTTGGTTCTTGTTTCATTCTTCCTTTTTTGTATTCTTTGTTTCAGGTACGAATGGGTTTTTGACTGCTTGGTGGATGACATGATTGAACAAGAACTTGCCATGAGAGCAAGTGTAAAAAATGCGGAGCTCTTGCTTTTCCCTTCTGCCGAACTGCCCATCCATTACTGGAGTAAGCTCAGAACTCGAAATCTAAAAAACACGACCAATGCTCTAAAAATCACTAGACTCTAGTCGGCGGAAGACGCCTAGGTCAACTAGTCGGGGGCCTAGAGATTAGCAGGTTTTTCTATTTTTTTAAGCTCAGAACTCGAAATCTAAAAAACATGTTCTAAAAATCACTAGGCTCTAGTCGGCGGAAGACGCGTAGGTCAACTAGTTGGGGACTAATCGGGGGCCTAGAGATTATCAGGTTTTTCTATGTTTTCTAACAAGTATCTCCCCACATCCCCCAAAGTTTGAGTAAGAAATGTGACATAAAACTAGGAAGAAAGGAATTAAGACTAAAGTAACAACTAAAGTGTAAGTAGTAACAAGTAACAAATAACTAGTTAAATAGAAAGTTCGATGTTCAAAGCTGAAGGAAATTAACTGAACACATAAAATCGGCATGTGATATAGCATGTGATATATATTTTGTTTTCGTTTGAATAGTATTGTGCAGGTGATATAGCATGTGATATATATTTTGTTTTAGTTTGAATAGTATTGTGTACATATTTAACCCCAAAACTTTTGAAAATTAAGAAATAGACTCACCGACTAGTTGCTGCCTAGGTAACTAATCCCGCATAGAAGACTAATCCCCGATTAATTCCCGACTGACGTACAAAACGCCTAATAAATGCCTCTGACCCTAAAGTCTAGGCGTTGGGTGGCTGCCTAGGTGGGCTTTTAGATTACTGAACATGATTATGTTACATGGTCTTTTGTATGTTCTAATAGCCGTGTAAATGTACATTTACTCAAACTTATCAAAAAAGTAAATGGGGATTCACTAAAAAATTGTTAGTTTCAAGGTCTACGCAACCATGTGTAAGCCCCCATATTATCCAGAAATTCTCTATCATCTTGTAAACCATCATTATTCCATAGAAAACCGAAGAAGCATATTACAAAAGTGTGAATTTTTTCTGTTTCCTCGCCGAGGATCAGAATTTTGTTTCGGCGTGCTAGAAGGAATTGCGAATTTGTTGCCAAAGGTTAGGTTTGTCTCCAGTCCTCTGCCCACACACCCATCGATTGGGGAATTACATGGGTACTGTGATTATTGTTGTAGCTAGGAGACAAGGAAACATTGCGGAAATGTTTCAGGCAGATTTTGAAAATGCAACCGTAACATGATGAAAATGTCAAAAGAATTTGGAAAAAATAAGAATGTCATTGTTCGATATTCTCTTCTAATATAGGTTTTGAAACAATTAAATTGTCAGGTCTGTTTCATAGAATCAGACATGTTCAGGTGCATTGGGGTATGTGTCTGTGAAAATTGAACTTTGGGGATTCCACTGTTTTTTTTTTTCTCGGTCACCTAGGAAGTAGAAACATTTTGGCCATTTTGATGAAATGAAATGAGCTTATGTTCCTTGGTCCCTTTGTCCTTAAACATGATAATTGGGTGACTCCAACACTTAAAAAATACTTGCACCAAGCCATTTAACGTAGAAATGTGATAAGGAGCATCACTGTTTTAGTATCACTTTAACTCAGTGAAATCATTGTTTACAGAATTGCAGGGCAAGTATTATTTGTGGGGAGTGTTCCGGAAAAAACAAGATTCCTCTTTGCATCTAGGAGATCAGGGTCTTCTAGTTGAAAAGAACAACACTGAACTTGTTGTGTATTCGAATTCAGCAAATGGTGTGAGCACTGGAGAGGAAAAGAATCTCTCAAGGACAAAGGATCAAGATGCCCGGAGTCCTCTGAGTCCCCTAAGCAACAGTTGTAGTTCAGGGTCTGAACCTTACTAATGTTTTAAGTTAATTGAAAATTGAATTAATTATTTATGTTAGAATTAATTATTTATGTTATAGTTATGTGGCCTTACAATACTGAGACTACAGGTGAGGTGACTATATGTTGAGTTATGGAAGCCGGTGAGCATGCAAGCGATGTTGAACAGGTATAGGAACCATACGAAAGAGAGAATTGGGTACAAAAGCAGCTCTTTTTGATCTTGAACAAACATTGACTGTTCAAGGTGTGCAATTGAGCGTTCTCGCTTAACACCATAGGTGGAGCACTGAACTCAGAAGTTGGGTATGATGCTTTTGCAACAGACTCGGGGGTAAGATGGGCATCGCTGAAATGTACATATGTTAGAAAGGGAGGAGCCTACGAGGGAGAGGTTATGTTAATCATGTTCTTTAAAAAAATGTGTTTATGTGCATCTTTGGCTTTATATATTTTGAGTTAGTATCAGATATGGAAGGTAGTTGCTGAATCTGAAATGTATTTTAATCTGTGAGTTTTTGTTGTCACCCTTCCACGGTTCCACCATAGGGGTAGCTCAAGTGGTAATAGAGATGAATAACTTGGCAATGTCTTGAGGCCAGGTGGCCTGTTTATGACCGGACCGGGGCGAGGGAAGACTGCCAGACCAAAAAAAATGAAAAATTCATTTCTCGCTAAGGCAAACAATGTCCGATCAATCTGATCTTTTTGCAAGAGTAGTACATTATGTAATCATTCGCGCATCAGTATACGTTACGGCCAACAAAATATACTGATGCGCGAGGATTGTGTAACGTTTTGTAACCAAACTGAGCTAAATTTGGCAGCATTAACTTCTACAGCAGTTGACGAATGGATGACTCTCGTGAACCCAACGCCTTGGTTTAGAGCATTTTTCCGTTGGTGAATAAAATTTGGGAGATTATAACTCCAATTCCGAAAGTCACTCTCTAAAGTTCGTCATGCTTTCAAGTGCAAGCAACATCAGACTCAGAATGCCTTCTGGCAACGCATGTTGATGTGAGATGGGGTTTATTATTTTGATTCAGTGTGAAAAGACCCATTTTCTATATTCGCATACAATGGCCCATTTTCCGTTGTACCCAAAAAAAAAAAAAGGGAGTCGAAAAGGCACTAGGGCAGCACCCCCAAAAAAAGAGAAGAATCCGGGGACCCTGTAGTGCCCCAAAGCACTACAGGGTTGTAGTCTCCTAATCACAGCCGTCCGTTTGCCAATCAACGGTACAGATTATATTCACGTAAATATAAGTATTTACTTGTAAAATAATTCGGGCCGTTGATTGGCATACAAAAGGTTGTGATTGGGGAACTATGACCCTGTAGTGCTTTGGACACTACAAAGTCCGGACCCCAAAAAAAATACTACCGGATTCGGAAAAGACGGTAGGGAAACCCCTCACCCAAAAAAAAAAGAAAGAAAAGAAGCAAGAAGGTGGCATCTTTTGAGAAGATCCTAAAGAACCAAAAAAAGGGTTTTTAAGCCCATACTCGAGAGTAACTCATGTACTACTGCAATCACATTAACATCGGTCGCGCTCATAAGGTTTTTAAGTTAAACTCTCATCATTGGTGAGAGTTGTTTTCAATACAAAGATTTATTCAGTGCAAGAATATTACTATTGTTCTTAGATGCGACGTTTAAATATATAGTCATCGTAGCAAACTGGGCATGAGGGTTTCGTCTGAGTTTGGAGAACATAAATATCCTAATGTTCGTTGATGAACAAAGTGTTTATAAAGTATTTTTTGACTTCTAATTATATGTACGAAGGTCTTTTCTAATCACAGTCTTTTAATTATATATATATGTGACATATGAGGAGTCTAATTTTCTTTTTTAATCATATGTGACATATGAGGACTCCAATTTTCGTCACCCTTGATTTTAAAGTGGTAGTCCAAAATTGTTTCCTGCCTGTCTAATAAGGACGTTTACTAGATACGTATCTAAAAGTGATGTCCAGAATTAATGCAATTCATTTATCCTACGTATACGTATCGGTTTCACTTCTAAACATACTGAATCGGGTAAGAGTACGAATCGCATCATGCATACTGTGAGATTTGTTTAAGCATAAGACACGTCTGAAGTACGTGTTGGTTTTACGACCTCTCAATGTATATCATATAATAATTCTTCATGGATCTTGACGACACTGGCTGACATAGGGTATTTTAATTTGCATTAGTAGAGCAAATCCTAAGTCCTAATGTTGTGGCAGTGTTATTTATGGTATAGGAACAAAATGTTTGGCAAGCATATAAATTATCATACAAGGTGTCAATCCTCATGAAACTTAAGTCAAAGGATAATTAGGTTAAAGAAGTCATGTTTCGATGAATGAGAGCCATGTAGTAAACATTCACCTTTACCAAAGTCATGTTTCGATTCTTATTGGGGATGGAGTTTCACTTCTTAAAAGAGTAGTGTTATGTACACATTCACCGATCACAGATCCAATGACATATGGCTTCGTAGTCGTCCGAATAATCGAACAACTGCGAAGTCATTTTTGATCGGATCTGTGATCAGTGGATGTACTTGTAGTAATATTTTCGCTCTTAAAATGGATTAAATAAGGTTTCCTGGATGTACTCAAAAGAAGAAGAAACAATAAGGTCTATTGAGGATTGTTTCCTTTGGTTTCTAATAAAAATGGTCAATTATGATTTTTACAGTTTCCGAAAGGAATATTTCCTTGTCTCCTACAATTAACTCAAAGTACAATCTTCAGAGCATTTTCGAAAATATTTCAATTTTCAAATGGAAAAATCCAAAAATTTGAAAATTTTGCAAGGTTTTAAGTGATTTAGCAGACCTTTGATCAAACACCAATTTTCTCTTCAATGTTTTTGCTTTCTCTTCTCAAATTTAACATATAAGTACCATCTGTAACTTTCAAATGTTATTACAAAAGGTGAATTAGTATTTGAAGAATGGAAAATTCTAGAATCAGCCCACTGGGTTGTTGTTAAGGTTTAAAAAGTGTACTGAAATGTGTGAAAAATGTGTAGGTATGTGTGAAAGTGTATAGAAAAGTGAAAAAAAGTATACTGAAGCGTGTGTGTTTTTGGTCTTCTTCTTGCCTTATTCTCAGCCTAAATAGGCTGTCGATTGAAGGACCCTTGAAGTGTTAGAGTGCCGAGTTAAGATAGCAAATCGAAAAAATAAGGTAGTATAACAATAAATAGGAAGAATCTGCTGGAGTACACTATTAAATTTCATTCTTAAAATTGTAAAGTGAGGTAGCAAAGTACAATTCACATGCGAAATTTTGAAGCATCTGTTAGAGATGCTGTTACATCAAATTCCTAACATAACTGAACAATGAAACGATATATAACATACAACCCGATCGAGGTCCCCATAGTGCTCCTCCCAGTCGTCTGTTTCAGCTACTAATAGTCTGGATTTTAAACAAACGTTTCCAAGGAAAAGTCTACTATTTTGCTGGAGCCTGGAAGAGTCTTTTTAAAATCCGAACCATTGAAAACGCTTTTGGACAATTGAGATGAAGGCGCCACAGTGATCCCTGTATCATATAACACCTGAGGATTTGGACTTTCTATCCTAGGAAAGGGAATCAAAAGAACTTCAAATTTACAGTAGGGCTGTGTTACAAACTACATTCACAAATATTACAAGAAACATGGTAAAATAAAGCAGGAGTGACTAATGAGTGTTATTTTTTTTTACAAGGAAATGTCGAATCGGCCGGAGGGCTCACCATTCAATCAATATTTACAAAAATTACCCAATCACAAGCTTCCAATTCATTGCTTGCCAAATGAAAAAAAAAGGACTATATATAACACTAAAGCAAGCCAGTTTACTTCTCTAGTTTTCTCTCTTGAAAGTGAAAGAATTGTTGAAAAGGTCTAGAGATGGAGTAGGGGTTGTTATCACGTGAGGTGAAAGAAAGTATGAATTATGATTAGCCAAGAAATTTCCCTCCATAAAATTCTTGTTACCTCTTAATGAAGGGCTCAAATCTTGATAAAAGCTCATCGGATTTTGATCAGATGGTGGAGGGAAAAAGTTTGGAGTAGCTGTCTGAGCAGAGGATAAAATCTCGGGGAAAAAACTAGTCCTAGCAGGTAATTCTGTGCTCATCTTCGTACCAACTTGTGATTTCTTTTCTTCTGGGATCCTCTGTCCCCAACCATTTGCTTCTATATGTCCCCATACACCGTTGGCTGCAGAATCGTGTCTCGATACTTGTGCCTTTGGAGATTTCAACGATATTGTTCGCTCACCGGGATATTTGGCCGAAGAGGATAGGCCGGTGAGGCGTTGGACTAGTGTCATGAAGTCACTAGGGCTTGTGTGAATAACCTTTGGAGAGACCACGTACGTGATCACCGGTTGGCGGCTCTGCTGTGGTTGGGATGGCACCACCGGTGGTTTTTTGATTTTATGCGATTCTATATGTACTTTGAGAGGGGCAGGGCGGGGCCTATGGATTTCTCGTCTGGATGATTTTCCAGCCGAGAAGTCCAAATGCTCCATGGCGGAGGAGAGACAACGATGAGACCGAAAATGAGATGGATTGTTGTAGCTAGGGGGTGTATTTAAACAGTGAAGTGTCAATGAAACGTGGGGATTAATACAGGCGAAAACAAGAAAATATAATGTAATGTCAAAGTAAAAATTGGCAACTTGTGCATACTCATTGTTATGGGGTTTGCCGGCCTCTTAATATTGTTGTTTAAAAATGGTTGAAACTTGAACGTATCTGAAATTTGTGATTTGTGAAGATTACATGACAACATGAAATCCCATCGATCTTGGTTTCATGCATAATTTAAGGATAGCCATTCAGTGGCGACTCTAAAAAATTCCGCCGATCATCAGCAGATTCTTTTGTTTGTCGAAAGGATTGATGGAAAAGCAATTTTTACGATTAGAGTGGTGGTCGAAATCAGGAAAGTGAAGTGTGTAATGATAAAAGGATAAAGAATTATGCGATTTTAATTTGTTAATCTCTTAAAATAAAAATACATTATGTACATCTCTAGATGACTCACTTATTGTTCAATGTCTGAACTATATGCAGAGTTACTGTAATACCACTGGGGGCACGTGCCACCACTGCTATTTTTGATCAAATACTTACTAATATAGGAAATAATAATTTTTTGATTGAATTGTTTAAATATCAAGCCCTACAAAATAAAGCACAACGGTGCACATCAGGTAGTGAATACAAAAATCCGACGGATTTATCTTTATTCTTTCATGTCTCTTGATTTATTCTCTGTAATTCAATAGACCTCAAATATCAAATCAAAAAAATTTCTCTATTCAATCAATGGTGTCAAGGCATCTTTCTAATTTAAGAATTCTCAATCTTCGTAAGGCTAGGATTAGTGCTAGTAGCTAGCAAGGGGTCGCTATCATACTATTCTGTTATTTATTCTGTTGTGTCTATCTTTTGATAACTCGGATGTCCGAGCCAATTAATAGCATCTATCTTACAGCTATGGTTGGTCTGTTTTTCAAGAAAGCTAAGCTAGGATTCTTAGTTAATGCTCGCACGCAATACATTTTTTTTTATCTACGAACGATATTATCGGGAGACAATTTTGTTTACATTGAGGCCACTTTTTGGATTAGTTTTTCAAATTCGGGAAAACATATTCAAAAAGTTATGCACCAAAGTTTTTATTTTGAATGGTATGATTTTTAAGAAATGACAAACAATATGGAACGAGAGAGTATATGTGTTAATAAGATACAATTAGGTCTCCTGAATTTTTATATTTCAAAAGCAATGCATGCATTATTGGACAATTTACAATACTCAAGATTTTTTCTTATACTACCTCATGCATGGGATTTCCCTTTCTGTTTTAAGATATAGAGTTATTTACCGGGACACCCTTTGTAAGTTAATATTTTTCACCGGACACCCCCTACAAGAATTTAACCTACAACGAGACCCCCTCTTAACTACTAAGAGGGTGTTTGGGAACCAACTTTTCAGATTTTCATTTTTGGTTTTTTGGCTTTTTGGCTTTTTGGATTATGACCAGAATGAGTTTTGAATTTGGGAGTGTTTGGGAGAAATGTGCAGAATGTATTTTGCAAAAGTAGTAGTGTTTGGGAGAAAAATAATGAAAATGAGTTATGAATTTATTTTTACCAATTTACCCTTGTTTGTTAAAATTGCCAAAGTTACTTCTCCGTTAAAAAAAAAAAAAAACCCCCTTATAATGCCCATTAAAACAGAACCAATTCTCTCTTTCTCTCTCTCTCTCTCTCTCTCTCTCTCAATACATACATACCCAGCAACTCCTCTCTCTCGAGTACCCATAAGAAAACCGAACCATCATTACCTTCCAATACTCCGCCATTCACCGGATTTTCCATCGGTGACCATTTTGACCCTCAATTAGACGCCTATAATGATGATGATGATGGTCCACCGCCGTTCACCGGATTTTCCATCGGTGACCATCTGTTTTTGTGCTTTTGATTACTGTTAGAGAGAAACCCTCCACCCTCGATTTTGGGGTTGGGGGAGAAGATTACCTCCAATAATCGATAAACGTGAGTAGATCTGAAGAGAAGAACAGGAGCAACGGCAACGGTTCTTCAATCGTAGGAGTTTCTCTTCTTCTCTCTGGTTCGTGTGTGGGGAAGAAGATAAGAGGTAAACACAACGTAAACAAAGGGGTACAAATGGAAGAGAAAAGATTCGGGGAAAATCAGAGAAGGAGAATGAAAAACGAGAATGCAAAAAGGAAGTCTGGAGCTGTTTCTCGGATTCTGCTTCTAACATGAAAAATGGAGAATGAGTTTTGGCAAAATGGGTTCTCAGAATGAGCAGCCGAACAGCCAAAATCCAAAATGAAAACGGGAAAATGCAATAAGTTGGCGGCCAAACAGGCCCTAAAACCTCTTGACGTCTAACTCTGTTAACGGAAGGAGGTAAAAGACGTATTTGCCCCCTACTATATAAACCAACACTTAGCCTCAAATCCCAACATAACAGATTACGAACCCACCACCCTTCTCTCTCTCTCTCTCTACCCTCCCACTGTAAACGTAAAATACAAACCCTAACTCTAATCGAACCCAAAACCCAAGTAATCGATTACACCCAAAACCAAGTAATCGATTACACCCAAAACCCTAAAGCCCTTAACTGTAATTGAACCCAACCCTAACTTTATCTCTGCGAATCACGAACCTAATCGATTGAAACCCATTGAAGTGAGACTCCTGTGCTTGAAATTGGTGTCGTTTCAAAAGGCTTGCGGTTTCGAGTTAGATTACGAGAATAGGGGGTTGAACCGGTCGAGTTCGAACCAGGTGTGCCGGTCATCGAAACCTAATCTGTTGTTGGTTCAGCAATTTGGGTTTTTGAGATGTCGAGTTCTGATTCCATAACAGGCCTGATGAAATGGAGATGATGAAGTTGTTTGTGATTCTGTTGTTGTTGATTATTTTGATAATGGGAAATTGGTTTATTAGATCTCTCCATGAACAAGATCTCCGGTTAGATTTGTCGTTTAATAACTTGAAGGGTTCGATACCGAAATCGAAACCGGCGGCGAGTTATATCGGGCACATGGATATGAGTCATAACAATCTGTGTGGACCAATTCCGGCTTTTTCGGCGTTCGATCACCTCGAAGCATCGTCGTTTATGAGCAATGATTGCCTTTGTAATTTGATTAATGTTTTACGATCTGATTAATGTTGTGCAATTGTAATTTGATTAATGTTTTACGGAGGGAGAGAGGAGAGGATTTCACGGGAGGGTTTTGAGAGGGAGAGGGGTTTCACGTAAAAATGGGGGCAAGGGTTTTGATGTAGAGATGGGTTTCACGTAAATGGAGGGAAAAGGGGAGGGAAAATGGGTGTGGGGCATATTTGATAGACCATGTCATATTTTTAGCCAAAATATAACGGTAGGGAGGTAAAGGGTTGACGAAAGGGAAGGATGGGACAATTTTAGTAGTTAGAGAGGGTCTCGTCATAGGTTAAATTCTTGTAGGGAGTGTCCGATGAAAAACGTTAACTTATAGGGGGTGTCACGGTAAATAACCCTAAGATATATAGAACGGGTGTTATAGTCATATATGAAGGTAAGAGAAGACAGAGTTAAAAATATATGTATATTTTTCTTTTTGTGGCGGAAATTTTATATTTGTCAAATAATGGGCAGTATTGTAAATTTTAATGGGTCAATTTTGTAAGAAAGATTTTAAATGACTATCAATGATGGATATTTAGAAGATTCAGTAGGTCAATTTATCTCACTTGATCACAGGGCCTCGTCCACATGTATAACTAGCCCTATTACGGCTAGGTTTTGACCTAATTTTATTATTAGGTTATTTTTCTTAAAAATATTGCAATTTATAATCTTTTTTTGTTTGTGCATGAGGTATTGGTATACCATTGATTCCTCTCAACAAGCAAGAATCTAAAAATTGAATAATTATGACCAAAAATTAGAAAACGTTCAACACATTATTGGTTGTTAGATTCCTCTTGATGGGAGAAACTAATATTCCATCAAAATAAAAAGCAAAACTCATGACAAAAGCTTATAATTGGCATAAATTTTAAGAAGAAAAAAATCCAATAATAAGATTGGAGCAAACCCCGCCTACGTTAATTTTTGATGACTTTTGAGGATGTTGTGAACATAGCAGACTTCCATTTAGCAGTTGAGTGTCTTGGTGGGGTCCTTTGTTTCTAAATCAGTGTTTTCGGCCGAAATTGTGCTTTTTTTTTTGAGAAAAGCGGCTTTGAGGCAAGTTGTGTGAAAAAGTCACACTAATGCGCTAATGTATGTTTACCAAAAACAATAAAAATAAAAATGTGCTAATGTGGTCCCATTTTGGGTAATGTGATATGAAGCTCGTTGAGTAAATTATCTATGCAAATATTAACTAATTAGGAAAATTGGTGGCTACAGGCCAAAACAACGAATCGCAAGACATGCAAGTGGTCACTTCATCCTTACGTGTTTCCACGAATTAGTATTATTAAGAATATTATTTATTGTGGTGTAATATTGTTAAGAATTGATGTTCAAAAAAGTAATATTATTAAGAATTCGTATGCTCTGTCAAAAAACGGAAAACATAAAATTTTGTAGCTATTCTTTGAATATTAAAGCTTTGTAAATTAATCCAGAGGCGAAGCCACAATTTTCAAGGATAACAAATCTTAAAGCGCAAATAAGAATTATTCTATCCTTTTAGTTCACACTATAATCCCAAATAATTATATTTGATTAATTTTATTATGTCAAAAAAGAAAGGGAGCTGATTTTGGGGTTTCCTCTTTTGGTGCAGACACTCCAAAATTTAGTAAAGTTACAAAACTACCCTTTTCAAAATATAAAATTACTGGAGGCACTCCATTCCAAATCCCCTCATTTACTTGAGGCACTCCTAACGGAAACTACTTGCACTTTTAACGGAAAAAACTTTCTGAAGTGTTCACCCTTCAAAGGAATAGGGCCAGGTAACACCAAAAAGAACATTCAATTTCACTTATATAAACATAACTAGAGAGCTCTTCAAAAAAAAAAAAAAAAAAGAAATTAGGCATATTGGTACTATAGCTTATGCCTTTTGATGTTTACAATATGATTTGGGACAAAATCCTTTTGAGTCTTTCTATCAAAGTTAACCTACCCGTCTTTGGGCTTAGATTCCAGCAACAAGTTGAATGCCAAATGAACGCAGTAAGCCTTAAAAAAAAAAAAATCAAACACAATGACTAAAATGACTAAAGAGTAGTTGTCATATAGTAAGATTCTTCCTGCACCATCTCTCTCAAGCTATTGTATCTAAGAGATCCATTACAATATAGTCTCATAGGGTTTGTAAACAAAATAGAAATACTGAAACTTCTCTTTGACAATCCATTGCCCCCAATGGCTATTGGTTATTAGGCTATACGATAAAATTTCCGTTCTTCAGAACATGAATCTCTTTTGTTTTCATTAATTCTCATAGCGGGTGTGAGATGATACTCATATAATTTGCATATCGATCACGCCACGTGCAACGAAGAAAGATATAATCAATAACCTGATGGAACAGAATGCAAGCCAGAAATGACGATCGGGAGCAGCTACCGGCGACGAAAAGTAACAGGGAGCAGCACTTGACGGGTAGGGTTTTGGTGGGTGTCCATTTTTCTTCTTCCGTTAGGCGTTAACGGAGAAGGAAGAGAAGAAGAACATGTAAAAAAAATTTGGAGTGCCTGAAGTAAAATTGAAACTTGAAAGAGGGTAGTTTTGGAAAACCACTATAACTTGGAGTGCCTCCATCAATTATTGGAGCACGATTATCAATTCCCTATTCCGAGAAACAATATAGAATTATTTCAATCTAGGACTAAACTTCATTTACAATCAAATACACTTAAGTCTTATTAAAAAAATACAAATGTGAGGAGTGCAGAGGCCCCCACCGGCCCAGATAGCTCTGCTTCTTGAGCAATCCATCCAACCAAGTATTCACATAATCACATCTACCCAAAAAAAAAAAAAAACTGAAAAAAGGAGGATATCTAAGCAATCATACATTTAGATCAAGAAAGAAATTTTCTTATGTTCCACATTAATCAAATTGTTGGGGTTTTTTTTCCCGTTAGAGTTTAGTAGGGAGCTTTGTCCAATTAAAGCAACCCACATAAGGAAGAGGAGTGGAGAGAGTTCGAGAGCCTCTCTCTCTATCCTATGTTTTTTTCCGGCTGCCTCCCCCTCCTTTCCCTACCCCCATGGCAGCCATCACACCTCTTTTCTCCCCATCTTCTTCTTCTCCTCCTCTCCTCCTTTTATGGTTGTGTGGTGGTTGAGACTCTCGTCCTCAGGAGAGAAGTTCTCCCACTACCCCATCATTTTTGGAAGGTGGTCGTGACGCAGATCTTCTGATCTAAGATCTCTAGCCCTCAGATCCGAGCCCGGATGCCAGATTTGTGGGTTCTCCAGCAGCAGCGGTGGTGGCGCCTGGAAACTGTGACTGCGGTGGGACGAAGAGATGTGGAGCTCTGGACGCTGATATCATTCCGTCATCTTCCTCTAGCCACATCCGAGTGAATTGGTGGTTTCCATCGTCGTCGTTGTACATTTTTGATAGATTTTTTATTTTTTCTTTGTTTTTTATTGTATTTTCGGACTGGTAGTGTCCTTTTTTTTAGTGTGATAATATAAGTTTTCTTGGTTCAAAAAGTAGCCCACATGAATTCATTCATCTTTAGTCGTCACAGATTGGATGCGCATCGGATCCGAATCTTTTGACAAGCCTAATGTGAACCAAACAAAGTTCTTTCTAAACTCAATTCTATTTGACACCCATTCAGAGAATTTAATGTAATCAAATAATATCCTTATCACTCTATCCGTCACCCCAAATCCATTATCTATCGTTATTTGTACAATTTTATATATATCAATTATCATGCTCTTTTTTTTAATGATGAGTAGTTCTTCAATTCTATAGTGCTCAAACCAAAATTAACAAGTAATCAATCACTATCAATCAAAAGCTAGCTGTACACATCTGCAGCCAAGGATGCTTTCATTATTAAGCTTTTGAACCCCTTTCCCTAGTGTGATGTCAAATTGTCAAGAACAAAAACTTCCTTGTGCTATCAATGAGAGAAAAACGAAGGGGGAAAATATAAATTGGTTCAAAACATGTTTCCTAGTGTAACATTTGGTGACATTTTGCTTATGGCATCAAATTCTTGTAATATTTTGCACATGCAGGAAACCTACTCTCTACCCTAGAGACGGGAAGGAAATGAGACCCTATGGTGAGACTTGAACCCAGGTAGGACTGGCCATGGGGTAAAGCCGAAGGTGCGGCCGCTTTAGGCCTCCGAAATTTAAGCAAAATTAGGGGCCCATTTCCGATATAAGACATTTCGATTATATATGTTTGTTTCTCCGAAATTTGGCAAGAGGCTTCTTCCTGCCTTGGCGGTCAATGTATGCTCTTCAAAACCGGGAGGCCCATGGTTCAAATCCCATTAGGGCCTTCTGGCATAACAACCTTTTTGCTCAATTTTCTGGTGGATTAACTTGTTACTCTTGCATATTCTCTTTTCTTATATTTTTATTAGACTAACATATTTTTCTTGCACCTTTTGTATTGGTTGTAGATGTTACTAAAAACCAAAGTTCAAATCTTTCAACATCATAAATGGTTGGATTTTTTTTTTTAATTTTCTTTTGTTTATTTCCATTTTACCTTTAACTTTTTATACCAAATTCACAAATAAAACAATTTCGACTATGAGTACACCAATATAATTTATTTTCACTCAACAAATTATGATAAAAATAATTTGTGCAATAAAGAATTCTCTTATTGTTAAAAATATTATCTTATAATTAAAGTTAACAACATGATTAGTTTGAGAATGAACGAGAATTCGATATGTATTTGATTCCTGTTGTCCTAATGGTATAATTTTTTTCAAAAGTTTGTTGAGTTAACTTACGAAGCTTAAATATCATGTTTAATATTATTTACGTATATTTGCCACACGTATTAATTTTAAAAAGATCGAGGGGCCTTTTTTTTATAAATTCGCTTTAAGCCTCAATAATCTCAGGGCCGGCCCTGAACCCAGGACCTGATCCTTATAAAAGAGCACGTTACCACTAAGTACCTTTTATTCTTAACACTATTTTGTTTTGTCATAGATATATGTAAAGATTGAAGTTGGTAGATGATGCTAAGATGTATTTCTTCTTGAGGGAGTACTAATGAAAAAGAAGACATCTATATACGGCTCTCCTTAATTTGTACTCAAATCCCTTGCCTGTCCAGCTCTATAAGGCATTTCAAGGGGGATTTTTAGGTCAAGACTGTCATCGTGGTATTTAAATTTTCCGAACTTACAATCAGTTTGATTTTTTATTGCAACAGTTTGTATCTGAACGGAAGCGCGAGGCGTTTTGAAGAACATTTTCAGCCTAAAAAAAAAAAAGAATTTTTCCGCAATTGTTCTCCAGATGCACTTTTTAAAGACTTTATTTATTTATTTATTTATAACAATTCTCCTTTTTTTATTTTCATGATCGTTTTGAATATGGGTCACAATGGGCAGGTCTGTCCAACCCGTTTTCGGGCCCTTTCTGGGTCTGTTTTGATGATTGGAACCGTTGATATTTTAGACATCGTCGAGAACATTAGGCACGCCAAAATTTAGGTAATTGGATATCATTTAATGTGTTCTCGAAACACATTTATCTCTAGAAAAATGAGTTTTTATTCAGTGTTGTAAAATTTTCTCAACCCATTTTCCTTGTGATTAAAGTGTTTTGAGAACACATTAAACAATATCCGATTAATGTGAATCTTGACGTACCTAATGTTATTGACGATATCTAAAATATCAACGGTCCCGATCATCAAAACGGACCCGGGAAAGGCTCGAAACAACCCGGTCATGACCTTCCAATCCCATAAAACTGTGACCATGAAGGATCCTGATCGATTGAAAATTTAGTTCAAATAGAACCGTCCAGTTCATCAAAAGAACTATAAAGTATAAAGGATCCTAATCCTTTGGAAATTTTGTTGAGCATACGACAGAGAGTAATACCAAACATCTTCGGCATTGAAGTAAAAGTGATGTTTAAATTTGATACATGTGATGTTTAAATTTGAAAACCCAACTCTGAGCATCTCCACTCCTTACCCAAATCTTACATCAAACTCAAATTTGAGTAAAAACCACAAAAAAATCTTACTCCACTCCTTCACCAAATCCTTCACCAAATTTGAGCACCAAATTTGGTGAGAACCAAATCCAATATCAAATTTTGAAGGCCATTTTCTCCCCCTCAAATTACAACAATGCCATTAATGAGGCTTTTACTCAAATTTATGTCTGGATTTTCTTTTCCTCGTTGGAGTGCTCTATACCAAATCAAGTTTTTACTCAAATCTGGGTAAAAATCTGAGTTAGGGCTGGAGATGGAGCAAAAGTGATGTTTATTCAATAGTGGACAATATGATGGAGGAAACTAATTGTTTGGCGGGTGTGGGTGTTGGTGTTGGTTAGGGCAAAGTTGAGGGGAGCCAGCATGTGGGGATTCAACTGTGCATTAGATTGGGCTCAGTGGAGGTGCTGCATAATATTGACATGGGGCCAACCGATAATAATGTTATCTCTATGGAAACTAGAACCAACAAGAAGAATGGAAGAAAAGCAAATAGAAAAGTTTGGCCTATTGACGAGGTGATGGGCATCTTTAGGATATCAATGTATAGAAGGGGGGGATTGAAAAGACACAAACCTAAAGTCATTTTTAGATCGGCTACAACTACAATTTCGTTATCTATCTCTTCTGATGGGACAAATAATAGGAATAGAATCCTTCTAAATGAGGCTCAAACAGTTCAGGATATGGAAAAGACGTTGGACATAGGTTTAGATAGTGACGAAGGGGAAGTCGTTAGTAAGATTGTTCGAATAGAGGAAATTAATGAAGTGCACTCCAGAAAGATGTTTTAAAATGAGGCGAAAATGGTTTGGGATTTTGAAAAGACGTTGGGAATTAGTTATGATGGATGAAGCGCGTTATAGAGCCATCCATTTTGGCCAAGGAGGGGAAGAAGGAAGGGTCATAGTTTTTTTATTGAGGTGTTGAGTATTTTGGGGTGATTTGTTAAGGTTGGGGAGTTGTTGAGGTTTTTGGAGTGTTTTCAGTTGGCCTCTTGCCAACCTTTTTATTTGGGTTGTTTGGCCAATGGGTCTCAAGAGGCAAATGATTGTCATCGGGTGGGGTGCCAATCTCGTTCGGATTCCTCTTTTCATTTTGATGCTTTTCTCTTATCCTATTTAATCTTGTATTATCTTCGATATTTGATTAATAAAATCTTTTTTTGCTCTTAAAAAAATATAAATTACAACAACTGGCACTCTAAAGGATCCTGATCCTTTGAAAATTTAGTCCAGACAAAAGGACTAAAAAGGATCATGAATTTTGTTTAGTAGTATAGGACACAGAGTAATACCAAACATATTCCGTATCAAAGTAAAAGTGGGGGTTATAAATTACTACAAACACGTCTTTGCCCATCATCTTCTTTGATTCCGTATCATCTTTGCCAAACATATTCCGTGTCTAGAAACGATTTTATTTTCACTTCTGCTCTTGAAGATCCTATGGTTACTCTGATGAGGGCTATGAGGCTATGGTATGAAGAAGCTTGCCTATTGTACTGATTTCATATTGGACCCAAAAAGCAACAGGCTTGCTAATGTTGTAGCGAAGAGCCCCAAAAGGGGGCAGCTTCTACCTAGTTGGGTTTCTTCCCCTCCGTCTTCAGCTCTTTCGGAGCTAGTTAGGGATTTGCTCTATGTTTTGTAGCCCTGTTGGGAAAGTTTTGGCTATCGAAAATAAATAAATATAAATCTTTGCAACATCAATTAATTTGTGCAATGACACTACCTTAAAACTGACCTAGGAAATCACAAGACTACAGGAGAGAGATTTTTTTTAAAAAGGCAAAAAGGTTTATTAAAGAAACTTGACAATGAATACATCGAGTGGGGAAAGCGGAGAGATCCTAGAAGACATGACATACCATGGATCTAGAGACCAAACCGAACAAAAGGGAAAAAAAAAAAAAAATCCAACAAACAATTAGATGAGAAAAGACATCAGAGATCGTCTTCAGAAGGAATAACAAATAGCAGCAATAAAATACTTCAACTCATCAGCAGAAACATGGAGACCATTCAATCTGTGGAAAGTCAGAGATCTCCCACTGGATTCCAATTTGCTGTACAGCCAAATTGCAAAAAGAAACCCAACACAGCAGCATCAATGGTGTCCTCCAAATTATCTCCTTAGCCATCTTCAAAAGCATCTTCAACTCCTCATCAAGACAAAGCAGCATCACGAATTCACCAAAGGAGCGGAGGGGCCCTGTAGTGAGGAGCTCACTACATGGTACGTTTAGTGAGCTTGGCTCGGCCGTCCGATCGGCGGTCGACGGTCAGGATCATCTTACACTTTAAATTAACATTTTGCATATAATTTAAGACCCATTTATCCGGACCGTAGATCGACGATCAGACGGCCGAACCAAGCTCAATACACCCCATTTTACATATCCTGATGTGCAAAAGAAAAACAGTAGCACAAAATACCAATTCTCTCCAGAAAGTGCGCAACAAGCTCGGGAATTGAGAATCACCCACATTGGACATCATTGGCATAAATATCACCCCCACAAAATAGCAGCGTGTGAATGCTAGTAATAACAACAAAAACAGAGATATCTCCGCCCCAGAGACTACAAGAGAAATTGCCTTCTATTTTTAGATGAAGGCTGCATTGGTTGTTTTTTGTTCATATGCGCCTGTTTTTATTGGCAAATGGAAATTTCATTTTTCAAAAAATGAGCAACATGAATAAATAAAATTAAATTACAATGGAAAAAAAATACATTAAGATAGCTTCGAGGGGTAGAAGAACTCTTTTTTAGATGACGGCTGCATTGGATGTTTATTCATCGGCAAATGGAAATTTCATTTTATCTCATGTGGATACCCCGCAAGTTGAGGTAAAAAATCCCTAGTTGAGGTCTCCGGATCGTGGAAACTTCAAGTTTAATTGGGTTTCTTCCGCTCCGTCTCCAACTCTTTCGGAGCTAGTTAGGGATTTGTTCTATGTTTTGTAGCCAGAGCCGGCTCATAGATTTCGGAGGCCTAAATCAAACTTATTAAACCAAGCCCACCCCATATTTTGCATACAAAAATTGGCCAATAAAGAGTCTTTATAAAAACTATTACAAAAGATTTACCAATTACAAATGCAAACCTATAGTTATCCAAAAATATACAACCGCTACAATATTTCAAAATCTATCATTTGAACATTTGTCGTCTCGCACTTTTAGCGGCAAACGTACTAATTAAGTCTTCATAATCAAGCATCTTCATCATATCCTTCTCAATGGACAAAATAGCCAATCCATTTAATCTTTCTTGAGACATGGTTGACCAGAGATAATTTTTTTGTATGGAGGGGTTACACAAAAATTATATTTGGCCTAGTATATATATGAAGGGTTCCTAACGAATTGGGGGCCCTAAAGCCTAGGGTTCTTTGGATTTGTGGGTAAGCCGGCTCTGTTTTGTAGCTCTGTTGGGCAAGTTTTGGCTATCAGAAATATATACTAAATGAAAATACTCACTCCGTCCCAATTTTATAGTCCTTCGTTCTATCCTAACCGGATAAAAAAACGATTATATCTTTCAATCGGTAATACATTTTATATGCAATATGGATCTTGTATGATAGATCTTGACTTAATCTAATAAACAAAGTGTTCAAAATCACTTAAAACATTGTAGATTATAAGATACAAAACTGATAGGTACACTCTCTGGGAGCCCTCTGGGGACCACACCCCATGTGAGAGAGGGTGTGGCTGGGAGTGGCTCCCAAGGAGTGTATGTATCGCCGTTCTATAAGATATAACACTTTGAAAAGTGACACGAACTCCCAAAAGGGACTATAAAATTGGGATGGAGGGAGTACATCTTTGCAATCAATTAATTTGTGCATCTTTGACAGAAATATTTTCCGGCATTTATTGCTGGTGCAATGACACTAGCTACCTTCAAACTGACCCAGGAAATCACAAGACTACGAGAGAAATTGCCTTCTATTTTTAGATGCAGACTCCAATGGATGTTTATTCATGTGCCTCTGTTTTTATCGGCAAATGGAAATTTCAATTTCAAAAAATGAGCAACATGAATAAATAAATTAAGTACGACAGAAGGAAAAAAAAAAAAAAAAACATTGAGATAGCTTTGAGGAGTAGAAGAATCTATTTTGTCGATTTTCTATTACTTGATTGTCAATTTTCTATTCTCATATTTCGGGTGCTTGGGAGCAAATTCTAGAATCTATTTTGTCAAACTACATTATCAAAAATGAAATTAATAATGCAACATCATAGAATCACCTCTATTCGAGCTTTTCGGATTCTCAATACATATTTACAAACCACCTTTTTGTAAAATTTGTTCTGCACATTATTATCCAAATTTGTTTACGTAGTTTGATTATAATAAAAAAAATATTAATTCCATCATTCAAAATAAAGAATCTAAAAAAGTAATTGGCTCCAACTACCCTAGTTAATTTCCAACAATTCTTATGGAGTCTTGACACATGCTAGAGAGCAGTTGTCCAATTCTCCAACACAGTGTCCCAATGCAGATGCACGTGGTGGAGTGACATGCATTCCAAAGTCTAATTGCATGTGCCGCCCAACATGCACATGCAAGTAAAGCCCATTCCAAATGCATGTCCTAGAAGATCAATAAGTCTACTCTCACACCATCTCACTCATAAGTCACATTTCATAGTGTGGGACCTACATCGGAGTCTCACACGAATGACCGGAGCCGCTTAGTTTGTTTAGAATATTTTTTTAAGGGTTCCTGACAAAACCAGCTTAGTTAGATATCGGTATAAGCTTGATAAGTTTGTTAAAGTTTTGGTCTGTTCGATTCAGGAATTGAAACTTGAATGAATCAATCGAGCTTTTACTGGTATTTGACTGAGCTGATTTTTCACAAAGACCATTAAAAAAATATTATAAACAAATTGAACGGCTCTGATCATTTGTGTGAGACCCCGAGATAGGTTCCACACAATAGGGTGTGAGCGGGAGTGTGAATGAGAGTGAACGTAGCAGCGTTCCTTGAACATTTATTATGGGATTGCCACACACGTATACATTCATATGCCCACGCATGTTTGGAACTCACTCTCACAAAACATCGAGCCTTTGTTGGGCTTGTGAAACTTGATTCGATTTGGTTCATGCTTTGTTGACTTTTTAAGGTTTTACTTATTATATTATGCAAGTTGGTGATGTATATTGCTAGAATCAAACTCTTACCATCTCACTATCGTACCCAATTATCAACGAGTCAACTGAGACTTGACCCACTTGGCCTTTGCTCCTCCAGAATGCTGGATTTAGCCCACCTAACATCCCCTAACATATACTATATAAACCTTAGGTCATAAATCCTTGCTATACGTACGTAACAACATATATATTTCTTTTTACCAAAAAAAAAAAAACAACATATATATTTCTCACACTCTTTTCATTCAGTACATAGTGAAATGAGCCGTGTAAAATCTCTTTGTAATGTTCTTGTTGATGGTTTTCTTCACACTTTGTGTGTTGTTGACAGAGATGGGTAGCGCTTTTACATGCCACAAGTTGTGTGATAATGGTCCCAATGTTGAAATCTTACTCGTGTCCCTGCGTAAGCTAGTTCAATTTAAGCTATATGCGTAGCCTACTAATTAATTGATATTTTTTACTCCACCACCAAAAATGTGACACTCGCCTTCGGTCCATCACTAGTGGAATTAGCATCACAACCAACTTGACCAATAACCACGGTCATTAAAAACCCAAATCACCAAGCTATGGTACGTAGCAATCACAGCCAACAAAATCGCAATCACAGCCAACAAAATCTCAATTTGGATAGTACTTGGCATCAATCACTTAGCCATATCCAAACAGTGTGTGTATTGACTGATCCCCACCAATCAATTTCCCAATTAATGGCAGCCCCACCATGCACGATGCATATTCACTTAGCTAGCTCTGGCTAGGGCCTCACTGTGAGTAGAAATTATACAGAGCTCCTAGAGTGCCGCAACGTGATTACTCAAGTCGCTCTACCACAACACATTGATTTATGATTAGGTGAATGAGCGCCCTCACTAGATATGTGTTGATGGGAAACCTGAGACACCACGTATCTGCTTGTTTTGGGTTTTAGAGGCTTTTTCCCCCCCTCGAATATCGTATATCAAAATCGGTTCTCAAAAACTGGTTTCTAAACCTTAAAATGAACATAGTCAATAGGGTTTGCTTGTTTTGGGTCTTAGAGGTTTTTCTCTCAAAAATTGGTTCTCAAAATCAATTCTCAAAACTGCCCCTCTCAAAAATTGATTCTCAAAACCTTTAAATGACGTAGTCCACATAAATATGGATTCACTTCGGGGTGCAAAAGGACCGAATTGAGCCGAGTTTTATTGTGCTCGAGCTCGGTCTGGCTATAAACAAGCTGATTAATGAGTTGAGTTTAGTTTATTTACTAGACGAGCCTCTATAAACGAACCGATAGAGCTTACAGAAATGAGCCGAGCCGAACTTTAGTGCGTTAATTAAATAAGCTCGGTTCATTTACTAAATGAATTAACCTAAAATTTGAGTACGACTCGATTACTAAACGAGTTGAGCCGAACATGAAGCTCTGGATTCACACTAACGGTTGTTGTCAAGCACAAAAATCCCACATGTAATGTTCTTTCGACTTTCGTACACATTAAAAACATGATGGTGTTTTTTTGTGAAAAAAAGAGATGGAACGGCTCTAGTACGAGGCCCCTTACATTGTCACAAGTTGAGACGTGGAGGATTTCAATCCTCTTACTTTCTCTAATCTCTTATAAGGCCGAAAACGACCCAAAACCACCACATGAGGTTTGTTTTTTCTTCTTTCCTTTCCTCTTTTCTTTTCTTTCGGTGTTGGTTTTCTACCATTTAACACGGCCATTCTATGTGGAAGGTCACGATCCAACGTTTAACTCGTTCCCATGTTTTGATATTTTCTCTCACTTGCTATCCAATTCTTTGTCTGCACGTGAACGAAGTGGCGGAGCCGACTTATTATAACATAAATCTTTTGCTTTGTAACATAATACATTTGCACATTTTATTTTGGCCCAATGTATTAAAAGCATATGAATCATTTTCTTTCTATTTGGTTAACGCTACGACAACACTCACATGTTTATCTTTTAAATTTAAGAAAGAAATTGTAAAATAAGAATGTGAAATAACTTGATTTTATTAAATCAAACTGAAATTATTAAGATCATGAGAAACTATGACACTAATAATAAGCAGCAAAACTCAAACTTAGATACCATGTTCATAATTTTTTTAAAATATGGGTGTCATGAGACAATGGATGATAAAGAATGAAAGGACAAAACTAGATAATTTGATATTGTCCATGCAGATACCATGTAGCATGAGTTAGGAACTGTTAAGATGGAGCTAAGGGGTGGCTATTGACAATAGCCAGCAATATAATAAATATATAACGATTTATAAAAATGTAATTAATTATAGTAGAAATTTTCAGTTTTATTGTTATTCAAATGTACCACGTAAATTTTTTCTCTGGTATTGATGAAATTTTTTTCGATGTTGCTTGATGAATGACCTGCAAAACAATTCAAGTCTAAAGGACACATGTGTGATGTTAGCCAACTAGCCTCCGATGCCTAAGTCAGTCCATTTGTCGAATGAAGTAGATTGTTGCACAAGTAGTTGATTAGCAGAACAACATACCTCTTCTAGGTTTATCCTGGCGTTATATAGGCATTCGTGGTGGTTGAGTCCTTTTAGGACTTAGAGTCTTTGGCTTCCAACTAATCATACTTATCTTATTTAGTTCCTTTGTACATTAGGTCTCTTATCCCGCTAGGAATTGGGCCTTTATCGTATCTAGGAATCGGATAGATAAACATCTGGGTGATTTGGGCTTATCTCGTACTTATTAGGGTCGAGATAGGTCCCCCTAGGGCTTCCAAACCCTTAGGGTTCTGAATGATGGTCTTTTATTGTTTCGCTATGTTGAGCTGAGCTAGTCTCTCAGACCGAGTTGAGCTTCTTAGGGCGTACTAACCTTATGTGGTCAGTCTCAGCTCAATGACCTCTTTTGCAGATGATCCAGGACTGCCTTAGGACCTACTGGCTAGGTCAGGACATTATTCATAATGTTCGTACTGCCTTATTACGGTCTTGCCGACCTCTATTGGGAGATCGGACAATGCTAGTCTTACCGAGTTGCTCTGGGAGGTCTGTTCATCCTTATCGGGTATGTATGCTGCTAGAATGCGTATGGTGTAAGACTCCCAAGATTTGCAAAATGATTTCAAATTTGGCTGAAAGTCTTCAAGAAACTTCAATTAGCGAAGAGATCATTGTGGACAGACATTACTAACAGATACGAGCAGTGCTCGAAAGGGCGGAGTTGTGTAGGGATTGAGGGGCCAGACCGGAGCAGGGAGCCTGTAGCGCTCAGGAAAGGCTGCACCATGCAGCACTCTAATAAGACGTCGTTTTGGGGCATGTTAGGCAGCCCCACTTCACATTTTTGCTCCTCTGACTCTCGTACAGTCAAAGGCGGAGGCAGAATTTTTTATTCGAGGGGTCAAGAATTAAAAATTATGTGCGATTTGCTTTTCTTATTTGCTAATTGTAAGAAACAATTAAATTAACAAGCATATCAAAATCCCCTTTAGTTAGTTCACATTGTCGAAATCTGCCTCTGAACTCTCCAACATGTGTGAATTTTTTATTCGGAGCATTGGAAATTGAAAAAGAGAAGGGAAAATGGTTCAGATTAGCTTTAATTTTGTGGGGAGAGAGAGAGAGAGAGAGAGAGAGAGTAGTTACTCAAGTTGTGAAGGCTGGAGACCTGGAGTCCATGTTTGATGTTTGCCAAAGGAAGATTTCAGCGCGTTCGCTGTTAAGGGAGGAGACGAGAATTTCTATATTTTCCCATCCTTATTTTATTTGGTAGTAAATATAAAATAATGGCTAGGGCAAAAATAAATAAATAAATAAATAAAAGGGGGTCAAATAGCAAAATTTTGGATGTGAACAAGTAGCATCCATATTGAAAGTTGAAGTCCAGAAGGGTCAATTGACCCCTCTTGTACTCATGTCAGTGTGTACGGTGTGGATGGTTGTGTACGGTGCGTATGGTGTGCACACTTTGGGATTTTGCACAAATAATCCAAACCATACTATAATTCAAAACAAATTTTTTAGTAGTCTTGTAAAAAAACAGACTCATCGGTTATTAATAAGTAATTGATCTAATTTGTCCAATTTTTATTTGTCAGGGGTAAATCCCGTCGAGAAAAGCTTTTGTCTCCCCCATCTGCCACGACTCCATTCCCGTCACGACCCCATAGCAAAAGGCCTTTAGTGACGGGAAACCGTCGCAAAATGTATTATCTCTTCTAGCAGAATATTAATTTAGGGAAATGATAATGCCAAAACCATTTTTTTGGTGCCAAACTGTAGTGCACCACAAAAGGCTTGTACCTTGCACATGGTACAAGGTTTTTAAGCACTATATTTTTGGCACAAACAAAAACGATTTTGGCATTAACACCACCCTTAATTTATCATTTTTTTTTTCTGGGAACATTAAAGAAAGACCTTTCTTCTTGTAATCTGCTACAGTAAAACTCCAATTCATATGCTGGCAAATATAGCAGGCAGAGCTTTCTTCTTGTAATTACATTCATTCAGTTGTACGGGAAATCCTTCTTTTTTTAGTACTATCATTACAAGGAACTATTCAGATTCCACAAGGAATGTGCTCATTTTTATTGCTTTCCCTCCAATAAATGAATTACACACCATTCCATGAAATAATGGGATCCTCTCCGGTTCCCAAAGGAACTAGAGAATTGAGCTCACAGCATTTGTAGAATTTTTTTTTATGACTTTTTTTATGCTCCGACTTGTTTACTTCCAGGACTTGTCAAGATCATCAACTACGCAAAATGCAAAATACAGATCAAGAAATAAAATGCTTCCGAGCATAATTTTTCAAATTTATTGGAACTAATTGACCTCTTTAATTTGGTGACAAAAAATTTGAAAAATTATGCTAGGAAACATTTTATTTTCTGATCCGAAAATTGCATGTCTTTTCGTAGTGGATCATTATTATGGAACGGAGAGAGTATCATATTTGTTGTATCCGTCGAAATATTTCTAGACCATGTTTACATTAAGAAAAATTGAGAACAATGAAGTAATAACCTAAGATTCCGATTTCAATAGACTTTGATTTTATTTTTATTTTTACAAGTTGGTTTTACGCGTCAAACTCTAATTATTAAACATTTCAGATCATATTTTTTTAGCTCGAGACGATGCCCATTTTCGGGGCACAACTGGCTCCTCTATTCGCTTAAGCATACCCATTTGAGTTAGGGAAGGCCATCTCGTTCGACCAGCCCATATTTGCTCCAAACTAACCCGAAACTTGGTATTTTTTCGGGGATAAGGATACTAGGATCATTTTTAAAAAATTTGGGGAACAGGTAAGAGTCGGGAATATGTAAAGGTTGACCTCAAGAAAATAATAATTTCCTGTTCAAACAAAAAGTAAGAATAAAATAAAAAGGCTTGACCTTGAAAATAGCATTTATTCCACGAATAGGGAGTATGATTTGTAGCTTACCTTACCCCTTACCCTCGTAGGAATCAAACTCTTGATTAACTAATGGACGAGGACGAGATCCTCTCCGGTCCATGTAAGAAGGCAGGAATGTCCAGTTAGTCAGTTTGTAGGTTTTTGTCGGGCATAATTTGATGATCCTAATCATTCATAATTTAGAGTTTGTCGTTAATATTAATCCCGTTAAAAATCAAATCGATCGGATAACGCTTGATATAATTTCGGAATGCATTTATTATAGAATGTAACCATGTTACATTCTATAAAAAAACGTGTTCCGAAATCATATCAAACGATATCTGATGAGCCTAGTTTTTAGTGTGACTAATGTTCTCGACAAATTTTACAATACAAACAATTTGAAGCATTAAAGTTGGCTCTAAATGATCCCGCAAACGGGCTAACCGGACCGTCTAGTCCAGTTTCATGGATCGGAGAGGAGCTGATTCCTTACCACTAATAGAATGGAGTAATTGTTTCCAAGACTTAATTTGCTGAAATAAGTGGTTATTGACTAATATTTTTGGGGGATTTAAGAAATGAAAAAGAAATAGAATGTGGCCACTAGTGCACGTGCGATGCAAATGCCCGCGACGTTACGTTTGATGATCCCCATGGAGGGTCGATGGAGTACGTGCGCTGTATTTGTCCCACTATGCCGACATTTGTTCCATGCTCTGTCTTAAGAAATTCACTAATTTGTCCCTTTGTTCAAAATTAGTTGAATGAATCCATAGCTTTAGAAAATTTTGAACATGAAGAGAGAGCATATTTGGGAGACGTAATAATGCAATAATTGTCTGCATTCACATGATGTGATGTACGTGCAATTTTTTTACAACAATGCTATAGGTACACCATCTATGTACCTCAAATGTACACCACCCTGATATGACAAATGAGAAGAAGCCTAGTGTGAGGCTCACCTAAAAAATTGGCTACTTCTTATTTGCCACATCAGGGTAGTGTGCATTTGAGGTGCAAAAGTGGTGTACCCGTATCATTTTCCAATTTTTTATATGCATTTCAACTAAATATGTTTTTTATCGGGGCAACAGGTCCAACGGTTGTGTAGCTATATTTAGGTGCAGTGTAATTGTGCGTTCAAATATGTAGACGGGATATTGAAATTATTGTCGATGGATTGGGATTGCTGTGCACAGCCGATCATGTTTTGGACTGTTTTGATATAATTTTGATTTATTTTGTTTTGATCATGTTTTGGATTGTTTAGCTGTGCACAACCGTGCACAAACGGGATACATTCGGAAATTTGTTATAATTTCGATTTATTTTTACCAGTAAAAAATTAAAACACATCCTGACCGTCCAAAACCACGATTGGATAGCTGAGGAGTGCATAGCACCCCATTTCCGCATGGTATATGGTATGAAAATATCAATCACATATCATCAAACAGTTTTGTTCCTCGTATCATTTACATATTCCCCTACCACTGATTTGACTATCAAAGGCAGAAAGAGTATACCATACATCATTCAACTACTAAGGCTCCTAATTATAAAAAAAATTGAAGACTATAATAAGTAAGGTACCAATATATGAGTGGAATCATCTAGGGGGATGCCATAGTAATTCTACTATATTGACATTTTGAGAAGGGTAGAAGAGTAACCGGACGGGCTTTGACTTGTGGAAATCAACCACGTTGAAGGAACCAATCAACAAGTGACACGTGGTAAGTAAGCCTAAAAAACCAGAAATTTTTCAACGCCAAGCGGGCACGGCCACGCAGTGTGGAGTGAGCATTCAACCGTCCAAAAGTATTTTGCAGGACCCATATTTCTCTCACTCTCTCTTTTCGTTCCCTCTTGAAAATCTAAGCTAAGATGCATGCTCGGGCACCACGTAAGCGGTGCCCGCTCTGAAAGATTTCTCCTAAGAAACAGTAGAGAGAGCGCATTGCCATCCACATGAACACCCCTTTCTTGGTCCAAACGGCTCGGAGTCGCCCACGTTTTACATACAACCATTCTCCATTCCCATTGGCCAATTCCATTCCGGAAATTATTTTGTGCGTCCAGACCACCGAGTTAATGGCGTACGCCACTCAATAATTGTATTTTACTCTACTGAAATTATTTCATAAATTGCAGATACTTACGGTGAGTTGGCGCTTTGATTTTTTTCTTCAATTTAATGACAAAATACCACTAATTTTCATTACAAATATAATTTAGTCTATTTAGTTACAGTAAATAATTTGTCCGAATATTGAAAATTTTGGACTGAAGAACAAAAATTACCATTTAGTCAAGTCCGTAGTGCCAACTCACCTTTAGCAAGTACTATCACAAGAGAGTTGCGTTCAAATATACTACTCAACAGTCTGCTGTGAAGAATGCTTCTGTGTATCGTTTTTCGATTTTTTGGCACCAAATTAAAGTATTCCTCGTGTACTTTAGTTTGGTGCAAAAAAAATCGAAAAACGATATACGGAACCACTTCATTTTTTTATTTGAAAAATCATGATTTTAGCACCTGGGTGCTAAAATCTTTTGGAAAACTAGGCCTTAACAGTCTGCTGTGAAGAATGCTTCTTTTTTATGTCCTGAGGTTGGACTTTTAGTTTACGCACATCTCAACTATTTAGAGGCTCAATTTCACCGTCAACTACCGGGGAGTCTAACTAAAGTCCAGGTAAAACCCACGCCGTGCAGACGACGTGATATCACTATCTTCTTTTGTTTCGTGATGACTAGGTGGCTAGATCAATTTGAGCAAACGTAATAGATTCGGGAGACCAATCTTACCGTTCACTAGCGGAGACCCTGTTTAAAGCCACGGCAAAACTCCTAGAGATTGGCCGGAAGTACGTGATATCACTATCATTCGTAATATGTACTAGAGAATGTATTAATACATGATGGCACTATCATACCTAAAAATGTACGTACAAGAAGATGCAGTATTGTGTCACAAATCCAATGGCTCATTTTCCTTAGCCTTTAAGCCTCAATTAGCCACATTAGCATGCTGGAAAATTGATTCGGTGGTTCTGAAGCACTGTCACTGGCTTGGTGCTTCAACACTCTGTACCATCACATATTTCTGTGGGTCCCAATACTAAGTACTCCATTTATCTGTGTTTGTTTGTTCACTTTTACTATTCCACACATTCTGAAAAATTGAACATATCTTTCGATGCGAATATCAAAAAATATGCAATATAAATCTTATTTGATAGATCTCAATTAGTTCTAATATACGAAATTTTCAAAATCATAAAACCCATAATAAATTGATAGATATAGACAATTTAAAACATGACAGAATGCCGAAAATGGACCAACAAACACGGACGCTTGCCTTGAGACTTAGAAATTTGCTTCCATCTGAGGTCTCAGGTTCGATTCTCCTTGTCGGCTAACTCGTGGGGCCATTCGGTGTTATGCCTGGTCGTTACTGGAATTAGTCGAGGTGCGCATAAGCTTGCCCGGACATCCGATTAAAAACAAACAAACAAACAAACATGAACGGACAGAGATGGACACACAAAAATATGTGGTAGCGACGATGGTGTTGGGCGCAGAGGGATATTGAGATACCACATAGCAATGTCCTAAGACCACTGAGGGGGTGTTCCACTAACTTGGTTTTTTTAGTTTATTTTTGGATGTTTTAGTTTTGCAAAAAAACTAACTTGTTCAACCAACGAGTTTTTTGGTTTTTTAGTTTTACAAAAAAACTAACTTGTTTCACTAATTTGTTCTATTAAACTAGTTTTTTGTATGTTTAATTTTGCGAAAAAACTAACTTGTTCTACTAATTAGTTTTTTGGCTTTTAGTTTTGCAAAAAAATTAAGTGGTTTTTTGTTAGTAAAATGAGATAGTTTTTGAGTTAAAACAAAAAAAAAAAATTTAACGGAACGGAGCCTGAATAATTACTCCAGTACGCTGACCTAGAGCTTAAGACCTAGACAATTATTGTCTCCTTGCACTCACTCTCATAATATAATACTCGACATACCAACTCCACTACACGTGTATATAAACCCATCTCTCTCTCCATATCTCCCCCCACCACTCTCTCTCCCCAGCTCTCAATTTCTCTCTCTAGAAACCCCCCCTTTCCTCTCACATCATGTACACAGATATTGATCATGAAATGCTGCAATTTCCTCCAAGGCCACTAGTGATGGAGAGACGGTGGAAGTCCAACGTGGAGGTGGCACCCAATTGCCCTAGGTGTGCCTCCCCAAACACCAAATTCTGCTACTACAATAACTACAGCTTGTCACAGCCCAGGTACTTCTGCAAAGGCTGCAGAAGGTACTGGACCAAAGGTGGCTCCCTCCGGAACGTCCCGGTCGGCGGTGGCTGCCGAAAAAGCCGCCGATCGAAGGCGGCTTCTCGGCCGTCAGCAGATGACCGGGGCGTGTCCGCCATTTCTCTCGATATCTGCCCGAGCCCGCCCAGCTCACTCACGGGTGGGCCTAACGGGTCGGGTATTGATATGGCCGATGTTTTTGCCAAGTACTTGAATCCAAATTCAAGCAACGGGTCGGACTTCACGGGTACTTCGGATCAAGTTATCGAAGAATCCGACCCTTTTGTTTTGGGGATTTCTCATGGGTTTTCAGGGAGTGATCCGAGTCGAGAAGAAGATCAAATTCAGGAGTTTTCGGGTGAGGATCCGATTTGTTTCGATATGGTTAGTGATGAATTGGATCAAGAGCTTTTGTGGTCTGAGGCTGCTACAACCACTTTTCCAAATTTCGAGTGGCAACCGACGGTTGAGATGCAAGAGTTGGAATCATTTTCGACGGTTGATGATCAGTCGAAGATTTCTGCAAACATAATTGGGGATAATTGGAGCATGTTCGATCTATCAGCCTATTTATGAAATTTTCTCCAGACCCTGAAAAATTCAATTTTTGCCATTTGAAAAGTATGTAACGCCACCTAATTAAACCATGAAATGATAATCAGACGTGGCATTTTACTTTATTATATCTTCTTTTTGTTGCTTGTATTTTTTGAGGATCAAATTGTTCCATAACTATAAAAGAAATTCGCGATACGAATTCGGGAAATAAATTTCATGCCTCCATATTTTAATCAAATCCACATATCAGTGTGAATTTCCTCCTATTTCTCTTTATTGGCTAGGTTGGTTTATGCAATTCAGCAATGTTGGAACCCAAAAATTTTCTGCCTGGAACGAACTTTTTTTTTTGTGTAGTCAGCTGGACCACCTCAAAGTTGAAGTACATTTTTTTTTTTTGTGATAACTTACAGCGTCTGGGCCTTTCATAAAAATATGAATCATCCAACTTTATACAACAAATTTTGATGCTTCTGCTCTGATAGGTTATACGACATTAGATGGATTGTGCCTTTACATGAGATCGTGCCTTTGGATGATCCTTACTTTGCGATGGGTCATACTAGTGAGATGATTCAAGTTATGTTGAGATAGCCTTTACGGTGTACGAGTCTTGTGAATTTTCTTGGAGATTATTAGTAGGGATTGCATCTCGGTCTTCTAAAAGTGTGGAAACACCGTTGGACTTAAACCTAGGTAGGAAAAGCGGGTACAGAGGGCTTTCGCCCTAGCTAGATAAATTATTGATGTGCTCCACATTTTAGTTGTAAGTCACTGTATGCATTAGCATAGTGCAGGACCTCTCTAGCTAGTATTTCATGACAGGACTAGACAAAGGTAGAGATGGGCTGAAAATTAAACCTAGTAAATTGACACACTAGACAGAGGAAGATGCATGGGTTCAGAAAAACTTCAAAAAATCCTTTTTAGGATCATGGAAGATAATCCATAGAATTGATTTTGTTGATAGGGAAAAGGACACATAGTAAGATAACAAATTTCTTCTTGAATCAGGGCCTAAATAATCTAGGTTTGTTAATGGACTGGATCCGACCCAAATTCAACAAGACCCGAGTCCAATCCAATTACGAAAAATTGAATTTGAATTTCACATACACTTTAAATCCACGTAGTTCAGAATTCGATAAACCAAATATCATGTTTAGTAATTTGATATGTTCCGGTTCATTTAGCCTGCTCAAAAACTAAAAAAATACAAGCCTGGAAATCTATCACTTTAAAACTTGAAATTACATTTAAATTTATGACACTCCGGAAAACTATAAACGGGTCATATCGGATACGATCCATTGGATGTCAAGTAATGGGATTCGAATCAAACGAAATATTTGGATATGATTTTCATGATTTGATTTGGATTTTCTGAATCGGATCCAGATCTAATCCGGTCTGTCGATCAAGTTCATAGATCCCGTTTTAAATTTCCAATCAGAAATTTAACTATTACACTCAACTCAGCTTGTTTTCCGTCCATCTAACCTTGAAGGTGTCTAAATCATGATATTGTGGCATTGGTCGGCCACATGTGCAAGGAATGTTGTTTATAATTCAATCACACGTTGAGCTGTTGATTTTGATGACTGATTCCAAGCAACTACTATTTATTTTTTTCCTTCTTTTTGGAAAATGTGACACACAAGAATAGTGACTAGACATAGGAGGTCAATAAGGAGGAAATTGACGGACGAAAGCTAGCTCAAACACGCCTTATCACAAAACACTAAATAATAATAATGACATTTTGTAATCGTCGCGATTAACTATTTCTTGTGTTATCATGCTCTACAACCATTCACAAAAATTAATCCTCCTTTAATTGTATAATAATTAGGGGCAGAGATGTGACACCATCGAAATTTTAATTATATTAAACATTACTAAACAATAAAAAAAATCGTAATAACGATAAGATATTTCTATCGAAAACAAATTCAACTTTATCAATTAGGCTCCTCTAAAATAAAAATAGTAAATTTGCCCCCACTGATAATGAGTCCATTATTACCTCAAAATGTTAAGACAAGCATAATGGCAACGGGTCGATTTGACCTGGTCTTGACATTGAGCGACCACCATACCCAAACTTGAAGCACTTATACTCGATGGGCACTTTCACTTTTACTATGCGATAACCAAACCTTATGGAGTTTGTTTTTTATCCGAACCACACCAAAACCGCAAACTTATTGATTCCATTAACGAACACATGATGAATACAGTTATCTGCTAAAATTCAAAATTAACGAGCCATAAAATTTTAGTATTAATCATCTAACTTTGACCATAATCAAACAAAATAACTTTCCTAAGGTATTTAACCCACACCAGCATAAAAGAAAATAATAAAAATAAAAAGGCTTCATATGATGTACGAATATAGCAATCAATAATTGATTTTCAAGTTTCTACGGAAGATTCTTTAGATTTTTGAGAGAAATGGGATCGGTTCGGGTACCCATCGGTTTCGCATGAAATTGCCACCCGTATATCACACAACCAGCACCGGCCCTGGGCTAAAGCCCAAGGTGCCCGGGCTTTAGGCCCACCAAAATTAGCAAATTTATAGGGCCCCCCAATAGGTAGTTGTGTTATGTATTTATATACCCAAAAAACAAGCCCAGCCCACCTTAATTTAAATTAAAAAACTATTATCCAATGAATTAGGCCCAAAACTCTCAATGGTAGAATTATAGTTTTGGAATCAATCGGGCCCCTTTTTTTCATTTTGAAAGAACAACTTTTGGCATCCCAATTCCCAACCCATTATACGTATAGCTCATTTTCGGTTTCCATTATACATGCAACACCTTTGCAGATAAGGTTGATTGTGCGTATATTATTAGTACTTTTGCTGCTAAAACTGCAAGAAGGGAGATATTCAAGTGATGCCTTTGAACTGATTACTTTTTTGACTTAGTAATATCTAAATGATGCTTTTGAAATATTGAAATAGTCGGTTATCATATTTGGTGTTCTTTCTTATTGATGCTCTTTTATTTTGGGAAAGTTCTTCTTCTTCTTTTTGTGTCTATCTTAATAATTCGTAAAGGGCCCATTTTTTTAGTGTCACTTTAAGCCCTTAAAAACTCAAGGCCGGCCTTGCACACAACCATTGAATGATATTTGTTTTGGCTCAAGTATTTGGTTGCGAAGTTAGTTCTTTGCTAACTACATCTTCGGTTTCTGTTCTTTCAAGGCTCATACGTGTATATTGAAATTTTGCGAGTAGTAGCAATATGAGAGATTTTCCGAAGCTTTCTCAATGCTTAATTATCTTATCTGAATATAATTTTACGAGTGTTGTGAAACGATATTACGTGGTGTCTTAGGATCGCCTAATAATCCTTGGAATTGATGTATTTTATTCCATATACAAAGGATATATCCTCGTTCAACCGGAGAATGAAATTGGAATGAGTAATTTTTGGGTAACACGAAACAGGCCACATAGTTTTGTTGCCCTCAAATATGGGATGTGATGGGAATTTGTTCCAGAGTTGGTTTAATGGCACCAACTTTCTTATGGAGTCTTATGGAGATCTTTCATCAATCACATTCCTACTTCAATGATTACCCACCAAACCACCAAACCATTTTCCTACTTCAACCGTTCGTGTGCTGCACTACAAGATCCCCGGATCCATTTTGGATACCATGAAATGTACCAATTCACTTTCTTTCTTTGGCTCACCATGAAATGTTGAATATATTCACGTTATATTTTGGATACCTTCTCATTAAAAAATCGGGGTAATTGTTCTAGGGTCCAGAAGTGTGGACTTATTGTGCTATCGTACGGAGGCTATTCAATTAGATATGATTCCAGATCGGGAAATTCCATAGTATGATCTGGTTCGAATTTTGGCCATTTGTATTGTGCGGTGCCACCCCGCCCAGGAATTCAGGTGAAGTTAGACGTGTTCATGACCGGAGTCGGTAAAAGTGGGTCCAGTGTTCGTCCCGACCAATTCTAGTACTATTTGTTATTACTTCGGTTATTGGAATATGCTTCTTTTGATTAATTACTTAGAAAACTTAAAATAAGTTGGAGATCTGTATGTTACTTCTTTTTTATAAACTAAAATAAAAGTTCAGAATGTTTGTTAGATAAGTTGTATAACAGTTATTATCAAGTAAATATCCAAATTAACCTTAAGCTACAAAATACTCTTGAATTAAGTGCATTTTTGTAAAACGCATTTTTACAACTTCAAAGAAGCAAAAAAAAGCTATACATTTATTTTAACGAAAATACATTGGAGTTTAAAATAATTTCACTTTTTGAGTCAAATAACCTAGGAAAACTAAATATATTAAACACAATTTATAAGTTAGATTATACTCCTAGCAAATGAGGTTCTGTACTCATGGGAATAAAAGTTATGTCCTGGATTATGAATGAATCTTATTGTTTGGTTTGCCGGATGTTCTATATAGAAAGGGACCAGTTGTTTCATGCTATCGGGCTCGTCCGAAAGATGGGTGAAGTTTTTTGGGCCTGCGTCATGGGCTAGCCTCTCACATCGAGAAGTTTGGGTTCGTGTGTGTGTGTTACAGTGTTAATAGGGTATTCCATTGCCTGGTATAGTGCGTTAAGTAGAATTACTCTATTGCCCTCGGCTAAAAATAAAAGCTATTTTATGAGCTCAAGGAATCAAGAGGCCCATTTACACCCATTCAACTTCTTAGATGGGCCCAACTATATGGCCCGTTAACTTCTCTTGGCTTTACTTGGGCTGATTTGTTTCGGACCAAAATCAATACGTCCCCATCCTTCTGATCCATAAACTTCTGCATGAAATTTTTAATCTTGCTCATTAAATGAGCTGAATACAAGTTTTGTGTGTTTCCTTCCATCTTCAGCAGAAACACTAATAGGCAGTCAGTTTTGATCGAAGCTCGCATAAGCTGGTTCGGACGCATAATTTATAAATCTATTGATGTGACTCTAGCTATACAACTTTATCATTAGAGAGTTCATTTAAAAGAGTATGGAAGGGGGAAAATCAATAAGTGCAATTTAGTTATCAAATAAAACTAAATTAAAGCAGTCTATTTTTCTCCATTTTTCTGTCAACTATATGCCCTAAATTTGATAAGTTCCACTGTAGTAGTAATAACTAATCAGATCAGTATAGTAACTTGGAATATGGAACCCCGAGGGGTTGTTTGAGTAGAATCATGTCAGCAAGCAAGGGGTATACCACCTTGCCCTTGTAGTTTTTGACTCCGGCCTGCCGCTTATAAATAAATCTTGACGCAGTTGGAGGTTTGTCCGATCATTAGTTAGGACTCTGGAGTTATTCGAGGTGTGAGTATACTAGTTTGGACTGCCAATTATAAGTACTCCTACAAAAAAAAAAAAAAGGAATGAATAGTCCTGTGTAAACCCAAAAACTACTCCCACCGGATGCTGTTGTTGGACTTGGAGAAATGGTAAACTGGTTAATCACTTATTTTTGTTGGTTGAGGCTGCCTTTGTTGGATTAATAATTTTTGTTGGTTCAAGAGTGCAATTTAGCCTTTGAAGTAGTCCAATTAAGTGATACTCCCCACGTCCCATTTTATTTGCTCATTACTCAAAGTCGTGCCATTTTGACCTCAAAAAATAAGGTGTGCGCTTTTGAGAATAATTTTAACTAATAAATAAATTGAGGTTTTGCTTATTGACCCTCAAGGTCCTGAGTCGTCGGGAAATTTGAAAGTGAGGAATAGGACAGTGAACAAAATTATGCTATAGAAAGACAGAAAAAACACACCCCAATGCACATTTATCCTTGACAACCATAGAGGACTGATTTTAGCATTTTCCATTCAAAAATACTCATTGAAATGTTTTGAATGAACTTCAAAAAAATTTAGTCGGAAAGTTTTTTTTTTTTTGGAGGTCAAGATGACACAGTTCTAGGCAATCGAAAGGGGGAGAGAGAGGGAGAGAGAGAGAATAATTGTCACATCTAATGGAACCCTTACATTGGGAGGTGAGGATTATGGTAATGTATAGATCGCAGTGAGCTGCCACTATTGATGGTCAGGTACTCATATTGCCCCACATTTGGATATATGATCAGTCTCTAAGTCCTATCACTACCCTTGGAATAATTATTCAATAATGTCCGAGCAAAGTCACATAGTGATCTGAATCACTTTAACATTATACATTTTATGTGAAGTACATACACTAATCGTGGACCCACGAGAATATTTGGTGTGATAGTAACTCAAAGCAACACGTGTCCATGCTCCAGGAGCAATGAATAATTAGACCTGCTCTTCGATTCTGGATATGAACCTTTACCGTAACCATATTGGTTCAATCTTTTGAAATTACCAACACCTTGCTTTTAGCTAGACTCATGATTCATTTGCTCCTAAATACTTATATGGTCATTCCATTATACCTTCTTGACAAATTAGTATTCTCTAAGCAAGCAAATGAACTTCCAATTTTGTGTAGTTCTTCTACTAGAAATTTTTGGCATAGGTATGAAAAAAGAAGAAGAAAGAATACAACAAAGGAGGTGAAAGTATTAATGTCACAAACACGTTTTATTGATTCTGCGTTGTTCACTCTCGCAAGGGTGTTTTTGTCTTTTAAGTTTTAACTTCAGTTTTGGTGAGAGTTGGTTCATACAACTATCACCTGGTGCCCCAATTCAAATATGATTAGTTTACACAATGAGCTTTGTCTTCTTCGTATTGGCTTTTTGTCCAACAATCTACAGTGTCAAGTATTTGTGAGTAGTGTCCTTATTTTTTCACCTATGAGAATTTGTGCCTTTCGTAAACAACGGTGTTAATACTATGAACATCCTTATTGGTTTCACTTTGCCTAATCTCGCATGGATATTGTGAATACAAAATTTCTCACAAGGGGTACTTTTGGGTTTTACTTTCTAAAACTTGTTTAGCCTGGATTCAACAACTGAGTGGTGACATAATAATTAACCATTTGAAAATGTAATCCCAACATGGGCTGAATTTCTTACTTCTTTTTATTTGTTATACATATGGGGAGGTTCATGCATGGAGGAAAGAAATGGTACTGCCTTTTTGAGGGAATGGGTCACGATACTGGAAGGTGACTGCATTATTTTCTGAAGAGATGGACAAAGCAAAGGGAACTGATTTCAAGACATTACAACAAAACCCCTGCAGGGAAAAGGTTGTGGAGTCTACCTCTCTTTTTGGTGTGGATTTGAACTTTTCATTTGTTTGGATGATTGTGCATCCAACTCTGAAAAGAAAAAAATATACTAACAAAGTAACAAACTAACCAGATATTCTTCAGATTATTTCACAAATTGCTGTTCAGACATTAGTCCTATAAAAACCCCTAGTGAAATAAGATATCGACATCGACATCGACATCGATTTCGAGTATTAATTCTGTGTATGAATTTTTATGCAGATATGCAGAAAATCAGAAACATTGTGCATGAATTAACTGCTTTAAGAAACAAATTTTGCCTGGATTCATAAAATTATTCTTCTACTTGCAAGCTAGTTAGCCGTTATACTAACACTATACTAATAATCTTATTAATCGCGTAATGAAATGATATAAGGTTTTAGAATGTTGACTCGCCATGAAACAGATCAAATGGAGTAATTGTTGCATAATATATAACTTAGAATGGGCCAATTTTTTTAGTTCATAGCTTACGGATAGGAAAATGTTACTTCATTGAGTGGTTTTTGTTACGCCATCCGTGATTTTTTGTTACGCCTTTTTATGATTATTGTAGCAGCTTTCGACAAATACACTTTTGAAACAAGTGTAGGGCAAATAAAGAGAAAGGGATTACCGTAGTCATTTACGTAAGATCAAAGAAATTTCTCTCACAAAAATAGATAAATACATACAAAGAATAGAAGGGCATGTTTCCTCAATAATTAGGAACACAATATATCTTTATACCCAATACCATATCTTGCAAAATATCAGTAAATCATCTTTTTTATCTTGTCCAAATGTTACATGACTCTGTTAATTTAGTCATTGAGGAGAACAACTTGTCACTGACTCACTGCTAAGGATTTCTAGATTGCAGATACTTCCCTCTGTAATTCTGGATAAAACCAATGGCACTTACATGCCCTTTGGATTGAGGAATTCTGAGAGAGAAGAAAGGAAACTGAGAGAAGACTGATTCTCTCGCACGTTTGGATGACCAAAGAGGCGAGAGGGTGAGATTTCGGATCGTTTCTCGCCAACAGTGGCGCAATTTTGTGTGGAAGGGAAGACTAATGGATTGTCGCCGACTTCCAGCAGCATGTGCAGTCCACTCCCTCATCGGATCGTTGTCATACTTGTACTTTGTCTTCAACTCGTCAAGGTGAAGCTAGATTTGTGATCAAAATTGAGTTTTAAAGCTTTGATTTGGTCGCTAGAGAGAGCGTCATTGGAATGGGAGGGAGAGAGTTTGATTTCTCACTCTTATTTAGATGCCTTGGTGAGAAACCACTCCCCTTTCTTTTCTTTTTTTCACTTGATGAGAAATCACTCTCCTTTCTTTTCTTTTCTCCTCTCACCAGCCGAAGGGGCTGTTAAGACATTTCGCAGCCCATTGTCATTCTAAAGATAAACACTTCATAAAAACATTCCAGTGTCTGAATTTTACAATTGCTGAAGAACTGAGAGATAGAACAGCAGCAGAGAACACACCCAAATCATGTCAAGCAATTCCATCCCCATAATTCTCTTGTTCCTCAACTTCTCTCTCTTCCCATCCATCTCTGCTCTGAACCAAGAAGGCCTCTCTCTCCTCTCATGGCTTTCAACCTTCAACTCCTCTCATCACTCTTCAACTTCTTTCACTTCATGGAACCCAACCCACCAAAACCCATGTCAATGGAAGTACATCAAGTGCAACTCCAATGGGTTTGTTTCAGAAATCACAATCACCTCCATTAATCTTGGCGCCCATTTTCCCACGCAATTCCTCTCTCTCAATTCCCTCACCACTTTAGTGCTTTCTAATGGAAATCTCACTGGAAAAATCCCACCTTTAATAGGAAACTTGTCTTCACTCACCACCTTGGACCTCAGCTTTAATTCCCTGACAGGTAGAATTCCACCGGAAATCGGCAAATTATCGCAACTTAGGATACTGTCACTGAGTTCTAATTCCTTAGAGGATGGAATTCCAATGGAAGTTGGAAACTGCTCAATGCTTAAACAGCTTGAGCTGTTTGATAACAAACTCTCTGGGGAAATTCCAGCTGAAATAGGACAATTATGGGTTTTGGAAATTTTTCGTGCTGGTGGGAATATTGGGATTAATGGGGCAATTCCAATGCAGATATCACAATGTAAAGAGTTAGTTTTTCTGGGTTTAGCAGATACTGGGATTTCAGGGACGATTCCATCAAGTATAGGAGAGTTGAAGAATCTCAAGACTCTTTCAGTGTACACAGCAAATCTCACTGGTGAGATTCCACCTGAAATTGGAAATTGCTCAGCCTTGGAGGATCTGTTTGTGTATGAGAATCAGATTTCTGGAGAGATTCCAAGGGAAATAGGTTTCTTGAGAAATCTCAAAAGGGTGCTGTTGTGGCAGAATAAAATCAGTGGGAACATTCCAGAAACTCTTGGAAACTGCTCAGAATTGGTGGTGATTGATTTCTCATTGAATTCTCTCTCGGGTGAGATTCCAAAGAATCTTGGGAAGTTAGGTGCATTGGAGGAACTTCTTCTGTCTGAAAACAATATTTCTGGAGAAATTCCATCACTCATTGGGAACTTTTCAGTGTTGAAGCAACTTGAATTGGATAACAACAGATTTACAGGGCAGATTCCTTCCTCCATTGGGGAATTGAAGGAACTTTCTCTTTTCTTTGCTTGGGAAAATCAGCTTGGGGGAATCATCCCATCTGAGCTTTCCAACTGCTGGAAACTTCAAGCACTGGATCTCTCACATAATTCCCTTTCTGGGTCAGTTCCCTATTCCCTTTTCAATCTCAAGAACTTAACTAAACTGCTTTTGTTATCGAACAAACTCTTTGGAGGAATCTCGGCTGCTATTGGAAATTGCACAAGCTTGACACGACTCCGGTTGGGCTCAAACATTTTATCCGGTAGAATTCCATTGGAAATTGGACTTCTAAAGAGTTTGAGTTTTCTCGAATTGTCGGAAAATGAATTCACAGGAGAAATTCCACCTGAGATTGGAAACTGCAGTCAGCTGGAACTGGTGGATTTGCATGATAATAAGCTCCAAGGCATGATTCCAACCTCTTTTCAATCACTTGTTGAGCTTAATGTATTAGACCTATCCAATAACAGAATCTCAGGTTTAGTTCCTCAGAGTTTAGGAAATCTCAAATCTTTGAACAAACTTGTGTTGAGTGGAAACTACCTTACCGGCTCGATTCCAAAATCATTGGGCCTCTGTAAAGATTTACAGTTGCTAGATATGAGCAGAAATAGACTCAGCGGTTCAATCCCAGATGAGATTGGTGAATTGCAAGGCTTAGATATCTTGTTAAACTTGAGTTGGAATTTTTTGGATGGACCAATCCCAGATGGCTTTTCAAAATTTTCACAACTTTCGAACTTGGATCTTTGTCACAATATGCTAACAGGTTCCCTGAGGGCACTGGGTAATCTGGACAATCTAGCTTCTCTGAACGTCTCGTATAACAATTTCTCCGGTCTTCTTCCCAATACAAAGTTCTTCCGAGACCTCCCTGCCACTGTATTCTTAGGTAATCCAGGCCTCTGCATTGACAGAAATGAGTGCAAAGTTAGTCACAAGGGTTTATCAACTGAAAGTCTTACTATCTGCATTGTATTAAGCATAGCTGCAACTATGATAATTTTTACCACTGGAGTGATTACACTCATTCGCTTTCAAGGCACTGAACTCGGCAGCAATGATGAAGAAGAGGGTCTTGAGTGGGAAATCACTCCATTCCAAAAGATAAACTTCTCTGTAAATGACGTTGTGACAAAACTTTCGGATTCCAACATTGTGGGAAAGGGTAGTTCTGGAGTGGTTTATCGTGTTGAGAGTCCCTCTGGACAAATCATTGCTGTGAAGAAGTTGTGGCCGAAAAAGGCAGGTGAGTTTTCTGGGAGAGACTTGTTTTCTGCTGAAGTTTCATCGCTTGGATCAATAAGGCATAAGAACATAGTTAGGCTTCTGGGGTGTTGTCAAAATGGAAAAACTAGATTGCTATTGTTTGACTATATCAATAATGGGAGTTTAGCTGGAATTCTACATGAGAAGAATATGTTCCTGGATTGGGGTGCAAGGTATAAGATTATACTGGGAGCTGCTCAGGGTTTGGCTTACCTTCACCACGATTGCATTCCCCCTATCGTTCATCGCGATATCAAGGCCAATAACATCTTGGTGGGATCACAGTTTGAGGCTTTTCTAGCGGATTTTGGACTTGCGAAGCTCGTTGAAGCTTCAGATAATTCCGGAGTTTCCAACACAGTTGCAGGTTCTTATGGGTACATAGCTCCTGGTAAGCATTTTGTTAGTGTTTCAGGTTACAACTATCATGTTCAAATGTTCCTGCAGCTTTTCAGATTCTCATCTTCACCAATACAATCTGAACTCTTGCAAATTATTTTCTTCGATCACATAATGCATTCTTTCAAATTATTGCCGCATGTACTTATACCTTCTCAATAGCTTGTTCTACTGCTCCAAGTTCTCTACTTTCCTTTTGTTCTGTCCTTAAAGGGTTTAGTTGCTGCAGTTTATGTACAAGAAAAATTATAGTAAAGTTGAAAAGGCTTATTTTCTTGAAGTTGAAGGGGGATTTTTTGGGGTTTAAAGCTTTTAACTTTATGCTTTTAGATTGCAATAAGCTTCACAATAGCTGTAGGAAACTACTATAATTTTACTCAAAATGACTAAACAACCACTGGTTACGAAATGTAGAATACGGATACAGCTTGAGGATCACAGAGAAGAGTGATGTCTACAGCTATGGCATTGTCCTCCTAGAGGTCCTAACAGGAATGGAACCAACGGATCACCGTATACCTGATGGAGCCCACATTGTCAGTTGGGTCGACAGGGAACTGCGCGAAAAGCGAAGAGAATTCACATCAATTTTAGATCAACAACTACTTCAATGGTCAGGGACACAAATCCAAGAGATGCTTCAAGTGCTTGGGGTGGCTCTTCTCTGCGTCAACCCTACCCCGGACGAAAGACCATCAATGAAGGATGTCACAGCAATGCTCAAAGAGATTAAGCACGAAAACGAGGAGAGTGAAAAACAGAACTGTAAAGCAGCAATTCATTGCTCTAGTTTCTCCAGATCTTCTGAACCATTGATTAAGTCACCTTCCTATTTGCCCTAGTTAATTCAAATGCTTGTGTTTGAATCAGTTGATTTTTGTGCCAAGTGAGCAAGTAAATTGTATAGTCAGTTTTTGTAATTTAGCAAGAGGATTCCATGTTGATTTTGTGTTACTCTTCTACTAGAATCTTTATTTCATTTGGTGTTTCAAATTGTTTAGGCTTATGGTTTCTCAATAAGCCAAAGCAAAGAGCTAAGTTTATGTCTAAATCATTACAAAGAATTTCTTCTAAAGAGGAGTCCATAAAGTTCAATTGCACGCTTACCAATATATCATCACAGGTTCACAATAACCGCTTACCGGGTTGGAGACGGATAGTAGAAGACCGTAAACTTCCCTTTTTCGGAGAGGCTAAATATTGTGACATCAACTCTCATAGCAAGGGTGGAAGCAAATAATACTTTTCACTATGCAAGTTCACGACTTTTGAGCAACTTCTACAAAATGTAAAATTCTCTAACATTGAAACTTGCTAACTCCATATTATGGAGATGCCACATAGCTTCTAGCTTAAATTTTAAAAACGCATACGATTTTTAGTGCTAAACTGGAATTTCAACAGAATAGACTATCATTTAGGGACAACAAAAAAGCCCACTTAGCCAAATTCACAACAAAAGATTTGCATCCATTGACAAAAAAGAGAACAATGAGAAGTGCATAAGTCCAACAAAATGACTCCAATGCCAGAAACTGAGAAGCATAATTCCAATCTAATGTGTACTGTATTGTGGGGTAGCTACCATAAAATGCCATGGTACTGACAAAACCTGGGTTGGCAAGAGCCACATGGAACATGAAAATTATGGGACAAGCAAATGGACATCCCCCCCAACATACCTTTCACTGCAGCAGATGAATACATCTCAAGCTTCATGTCCTAGATCTGATACATTGCTTTTAGTCATGTGATATCAAACCATGTTAGGCCCACTTATAGGTTACACTACCCTATCAATCTTTAATGGCCAAGAATGTAAGCAACTATAGATGGAGGATATTCTTCTAATGGTACTTTCCATGCAAGGAATATGTATTGTCATGTACAGTAAGATTGGTCACCCAGGATTAGATGAGGTGCGGAAGCTGGCTCGGACACGTGTTATCAAAAAATATGTATTGTTGTGTAAATTGCAACAGTCACTTAGGTTGATGTCTTGACTTGGTAAGTGTTACGTGTTCCTGAAAGTATGCTAGTTAAAAAAGGAAAGATCATTTTCAACTTCTGACATTTACTAAAATACCCTCTAATGCATCCTATTGCAAGGGCTTTAAACTGATATGAGAGTAAAACAAAAAGCAAAAAAAAAAAAACAAAATACAAATTAACATCTTAACTTGTTCTTCAGACTAACTAGTAACTGCTTCAAACAGACTGTACAACATACTAGGTAACTATTTAAACCAATCTAAATTCATCTTTCTTTCTTCCTTTTTTATTTTCATATTTCATAGTGTAATTATTTTTGGTGATGAGGTTACTCAATACTCAATAGACCACTTGCCTTATGCAGTTGTGCCTAACGCGCACAGAAAATTTCAAAAGGATAATCCTTGCCACAGGCTTCGAATATCGAACGAAATTTTTGTGTCAAAACAGACCTTCCCAATCTGTTTGATTGGGTAAGCAATACATATTTCATTTTGATGTTCTGTCTGATACCTTACAAATCCTTAAAGTCAGGACACTTAAGCCACCAATCATGATATTCTCAAATGTCAATGAACTGAAGGAGTTAAATGTACATTTTCGAACATACCCATCGTGTCAATGCCTAGCTAAGTTAATTGGATTCGCAAGTGGGGTTGTCAATGGCAACGACCACTGCCACCAGACCAATATCAGTGTGCCATCGCTTGTCCCGTTCGTCCAAAAAGACGTCTTTTTGATCCGGACCTAGTTTTGGGTATGCTTCATTTGAGTGTGGCCATTTCTCTCCCTCTGCACGGGATTGGTATTAACCATCCATCCCAAGATATTGATGCAGCCTTATGATGAACTTGGGTCAGACACTGGTCTCCCAAGCCCAACCCGTAAATCATCTTAATGGGCTCATCAGTCATCTCCATACATGTTATCCACCTGAAAAACTCAAACAAAAGCCGAAAGTAACCCAGAGGTTTTGAAAAGTGGACTCAAGGTATTCATTTTTTAAGGGACTGAGGTAAAATTATTAAGGCTCCCTTTATTTCGATGTAAAATTTTTTTACGAAATTCTTGTAAAATAATTTTACTAACAATAATCTTTTACTTTTATTTTCAGGTGTTTGGGTGATGTTTGAGAATATCTTCAAGAATAACAGTTATACGCACAATAGTTATGAACTTATGAAGGGACTAACTCATAGATTGGGATGATGCTCATCTCATCTGGAAAATAGAGGAAGAAATGTGGAACTTGATTGCCTCGAGAAAGCAACGATGGGAGAGAGAGATGTCAAAAGCAGAGCCATAGGTTTGGTGGAGCCCGTTTTCCTCTCTGCTTTGGGGTCCTTGATTTTTCCAATGCGGGGTATCATTTCTCCATTAGAGAACTGGAAAACAACTTATGGGCTGTGAAGAGAAAAAACAGTTCAGCAGGGATGCGTGGATTGGTAGAGATGTGTGGAAAAGGTCATATATATAGAAATAGATTGTCTAATGGAGAACGGTTTGAGCAACCAATTTACTTGACCGAATTGGCGAACAAAAACCAAACTCAACCAATGTATACCAACTAACCAATTTCAAATTTGTCAATCGGGTGCCAATATGTAGTGGGCGTGACTACGTGAACTTCAAATTATGAAACACAATGGTAGGTACTTAAGTTTCCAAATGAGCCTAGAGTAGTTATTGTATATCTTGAAGTAAAATTTGAGCCGCTGCTTCTGCACAGAATCCAAATTTGATTGGTAGGCCAAAATGCTGGCTCGCAGAAAGTAACTGATTGTGCAAATCCCCACTGGAAATTGATTCAATAAGCCCATTAGAGATAAGCAGAAGTCCGCCCACTTTGGACCAAACCAAGAAAGAGAGTATCCCGAACTACACGTTCCTTCTATTTCTCCAAGCAAAGCTCTTTGCATCGCAATGAGATGGTGATTCAAGCTGTGATTTGCTTTCAATCCCAGTGCTATGTAGTGCTAATGATAACCTGGGATTAATTTTGTCTTTTCTTTTACTTGTAATCTTTTCTCCTTCAGCATTTTGCTGAATTTTCTATCCCAACCTATACTCGGCTTCGTGCTTAGTATTTGGCTTCTTCTCGATATACCCTTTGTCGAGTTCTTATAAAAAAAAATTTGCCGATCAAAAAAAAGAAGGGTAAGGACCTTGCCACCAAACCAACATTTGCTAGAAATGCTAGGCTCATGAGTCATGAATGTGCCACAGCTTGTCCCTTTCGTTCAAAAAAATGTCATTTTGGTCCGGTTCTATGTTGGTTGGGTACTTGGGTATGCTTTCATTGGAGTATATTTTGGTCCGGTTCTATGTTGGTTGGGTACTTGGGTATGCTTTCATTGGAGTATACGTAAATTATTTTGATACTATCAAATAATTAATCACCTACAATTATGCCAGAATCTAAAACTATTATAATTATCACAACATAAACGTTAAATGGAAATTACCTCCGCCACTGCTTTCATTGGAGGAATTTAATGTATATTTTCAATTTGATGTATAACTATGAGATCCTGCCAACCTGGCGTGGTTTTTTTTTTTTTTTTTAAGTGCAGTGGGGCCCTGGCTAACCTTAGTGCTGGATACCTCCGCCCCTGCATGTAAGCATGAATTACCTCCTATATATCTCATCTCATCGGTGTTGTAACTTATTTATAGATAAGGGTTACTTGTGCTCGAAATAGCTGCTTGTGCAAGTAATCCCTTCACAATTGGAATCCATTGATGTCATCATGGAATTCCCTCACACTCCCTATCCCTTATTATTGCTAGAAGGTATAAACAATTTTTAAAGATATATCAAATAATGAAAAAGAACCAGGAATTTGGGACCGAGAGTAGCAATTTGGGACCGAGAGCAGCAAGTAAGAGAACTCAACCTTAGCTTCAAATGTGGAGATGTCAAACTTTTTTTAAGGCTTACTAGTGTTACACTTCGTGCTATGCATGATATCGCGTGCTCAGTGTTATATTTTTTGATGGGTTGTTGCAATTAAAGTGAATGACATTTTATAGTGCAGAGACGTGGCAATTGCATAGGTTGCTATTGCCTCAGTCATTCTTTTTGGCGAATGCCACAACAATTGATTCTAGACCAATGTCATCATCTTGCATAGAACTGGCTTATTCTTTGTACATGGAGAATTGCGAACAGCACATCTGCATGCAAAATGCGCTGTTAAGTTTAGTTCATTATAGCCAAATTTTATTATGAGAAATCAGATAAAAGAATGCTTACCAACATTTTTTCATCCTTGCAATACTCTTCCAAATCTGCAAGTGTGACAAGGTTATACTTGAGGGCTCTGATGCTCAGTTCTTCAACATAAGTTTCTTCAATTGATGTTCTTGCGTAAAGGTACAACTTTAGCACCTCAATTTCAAATGCTACAAAGATTGCAGCTTGCATTTTAGACTTTTAGTACCTAAGATGTAAACCCAAAATATTTGGTCAACAGTAGTGTCACTTATATATGAATTCTGTTTCCTATCCTAAAAATAAGAACAAGAAAACTAAAAGCAAATAAAAGAAATTGTACATAGCACTAAAACATTTTGGCCAAGAAGCCCGGAACTTTGATCATTGAAACACACAAGCTATTCAAACTTCAAAGCTGGAAACGTCATATCTTTTTTTTTTTCAGATTTTCATTGATCTTTGAGGAGCATATAGGTTTAGAGATGGAAGTCTATGTTTCCTCTGTTTGCAAGACAAGAAAGCATAACTACAAGAGAGGACATCCAAAACAAACTCACGAGGGACAAGATTACCATAATTTGCCAAGATTGGCAAAACAAAGGGTTAAGCAGGGGAAGGCTTAACATTTGAGAGATCAGAGCCTTAGTCTAATACCAAAACCTCATCTTTTGTATTTGGATTCCTTGAAACACCCTGATGTTCCATTCTTGGCATATATAATAGTAGCCCAAGCCATTTTCCTAATGATGCTGTGAAAGGATTTCCTGGTTAAACGGAATCCAAAATTTAGAGTATAATCCTTCTATTTGAAAATAAGAGCCTGACCCATGAAGAGAATAACCATAGCTAATCTTATGCCATAGTTTATGGTTATTGTTCTTGCTATAACTGTATTTCATAAAAAAAGACATATTGGTTCCCTACCCTAAAAATAAGAACAAGAAAACTAAAAGCTATTCAAACTTGAAAGTTGGAATCATCATATTTTGTCTAGATTTTCATTACCCCCTATGGATCTCTGCATGCAATGTTTCCCATTATTCACTCATGGAACTTGTCTTCATATATATATAACTCAAATTATTGATTACAAACATGTGCAAAAGGGCAAAAGAAGGTTGTTGGGCAAAAAAACCACGATGACATCACACGTTTTATATTGCACTACCAATACACTTCTTTGAGGAATTACATCAAACAGCTGGAAGTCATAAGTTTCATTCCATGTTTTAACAAACCAATGTGTGTAACGCCCCCAAGATTTGGGCACGTTAATTATTATTACAAACCATAATAAAGTTTAAACCCAAACTTTAATACAAACAACAGCGTTCTCAAATACTAAATAAATAATAACTGGGGTGGTTCTAGGTCTCCGTCTATCCCTGCGCCGGGTCGTTCCCCATTCCGGCAGCGCCTCCTATTCCATAGGACCAATCCCCATAGTACTGTTCCTGTCCATCTGGATGATCTGGCATAATACGTCCGAGTCGCACAGGCAACATCATGGTATTATGCCAGGGTTACACGAAGGCAACACCGTGAGTAATGCTCAGTAGTTCACTACGCTAAACTTCTAAGTAGCAATTCTAGAACAATATATTCATGAACAGTATATATAACTTATGAACAGTAAACCATGCATCATGCGTGTCCATGCGAATCAGAGTAAGTATGCGCAGAAAGTGGTATTTCGTTTCAGTATCTCAAACTGTGCTACGTGTCACTTTCTCAACAGTTATCATTTCGTTTCTCAAAAACACATCTCATTTATCAACAGTTATCCTAAAAATTCAGTTTTCTCAATACGGTGCCTTCCCTGGCATTCTTCTTCAAATTTCATTATCTCCCACCGCTCTGAAAGTTATTGGTCCGTTTACGCCTCTTTCAGCTGACGGTACCAACCCTTCCGCTCGAGGTCCCGGTTATCGTGCATCACCGAACTTAACAGCCTGTTTGCACGGTCCGTTCTCCCCGCGACTCACACGACACAGTCCCGGCCGTCTTGCATCACTGAACTTAACAGCCTGTTTGCAAGGTCCGTTCACCGTTTGTTGTGCACGCTTAGCCCATCATCCTAGTTCTCTCCACGAACTGGAAGTGGCACTTTCGCTGCACTACCGCAATCAATACCATTCCTCCAAATTCTCTCCGCGAATTTGAGGTGGCAACAAATCATCTCATCACATTTCATCTCATTTCTTTTCCCAAAAATCTCATTTCATTTCCCAGAAATCTCATTTCATTCAAACTCATTTAAAAACTCATTTCTATTTCCTCATCAACGGTTACTCAATTTCGCGTCTGGTGACGTAACGTATCGCGTACGTGCTCGGTGTCACATGCTCAGAATCATGCTCATGCAATATTTCATAATTTTCTCTAAATTCTCAATCTTTCAAAAACACATTTCTCACATAAAATCATGTATTAAAAAAATATATATATACCAACTCTCTAAATATTTTGTTTCCTCTAGAAACTTTTCCCACATAAAATCATACACTTTAATACACTAATTTCCCTCAAAACAATATTCTTTCTAGCAATTTCTCCACATAAAATCATACACTTTAAACTCTCCAAAAATAATATTTCCATTTCTCTCAAATTAATCCTCATCAAAAATCTCCAAACTATTTTATTTCTCCTCCAAAGAAATAAAATAAATCAATTTGCTCTTTCCAAAAATAGTTTGAACCAAACTCTTTTCTAGAAATCCCATGCCAAAAATTTACCACAACAATTTGTGGAATAATTAAAACTCTCACAAAATATACTTTCTATTTTTCTAGAAACTTTCTTTCTAAAAATCTCAAATAAACATCTTTTTCATATCTAGTAAAAATCAAAATTTTCTTTCTAGAAAATAAACTTACCAAATAAACTCACAATATATTTTGTAAAAATCTTTCTAGAAATCAACATGAAAACTCTCTCTTCATATTTATAAAAATCAACTCCATATTTTCTTATCAAAAATAATCAATAGGAATTTCTTTCTACAAATTTCTCATAAAAGAACATATTCCATTTATTTAGGAAATATCACAACCAATGAGCTAATCAACCAAGATTAACTAATTTTTCCAAGAAATATTAACAATATTATACAAGAATCTTGTCTAGTGAAACACATCTTCTAATTAACTACTAATCACTTCTAATCACCTTCTAATTACTTCTAATCACCTTCTAATTACTTCTAGTCTTACTAATCCACTTCTAATTTCATGAAGAACTCTCTAATTAGAACTTCATAAACATGCTTGTTACTCTTTTCAACATGAAATCCTCTTTCTAAATTACTAAGAAACATGATTAGCAACTTAATACATGCATAAATTAAATTAATCAAACTCTAAAATCATGCTTAGAAACTTAATTAGAACAACATAATTAAACTAGAAATAACTAATTAGAAGAGTAGTTTAGTAAACTACCTTAGTTTCCGGGTGTAAACCGGAAGCCGAAAAGCTTTCCTTTGGTGTAGAAAACCCTTAAACTAACTAGATTACCCACGAATTAGCCTAGTAAGTGGCTAATTAGAACTAAACTATGTTGGTTAAAAGGTGGTAGAATAGTTGGTTTGTAGGGAATTTGGGAGACAACCAAGAAGGAAAGTCTAAGGTGGGCCAAAAGAACAAAGCATGGGCTATTTATAGCAAATGAGAGATCTCTCTCCCTCCCTCAAACTCACGGCACACACACACACACTCTTGGCCAAAATTTTCAAGGGTGGGGGAGGTGAATGTGCATTAATCTTGCACATGGCAAGTACCAAGGTGGCAAGTCTAGGCCTAGGTAGGAATCTAGGTAGGAATCTAGGTATCTAGGTCTAGATTCTTGGCTAGAATGAACTAAATGGGGTGAATACAATGTAGCTAGTGTAGTAACAATAGTGGGGGAAAAATACGCCTCCCGTTGTGTAGGTTTTCGCACGGTTATCTTTGCTACGGGATGTTTTTAGGAGCTAATATGAACCATTGAGCATGTGAAACCATTAAATGGCTAAGGGTAGCCCTAACTAGCTATAAATAGGTGGGAATATTCTTCCTTAAATTAGGGAAGTATGTCCCTAGCTTACTTGGAAGTCAAGGCCTAGTTTGGTTAGGCTAGGATGTGTAGTTTGTGCTCTATTGCAAGTATTGTGTGGGTATGCAAAGGTTACTCTAAAAATAGCAAGGCTTATTCTAATTAGTTTTGGGTACAAAACCTTAGCTTAGAAAACTTTCCTCACTCATCCATTGCTTGTGCAAGTGAATTTGCATTAAAACCTTGCATGTGACTTGTACCTTCATGCATGCACCAAGCACACACACACACTACACTCTCTCTCTCTCTACCGAGCTCTCTCTCTCTCTCTCGGCAATCTCTCTCTCTCTCCCCGTGGCTCTCTCTCTCTCTCTCTCTCTCTCTCTCTCTCTCTCTCTCTCTCTCTCTCTCTCTCTCTCTCTCTCTTACTTTTGTTGGTCAAAACAACAAGTCCCAAGGTGAGGAGACTTCACAATGGCGTACTATGGTGATTGGATGGGGGAGAGGTAGTAGGTTTCGGACATTAGCCAAGGTCTCCGGGTATTACGGTAGTGTAACGGGTGTGTTACTTGGGCTCGTACGCGCATACACATGGCTAAAATTCCATTTATTCGAATTAAAAGAAAAAAAAAATATTTTAATAGGGAAATAATCCGATAAACCGAAAATTAAAATAATTAATCAAATTATTTAACGAAATTTTTATTTACGGAAATTAGGGTCGTTACAATGTGAGCCACAAAACCCACGTATGTAAATCTCTACAGGTTGTTCTATGGAAAATAACAAACAATACTCAAACTGACAAATGAAGAGAGAAAATACACTTCGCATAACTCGCTGTCTAAAATGGCTGAAATTGGTGAAGGTGGCCATTGACATTCAAGAAGCAAAAACTACACAGTCATTGTTTTATCCATGTACGAAATGCCACAAGTCATTTCCTCCCTCATCATATTTCTCTACACCCAATTTGTAGAACAGATGCGTTTTTTTATTCCAAAAAAAAAAAAAATTTACAAAGCCTACATCAAAATATGCAATTACCAGGAAAAGATACCAGACAGATGACGAATTTTTTCCAAGAAGATCCCTGCTTGAGAGAGAATCTCAAGATCGAATTGGGAAAGAAATTTGAAGAAGGAAAAGATAAACATTGCAAGATGGATTCTAGAGTGGCAAAAGCCGCAAAACCCCTCATCTCTTCCACTTGCCCTATAGGTGTCAACCCCTGAAGTCTAAAGTGGCAAAACCGTGAATAAGACTATTTAGCAGGGTAAAACGGGAAACGAAAATGCAAACCATCTTCCCAACCTCCAATTTCCGTATTAGTAAGTTGTAGATATAGAAATCGGACATGTTAAAATTTGGCATCTTTGAAATACTATGCAACCAAAAGAAAATTCTGACATGAGAGAGGAGTTGTCAAATGACCAGTTAGGATTGATTTAGGTCTCTCAATTGACCAATTGGGATCAGTCTTGCACATTTTCTCTCCAAACCAATCAGTTCGTTCTTAACCTGACCCAAAACACAACAAATCGAGCAGATTTCACCCCTAGTAGATTCAAAACCTCTTTTTTGCTCCACAAGAAGATCAAATTGTGGAGGAGACCGAAGTCATGTCCGCCGATGGCTAACCCGCCACAAGCTAACCCGTACCACCAGGTCATCCATGTTAAGCAGTAGGCGTGCAAACTAGCCAAGCTGAGCTTTATAATGTTCGAGCTCGACACATCAAGTAAACGAGCTGAAAAATCGAGTTCGAGCTCAACTCGGTCATAAACGAGCCGAGATAGGGTAATTTACTTAACAAGTCTCCTCAAACGAGTCGAGCCTATACAATCGAGCCGAGCTTTTGCGAATTGCGAGCTCGTTCGAGCCTGAAAATCAAGCTCGAGCTTGACTCGATTACTTATCGAGCCGAGCCACGAGGTGCTTGCGAGCAACTCGATTTGTTTGTAACCCTACTAAGCAGTCTAGTCATAGTAGGTTGGGCTTGATCCAAGGCTTGTCCGCCAATGCCGCACACCCTCAATTTCACGGGCTGGGCTCGCTTGTTCTAACTTGACATTGCGCGTTGCACCAGTCCATTGCCCTATGACATCTTGTCGCCCCAACGGGCTTGTACCCCAAGTCTGTATTTTTTGGCCCACTAAAGGGGGAGTTCCACTAACTTGGTTTTTTTGATTTTTTGGTTTTTTTGGATGTTTTAGTTTTGCAAAAAAACTAACTTGTTCCACTAACTAGTTTTTTGGTTTTTAGTTTTGCAAAAAAACTAACTTGTTCCATTAAACTAGTTTTTTGTATGTTTAATTTTGCAAAAAAACTAACTTGTTCCACTAACTAGTTTTTTGGTTTTTAGTTTTGCAAAAAAAACTAAGTGGCTTTTTGTTAGTGGAATGAGATAGTTTTTGAGTTAATACAAAACTGTTTTTCTTTAGCGGAACGGGGCCTAGTTTCAAGAATATAACCCACCAATTTCCTTCTGGTTTGGATTTTGAATTTAATATGTGAATTTAGGTTCAATTGAACCACTGCAACAACAAAAAAAATTTAAAAAAAAGATAGGGACACTAGTACTTGAAATGGTTAAGTTTGTCTACATATAAAAAAGATTAATTTTACAATTTTATTTAAGAAAATCTCACCATATTTTACTAATTCAGCAGATTCTGGATAGAAATTAGTTTCGGAATGAAATTCTAATTTAAACAATAAAAGTAACAAAAAGACAAATTTTTATTTTCAACTTTTTCTTCCAATTTATAGCTTGGAACGACTTGTTAAATACATAACTTCTTCTTCTTCTTTTTTTGAACATCCACGTAACATAAATTCACAGCCAGATTTTTTCCAAAAATAAAAAATAAACATTTGAATGTTTTGTTTTCTTTTATTTTGAAATGGTTCTCCATTAGTGGTTGTTGATGGAATATTTTGATTTCAGTCTAGACAAATGTAGTAGTCTATTGTCTCTTATTTTCGCCTCAAACTATTGTCGAACTTAATTTCCTTTGCAATACGTGTTAAGGCTAGGACAAGGACATCCAAAGTGATTTGGGTCACTACACCCATGTAGCGATCTTAATTGTGAGTCTTCTAGAATTTTAAATTTTGATCCGAATCGTTCATTTTCTTAGGAACGTTAAGCAAATTTTTTTATTCAAGAAATCATATTAATCGGGCATCCTTATCTGCCACACAAAAAAAGACACACCAAATTTAATCTCAAAAATACCTTTTATGATTTAGGCCTTGTTCTCCAATGGATTTTATGAGATAAAATCTAATTTTGATAAAAATGTAGTTTTGTTTAGTAGTGCGATAAAATGATATTGTTTTCCCAATGGATTAAATCTATGATTGATAAATGTGTTTTTTAAATGATTTTGTGCGATAAAATCTAGTGTTCATAAAATCTAGTTTTGATAAAATCCATTGAGAATGTTAGATTTTATCAAAACTAGATTTTATAGGATAAAATCCATTTAAGAACAAGGCCTTAGTAAGTCACTTTTCAAAAAATTTACAAAATCAGACTCTCTATTCAAACTTTAACAAGTCACTTTATCAAAAACTCATATAATCAGACTCTTTATTCAAATTTTTACTCTTTCCTCTCTCCTTCTTTTTTGGTGAGTGAACAGTAGGCCACCAAATTTGTTAAGTTATTGTAGGAAAGTTAAGAAATCTTTAAATTTGTGAGTTTTTTTGGTAAAATTATTTTTTGAAATTTTGGAAAAATTTACTCTCTACTTTTAACTTTAAAGTTAAAATAGAGATACTTATATTGATACTCTTATAAGAGAAAATAGAAAAATTATTTGAGAAAAACTTATTCACGGACGGGCTGCAAACAGCTGATTTGCAGCCAGCCAATGAACATGTGCCACGTCATCAAAGTGGGAGTGCATCCAATTTTCCCAAACACCTGCAATGCGTCTGATCCCCTCCCTCCCCCATCGAGCCCCCTTTTCTCTCCCTCTCTCTCTCTCTCTTCTCTCTCGCCAGCAACCACCAGACTCCTCTCCGATCTGAGCCTCGGCAGCCACCAATCGAAACACCATCGTCACCAATCGAAGGCCAAAAATGAGTTAAAATGACAACACTTCCAAACCCTAGCCCTCCCAATCCACATCCCACTCGCCGCCGCCGCCGCCAATAGAAAAATGGAGGCTGTGGAGTACTGATGGTGTGTCGACCCCTGCCTTGAGCAAGAGCTGGACCGGCGTTTTAAGCCCTTCAAATTCTGGATCGTCAGGAACAAAGAGGAATTCCTTAAGGAGAACTCGGCTTCGATCCGAGCCGTGGTGGGAACCTCGACGTCCGGAGCCGACGCCAAGCTGATCGATGTGCTGCGTGGCTGGAGATCGTGGTGGTTGCTGGTATGGGACCTCATCGCAGAGAGAGAGAGAGAGAGAGAGAGACAGAGAGAGAGAGAGAGGGGTTCGCTGGGAGGAGAGGAGTTTTGAAAGGGAGGGATCAGATGCATGCGGGTGTTTGGGAAAAATTTGATGCACTCTCATTTTGATGACGTGGCGCGTGTTCATTGGCTGGCTGCAAATCAGCTGTTTGCAGCCCGTCCGTGAATAAGTTTTTCTCAAATAATTTTTCTCCTCTTATAAACAAGAAAACAAATTTTGGAAGTGTAAAATCCAGTCTTCGGTCCTCGGTCTTCGCCATCGCCTGCCCAGGAAAAAACCTCTCTCTCTCTCTCTCTCTCTCTCTCTCTATCTATTTTGCGTTTGCAAGTATCATTGACCTTTCTCCCCTCCAAGTACTCTCGACTGTCATGTGGTTTTCTTACATGATCGTGGGGTTCTGTCTCTCTGGGTTTGTGCTTCATTTCCCCTCGAAATCAGTAAACTGTGAGAGAATCGATTCCCATCACTGGATTTTCCGTCCGGGTACGCCAAATTCTTCAATTTCAATCAGGAAGTTTTGATCTTTTATCAATTTTCGCCTGATTTCCACCTGGGTTTTCTTCCCTATCCCGTTTGAATCTCATTTGCATATCAATCTATCCAAATTTCCACCTGGGTATGTCTAATTCCGTTCCTTTTTCCAACTCATTGGCTAAACGCATTCCATTATGAAGAGTTTTTCATTTGGGTCAGTCAATTCCAAGCCCTTTCATTCTTACCCAAGGGGAGACTTTGATTTAGAATCTGGGACAATCAGAAGAAACAGAAAGCCAAAGCAATCACTACTTCATCCCCTCAAAATGCTTAAATATCTTGTAAACCATGTTCACTACTACTACAAGTCGCACCCAAGATTTGTTTTCTTCATTTTGTTTTCATTTGGGATCACATTGCTCACAATTCTAACCATTTACAAAAGCCAATTCGTGGTGATGAGTAATTATAGGCAATATGATATGGGTTCTGATACTTACCCATTTGCGAAACTTAAGAATCTTGTAATGGTTGCGGGGCATTCCATTTATACTAGCAGTAGTTGTGGGAAAGTTGGGATGGAGGATTCTTGGTTTTTGGAGTCGTATCAGAAGCATCCAGGGCAGGCAGCTACTTTTGTGGCACATATAAAAGAGGGAGTTGAAACTGCGGCCGAAGATGATGAGGCCTTGCTTTTGTTTAGTGGTGGTGAGACTAGGAAAGATGCCGGGCCTCGTAGCGAAGCACAGAGCTATTGGACTGTTGCTGAATCAGAAGGATGGTTTGGTAGGTTCTGTGTTTTTCTTACTTCTAGTTGCTGTTTTTGTTATGCTTTGTTTATGCTGAAAATATGGCATATTATGCATACATCATTGTCAAGTGAAAGTGGAACCCCATTGTAAAAACTGAGAGAATAGCTTCTTGGAGCTAACTTGATTATTAAGGACAGGGCATTCTTTAGCCGAATGGTGGCGTCATTGATTTCATCAGGGTTAATGCTTGTTTCTTTACTAAAATGTGTTGAGCCTCTCCTTGACAAGGTAAAGCAAAAATTGAGAAATATGAGATACACGTAAAAAAAAGGCTAGACTTTATCATGATCGGATAAAGAAAACAGTCATTAACTGCAGAATCCTACAAGATTCACGGCATTCTTTCTTTATGTGGTCCATTTCGGTATCATAGGCATTCTTGCTGTGTTTCTCAAATTGTGGATTGTAGAACATAAAGTAAAGCTGCTGCCTAAAGTGACAACCAAAGAGAAAGCCAGTGGCTTGAACAAGTTATGCAGTTAACAGAAATAGATATCCAACCTTTCTTGCAGTTGCATGTCACATTTTAGGGCAGTTTCATTGCTGAGGTAGCTGTGTTCTTTATGTACACCTTTGACTTGTCATGATCCATGCAACATAGATTAAATAGAATCAGACCTTATCTTTCTCGAATTTGTAGATCTGGATAGCCGGTGTAATGAATGGTCTTCAAGTTTGTGGAGGGAAAAAGAAGTGATGAGAGCTGTTTGTAACGAGTAAATTATCACCAGCTGACTTGAATGGAGTTGTTAGTGGTAATTAGCTTCGGACTGTGTTGATATGGATATATATGCCTCTTGCTCAAGCGACTCCGTTAGTGTGTTCTTTGCTTTATCCCCTCCCTGGTTGCACCCTTCTGTCATTTATGATTGTAACCAAACAAGGTTCTCCATGTTGTTGACTACCTTGTTGTTGATGCTTATCAAGTTATTAGCATGTTGATAGCAAGGTGGCATGACGAGTTTTGTTGTAAATGGTGATGGGGTGAGGGTTGAGTGGCTACTTTTGTGGTAGTTGTGTTAGATATCACTGATGGGTGAAGCTGGTGGTGCTTTGATGTGTTGCTAGGACTCATCAGAGTGTTGGTGGTGCTGTGTTGCTATGTAAAGATCTGGTAGAATCTGAAAAAGTGTAGAAAGTAACAGCATTTACTGCTAGTATATGTTGATGGTGAGGTAGTTGGGTAGTGTTTGCTTATCATACCATTGGCAGTGGAAGTTTGTTGATAATCCTGGTTGCATTCGAAGAGGAAGCAAAACGATAGTACATGAAACACTTTCTTAGTCTTGAGTCTCCTGACTCAAGAGGTGCCCGCTTTCTCATAATTTTTCCTCCAAATCTTGGAGAATACTTTAACAAATCCCACTGCAATGGTACTCGAGTTTACTGATATTTCTGAAATCTTGTCTCATTCTGAAATTGTTTTAGCTGACTGGAAACAAAGTCCCTATGATCCAAAATGAGCTTTACTGCTGCAATAGTTCTAGCATTGAGTGCATAATTGTGGCTGAAGAAAAGTAAATGTACCGGATAAGTGATAACTGTCTCATCACTTTGGATTTCGTTAATGGATTTTGTGTTCAAATTCTATCGCTATATACAAGCTTTATATATTCATACTTTGACATTTCTGCTGTTTGTCTTTTAGGCAAGCAAGGAAATGTGAGATGGAGGGCACTCACAGAAGAACATGCCAGGGACAGTTTTGAGAACCTTCTCTTTAGTGTTTGCCGTTTCCGGGAACTTACTGGATCATATCCTCGTAATATAACTGTAAGTATACTAACTGTAGGGTTCCCCTGCCTTCTGTAGAGTCTGAAATGCTTCTATCTAATGAAAAAGAGGAAAAACTTGTCAATTTTTTCTCTTCCTTAGTCAAGAATCGTAGTTAAGGATTTCAAATTAATGCCGGAAAGGCACACAATTTAGATGAACTACCCAGGGGCTGGAATCTTTGTTTCTCTGTAGTTCTTTTCTATGCATGTGTTTATGTTAGAGAGCAACCTATAATATCTATATTCATTATATGTGAATGCACTTGTTTCTTCTCTGATCTTGCTGGGGCTTAGTAGTTATTTCCAGGATTCTCAGGGTAAATAATAAAAGGAATTGTTATACGGACCATTTTTAAAAGCTCAACAATTTCTGCAAGCATTGTATTATGGCTCACTAATTATTCTGTATTTCCGAAAAGATTAAGAGTGACTTGGTTGATCTTTATATAATTATCCTTGCTTTTCCATCTTTTATCCTTGCTTTTTATCAAGGATACTGCTACAAAAAGCTCCATGACCTATGTTCTTTCATTGCTTCCATTTTTATCTTTTCTCATGGTGCTGGCTTTCGTTTCCTAGAAACCCATTTGCTCAAACCTCCAGTTTTATCTCATCATAATTGCCCTTTTCACATCTTTGTTACGTGACTTGTATTCAATCCTGAGCGGAACTAAATTATCTGGTTGTATGTAACTCTAATTTTATTGATATTTTGGATATTAGGTCGTAAGTTATGATTTCAAGGAGGAAAGATTTGCACATTTGCACCGCTCTGCAATCCAATTTCCAGAGGCAAGGTTCTTCTACTCGGGAACCCCAGCTTCACCAACTGCAAAGGAAGCAGCTATGAAAGGTGAAGCAATAGTGAGGGCTCAATTTCAAGCCGATCCCTATGGCTGCTTAGGTTCACTTCGCCGCAAGAAAGTAGGGCGGGATCCTTTCCACCGGTCAGTCCCTTACCCTAATGGCTGTCCTGAAATCGAAGGTTTGGTCAGATATTGTGGTGCATCCCTCTATTCGGGTTCCCTCCCGTGGGCTTAGTATGCTTAAGCTTGAGGTTTTTTTTACCTTCCTCTATTGAATTTTGACTCATAAATAAGTGTTAGAACTCTTAAACCAATGATACCCTCTAGATGCTTAACCCCGCCATACTTAAAATCCAAATCACTGTAATGTGTATAGACGGCTGAGATGGAACTTGTTTTTCTATGAACCATTCCATTACGGATTGATCGAAAGAAATTCCTATCGCTCCAACAAACAAAGCAAGATGTATCACTCTCTTGGTGCATTCATTGTAGTAGAAGATATTATGCTTGAAGGGCTTTGATCTGGTTATTTTCATTACCTAGCCCACATAGGTCCCTGGGGTGTAAATGGATCAATCAAGTGAATTTCGTAATATGCTTGGCTGAAACCTACATTTTTTCGTAATATGCTTAGCAGATTTTATATTTTGTGAATATACACTAGCACAAAATATATACTAGTATATGTGGACAGCGAGGACTTGGAATCAGTTTGATCTGTCACTCCATTACTGAAGATGCTTGTAAAACCCTTTGGTTGGAGCAAAGCCTTCAGACTACATGTGAGAAAATTTTACAGAGGGTGTGATATACTAGGATACTTGATGCTTTAATAAAATAGGGATGTTTCGAGCATTGCTTCTGCAGCCCTTGGTCTGGCCAGATGCAATTTTAGGAGGTTCCAGTTCTCTTACCCCCGAAGATGGGTATCTGGGCAGATGATATATAATCGTAATTCGTTCTATGTTGTGAATTCCTGCATGGTATTGGATACTTGATTAGTTAAATTCCTGAGCGGGACAGGTCAGTGTTAGTTGAATTCCTGCTTGCTTACACGTGCGAAAATGTTGTTGTTGAAGACAAGAAAGGGATACGATGGCATAACTATTCATCTTTGACACATTCAGTTTGAATAGAAAGTGATATGTGCTGTTAATCATACTTTTATACGTTGAATGTATATTGTGATGTAAGAAATGCACATTTTTGATATGTGACGTATGGTTCTATCCATTTGCAGTGGGTGGTATGGCTGCGTGTCAATTTTTGCTGGTTATTTCAAATAATGGAGAAATGATTGGCACTTGAAATCTGTTAGACCTAACAAATCAGATAACATGTTTGTATTTTATTCCCAAAGTAGTCATTTCAAAGAAGCCATTCCCGTCGCTTCCTGAAGCCAATAAGGGAGCAAATGGAGTGGATTTCGTACTCCTGTTAACTTGGTTGTGCTGATTTGAAGTTTTATAGTTTAAAGGGGTTAATTTCCTTCTCAGTGTGCAACAGTGTTCTAGTTCTGCAGGTCCCAAAAATTAGAACAGTATGGCTCCTTCGTTTGATGGGAATAATCGTGAACGGATAGATAATTGCGTAGGGTATGCGAAAGTGAGGATCGATTATATTCCACCTCCCGTGATTTAGGATATCCCGTCATTTGTGGGATATGAAGTACGATGGATAATTATACCATACCGTAAATCTTTTTTCTCAAATACTGGATACGTAGTCCGGATGGGTTATATGGCATAATATGGTACTCAAATCCTGCCAAACAAACATGCCCTTAATGCTTTGAACACCAAACACCATAGCACTCACATTAAACTTGAGATGAGAATTCCAATTGGTACATCCAAATTATGCTTAGGTATGCTTTTAAGTGTACCCAGTACTAACAAGGACCATTTGATTTATTGAATACCAGTAGAGGGGAGGAGTGAGGACCAGTATGTAAAGGTACAGATTTCACCTTTTTAAGATTGAGATTATTCATTTTTAAGTCTTAGAGCTACAGTTATAGCAACTACCCAGTGTTCTTCAAGATAGGGCAGCCTGTAGACATCTCACTTGTGGAATCGTCACCGGTAGTGTTGCCCTTTATAAGCCCTCCAAGCAACTCGCCGCGATCATAGAAGAACTCAACCCTCACAATCTTTGATTGTTCGTCCAACTGAATCAGCACATATCATAGTCAATTCCATGCGAGTGCCGATGACACACTAAAATTAGAATCTCCAAATACTACGATTCTCAAGACAAAACCATATAGCAGATCTGAACTATAATTGAAATAGGAAAATGATGAAAAGGGTTTGTTTGTTCAATTGTACCTCAAAAACGCTCATGCCATAGAATTCAACCATTTCACCAGTGGGAGCGTGTCCTTTAAAAGGACCCTCCATGAATGCCCAGTGCCTGAACTTATACACAATCACCGGTGGACCCGAGTAGACTCGGAGAATCTCCAAAGCAAACCCGCGTGGAAAAGCAGTCGTGAAAGCGTTCTGGGCTGAATCTACGGTTTCTTCAGCAGGGTTGTAGCACCGGAACTTGTCCGGCAAGGAGGTTTGCAGCAGAAAATTGTAACCTCCTCCAAGCTTTCTCTTCTCTTCTAGTGATATACCTTCCCTTCCTAGTTTGAGTATACAATCATATTATTACACACAAAATCTCATCTTACAATGAAAAAAAATTGAGGAAATATTTTACGTAGTGAGTTTGACTTACCATTGAGACTAAACCTATACTTCTTCGGATCAACTGTTTTGTAGTCATCAAAACAAGTCTTGTGGAACATCTCCATTTCCCATGTCTTCACAAGGTTTTGCACTTTTTCTTCAAGTGAACCTGGAGGCCATATCTACCACATGTAGGGACTAGTTAGTAAATACCCAAAATTTTGTGGCCGGGAATCTATCTTCTTCTTCTATCCAAAACAAAGTATTCGATGAAAACTCTGTTCTCCGATAAAATTTTGTGTGCCAGACGAGTACCGCCACGTGATACCCATTGGCACATCCGAGCCGTCCGAAACTCGTTTGGACGGCTAGCATGTGTGCCGACGGGTACCCACATGGTGGTATCCATTCAGCATGCAAGTTTTTCCCCTGTTCTCGTATCTCAATGCACTTTTATGTATTTTATATACTTTGAACCTAGAAACTCGCAATTTTCCAGATGCGCTCATGTAACTACGAGCACATCTGATCAAGAGAAACAGAGAGATTTTGGTTTCTAGTTTTGATATGAGATAAAGAGAGTGTGTCTTGAATTCATGAATTGTATTACCTTAGTTCTGCCTTCTTCAAAGAGCTTGTTGACGGCATCATAGTTGGGAGGAGCACCATACCTCCACTGAGTGTTTTTCTCTCCCTCTCCAGACAGGTAAGACCTGTACTTGTCTCCCTCAACAGCTGCCATTATCTAGCCTAGGTAGACGAGCAACTTGGTATTGTTGAACTGTGATCGTTCAGAGCTCTGCGGTTTCATATATATAACCAGAATAAGCCTAGCAGGACAACCAATGGTATTCCTAAAATATTAATCCTAGTCAATAGTCCACACGTTAATGTCTATTTTTTACTTGTGTAATCTGATAGAAACCCTTTTTTATGCACGAGGAAAATGCCTGTGAGTTGCCTTCATCGTTGTCTCTTATGTCTCGGATTTTTGAAACCTCTTAGATGCTATCAATTCTTGTGGAGTCAGTCTATACAGAGTTTTGTCCTGATTTTATATGGAGTCCCCCTGCTAGTGGACTGGGATCTCTCGATTCTCGGGGAGTAGTTGAAGTGTCTGTAAATTGGCTTGGACACCCCTAGTCAAACCTGGCCCAAGGCATAGGCTAACCAAATTGCCACCTAGGGCTCCCAAATTATATGCCCACTGGTTTGGGTAAATTGAAAAAACTGGTTTTTTAGTTTTTTTGGTTTTGTCCTTATTCAAATTTTTTTTGCATTTGTTAGTTTTCGAATCGATTTTTTGTGGTTTTTTGGCTTGTTTCGAAGAGATGAATCTAAAAAGTACTCCCTCCGTTCCTATTTGTTGGTCCTTTACGAAAAGTCGTGCCATTTTTCAAATGAAAAAATAAAGTGTTTTCGTGTATCATTTTTCAAATTTTTTTACACCAAATTAAAGTACTCATCGTGTACTTTAATTCGGTGTGAAAAAATTTGAAAAATGATACACGGAAGCACTTAATTTTTTTATTTGAAAAAAGGCAAGAGAGAGAGTGTGGGACAAACAAATAGGAACGGAGGGAGTATAAAATTATTAGCCAAACTTAAAGTTTTGTGAATAAAGACAAAGGTGACATGTAAAGTTTTTGCATTTGTTAGTTTTCGGTCGATTTTTTGTGGTTTTTTGGATGTCACCTTCGTCTTTATTCACAAAACTTTAAATTTGGCTAATAATTTTATACTTTTTAGATTTCCCTCGTTGAGACAAGCCAAGAAACCACAAAAAATCAACCGAAAACTAACAAATGCAACAAAAAAAATTGAATAAGGACAAAACCAAAAAAAAACAGTTTTTTCAATTTACCCAAACCTCACATTCATTCAATTCATTTTAATTTGCATCAAACAATGATTTGGGTTTAATTTAATGGTCTAAATTTGAAATTATGCCAAAATAGCACCAAACCGGTGCAGCGGGTTGGTTGATGAGTGGGTTACGTGCTCAACTTCTACACGGAAGGTTTTGAGGTCGCAATTTATGTTGGAAAAACGAAAAGAATATTCAGTATTGAAGCTGCCCATTTGCAGCTGGTGGTGTTTGGTGATTGGGTCGCATCACATTTTATGATGATTACGACATAAATTGGGAGAAATCATATGTTCCTGGAATCCTGGTTCAAAATAACAGTAAATAAAATTCTAAACATTTTGCTTATTAAAAATTGGGAGAAATCATATGTAAATAACTTTTGTTTTAAAAGTAAAAGAGAATTGAATCAAGTTTTTATTCTTTTAGTAACAAAAAACAAAGTCTCTACAATGAACCTTTTTTTTTTATTCATATTTCTAAGAAAAATATAAATTCACACAATTAGACTCTCATTAAACGACGTCACCCTCAATTTAAATTCTAACTTTACCATTGAATTGAACACGAACTCATATGACTCGAACAGTAATTTACTTGTGAATTGGACACAATTTTATAGAGATGTAATCAGCAATTAAGTAAGATTGATTAGGTCAACAAATTAGATTACGCCATTGTATATCCTTTTCATGATTTCCTAGTGGACAATGGTGCTAGAAACAGGGTCGATGATATTTTCAAGACCGTGTGACACCACACATTTTTTCAAATCCCATGAGAGAATTTTTTTTTTTTTTTTTTTTTTTAGAGGAAACGACGGGCCGGTACAAGTTTCCATATAAATTGAGGTGAACCCATTGAACCAAACAAAAAGTATGTGATTGAAGTCAAATCTTATCACTAGTACACAGGAACGAAAGAAAATTCTTATGGGGCGTTTGGTAACATTTTGTCTTCTGTTTTTTGTTTCAAAAAAAAAAAAGTAGAATCATGTTTATTGTCTATAAAAACAAAAACAAAAAAACATAGTTGTGGATAAAATTTCTTTTTTCTTTTTTTTTTTAAACGACCCTATTTTAAAAACAAGGCAAATCACCTTTCTACTTTTTAAAAATTTTCAGAAATTTTGAAAACGTTTTTAATAAATACATAACATAAATAAATTACCAAACACATTTTTGTTTTTAGTATTGAAAAAAAAAATAAAAACAAAAAACAAAAACGTTACCAAACGCCCCCTTAAGAATTAGATTTTGTTTTTTTCAATATAGTTAATGTAAGGTATTATTTAATATAGGATTGATTTGACTTGTGGGAAAAAATATATAAGATTTTCTTAATGACACTGCCAAAAGAAATGTAGGAGTCACACGAGTTGGCGGACATGTTCTACCCTTCAGTAAAAGATGAATGGCAATGTTACGAGTTCATATTGACCCACGCAAATGGATCTCGTGCAGATACTTGGTTTTCAGATGATTCTGTCATAGTAACTCTTTTGAATAGACGGGTAAATAATCAAAACAATTAGAATACGATAATGATTTTCTTACATATTACTAATTTTTATTGACAAGGAAAAAATCTTAGACATTTTCTTTTCCTATCCAACAATTTCCAACAATTCCTCCATGACCAATCAAAACGGATAAACCTACACATACAAAGGTTTAGGAACAGAAAATGTACCGAGCCCTCTCGGAGATCCACTTTTGGGTCTCACACAAGTGATCCGAACCGTTCATTATTCTTAAAACATTTTTTCGAAGGGCCCCACGAAAAAGTTTTGTTTGAAACAGTGAGACTTTGGTTCAAGCACTTTTAACTGTCCGATTAAGCTGAAATTTTGTGGGGCCCTTCGGAAAAATGTTCTAAGAATAATGAACAGTTCGGATCACTCGTGTGGGACCCAAAAGTGGGTCCCCGAGAGAGCTCGGTACATTTTCTGTTCCTAAACCTCTGTACCCGTAGAAGGGTCCAATCAAAACAATTCATCCTTTTCCAACTATTTTCACTTTTCAACAACTTTTTTTTTTTTTTTTTGGGTACAAGTTTTTCTACAAATTTAAACAACTCCAATTCTTTTTTACTTATCGTCGTTATTAATACCAAAAAAAAAAAAAAAAATTGACCGGAATACTAAAAATTAACAAAGAAAATCAAAACGACGCAGAAAAAAAGATCCAAAAATACAAGCTAGGGGATTTCAAAGAAGGGGAACAAAATCAGGAAATGGGAGGATACCATCAGAAACCAAAAGATTATCCCCAGAAGCTTATCAAGCTGTACGGTCCGCATCATGGTTTTGGTCATTTATCGACCACATCACTTGGATCCTCCTTCCCAAACTCATACACAATGTATAGAAATTATACTACAAAACACGTAATCAAAGAATCATTCGGTTAACCCAGAAAACAGGAACAAGAACTCAAGAAACAAAGAAGGAAGAAATCGATGAAGAGTGCAATGGGGCTCAGAAACAAATATGGGTATTAGAGTCGTATCAGCACAGATTTTGATGTAAAATCAAATCAGAGTGGTGCATGACTGTGTTCCTCTTCATTGCCCCCCATCAATAATCAAAACCCTAAAACCAAGTGCTGTGTGTGACGATTGTGCAGAACTAGAGATGAATTTGATTACACGGGATGGGTAAAGGTGTGAGGGATTTAGGAGCGTGGAGATTTTGGTAGAGATGAGGTTATACGGCAATTTATATATAGGCTGAAGAGGCCAACATGGAGGCTTGAAGAAAGAAGACGACGAAACCCTAATGTCTGTGTGGTTACGTTTTTGCCCCTGGAGAGTTATTGTTATTTCCACTCTGTCATCCTGCTCTTTTTTCATTGGAAAATTTCAAATAAGTCTTTCAACTTTCACTCCAATATCCCATTGACCTCCAAACTTCAATAAATGCTACATTAAACCTCTGCACTTTAGTTTTTTTCAACTACACACACCCTTTATTTCCTTCAATTTCTGAACAGAGCACCAAAGAAAACCACAGTGATTAAAAAAACTAGTCAGTGGTCAAAAAGTCAAAAAACTAGTTAGTGGAACAAGTTATTTTTTGGCAAAACTAAAGATCCAAAAAACTAGTTAGTGGAATAAGTTAGTTTTTTTTGCAAAACTAAAGATCAAAAAAAAACCAAAAAACCAATTAGTGGAACATGGCCTTAAATCTTCCCGTCTTTGTAATAACATAAGCCAAATCCAATGCTCGTCTGCCTAAAGCCATATATTATTCACATGCACGTACAAGTTCATTTGATTTATTAAAAAAAAAAATTTAGAATCACATTCAATTGTGTTCTTTGAACATATCTAGGGTTTCATCTTTGTTGATTTTGACATATTTTCATGGATTCATGCAACAAAGGATTAGAATTTGGTTTTACGATTCAAGATCGGGTATTTTAAGCTGTTGGTGGATTCAAATTAGGAGGTCAATTTTGTTGTATGAAGCTCCATAATTTGAAGATTTTAAAGTGAGAAACAGAGTTTTTTTATTAAGAGATTGATATACTTTTACAATGACACCCCAAAAAAATACTGAATAGAAATGGGCTCGGCATAATCAACAATATTATATACAAACAACATATTCCATAATAAAGTACGTTTGAGAGTGTAAAAGTACACCCTCTATAGTTACTCATTGACAATGTTATCTGCAAACAACATATTCTATAAGAAAAAGAGGGGTCTCGCTTAGGAGTAATTACTCATTGACAATGTTCTCAAACATATTCTAATTATAAAGAGACAGATTGGGCGGGACTCGCTTCCTATCCAATTATTCCATGGTCCATCCTTCTTACCTCCATTTTGACTGTCCAAAAGGATATTTAGTGGTTCAGATTTTGAACACACTAGTATAGTACATGTAAGAGTTTGTTTTAAAATCCGGACCATTGGAATCAATGCTGCACCTGCTACGGGGATTTCACTCCAGCCTTCTTCAATTTTTATTTTTTGGGAACATTTTGAATGCAAAAATTATTGAAATCGTTCATTATTTAGAAATCGTTGAGGATAGCATCTATTCCGAAATTAGTTTGATCAGAATTGTTTGATGTATGAAAATTTTCATCTATGCGAGGAAAAAAAAAACAAATATTGTTTGAAGCTTTATGGTACTCCCTCCGTCCCGAATTTGTTGTCCATTTAAGAGCATGTGTGTCATTTTTCAATTGTTTATATTTTTCAATCTATAACATTTTTTAGATTTTTGAAAACTTAGTCGAATAAATTTGAGAGCTAACAAACAAGATCCCTATTGAATATATAAAACATTATACATTTGAAAATATACATAATTTTTTGAGGCTCTGTGAATAGTGCAAGTGGACAACAAATTTGGGATGGAAGGAGTATATTTTTTGTTCTTGCACAAACACAATTTGCATATATGGGAAGCAAAGTGCTAAGGTTTAGGAATTTTAGGAAATTTACTCTCCAAACAGGGTTCTTGGAAGTTTTGAAGGTATACCAAAAAAATGAGCAAAACGACGTTGTTTTGGGCCAAAAGCAAGGTCTCTGAATCCATGTATAACACTTTCAAACTTTTTTTTTGACAAACCATTTCATAGGCATGGGTCGGACATAAATTAGACGCTTCATATTTATGCACTCGGGCCCTAATCTCTAATTATAAGTTGGTGGCTCACTCATGAGTCATTAATTACGCTGCCGACACCGTTCAGTGTTTGCAGTCCACTTTCAATTGTACTAGCCAGAAAAAAATAATTTCTCAATCTAGAAGGAAAGCAAAAAAAGAGCGTATTAATTTTGAGTACTATCTTAGCCATATAATTTAGCAACAAAATTGGCAATTATAATTCTAAAACACACTTTAGACAGCGCGCCCCTTCTCCCTCCAGTCTTTCATACAGTCTTCCCCCTTCCCCAATCACAACCCCATCCCACCACGGATCACGCTTCTCTCTATCTCCCTCGAGAATCACATCGCATCTGCAGTTTCTTCCATTTATAAAATGTAGGTATAATTTGTACCACTTGAGTTCTTTATTACTCCAATCTTGAATTGTGTGCTTCTTCTACTGGAGTAATTTTTTAACTCCGAAATTGGTTTGTATGTTTTCAGATCAGATGCCGCCTTCCCCAAGCTGAAGCTTGGATTGGATTCATCCAAGTATGAGAGGAAATATAGGACCCGGCCCCGTAGAGCCCAGACAACGACTCTCTCTCACTAAGTCTCTCTCTCTCTCTCTCTCGATAAACACACACAAACACGTGAAGTACTCACGTAAATTGAGCTGAAAACCAGTGAATTAGTTTGGTCAAGTGTAAACTTCATGAATGCCTTGTCCATCAATACTCAAACCTACTGTAGAGAAAGTAGATCGTACGACACCAAGCCAAATCGAGCGAATGCTTGGGCTGAGTTTGGTAGTTTTGGTATTTCAATGGCATTTTTGGTATTTTTTTACCAAGTCATTCTTCTCACATACATTGCAAAACTACATTTAGAGGAAACAACACCCGCTTTTTACTACAGTTGGAAGACAGTATGTTTAGTGGAAACTCAGCCTTAGAAAACCAAGCTACTCGAGCTTGGGTTTGCTTGTTAATAGTTCGTTCTAAGATTCGGTTGCTACAACCGTGAATCAAGCTTTCACACAAACGTGAACAAGCAGCTCCTCGTTTGACTTGTGATGTTTAAAAAATGGAACTGATTGACGTTGAGATCAGCTTGTTTAGAATTGGCTCATTTGATAAACAATTAAGGTAGAAAATATATTCTCGAAGCTTGTAAAGTTTCGACTTGTTTATCAGCCCTAGTGATTCATTATTGTGTTTATGAATGTAACAATGGAATGGTCTGCAAATCAAAATTTGCAATTTTAGCTCAGATGTGGTACTCTTATTGTGTTTTGTTCATAGGTATTACATTTGTTTGCGTATGCGCCTCTTACTTTTCCCCTGACTTGACAATTTAGGAGTCATTTCTGTAAGTCTTCTTGCGTTGGTTCTATTGGTTGTGGGTTTGTTATTGAGAATCAATTGGGGTGGTTGGAATAGAGACGGTGGTTGTGCGTGTAGTTAACTGCCAGACCCTTTGGGTTAATTAGTGGTGTTAATACGAGGTTAATGAGAAAAGGGGATTCTGTTGATGTACTATACAGCAGTATAAATATTACTGAACTAGCTTTTTTGCCAATTACTTGGAGGTGGACTACATGGATCTTTTCGATTCCAATAGTTGTTTTCCGGTTCCAAAGTGAAAAAGTCAGATGTGAACTAGTATTAACTTTTATGTAACTGTTTCAATTATGTGATGGGCAAATCCCAAAAACACATTGAGTAATCTTTCACATAACACATGTCCTATCCCGGAGTTCCTATCCATTTTCTGGTTGAGCCCAAGTATCCTGCAAGTAAGAAAATTAGTGGGTCTGACTAATATAGTCTCTAGAGTCCTAGACACAAGTTGAGTCCAACATCCATACTGGGGTTTTGGGGTAACATAGAGGGTACTCTACAACTATCATCCAACGAGTAAACAGATTCACAATAGGAGAAGCCATCACATGCTTTTGATCTAGGAAAGTGAATCAGTGATGACTTTACTGACTTATGTCTGAAAATGGTCAATTTACCTAACGAAATCACACCTGAGGAGTTAGTATCAGTTTCTGATTGGAAAGAACATTTCTGCTTAACTTCATTGCTAATTTTCAGTATGTATTGCTTCACTTTTTCTTTTTTCTTCTTGTCCTTAAAGTGGATTGACTCCTTGCAAATTTCTTGAATGCAGCATGTAGCTTACCATATTTGTCGTTAGTTGTACCATTGAAGCATTTTGCAACTTTGTTCTTGCTTCTTCTCTCTCTTGTCTGTTCTGTCCTTTGGTCCTATTTAATTATTCCCTTTATTAGCTGACCATAGTCTATTTTTGTGATTGAAGTTCTTATTTTCATTAGGAGTGTGATTCAACTCTTAACAAATGTTTAATCATAAATTGTTTGGATCCCTAACAAATTAGATTTAGGATCAAGCAAGAAAACACAGGGATAATGAAACCGACTTTTCGCGTGCATTCGACCTCTCCAGAGTATTTGACCTTAGGATTAAGGCCAGTGAGAATGGGAAAAAGTGTGACACTACGAGAAAATGGTATCAGTTGATTCCTAAATTGATCAAATTCTATGATTTTCTCCGTAAAATTCAGCTGGATAACATTTTGCCAATGAAAGAACATCAAGTGGTTGGCATTAAAAATTACTCAAAGTGGATAGTTTTCTACTCCAGTTGGTTCCTATAGTTTTTCCAAATAGTTCTTTCGCCTGTGAAACATGGTAATTTAGTGCATGATCATAAACCTATGAACTATATTGGACTGGGAAGAAAAGGGGGGAACATTGCTTTTGCTGCCTTTTTTCCTATTGTTGAAGAGACCAAAACAGTGTTCAGTGGATGCAAATGCTCGGTTTTTCTTATTTAAGTAAATGGATTTCCATCCATACTGTTTTTCCCAATCTAAAGTTTATAACTTTGGATGAGACAATCCATCCTGTGCCTGGAATATGCTATATCATATGTTCATAACTCTGCCAAATGCTATCTTGAGACTGTTATTGTTGGTTTCTGATCTTTAATGTGTTACTCACCTGGGTAGTGTACTGATATTTTCTTGAATTTGGTCCAGTGACGATGCAGGCAAAGAGAGATCTTTCAAAAGTAGAGTTTTTAAAGATAGTGAGAAGCCCTTCCACATCGCCAGCCCGGATAGGAACTCAAGTTGCAAACTCTCCGCTTATCTTGTGTTAGTGGCTATTATTATTTTGGGAACATTTTGCACGTTTCTCCACTCTCCAGCAGTTTATAACACTGACCGTGTATCCAAAGGGGGATCTAGGTATGTTACAACTTTCTACGTGCTTTGCTTTACTGCTTTGAATTTAGTTTGGTACATTTTAAAGCTTGGTACACTTTCCTTGTCATGGAGACTAGTTTTAGTGCATCTGTTTTGTCTAGCAAGAGCATGTGTTGTTTAAGCATTTCAGTGCTTAATACTCAGTTTACTTTTTCTTGATCCACTATAGTAAATTTGTCTTGAATACAAAGTCTACATGATGCAGAAATACTTTCGTTGACAGTTGGAGAAGGGATGCAGAAGCCTTAGATCAGCGTTATATCTCACATGTAGATGTTAACTGGGATCATATCTCTGAAGTAATTGAGAAACTAACCGACCAAAATGAGTATCAGGGACTAGCTCTCTTAAACTTCAATGGAAGTGAAATTGAACAGTGGAATCAGTTTATACCAGAAATAGAGCATGTTATTTTGAACCTAGATCATGTCTCAAACAATATCACTTGGGAGTCACTGTACCCAGAATGGATTGACGAGGAAGAAGAATTTGAGGTCCCCACTTGTCCTAAAGTTCCAAATCTTCAGGTCCCTGGAAAACCACGTCTGGATCTTATTGCTGTCAAACTTCCATGCAACAAGTCAGGGGACTGGTCGAGAGATGTGGCTCGCTTGCACTTGCAACTTTCAGCAGCAACGCTTGCTGCTACTGCTAGAGGGTATCATCCAGTGCGTGTGCTTTTGGTGACGGATTGCTTTCCCACTCCAAATCTTTTCACCTGCAAAGAACTTGTTTTACGTGAAGGCAATGTCTGGCTGTATGAACCCAACCTTAATACATTGAGAGAAAAGCTCCAGCTCCCTGTTGGGTCATGCGAGCTAGCAGTTCCTCTTCAGGCTAAAGGTAAATTAAAGTTGTGTTTCTTGCTATTGGTTGTTCAAATTCCATTCTTATTAAGGTTTATGGCAGTGAAAGTAAGTTACTAATGTTGATTGAGTTGACTTGGATTTTTGTTGTACTTGCAATTGTTTATGGTGAAAACTTGGATGATGATAGGGTGAGTAAAGAACATTGTCTAAGTTCATAAAAAAACAAAGGAAAAAAAGAAAATAGAAATCAATCAATCACAAGTGCCATTGGGAACTGTATGTATCACACACTTGACTCTGCAAAAATTAGGTAAGTGCCGCGTTCTGTATGGACTTGCAAGTTCTGAATCGCAGTTATATATCTCCATTACATATTTTACTTTTTCTAAGCATTTTCGTTGCACACAAACATAAAAACAAATCACTTGTGTTTCTAAGTTCTAGTTATTTGACCTCACTTGCCACATTTCCTTCATCCCTTCCCAGTACAAATCTTGAGGGGTGACAGGGGAGTCCAGTATTTTCCCATGTATGGTTATGGCACACCAAAAGTGAATGACCCAAAGAATAAGCTGACTGCTGTAGAAATCAAGTTGATCTAACTTCAAGAAAAGAACTAAAATAACATCCTTGTGCAGAGAATTGGTACTCAGGAAACGCACGACGAGAAGCATACGCAACCATCCTTCACTCGGCGCATGTATATGTATGTGGTGCTATCGCTGCAGCTCAGAGCATCCGCATGGCAGGTTCAACGCGAGATCTTGTAATACTTGTCGATGACACGATCAGCGAATACCACAGGGGAGGCCTGGAGGCTGCAGGGTGGAAAATCCGTACAATTCAAAGAATCCGGAACCCAAAAGCAGAGCGCGATGCCTACAATGAGTGGAACTACAGCAAATTCCGTCTCTGGCAACTGACGGATTACGACAAGATTATATTCATCGACGCCGATCTTCTCATACTCCGAAACATTGATTTCCTTTTTGAGATGCCAGAAATATCTGCAACGGGAAATAATGGGTCATTGTTTAATTCTGGTGTGATGGTTGTTGAACCATCTAATTGTACATTCCAATTGTTGATGGATCACATCAATGAGATCGAATCCTACAATGGCGGGGACCAGGGGTATCTGAACGAGATCTTCACATGGTGGCACAGGATTCCGAAACACATGAATTTTCTGAAGCATTTTTGGGAAGGCGACGAGCAGGAGAAAAAGGAAAGAAAAACACTTCTCTTTGGAGCGGACCCTCCTGTCCTGTATGTCCTCCACTATCTGGGACTGAAACCGTGGTTATGTTTTCGTGACTACGATTGCAACTGGAATGTGGACATATTACAGGAATTCGCAAGCGATGTTGCGCACAAGAAGTGGTGGAAGGTCCACGACGCGATGCCAGAAAACGTGCAAAAGTACTGCTTGCTGAGGTCGAAGCAAAAGGCCGCATTGGAGTGGGACCGGAGGCAAGCTGAGAAAGGAAACTACACGGATGGTCACTGGAAGATTAAGATTAAAGACCCGCGTTTAAAGACTTGTTTCGAAGAATTTTGCTTCTGGGAGAGCATGTTATGGCACTGGGGCGAAACGAACTGGACCGACAACGCAACCACTGCTCTGCAGCCGCCCTCAATCGCTACCACAACCCTCTCTCTTTTGTAATATTGATTCTTTTCTCCAATACTATACAAGTTACAAGTTGTCTCTATAGAGATGAATCAAGAGCTTCAACAGTTTCCTGGTTTACCCAATGCAATGAAGAAGTGTATTTTAGTCTTCTTGGAGTGCTTGTAGCTTCTTTTTTTTGTTTGACGGTTTCGCCTAGCTTATGCGCACTTCGACTAATTCCTACTCTGGTCCGATTAAAGGCATGTCATTGATTCGGAGAGTAGGAGATTTACAAGAAATTACTTTATTAATATTGGGGCCTTACCTTAAGAATCAAACCCCAATCAACTGGAGTAAACCCACAACCAAACCCTCATGCAATTTTCAGTAGGACAGCAACATTTTCACACAGGGTGGTTTGAAATAGATTGCTTAACCCTCGTGCAATTTGATAATTCCCTACGAAAAAGACGTTTAATTTTTGGATAAAATAATAAAGTAATAACACAAATGATTTAAAAATTAGAAAAGTAAAAAATTATGATCGAAACTAAAAATTTTTTAAGACAGTAATAAATAAATAAATAAAATCAGTCATGTTGGCTTACTTTTTCTTTACTAAAAAAATTCAATTTGGATCATTATTTTTTATTTTTCAGATTTCTCTTGCTGAGACAGACAAAAAACATGCAAAAACTTGATGCAAAACTAACTAAAGTGCAAAAAAAATAAATAAAGATGAAAAAATAAGTCAAATGACTTCTCATGCCAAACGAGTCCTAAGTTAAAAACGAAAGGAATTGATCACACAAAAAATAGAGTTACTCCCACTTACTCCAATTTGCATCAAGTTTTTGCATGTTTTTTGTCTGCCTCGGCGAGAGAAATTGGAAAAATAAAAATTCTGATCCAACCTAAGTTTTTTAGTAAATTACACGCCTTTTCATGGGAAACTATCAAAATGGAACGAAGAGAGTAATTTTTTTTAGATTCTAGCCAACCATCCGCCCAATGGGCGTACGGTAAAAAAAAAACAGAAATCTTGTGTTTTTTGCGAGATGAGTTTCGAAGGAAAACTAATTTTTTGTGGGAAAATTAGAAATGTAGAGCCCCCGAGTTTATTGCTAAACATCCAAAAAAATGGAGGAGAGGTAGACATTTCCGTACTTGTCCAAAAAAATGGATGAGTTTATTGCTAAGCAATTTTTACAGTAGTATGTATTTGTAAATGTGTCATAGTGTTGCACTGTTGCTTTTATTAGAAAATTCAACAAAACTGGCTAGTATTATCGAAGTTGCTTTTTAGGGTAAATCACACTAAAATTCCCTGAGATTTCTGACAAATACTCTAACCTCTCCTCAATTCTAGAAATTACTCTTACGTCTCTTACTTTACAAACTAATATACAAATGCCCGTATTGCCATTAAAATATGACTTAGGGCATCCACAGTGGGCTCTTGAAATGACTCCTAGGTGAGACTCCTAAAATTTAGCAAGCCATTTGACCAATTAAAGTCTTCAATGAGCTCCCAATATAAGCTCTTAAGGGTGGCTTCTAAGCATAGCTCCTAAACCATTAGCTAAATCTAGATAGCTTTGTAGCTAGCTCCAAGTGGAATCCAATCCCTTTTAATATTTTTTTAATATGAAATTTTTAAAAGATGTATGATTTTATTTAAAAATAGAGAATGCTCTTGCTAGCTCATTGAGTGTACATATGCTCTCTAAATATAGCAAGCTCTAGGAGTGAAAAATGAACCCCAATTAGGCTTATGTGTACACCTTAGGAGCTATTTTTAGGAAGCCCATTGTGAATGCCCTAACAGTGTTAACTTTGATAAGTAAAATACCAAAATGACCTTGACACAAGTAACTTAAATTGCATTGACCTCTTATGTTCTATATTACTCCATAGTTCGTTAGTTCCTCCGTCCCAAAAAATTAGTCCACAACGAAAAGATATGTAATTTAAAAAAAAAAAAAAAATATATATATATATATATATATATATATATATATATATATATATATATATATATATAGTCCCCTTCCTATCCAAACTCCCTTAACTTAGTTAAGTTACGGACCTAGGGGTATTTTCGACTTTTCGGACCAAATTTCGACAATCCGAACCGTTAGATGTGTTTAAAAGGTGTTTTCAAGGTCCAACGCTAAGATTTGGCAAAAAAAAATACCCGGAAGGGCTTGATCAGAGCTGTTTTTCACAAAAAAGCTATATTAGTGTTTTTGTGAAAAATAGCTCCAATCAAGCCCTTCCGGGTATTTTTTTTTGCCAAATCTTAGCGTTGGACCTTGAAAACACCTTTTAAACACATCCAACGGTTCGGATTTTCAAAAAAAAATTGGAAAGGTGGAGGTCCGTAACTTAACAGAATGCGGGAGTTTGTGATAAGCCCCAAATGTTGTATATATCCGGGCTTATCTCGCTCGTTGGGATCACACACACGTGCATTTTGTGCCTTTATATGATTGATTTTGCGCGAGTTGTGTTTTTGATGAGTTTCAGAAAATCGGAGCTAAAAGGTGTGTCCAAAGCTCCAAATAATCCCCGGTTGTATCCGGAAGTACCCAAGGTCCCGCAATGCCGTGGAGGACAATCGCCGAAGCTTAGAAGTCGATTCAAGAAGCTTTGGAAGGTTCAAGGAAGGCCCGGAACAAAAGAGCAAGGCATTTGGAGTCATGAGCTTCGAGAAAATCTGACCAACCGATAGAAAAAGGCTCATTTCTCTCAAGGTACAAAGGCTATGAAGATGAGGTCAATTGGGTTTGAAAGTAGACTCATAGAGCTTTCCAACGGTTCGAGAATCGCCTCATTCCGAGTTCGGACGAAGCCGGGAGGCCAAAACAAAGAAATGCTCAGAATTTTACTCTTTCAACCGGTTGGAGCTTTTTGCTCAACCGGTTGAAGCTGAACAGAAGGTTTTTCAACCGGTTGACACTTTTTGCTCAACCGGTTGAAGCTTCAAATTTCTGCAACTTTTGAGCCCGATCAAGAAATATCTTGTGGCACTTTTGTAATTATTTGGCACGACTATTGGGGCCTATAAAAGGCCCCCAACCTCAGATTTTGAGGGTTAGACTTGGTTTCCACCTTCTCTCTCTACCTCCATTAATGCACTCTTAGCCAAGCTCTACCTTCTCTCTAGATTTACATGCTTTCTACTTAGTTTCAAGGTAAATCCTCTTGTTTAATGTTGTAGTACATGTTAAGACCTTCGTATTAATCCAGTTTATTTCTATTTCTCTCGGTTATTTCTTGTTCTTGTTTTTCTAGCTAATTGCTCCGAAATCTCTAGTTTGTAAGTGTTGTTTGGGATTTTCTCAAGTACTAATTTTTTTTGAAAAGCAAAATTTTATAATCTTTGAAAACGGATTACAAAGATTAAAGGAATCCAAACAACAAAGAATCAAAATGGAGAAGGGGAAGACCCAAAAAGAAGACTCCCCACTCAACAAAAGAAACCTGCCGCAAGGAACCAAAAGGGAAAAACAACCGGAAGTTGGCAAGAAGCCAACCACACCCTCAAGAAGAAAACACAACCCAAAATGAAAAGCCTAAACCAAAAAACCCCACAGAAAACTCCAACCAAAACGCCCAAACAAAAACCACCGTCGACAAATTAAGTTGCAACAGAAAAATTGCTAATGATCTCATCATCTTCCCCTAAATAATCTTCATCCAAGATCTTACTAATTGATCGAGAAGCCTGAGCCGCATTAAGATGAATCTTCCTAAAACCATCAGAAGAAACAGATAAGGCAGCAGCAGCAATAGCAGATCTGAACACAACACATTTTTTCTGCTTCCGACAACCTTTCTTCTTAGATTTCGAAAAACCCAATTTATCTCCAATCCTTTTATGCTTCCGTTTGCCTTCCCCAATATCTTCCACAGAATCAGTTGGATTGAGATCCACAACTAATTGGATATCCTGAACATCTTTCTCATTAAAAAATCCCACTTCAGAAAGATTCCAAAAGCCTTGATCAAATTCCATTACCTCCTTATCATTGTTGTTCACTGCTACACCAACTGGCTCAGAATCTTTCTCTAGCTCATTGTGGAATTGGACTTGAACATTACTAGAGATATTATCTTGTAATGGGTTAAAGTCTGCACCCCGAAGTGGGCCCAAAGACCCAACCCCTTCTCTATTATCCTTGCATAAATTCTCTACAACCACTTCCTGCAAATTAATGCCTTCAGTCACCCTAGGAAGTTGAGCTGAAAATGTCTCCAAAGCATGCTTCTGATTATCCCCATGTGATTCAAAAATATTATCCCCTGCAATTGGAACATTTTGAACTTTCTTCGAAACCTCATTACCATTGGTTGCTTTGTCCAAGCTGGCCTGCACCTCATCTTCTTTTCCAGCTACATCATCCTCCATTGGAGATCCATGAAATCCTCTGAGATCTCTGCCCATGGTTGATGTCAATGAATCGAAAGAAAGATTGTATTCTTCTTCCTCTTGAACTTTAACGTTATACTCTGTTCCATTAACAACTATTATGATCCACCCAAAAATCTTGTCAAAATTTTCAGTTGCAATTAGAACCCGACCTTTGCCAAAAGATTCAAACTCGGTGGTCGATTTATCAGTAGAGATGAAGTAACCCCAAAATTCACCAATCCTTTGAAAAGTAGTCTTGTTCCAAGCATTTAGAGGAACACCAAGGCAATTTAACCACACAAACCTTCCTCTGCTTGCAGCCTCTCCCTCCCATGTTTTTATGTCAGTGAACCACATTTGCCACCACTTTTCTTTGATTATCTCATCGCAGATTTCCTTCTTGAGGCAAGTAATAAGGATGACTCTCCCTCCCATCGATCTGAACTGAACATCATAGGCACAATGGTTTTTGAATTCTCTTTTAAGATCCTCCAATGTCATAAGTTTATGAAGTTTGGCCACCATACTAATGTTGTAGGTAGACTTATAACCTTCCATAAAAATCAGTTTTTAATGTCATATGTTATGTTCTTTATTTCCTTCGTTAAATTAGTCATGTTCTCCGTAGTCATGATCGAGTAGTCGTTTTAGGCTCGGTCATGGGGTGATTAGCACCCCGTGACTTAGGTTAATTCACTCTCCTCGCCATATTGCAAACATTGCTTGTTTATTAAAGAGTACGGATTGATTTTATGTATCAAAATTGGGATTTGTTAATCTCTTTGATCACACGTAGCCAAGGGCTAGACCACTTGGCACGTGTGATGCTTAGGGCTATGTCAATTCAAATGTTTGTATAAATGGCACAAGAATCCTACTCTTTGAGAAACACCATTTCTAGTTAAACGAGTTCAAGTACCAAATCTTCCGTTCGGGGACGTTTAACGACGCCCCGAGCCGGTTATTTTAGAGGAGAAAGAATTGGCCTAAGGCATGGGTGTTGTGAACCCTTTGACTTAGCCTTGTTTTAATTAGTCTTTTTAATCTTCCGAGTCATTCACGAAGTTAAGTGAATTCCACCAACAAATCACGAAAGCAAAGTTTGCCGCTTTAAGGCTAAAACCAACATTCGCGAATCAACACTCACGTGCTGCACATTCGGTCCCTGAGGACTCGACCCGGACTTCCGGTTATTATGCTTGGCGACACCTAAACCCTACGCTTGGGGAAACATCATTTGAAATACAATCCAAGGACGCAAGCAGTTTGGATTGGAAGCTTGGTGTATATATATTTGGTTAAATAGTTTAGTTTAGTTTTGATGATGTCGTCAAGTGTAATGAATGGAGAGAGATAGAGAGAGAAGTGAAGGAAATGATGATGTCATCAAAACAAAAATTAAAACTAAACTGGGAAACGAACAGGGCCATAGTACTTTTGGTTATAATTTTTTGATTTTTATTGAACCAAATTAAACAATGTTTTAACTTGTTTCTTACTTTTTGGTATTTAAGAATCTCTTAAGATGAGAGAAATCATTCATTGCAAGTTGAGAAAAGAGCTTTTGGTGTATTACTTACTGTAAAACTTAGTTTTATATACTTTAAAAATTTTGAATTTTTTCTATTTCTTACATTATATAGCATTCAAAAAATAAAATACTTTTACTATACTTCTAATATTCTCCTCCATCAGTCCCAAAAACTTTTGTCCGGTCTGCAAAATGAGGACTCGAAAATAATAGAAAGTTTTCAAGAAAAATTCAATATTTTTTAAACAATTTAGTAGATATCAACGAGTACTTTTAATTTATGAAAAAAGTTTGAAATTTTCTTTTAGAATACTAGGTCCTCATTTTGCGGACTAGACAAAAATTTTGGGACGGAGGGAGTAATACTAAAACAATGTGTTAATATAGAGAATGGGAGGCCAATGCAATCCAATGTACATGTACTAGTGCATGCCCGTGCTCGTGCCTAAATGCATGGCTTGAGCAATCGACGCAAGTGCACGTGCCCGAATCTGTGCCCATGCCCATTCTTTATGGTCCTTCAAATTTTAGAGAGGGAGAAGGAGATGAGGTAGTGAGAGAGAATGTGGTTTGAATTTTGAAAAAGGGGGGAGAGAGAGAATGTGGTTTGAAATTTTGGGTGTGGTGGGCCAGTGAAGGAAAATGGTATAGAGAGAGAGAGAGAGAGGAAGTGAGTTGGCAGAGAGAGATAAAATGTAATATAATGACTGAGACAAAAAATATGATTAGGACAAAAACCGTTCTCCGTTGTAATATAGATTTGAGGTATTTTAGCCTTTAACTTATCAAAGTTAACGCCGTTAGAGGGTGTTTGGCAACCTCTTTACTGCCTTTTCATTTTTGCAGTTTTGAGTTTTGCTTGTTTGGCTCAGAAATAGAGAACTCATTTTGTGAAAATAAGTTCTCATTTTCAGCATTTAGAGAGCAGAAGTTAAAGACAGCTCCTAAAGAGCTTTTCCATTCTCGTTCTACTTCTCCTTTTTCACCACTAAAGGAAGAAGGCATTTTACCCTTTCAAAGTGTTTACCTTATCTTTCCCTTTTCCTTTGTTTTCTTCACCAGAGAGCTGGCAAGGTTATTGGAATATGTTTATCATATTATTTTAATTTCTAGGCTTAATATGTGTAATGTTAAAAGGAGAGTAGTTTTCACACCCCCAAATTAATATTTCACACTTTTTTTTTGTCTTTTATTGAAAGTTTTATGTGCAAAAGTTTCACTAAAAGATAGTAAAAAAAAAGAAAAAGAGTGTTGATATCAATTTGGGGGTATGAACCAATTACCATGTTAAAATTAGTACCCTTAATTTATTGTTTTTGGACATTGTGTAATGTTTTTTTTAATCTTTATTGGGTACAAAAAATATCGTCGTACTGGATACTTCTAACCAAAATTAAAGGAAGAACCAAAAAAAAAAAAAATTCCCAACAAAGAAATTAAATCAATGCTTGTGTTTGAATAGTTAAGAAAATTAGTATTTCCAATAAAACTTTAAAAAAAAATACTGAAAACAATATTCATATACATATATAATAACATAATAAGAAACAAGGGCAAAATGGTAAACAACCAATGCATAATTCATTTTGATCATTTATCTCCCAAACACTACTCTTATTGTAAAATGCATTTTGCATATTTCTTCCAAACACTCTATCATATTCAAAATACATTCTGACCATAATCCGAAAAACCAAAAAACCAAAAAATTGAAAATGAAAAGCTAAAAATGAGACTCCAAAACATCTCCTTAATCCTATTTTAACGGCAAGGGTGGTATGTGTATATCAGCTCATAAAATAAGGGAGATGACAATTGTTTATCAAATCAAAGGGAAGGCCAGTGTATTTATCAAAAACCTTATAAAAAGCCAGTGTAATTTTACCTAAAAAAGTACCTAGATCTCTTCCAATTGGAGTAGTTTTCCAGCCTACGGAATTTTCTCTCTCCGATAGACTGATATGATAGGAGAACTTTTTATAGTGTACTGGCAGAATTTGTTTTTCTCCAAAAACACCTAAAAAATCGGCAGTCAAATAAGGCCCCGCTGATGAGCTTTAGCTCAGTTGGCAAGGCTCATGTCCTCCCCCTTGGAGGCATGAGTTCGAGTTCCACGAGGGGCGGTATTGGGGCCAGGGCTATGGACAGCTTCTGGTCTCTACTGTGGACTAACTCACTAATCTTACTAGCTCTCCTACCCCGTTGATGTATAACAGTTGACAAAAAAAAAATAAATAAATAAAAAAATAAGGCCCCGTTCCTCTAAAAAAAAAAAAACAGTTTTGTTTTAACTAAAAAACTATCTCATTTTATTAACAAAAAATCACTTAGTTTTTTTGCAAAACTAAAAACCAAAAAGGCCAAAAAAAACTAGTTAGTGGAACAAGTTAGTTTTTTTGCAAAACTAAACATACAAAAAACTAATTTAATGGAACAAGTTAGTGAAACAAGTTAGTTTTTTTGCAAAATTAAAAACTAAAAAACCAAAAAACTAGTTAGTGGAATAAGTTAATTTTTTTGCAAAACTAAAACATAAAAAAAAAATCAAAAAACCAAAAAAACCAAGTTAATGGAACACCCCTTAAACTTTCCTTTCAATTTTTGATGAAATAATAAAACAAAAATATAGTACCACTAAAAATAAGGAGTGCAAAAATCACGTGCCTATCGACGCCGTCTTCTTATTATACCTCCCCTCTTTTCTTCGATAACCGTGTAATCAATACAAGGTCTAGTCAATCAATTCCTCTTCGTTAACGAATCCTCTCTCTCCCTGGTCTCTACACTGAGCTCAACGTAGGGTTTCTCCTTCGATCTCTCTCTCTCTGCCCTTCGACTGCGAGGTAAGCTCCCTTCTCTACTTCGCCTATCTTTTCTGCATCTATTTTGTCGTTTGCACGATTAGGGTTTCTTAATTCGTGCAGTTTAATGTGGTTTGCATCGATAAAATGCACCCACTGAAGTCGAATCTACCGTTTGCTTGTTTATGTAACTCTGCAGTGCGTCCAAAATGTGATTTTATGGTTTTTATTTCGCTCGCCTCCCCTGTTTGGTTGCCAGGTAAATGGGGGAAAGCAAAAGAGATTGTGATTTTCCTTTGTTCTCTGTACTTCCGTGCTTTCCTTTCCCTTGTTGTGTGTGCTCATCGTGTTGTTTTCATTGAAAAGGGCAACTTGGAATGCATCTTATGGCAATTCAGCAGCTTTAGTTTCAGAACGGTTTTGGAGAACTTAAACACTCTAGTTTTTCGCACCGTTCTACAGTGATTTGAAAATCTTTTCAGGTGTTTTGCGTTTTATTTTTCTTATGTAACCAAGTTTTGAAATCCATCAATCAGATGAGCTCTCTGAGAAGCTGATTGTGCGAACTACCAAACACGTTTAACTTTCATGTATTACTCTATTGTGTAATGTAGTGAAGTTTTCGCTAGTGAATTATGATGGTTATAGAAATGTCAGCCTCATGTATAACGTGCACCTTCCTCTGGAGATATGGGGATGATGAGGTTGTGTGTATGTTACGTGTGTAAGTAGACATGAATGGTTAGCATGAATCATGAAAACTAGGTGCCATGCTACTTCTGTATCCGTAAACAAAAATTGAAGACTATATTTCTTTCTTGGCCGACATTAAATTAGCAGAGTTCAAAGACTTACTTGCTAATTGGTAACCACGATAAACCTTATTGTGGATGATAACTTTGCCTGATTTACCATCTTCTATGGAGCAGCCTAAAAAGCTCAATTTTTTTTTTTCTTGTATCCCTTGCTCAATTTTGTGCTTGCAGATATTTTCAAAGTGGCTCAATGTCTCTCTTTGAATCTATTCTGGTTACCATAGAATAGCTCATGGTTTAAAATAAGTCTTATGTTTGGCGGTTATGGCTTAAGGAGAAGGAATGAGAATCCCATGCTCAAAAAAACAAAAAAAAAAAATCCTTCGTGGACGAATTCAACTATTACCAAATTTATATTGAAAGTGGTGAAGTTTCATTATGGTGGGCCATCTTTTTGTTATTGATTCTTTCATGAGTGTGAGTCATATGGTGTGGAAGTGAGTGTAGCTTTGCATGAATTTCATGCCGTCTTGGGTAGGTAACTTGGAAATTCTCTCTCAGAGACACCCAAACCAACGAAATTAGGGACACAGGATGAGTTTTTCATCCCGCTTTCGAGTTTCGATTATATGTGCCTTATCTCATATGTCGGTAGAAAGCATGTGTTCTTTCATTATATGGTGTATATTCAATATATTTGGTTGGGAATGAGTTATCATGCTTAAAGGTTTGAAGTAGAATTCATTTGCGTGCTTATTACAGGGTTAATGAGATAAGGCGCATATGCTCCGTCGACATGATAGTCATGGAGGAGAATGAGATTAGATGGGATTGTTGGGTTCATCCTAGTTTGTCTTGGGAGGAGGGTGGTGGCAGCCTCGACTAAACAACATGGACTTTGGGAGTTCTCAGTGGTCGTTGACAATACTTGAGAAAAGCCTTTTTTAAAAGAGGATGTGTTCATTCAATGCAAGATTTGACCAATATAAGGCTCTCAATCCCGATGACATGACGTTAGAATTCAAAAAAGAGGGTTGGAGGTTTCCAATCTCTTTTGTGACTCTATTGCTTTCAAGAGGAGTCTTTGTGCCTCATTTGTGACTTTGAGCCTTTGATCCCCATTCCCCAGAATAAGTAGTGCTAAGGACTATTGATACTTTACACCCATTAGTCTCATTGGTTGTGCATAAGTTCTTGGCCAAGATTTTGGGTTCTTCATGAGGGTATTTCAAATCCTGAGAAAGCCTTTGTTGAAGGCTATTAGATCGTGGATGCTATGTTGGTGGCAATTGAGTGGAATTCAGTACCGCGTGAAGGTTGACGAGAGTTGGTTGGTTTTTGTTTATTCATCGAGGGGCTTAGAGTAGAAGGATTCTCTCCCCCCGCTTATTCCTTTTAGGTATGGAGGCTTTGAGTCGTTTGATCTCGAAAGCAGTGCAAGAGGTGATTTGAGAGGTTTGAGGTGGGGACAATGCAATGGATTCTTTGACTGCTTGTCATTTGCATTATGTATGCTGAAGATTCTTTTTAGCAGGGACGACACGAGTTGTCTTAGAGGTTGTTGGGTTTGTGAAGCTTGTTGCTCTTGGTTTGCCACTTCAATGCGTAAAATATGTCGGGGGTTAGCGGACGTGCCCACAAAACCTAAGTAAGGGCAAGACGATAATTTGTAAACCTTTCGATATAGTTTCATGCTATACACAACCACCAATGTAATCTCTAAACCTTCTTCATTCGATACACAATGGAAACTGGTGTGAGTTGTGGATGCAACTCTGAGTCTTTTCTTTGTGTTCTTTCTTGATTTGTTCTTCGGTAATTGTGTGTGTTAGGTCGAATCGAGATCAGGGGTTTCTCAATGCCTGAAGAAGGAAAAGTCAACCTGGAGAATTTTAATGGTTAGAAAACTCGATGGTCAAATCCACAACCCTCGGATTGAAGACGTATGTATTAGAAGGACTTGTATCTTCCGTTGTAAGGTAAGCAATCAGAAGCAGTGTTCTAAAAGAAGGTTTGGAAGGCCGAGTACTCACCTCCTAGGCGCCGAGTACTTGGCCCTAGAAGCTAGAAGGCGCCCGATCGTCCTGGGAGTGCCTAGTGAGTTTTAAAACCTTGACTAGATGTGATGAAGCAAGCAGATTGGGATATTTTAAATTGCAAAGCCCTAGAACCGTGTGACTGAATTCGCATCATCGTTAGCATTTAATACGTAGAAGAGAAGACAACAATAGGTCTGTTTTGAGCCCTAGTAAATATGTCCGAAAAACCATTTGCAGTAAATAAGGCCTACTTGAAAGAAGTTGTTTGACCTAGAGATATTTGAAAACGCTCTGATGGCTGAACGCCTTAATGATTTCAACACCATCACTAATCAATTGGAATCAACGGTTCTTGATTTCGGTGATGAGGTTAGAGCTCTTGTACTCATATTGAGTTTTACATTGTATCAAATTGGTCGTCATAGTGAGCAATTCCTCCAGGTTTGCGGAGATAAATTGAAGGAAGTTATTAGACTTGTGTTTTGAGAAGAAGCTCGGAAGAGAGCATCAGGGGAAGGTTTTGGATTGGTAGAAGTTTGGTATTGAGGAAAAGGGTAGAAATAACAACCGAGGAAGCAATGGGGGCAACAAAGTATTGAGGTCAGAATCATAGGGGTAGCACCGCAAAGGAGATGTAGAGGTATAAAGTTGCTAGAATTGTGACAAGAAGGGGCACCTTGATCGAGATTGTGAGGCATCAAAGAAGCAATGAAATGGGAACAATCAAGGGGGTAAGAATAATGGTAATATTATTGATGACGAGCACAATGATGCTTCGATTGCTCGTAGGATTTTTTCGGTGAGCCTTGGAAGAAAATCCAGGACTTGTCTCAGCCAAGGGGTGGAAAAGCAAAAAGTCATAGATTCGAAAGCCTCTTTTCAAGTCACTCGGCGCATGTTTCGGGAAGGACTATTTGGTGATGATGAGGCCTGCAACATTGTTGGAAAGGGGATGCATAGATTTCTTGACAGACGCGACAATGTTGAAAGCTTGAAATTGAAGGATGTTAGACACATGCCTAGTTGATGCCTAGTTGACAAGGAAATCTCATTTCGGTCGGTCAGATGTCTGAGAGTGGAGTTGTGACATCTTTCATAGCTGATGCAGTGAAGATGAGTTGGGGCTCCATGGTTTTTTTTTTTTTCCAGACAATTGGTCTAAGGGCCAAGTTTGGAGCTTTAAAGGGCTTTTAGTCCATCCTAACTTATTTTAAGGCTTTTAATACATAGATTGAAAGTTTTTTAATGCTTAAGGACAAAACTAGACAAAATTACCCTTAATGAAGTCAAAGTAGTAAATGCCCACATGCGCATGTGGACTGTGGAGGCTTGACCGAACTTGTTGTACTATCCAGATTTTGAATTCCCAAAGGTTGATTTCTCTCTCATGCGTGGCATGCCTGTTTTCTCACTCCTGCGCCAAAAGCTTACTTGACAGAACAAAGGTGGTATGAAAATGGTTCTCTCTCCCCTCTCTCTGTACCATTTGCGTGCAACGTGGGCCAAAGAAATTGTGTATCAACGTGGGCCAAAAAACAATAGTACAAGAATATGATTTCTCACTCTTTAATTTTTGGACTGGGTTTAATTTTGCGGTTCAATTTTAGGGTTTAATTTAGGGGGTTTATGCTCTTGAGGTAGGGTATAGTGGGTTTAAGTATGTTGGGTTTAGGCACTTAGGGTGCACTTTCCAATTATAGAGTTTTAGTGGTTTAGGCACTTTCATAAAGTACCTGAAGGTTTTAGGCACTTTTATAGGGTACCCTAGGGTTTAGGTTTAGGTTTATGGCGCACTTTCTAATTACGGGGTTTTAGTGGTTTAGGCACTTTCATAGGATATCCTAGGGTTTTAGGCACTGTCATTGTGTACCCCAAGATTTAGGTTTAGGCCCAGTTTTCCAAAAGATTTTTGCACCCCATGCTATTTCAAATCAAAAAATGAAGTGGTTCCGTGTATCGTTTTTTGATTTTTTTCGCATCAAATTAAAGTACACGAGGAGTACTTTAATTGGGTGCGAAAAAAATCGAAAAACGATATACGAAACCACTTCATTTTTTGATTTGAAATATCATGATTTTAGCACCTGGGTGCTAAAATCTTTTGGAAAACTGAGGCTTAATAGGCACTTTCATTAAGTTTGGAGGTTGAGCACTTTCATATGGTTTGGGTGGTTTAGGCACTTTCATTGGCTAGCGGGGGCATTTTTGGAATGTGTAGGTGATTTGTCCTCTTGGCATTAAAGAATTACTTTATATCCTATATCCTTAATTAACTCCTATACTATGTCCTTGTCGAAGGAAGACCCCCTTTTTTTTGTTGCTATAGAAAGAAGGCACCTTTTACGTATCCGTAGGTTCTTACACTAGAATAGCGGTGCCATCGGCTGGGGTTGATGAGCACATGGCATTGAAAACTTGGTCGCAGGAGCAAGAAAAGGAATGAGGTTGATAATGTCGAAGGGGAAATTGTCGGGGTTAAAGTTGTTGGACTTGGACTTTTGTGAGGATTGTGTCTTCAGGAAATACAAGAAAGCCAACTTTACCAATTAACTCGGGTGGGAAGGACTCGACAATCAAAAAGGAAGGAATTGGGCCATATTGATATGTAAGGACCATCTCAGATACCTTCTCTTTGCGGCTCTCCTTATTTCATTACTTTTTATGAATCATTGGTTCTCTTAGTCACACTAGATGCGTCCTCAAGCTCGGCTTGTGTTTAAGTGAGCTTGGGGCGAAGTGTCATGGCCAGACAAATGAGTAGAAATTCATATTAAATTTCCGTATTTTGTGCCATGAAACAAGCATGTGAGGCAACTGAAATCTACTCAACCATGATCTGCAAGATGATTAGTACAGGTATGAGCTCAGTCAATTAGCATATGCGGCACGTCATTCCATGAGATATGCTCTATAAGAGACACTTACTTGTTTGTGTGAAGCGAATCCCACATCGCCTGGGTACCAAAGTAATTATGCGTGAGGGCACCTTCACTTCAATAGCTATCTTTTTTTGGGGTTGAATTTTACCCAAGACCATGTAACATGGTATTGGAGTTAGGTGTCAGGGATCAGTAGGGTGCGTGTCTCTGACCTGCACGTGGCAGATACTGTCGAGCCAGCAAACTGCGCATGAGGAAGGGTGTCAAGCAAAGTCATCACTTGGGTACCAAAGTAATATGATGTACACATGCGTGAGCTCACCGCCTCACCCTCACTTCAATAGCTAGCTTTTGGGGTTGATTTATAACAAAGATAGGTCAAGTCACTCCTAAAATGACTTTGCAAGATTAACCTGTGCAATGAAATTAGATTGTGAAATGAAGAAAAATGGTTTTGAAGTAGCAATTGAAATGAGATTGCAACGATGTAAGAAGAACACCCACCTACACTGAAGAGCGCGTCATGCACGCAAGAGCGTCTCCAATGGTCATGAATTGTTATGTTTTCTCAACTAGTAATGGTAAAAATGTCACATTTTAGCAGTGTTGCCCCAATGGTGCAAAGGCTATTATTCTATCAAAATGCCACACGGGATAGCCATATGTGGGTCCCATCATGAGAGAGGCGGAACTAAATGGGCTTTCTAAGTTTTAGCAATAGTTAAATCGTGTGCCAAATTGGGCATAAGATTTAGCTATAGGTACATATAGCATGTGACCACCATTGGAGAAGAAAAATAGCAACTTTGGCAACCCATGTAGCACACCATTGGAGAAGCTCCAAGTGCATCTTTGACACTTCTTCATTGGCTCTTACCTGGAAACTAAATTCCATGATGGATGGATATTTGCTGATACTTTTGGACACCGCTTTAGCAATCTGAACACGTCCTACGTGATGAATCTTTTCTATTTGAGGTTTTCTGCAATCCTTCAAAGAACATCTTATGTGCTCTTCATATGTTTTGTGATGTTTTTGTAATAGATACATTTTGTGTATCACAATCTTTTGCAATCTTTACAATGAAATTATTATGTCAATGCTATTTGGTGTTGCAATTTTTGAAACATTTGAAATTTTGATTTGCTTAGTGTTATTCTGGTGTTTCATGTTTTGGATTGTTTTTAAAAGGTTATTCATTTCATAGGTTGGACCCAATTGAGATTAGAACTTTTTAATAAATAAATAAATTTAAAATTTTGATATTTCCGAGAAACTGTTGTCAGTGTTTGGAATTCGAGGTCTTGCCATGTTTGTGTCTATGCTACTTAGTCAAGTATAGACAAAGTCATCACAATAAATCTTATGAATGATTTCCACAAAGTATCTTGAATTCCAAGTGTACATCTGTGCAGCCAAATAAACACCGATGCTTAAAGGCAAAGGTAGCCAAGCTCCTTCACATAAACAAGGCTCAAGAGAACCAATATTAGCACCACGCAGGCTGATCACATCACTTGCATGGCGTAGTGCAACTAAGATGAACCCAGTGCCAAACATCGACTATGGAACAAAACAACTTAAATCCTACCGCATGGAACATACCTTGATGTCACGCCACATAGAGGTTTGACAAGCTGTACTACTTAGAAATGGCCAATCCCAAAGTACATGCCATTCAACGGACATCATATGCTTACTGGCATACTGGTCGCCGACCTAGTGAAGATCGTGCACCATACACAAGATGCCCAAGTTAAGATCATTTTTAGTCCATACCACATGAATGCCTCAACCTTTCGGGAAAGTGATGCTCATGTCAAACAACTACTTCTCATTCACACCACTAAGGCAGGATGACCCTGTTAAGTTACCAACTCTCCCCAAAGCTTAAGCTGTTAGGAAATGGGCCCAAGAATGTATATGAAGCTGGCTAAAACCCTCCCTCACGTGCAACTCCACCTTGCACGAGGACATACAAATTTTCAGAGAGGGAAAGCCGAACAGAATACGAAAAGGAGAAACAGAATGCAAACAGAGAACGAATGCAAAAAGAGGGATTTGAACCCAAGACCTCTCGCAACAGAGCTTTGATATCATGTTAAGTTACGAACTCTCCCCAAAGCTTAAGCTGTTAAGAAATGGGCCATATATGAAGCTATCTAGTAGAAACATCTCCCATACTTGAGAAGTTATCACTTGGGCATGACATAGCCCTAAACTTGGAATTAAGCTTTTTGATGAAAGTTTTTTCTGTACAAAGTAATGCCCCTTTTGATGAAATGTACTCTACTTATAAGAAATATCACCTTTCTACTATGATTGAAAATTGAGTTGGCTCAATAATAGGTTTGTTGAGGTGAACAAAGTCGCCATTGCGGCTGTTCATGAAAAATAAAGCCATAATCTTGTGATCAGGACAAGAAATATTGAAATTTATATGATAAAAACATGCTGGATGTTTCATTTGATGGATGACCATTAGTTCTTTAGCTAATCTATTTTGCGTAATATTGAGACATGACGTAACCAAAGTGAGCAAAGATATGACAAACTTTTACTTGTTTTATACTCCTCCTACTCAGCACTAAGCTTCCTTGCCTCAGTGATTGATACAAACAGTGACAGGAGTTTACCCTAAAAAAGTTGGCATCTCATGTATGTCTTTTTGATAACTTCTGTGTCACTTTCTTGCATATGACAAAAGGGACTGATTTACCATACTGATTAGGAAACTCATTTCGACAAAAAAACTTATTCCCGTAATGGAGGCAGAACTTCAGCCTTCAGGAACATTTCCTAATTGTTCTAGAAGCACTAGGCCCATTTAAGAAATTTGTGTGGAACTTTTATGAAATGTTCTGAGAGCTCCCTAGAAAGGAGCTTCTTCTAATTTCAAGAATTATTGCATGGTCTCACATTTTCCCCCCAAATTAGTATCCAATAAGAGGTTTATGCTACATTACAGGGAGGACTGGAGTATGGATATTGGGGTTCTATCCAAATGTCAGATGTTTTTAAACTTAAGTATTAGGATATTGGGAAATGTGTCCAAAAGGACACATCGTTGACACTTCTGTGTTGCCTATCGTATTACAATACAATACTAGGAATGAGATTGTAAATCGTCAAGATATGTACTGAAAATATATGGGTTGTGGTTAAATTAGCAAATTTACATATCTTTTACTAGCAGATGTAAGTTCTTTCCTTTTTTCCCTTTACACATCAAAATAAATTTGAGGATGGTAGTGTCTAGATTGGGTACTAGTTCCTTCACCCTTTTATTGACTCGGTGTACTTTGGGTAAATAAAAGAGTCCAGTGGTCACGGTTAGTTTGAGGGAAATAGATGAATCCATGAAATGTTAAATTGAGTTTCCATCTACAAATATTGTGCACCATTAATACTTTGATTGCTTTTTAAATATTCATTTCTTTGTTATGCTAGTTTTTGCGGATCTTAATAATCGTTTCATGGATATCCTACTCAATCAGCGCATTTCATTAACTGCTTACGGTGATGCGGACCACATGCCACGTTCTGTTCTTTGTATTGTTTATCCGCCTCTATTTCCCTTCTTGGAAACTAAGTGCATCTGTTACCATTAAGTTTTAGACATTGTTTTTACTTTTGTTTTATGTTCATAAATTTTCACTGATGAACTTAGACGGCTGGGCTTCTTAGTATGTTGTCATTTCTGTTTCCAATTTTGGATTTAATAGTTCTTTTTCCTGGAGCATCAAGACTCTAAGCTCTCTCTTAGATAATTTCCTATTTTGTGGTGCTCAAGTCCCCAATTGATCGGGACTTACGGCTCTGTTTGGTTGGTTTGGTTTTGGTGCTTGAGTGCTAGAATTGACTAATAGGCTTTGTCATGATTTCTCAAACTGCTCTGTATCTGCATGTAGATCTGGCAATTTATTTTGTTTATGTTGGACCTGTTATTTTAAAATTTTCAGAAAACCTGCTGAAGGAGAACACATTGGGAAGAAAAATCTTAATCGCTTTCTCTCTGTGATTTTCTGTATTAATTTCATCTTTTGTTGTCCAGCTTAAACTACATGTTGTTGGCGTGACATTAACCTATTGCCTCAAAGTGGGTACACAATGAGTGGGAGTGCCAGAAAGCGTAAATCTCTATGGGATCGCATAGGAGAGCCTCAGCTTCCAGTTCAAATCAGCGAAAGGGATGCTTGGCATGAGAAAGAAAGCTATTCCAACCGCCATGTTGGTCATGATCCAAAGTGGTCTGACTTGGAAGAAGACAGTGCATTCAAAACCAAAGATTTTTCAGGGCGGCCATCTTGGGAACTGTCAAAAGGAATTGGTAGCCAGAAGGACGACAGAAGAGACTTGGTTGATTTTCCTGAAACAAGAAAGCATTGGGATGGGGACAAGAGCTATCATGCATCTTCGGCTTTTGATAGATTGGAACCACAAAACCATAGCCTTTCTCCTGAAAATAGTAGGAATGTGTCATCCAGGTTTGTCATCTCAAATGTAGACTAATGAAATCCCATTTCTGTCCATGTTCCACTTCTGTAGGAAGAATTCATCGTTATGTTTTCTATATCTACACCTCTAGTTTCTTTCCATGGATAGTTTTCGTCATTTATTGATAATGTTATACTCTATAGTTGTTCTTAATAGAGAAGAGGACTGACCTCTGCTTCAGTGGTAAAGACACTCAGCCTACTAATGTTTAGATTGTGCTTTCAACTTTGAGGAGAACCACTTTGTGAATCTAATGCCAAAAGTTTGGTCCATACCCAGCTCCTTGTGGATGCTCGTTGATGGGTATGACTGGGTGTAATATGTAATAGCGTTTTTGTAGTTGGACTTTGAATGTTATGATTGTACTCACTACTCATTATGACATTATTGAGACCTTTATGTTTTTCGTCTTGTTGTTTTGATGTAGGTATAGAAGGAGCAGGAGCAGGGACAGGGTTAGGGGCAGGAGTAGGAGCCCTAGCAGAGGAAGCGGCAGGAGTAGGGACAGGGACAGGGACAGGGGCAGGGGCAGGAGCTGGAGCAGGAGCAGGAGCAGGAGCAGGAGTCCCCTTGGTAATTACAGACAAGAATCCTACGGATGGACTGACAGAAGAAGAGGTGGGTTTGGGGGAGTACCTTCTCAACCTTGTAGAGACTTCGCTTCTGGTAAATGCAGGAGAGGCAGTGAATGCAGGTTCCTTCATCAGGATAACCTCAATCACAAGGATGGGGGCCGATTTGAGAGAGAGAAATCTGAAAGATGGAGAAGTACACAGGAACGGGGAGGAAATGGTTACGATGGAGGGAAGGACGAGCCCATGAGGAGCAGTGGTAAATATTCAGTGCTTTGTAATGATTTTATGAAAGGTAGGTGCAATAGGGGATCATCATGCAGATTTTCCCATGATGATGATGCTACGGGTTACAACAGTGAGAGAAGCAATAGAGATTCTTCTTTTGATCATGATTACAAGCGGAAACCACGTACGCATGGCAATATACCTTGCAAGTTTTTTATGATGGGAAACTGCAATAGAGACAGCTGTAGGTTTTCTCATGACAGCCCAGTGCAAGACTATAATGAAGGAAAGCCACAGGATGATAGTCGGGGCAGAGATTTTGGTGGCACAAACAAATCATGGAGTGGTCCGAAATGGGGCGAAGCAACTGGTGTCTCAGACGTTTCGCAGGCCACTGGTTGGGGTGATGTGGTAAAAGAGACTTTTATTGATACAAAAGATGATGAAAGGAACAAACCCTGGAGTGGTCCGAAATGGGGCGAACCAACTGTTGTCTCAGACTTTTCCCAGTCTACTGGCTGGGGTAATGTTGAAAAAGAGGCTTCTACTGATTCAGCACCTGCTGAGAAACGAATTGATGATAGAAGTGATTACAGTTTGGAAGACAAGAACAAAAACTGGAGTGGTCCCAAATGGGGTGATGTAACTGTTGTCTCAGAGATCGGGAGGTCTATTGGGTGGGGTAACAGTGGTGGTGAAAATATGAATGTAGATGATCTGGCTAATGCTGAGAAACACGCTGATATGGCTAAATCGTTCGATAGAGAAGAGCCCCTGCTTACTCCCCATGGTTTGCAATCAAAAACTTCATACCAAATATCAAAGGATGTTAGTGAACAAAACACAGGGCAAGAATCTTCAGGTTGGGCAAATCCTAATACACTCATGCATTCAGTGTTTGCGGAAGATTCTTTTCTTCAGCAGGGCCACAATCAGATGGGGGACAATAATGCAGCACGTGATGAATTTAATTCACTGAATGGGGTGGACGTCTATGCAAGTGCTCCTAATCCTGCTTTTTTGTCTGGACAGAACAACAATCGACAAGTTGATAGTTTTCCGAGTGTGGGTGGAACTAATCAAAGTCAGGTTATGGTTTCTGTGAACACATCCAATGGACTTGATATCGATTTGAATGGGCCAGTGCAACAGAACTACTCCCCATCCAATCTGCAAAATCAGTCACAGAGTCAACATGGAGAATCTGTCCAGAAAATAGTGAACTCCACCCTGCCTCTGAACGTTGTGAACAATGAGCAGGTTGGGCAAGTAGATAATTTTCCATTGTCTCTGAAGCAGATAATTGGGAATGGGCAATTTCCTCAACTATATGCAGCTCTAAACCCCCTGAACTCCATAGAATCAGTGCCTTCACATCCTCATTCTGCGAATCTTCTTCCCCAGGTTACGTCATTGGATATGCGGCCTGATCCAGCTTCAATATCTCAAACTCAGTATGAACCCAGAGCTGATAGCGTAGAACCAACGAAGAATGATTCCATTGAACAGAACAGTGAAATGCTCTTGAAATATTCATCTACACCATCCGCTGTTGGGTTTGACTCTGTCAACCCCCACAAGAACGACTTTCCTGAGGATAACTCTCATAGAAGTCCTCAGTTGATACAGAAGAAGCCAGTTGCAGATTCAGTATTGGAAGAAAATCATATATCAATAGCTGAGAAACGAAAGCAAGAGCTGGAAAACATGAATCCAGGAAATGTCGATGCAAATCCCAGGATTTTAGATGGCAATACTGCAAAGGATGAAAAGGCAATGCGGCTGTTCAAAATTGCGCTGGTGGAGTTCGTTAAGGAGATTTTGAAGCCCAAATGGAAGGAAGGCCAGATGAGCAGGGAAGTTCACAAGAACATTGTAAAGAAGGTGGTTGATAAAGTGACTACTACTATTGAAGGAGCTAATATTCCAAAGACGCAAGATAAAATCGATCATTATCTGTCGTGCTCTAAGCCCAAGCTTACCAAACTTGTAGAGGTGAGTTCTTGGATGGGTGCATCTATTTTTACTGGCACATGAACATTTCAGACAAGTTGTTGTTGGGTCAATTCAGTTTCCAGCTCGAATTTATTAAGTTGGCCAGTTGATTATTTTCCAGGATGCTCACTGTCCTGTTTGGTGCAGTTCCACAGAGATCCAATAACCGAACCAGTCCAAACAGTTCTATATAATAGAGAACTAAAATCTAACCACTATATACGTAGAACCAGTCCGGTTTTGGTTCTTTTTCAGTCCTACCCTATTAGCATCCACTTATTCATGCAAACATGAGCTTGCAAGATAATTCATAACTTCAGCGCACAAAAGAACCCACAAAATAGTTAATTTTACTAAGATTCAAAACCTAATGGTTCACAAAAGCATCCTTAATAATCAGCATCAATGGTAATTAATTATAGGCTTTTCTGGATGAATTTAGACTTCCCTAATGAAAGCGATCTTTAATCTTAATTAATGCAGAACTATAAAATACCGAAAAATTGTTACTTAACTAAAATACGTAGTTATAGAGTTTACGTATGTACGTATTATATCAAATGGTCCGGTTAGCTTCTAACCATGAATTCTAAGTTGATAGCTAATAACCAAATGAAAATTACCATTTCTTATTTTCCAGACCCATAATCAGACCACTGAACTGTAGAACCTAACCAAATAGGAAGGTTTTGTCCAGATTGGATTGGTTAAGCAATTATTCCTGTTTTCATGAATGCTCCTATTTTTTTTTATCATGTTCTTTAAGTAGGGAAGAGAATTGCCTATGAAAAAAAAAAATATATAGGGAGGAGAATTGGTCAGTGTTTCCCTGAAGTTTCACATTTGTCTTGTGTGAACCAGTGGTACAATTGGTGTTTCTTTTCACAATAAGTCGTATATTTCCAACTATATCTCTTGGAGTTGGTATTTGTGCAAACTCTTGAGCTTAAGGATTCTAAACCTTGATTTTTCCACCTTTTGCAGGCATACACAGAGAGATTTTCTAAGGGTCCTTAGGGCACCAAGTGCTGCTGATGTTTACCTTGCTGTATTGGACCTTTGGCAGGGTTAACTGTTAGGTTTTGTTGTTTATATATGGTTTCACCTTATAGCTTCCAGAAATTGTGTAGTTTTGTTTTTGAACTATTTTTTGCAACTTGTCTTCATCTGGTTTTGTATTCTTGATTGGGTGTGGTATTGGAAATGATCTCATATTTGGTGGCTTAGTTAAATTTACAACATTGACGGTTCGTGCCTTGTTTGTGGTTGTCTTTTCAAATTATGCTTTTAGCTCATTTATCTGCAAGATGGATGCTTTTACTTCAGCTTTCTCATGTAAGCTGGAGCTTTCTTAGTTTCTGCTCTGGCTTATATTCTTTGCGGCCAGCTAATTACTCATCCCGGGATACAGCTTGATTTGTCAGCCATTTGAGCATTAGCTACTTTCCTTCGTTTTCTTCTTCTTCTTCTTCCTCTTATGTTTCTTTTTTCATCTTGTAAAGAGTACTTTTTCCCGTTGCTGTTATGCTGCTGCTGCTGCTTCTTCTTCTCCTTATTTATTTTGTAGAGGATACGACGTGTTGATGGATTTGCTTTTTCCTCTTCTTTTCCAATTGATTTGGTTCCCATTGCTGTAGGTGTCATGATTTTACAGGATAGATTTCAGACTTATTTGACACTCAACACGCCTTTTTCTCGTAGATTCCCCTTTGGTCTTGGTCATGGTGGCTTCCTTGCAATGAGAGAACATTATTTTTGCTCTCTGATGCTGTTATTTTCTTCAAGTAATGATGATCTTATGACTCCAGTCCAGCCTATAATGTTTGGATGACTTTGTAAACTCCATGTTTAGGGTTTCCTTGGTCGCTACCATTGTGGTTTCACCTTTTTCGTGATTTATACATTGTTTTTGTGCTAGTTGTTAATTGGTTTTAATGCTTTTATGGCCGGCGCGCAAATTCAGTTACTGAACTTTTCTTAGGGACTTTGTGTCCGGCTTTCCGATTTTTGAATCTAAATAAGGATTTCCTTATTGCTTGGTGTTATTGCTATTGTTTGGTTGCATGCATTGAAATTGAAGTCGGAGAAAACAATTTCAGTAATAAAGGTGTCGTGGTGCTTATCTCTTTCTTTTTCGAAAGAGAAAAGAGTGGAAGAAGATGGCAAAGACAGCTGATAAGTTTGTGGGGGGTGGGGACCATCTATCCATTTCCCTGTTCAGTTCCATCCATTACCCTTTTGAATTTCAAGAAAACCAAAGAGAGGGACAAAGGAGACTATTTGTAATTCAAATGTTCCATTCGTATTTGTGATTCAAATATTGTATCAGTATTCATAGCTACTGTCCCTGGCCTCCTCCTCTATGCCACAGTTCAATAATGATCTTTTGTGTCTTTCAACCATATCCCGGATCTCCTTTGGGAATTTCATTTTGGATAACGCTTTCTATTTTGAGCCTGCGCCTGCGCGGCTCGTTTTTGGGTTGGATGTCGAAATTGTACTCGAAGGGCCGAGCTTTTTTCAATATCTGTTTGGTCATCGACTGTGTTGGATGATTCTCTGAAATCTGAATCAAAAGATGCCCCTTGTTAACCATGCCCTTTAAATCTCCCTTAAAATGCCCACGAGGATCACCATTGGTGCCTGTTGCCCCAAGAGTCCTCTTCTGGTTCCATAACTTTGTCTAGTATCCAGTCAAAGGATTCCTTACAGGCAAAAAGGGCCGGCTGTCCTTCCTCGTTGATATTTTTTGAATGATTCCTCATTGATATTCTCTCCCCTTCTCTTGTGGGTTACATTCTGTTGTTTACTTACTAGCTTATGCCCGTGCCTGAAGACACGGCTTGAGCAATCGACGCACGTGCTCATTCTGTATGGTCCTTCGAATTTCAGAGAGGGGGAAGGAGAGGAGGCAGTGAGAGAAAATGTTGTTTGAATTTCAAAAAGGAGAGAGAATGTAGTTTGAAATTTTGGGTGTGGTGGGCCGGTGGAGGAAGAGGGTAAAGAGAGAGAGGGAGTGAGTCAGCAAAGAGAGGGATAAAATATAATACGATGACTGAAACAAAAAATATGACTGGAATAAAAACCGCTATATTGTAATAAAGATTTATCGATTTATCTATTTTTGGTATGTTTATTGATTTATTTATGACTTTATTATTTCTTTTTTCATTTTAAGCTTCTCTTAATATATAATTTGGAGGCAGCTGAAAAATCTAGCTAGCTATGAGATCACTTTCTTAAAGAGATCTCCAACAGCCTCTCTTCTTCCCTTGGAGGTTTTGCCAATTCAAATCCCTCAAAACCCTAACCAGCAGCCTCGCCTTCCTCTTCCGCTATAGTGATTGTTCATGGACTATTGAAGATGCTCTAATACTATGATTTTGCTGTTTTGGAGCTGTGGTATGTGCACGTGATCATCTTGACCGATTAGACTGTGTTGTAAGAAATTGTTGGTGCCGACTTTTTCTTCAACCAAACAGACCAACTCTAATCGTCCAAAAATTGTTACTTTTATTGATCAAAAAGCCATCGTGACGTGGTTTTGTTATGTAACATTCAAGGGTTGAAGTTAAGTCTGATTATTCGATCTTAGAGTACAAAAAACATAGAAAAAAAAAAATTCTGAAATGAGTAGTATTTTTTTTTTCCAGATTTTTGGTCAATTTAGCTCATAGGCAAAAAATTGAGACAGCCTCTTATTTTTCAATTCGTACCAATAACATAAAAACAAAATGGTAACACAACAAGACAAATTTGCAGTCGAGGCAAATGATAAGCTCATATGACTTCTAAGATTGGTAATAATTGAATACTATTCCTTATATAAAGCTAATACTGGTTTTAAGTTTGCAGTTGGTGATTTGACTGACGGGGCTCTAGGGAATTTTAGTCAATGGTGTTTTCCATCTGCATTTTGACCAAAATGCTGTAGCATATCAACTTGATCTTTAGGAAGGTTTTAAATAGTGGTAGCAGAGTGCGTAGTGGTAACGAGAGTATCAAATGATAAGGAGTGGGAACTGGATATCGCCAACGTAAATTTTTTCAAATTATTTTGGAGCCAGAGCACTTGAACCGGCCATAGCAACCATGAAGCGGGTAAAAAATCAGATAAAAACCGATATGTAGAGGAAATCAACCGATACGAGTGTGAATTTTAGATAACGGCGGTATAACAAGGTGTAGCGGTACCGGAAGACCGAAGAATCGTTACGTAGCGGCCGATACGCTATGTAGCGACCGATAATTAAATCCGTGATCTTTAGTTTTACTTTTTCACATATATCTCTACTTTGTAAATATATGTGCATGATGAATTTGATGGTGGGATGGAAAGTGGGGGTGGGCATGGGAGCCTCATAAGGAAAAGGTTAAATATAACTGTCTCAACTTAGATAAGCACATCACTACACCTTGCAAATTAAAAACTGGAGTAGTTGAGACATTTAGCCTGATTTGACTAAATTGAAAAAAACTGGTTATTTTGGTTTTTCGTTTTGTCTTTATTCAAAATTTTTTGGGGCACTTAAATAATCATCCTTTTATTCACTTAGAATTAGAAAATCATCCTGAACGCTTTTAGGAATTATGTTTCCATCCCGAGATTCAAATAAACCCTAAATTGCCCTTTAACAGAAAATCGGTTTGAGGATTAAATTAAATGTTGCTAATAGTAGGAGGTAGACATGACCAATTTCAAATTTAGGAGGTCCTGGATTGCAATTAACGGAATTGGGGATAAAACCCAATCCCTTAATTCGCGCCATTATCTTCATCCCTTTTCATGCCATTATCTTCATCCCTTTTAATAAAACAATCCCTAAATTTACACTTCCTATATTGGTAAATAAAAGGATTGAAAACCATCCATTTCCAGATCAAAAAAATAGAAGCCTTTCTCTATCTCTGCATCGAGATGGTAACCCGAGGCACAACGGCGATGGAAGGACACCGCCACCACCACAATCAGCCATCGTCCGCCTTCAACTCCGGGGAGGATGATAGATTCGTCTCTCTCTCTCTCTCTGGCAATGCCTCCTCGAAGCTTCGCACCTCAACAATCTGAAATCAGGTTGAAGATAAAAAAATGGAAACAAGAAACACAAAGCTGTGAGTCTTTTTTTTAATTAGGTTCCGATGTTTTTTTTTTGTGTGTAATTAATCGGGTTTCGATGTTGCCGAGGGACTTGAGTCGTAGGTATACGCGGATGTTGTTTGTAAAGAAATTGTGGCCGTCGTCGAATGTTAAAGTGCTATGGATCTGATGGAGAAAAGTTTAAGTGAGAGATCACTCAAAAGTGATGGTCTCCATTCTTCCACAATTGTTTTAGTTTATCATCTTTTCCGATATGGACACATTTTTACCATGACTACTTGTAATTTTACCATGTTAGTTTGTTAGTTTATCATCTTTCTTGTTTTTGCCCCTTTTTCCCATGACTATTCGTAATTTTGCCTCGTTAACTGATAGGAACATCACTTTACCATGGTTTCTCAAGTTTTATCAAAGGTTGGTTTCGTTTTTGCTTTTGTTTTTTGATTCCTTTTTTTATGGTAAATAATTTAATCTTGTTAGCTTTTGTCTCACTAAATTTCATGATAAATAATTTCACACCTTGATAAGAGTTCCATGTATTGTGTACATTATTGGATGGTAATCATGGTATTCAAGTTTACCATGAAATCAGTTCGGATGGTATTCAAGTTTACCATGAAATGTGTTTTGATTGTTGTTTGTTTGTCCAAAAAATTTACCATGGGATTTGTTGTTTTGATTCAATTTAATTTGAAATTTACCATGAAATCTGATCGGTTGAAATTCATGGTATTCAAAACCACCATGTTCATTGCATTGGGTCTGATTTTTTACCATGATTTTTGTTCTCCATTCATTTTTTTGGCCTATCTTCAGTTTCTTTATTTAAATTCCTAAAATTCGGTGCTCGCAAGACTTAAATTCGAAAACAACATCATCCCCTAATTTGGAATCTCCACAATTTCAAAAATTTCTTGATTTTAGGTAAGTGAATCATACACCATTTCAAAACTTTCTTAATTTAAGCAAGATAATGAAGGAAAATTTGAAAAATAATTGGATGACATGCATTTCAAATTTTGATAGTCCCTAAAAAGAAGGAAGTAACTGCCATGCATTTCAAATTCCCTAGGAATTTCGGAAGTCCCTATTTTTTTGCAAGCCTTTTAATTTAATTTTACCATGTTCATTGTATTGTGTCTAATTTTTACCACATTTTTTGATCTCCATTCATTTTTTTACCATAATGACTGAATATTGTGTGAACATGATTTTTATCATATTTATTTTTAATTTACCATGATTATGTGAACATGTTTTGAACGTTTGAATTTTTTGGGGACCACACTTGCCTAAATTCATCCCTAATGGCTACCAGAATTTGAAAGTTTGAATTTTTTGAAATTCCTTGATTTTGGGTCATTCACTGTGCATTGATTTTGGACAGTAGGATGAAAAGAAAATTTTCGTAACTAATAATATTTCAAAAATTCATTTTTCCCTAAAAAGAAGGAACTAGATTTTAGGAAGTCCTTATTTCATACATATATACATATATATGAAGAAAGGGTAATTATGACAAATCAAATTACAAGAGGATGAAAACATAACCCCGTAAAAATAGGAGGATGAAAACGTACGTGATATCCAAAATTTGGATGGATATTTAATTACCTCATTTTTTTTTTGCATTTGTTAGTTTTGCGTCAAGATTTTGTGGTTTCTGGATTTATCTCGTCGAGACGAATCCAAAGAGTATAAAATTATGGTCAAAAGTAATAGTTTTTTGAATAAAACCGAAAATAAACCAAAATAAACTAGTTTTTTGGATTATTTTCCGTCTTTATTTACAAAACTTTAAGTTTGGCTAACAATTTTATACTTTTTAGATTCCTCGCGTCGAGACAAGTCAAGGAACCACAAAAAATCGACCGAAAACTAACAAATGCAAAAAAAATTTGAATAAAGACAAAACGAAAAAAACCAAAAAACCAGTTTTTTCAAATTAGCCAAATTTAATTTGCTGTAAGTTATTAAAAAAATGGTATGCAAATATTTTACTACTACCTTTTTCCCTAAATCAACCTGAAATTCATACATTTGAGCTATTTGAAATACTCGATGCACATGTCACTGTTCCGTCCAGATTAGGGTGCAAACGAGTCGAGCTTTGTAGTGTTCGAGCTTGGTTTGTTTATTAAACGAGCTCAAAACTCAAGCTCGGACTCAGTGGGTTGTAAACTAGCTGAGTCCTTAAGGAGCTGAGTCCGATTAATTCATTTAACGGGCATCTTTAAATGAGATGAACCATACAAACAAGTCGAGCTCAACGCTTTTGAGTGTTGAGCACTAGTCTAAAACTTGAATTCGAGCTCAGCTCGATTGCTAGATGAGCCGAGTCAATCCAAACCTTACCTTGCCTTGCCTTAATGAACCGAGTCATGAGGGTTAGATTGGAGGCCTAGTCTAGATTATGTAGAGAAACCAGTCAAACCACATCTTTGAGAGTCAGGGTTAAGCTTTTCTCCTTATAAAAACATTACTTTAAATTGAAAAACCTTACCCTTTTGTTCTGATATTGGATTTTTGACTGGTACATTTATACTTTAGCAGTGCTGGCAAGATGATTCGGCGTCGGCACTTATTTGATCAAATCACTTTCTTTCGACTAAAGAATTGGAAGGTCAACAAATTGATGAGGCATCGGGATGGCCATTTCGTCCGATTCATCTGTATACGATTCATCCGTACGAAGCAGATATTATTTTAAACTATGTAACTAGGTGTAGAGTTGCATAGCTTATCTTAAAATGTGTAGCTATGGAAAAATATTTGGTGGCCTTCCGCTATAAAGGATTCTCATGACATTGTTTATTCTGAAATTATGCTAGTGTTTCATCATTATTTGCCTTGTGTACGTGTTAGTTTGTGCTTAACATTAGTACTTCAATATTTATGCTGCACCGCTTTCAGATATTTGTGATTGCTGTAATAATATATATATTTAAATATTTGGATCCCGAATCCCCAAGAGGATGAAAACAATGTCCCGTTGGGGATCGGGTCGGGGATGGGGTTTGGGGATTGGGGACGAAGATAATACTATCCTGCCCCGATCCGTCTCCATGCCCATTCTTAGGCCCCTCTTGTATTATTTATGGTAACTTTCACTAACACAATATGAATGTGTATATATACCCCTCACCTATTACAAATAACAATGAACCCCTTATAGTTTTTATTTACGTTTCACCGACTCCCCCATAGATAATTATTTGTCCAAACACGTGACGGAATGAGCCAAAAATTACTCATATCTAAAAGTTCACTCTTTATGATGCTGAGAAATACTAACAAAAAACTATCAACACTCACTTATTTGAATCAAAATGAATTTTTTTAACTTAGTGGAGCTATTTTGATAAAAGGGTAAATTTTATGAGTTCAAAAAATTAGTTAAGACACGTGGTTCAATGAGTTCCGCAAATGGAAGATCTTGGGCACTATTGTTGTCCATATACAAGTGGCGTAGGCGAAGCTTTGGTGTCTCTCTTTCGAAAGCTTCCTTCTTTGACAGTATCGGACAGGGGTTCTCTTTCCTCCTCTTTGGTTTGGGAAGAGGTCTCATCATGGGAGTCTAACTAACCCCTTAGTTACAGGACGTTTAAGGGTCAGAAAGGAAAAAAGTTATTATTTTTTGGTAAAAGAGAAAAGAGAATTGACAGCTTTTACTATTTATTGTATTATTAAAAAGGCTAAGTTTGTCAATTTAAGATACCTGTGACTAATCCTATTCCATATTTGGTAGAGCACTTGTTGGTTAGGTGCCGATGAAATGAACAATTAAACCAAGGGGATATAGTCATTTCTCTTATTTGAAGGAGTATCCGTTATTAAACCAAACATCAAGGGGTGTCAGTGAAATTTACTGTTCAATTTATTCCTCTCAAATTAATGTTTAGATATTTGTTCCATTTTAGATACGTTTGAACAACTCCGATGATAGCAATGAGATTTGCTCAGAGAATCTCCAGAAGAGGCAGTAAATGTCAAAAAACTAAGAGTTTTAAAGGTTTCAGTCATGTTTTAGATGTTCCACCATAATTGTAAAAGGGGTTTTGTTAAAATGTAGGCACATGATAAGGTTCATTAAATGAGCCTAATTAAATCCATTTTTATAAAAAAGTAGTTTTTATAAGAAGAAGTTAAATCCACTTTCTATTGCCTTCTTGAGTTTTCCATTACCCGATTTTTAAAACTTTTTTCACTTTCCTAGTTTTTTTTTTTTTAATGTCAACATGAATTCTATAAATGTTCAAGAAAATAATTTTTGTATTTCATAAATATCTTTTTCTACAGTGTATTGATGTTAGACACTCTCATTTCCTTCTTAATCCTTTAAACCACAAACACAATATGTGAGTAATTCATTGGCAAGTGGTAAGGCAAGAAAAACAAGAGGAGACAACTAATAAGTAAATGGCAACAACTAATTGTAGCATCTAAAAGAAAAATGGGTCAATTTGTTCATAAATTATTAAAAATCCAAATTGATATAAAAATTAAAATTCGTAGAGTTTGCTTGGGCGCCCTCTACTATTTGACCCTTCAAATGATGTAGTAATGTATCATAGTATATAATTTTGAAGCTAACTTTTATATTCTGTTGGGATGCGAGCATCCGTAACATCCTCAAAAAACCTTGGACCAAACTATACCTCAAAACCTACTTATCTATTTTAACTACTCACCTTTTTAAAACATATATTGCATCAGGTTCTCTATTCTAAATTCTATTATTACCATATTATTCGTTGATTATCTTATTTTTGTAGCAACATGGTTTTTTGGTTATTTTTTCAACTGTTATAGTTTATAAGGACTACGTCCCAATGGTGATTTTTGCACCCTATCTGTAACAAGTAAAATTCAATTGTCACTAATACCATTTATTGTGAGTATTTTCGTCGAATTTGCTCCACTTTTCTCATTCATTTTTTCCAATTTTGAGATATTAATTCACTTTCATTTCATTTTATGTTACATCCGTACATATTGCGGAGAACTTTGTCTTCTCACTTTAATAATCTTCAGTGACATGCGGAGCCAAATGGTCAACTCTCGGTGAGAAATTGAGCATGAACATTGAACAGTACAAAACTGGAAAAAGACATGGCGAAGGCACACTCTGCCTTCCTACTTTGGAGTCGTTTCAGGATGGGTCCTTTAATAATTGGCTTCTAGATAAAATAATTCAGTTTCATAAAAACAAACGCACACTCTGCCTTCTAATCTCTATCCTTTGGGTCATTTGGAAAAGTAGAAACAATCTTCTCAGGTACCCCTTTCATTGTAGACTCTACTCTTGCTGTGGCGAAGGATTGCACTCAATGGTTCGTACGAGCTTCAACTTGGTTAGCTCAATCCAATGTTCAACGGCAGACACAGAATTCTCCAACTCCCACAATGAGGAATCGTTCCTTTATTATTAAGCATTGTCATCAATTAGATACTGATTAGCGTGTCTGTCATCTTCATGTGGATGGTGCTTGGAAGAAGGGGAACTATTGGAGCGGAATTGGTTTCACGACCAGTCATCCTAATGGGATTCTCATTGCGCATCACGGTTTATCAACTTATGCCTCCACGCCTATCCAAACAGAAATTATAGCTTGTTTTGAGGCCATAAAATGGGCTCTATCTCATAATTATAATGTGGTTTATATATTTTCTGATTGTTTCAATGCAATAATGCAGCTAGCAGGGAAGGCTGAGTGTCATTACCATGACACCTTTTTGTTGCGCAACATGGCAGCAGAAGTCTCAAAGCTGTCTTTTTGTCATATCTTGAAAGTTGCGCGCCACACAGTCCAGCGAGCCCATATCCTAGCCAAGCATGCTCTGGACTTTTTTGTTCCTCACCCGGACAACGGTGATGGATTTTCATATCAGCCTTCTAATTTCATTAGTGCCGGATAATTCCTGTTTATGTATTGTTGGTCCTTTATGTTGCTCTTTTGTTTATGGTTGTCCTATTTGTTATGGTTGTTCTACTTTGATGTTTGTAATCTGGTCTTTATCTAATGAATTTCTTACTACTTCTTGAAAAAAAAAAAAACTGAAAAAGAGGTTCTGACATGCCAGAAAAATATCACTACTTTTATTTTTTTTTGGGTACAAATTAAGAAAATGGAAAAGAAACGAAACTACAATCTCTCAAAGGCTAGCCGCCTCTCATGTTAGCTTCCAGTAATGGAATGATGTTGGCTGGTTGGGTTAATGTGTGATACCATTTTTTCATCTTGATCAACTCTCATATTGGCAAAGTCAATCTGCAACTTTATTATCCTCCCGAAGAATATGCTTAAGGTTATATAAGGGCTTAGAGTTGTATGTGTGGTGTTAAATTCTTTGGAAGGAAGAGCTACAACATTAAGAAATATTTAGAGTTGTATGGAATTGATATTTTTGAACAAGAAATTATTGCACTTGAGGAGTTGGAGGACGAGAAATCCTGTTCAGTGGAGTTCTAATCTTGTTTTCGATGTATGTGGTTGCTTTTTGGTGAGGTTCCCGTTTTGTCGGCATGTGGTTTGGAGGTTTTCGTGTTTTGGGGGTTGTAGCTTCTCGGTTGGGTTTTAGGTGCTTTGTGGCTTGGGGAGTTGTGTTTCTTGTTTTGCTATTGTTTTTGGGGTAGCTTTTTGGCCTTTCAGGAGTTTCGGTCTTCCTGGTTTTTTCTTCTTTTTTGGTGTTTTGGCTGGTATCTTGCCATCCGTGGTGTTCCTTTGTTTTTTCCCCTTTTGGATCCTTGGCGTTTTTAGTCTCGGATCTTTTTAATCTTTGTAATTTGTTTTCAAAAATTAATAAATTCTTTGCTTAGCAAAAAAAAGGTTATATAAGGGCTTTGTACTCTTGAATTAAAGATCTTGTGAGGAGAGTGACAGGGAATTGGGGGGCCTGTAGTGAGTGAGCTCACTACATGCGTGTAGTGAGCTCTCTCGGCCGTCAGATCCGAAATCAACGGTTCGGATAAATTGGAGTTAAAGTTAATGTAAAAATGCTTTTTAAAGTGTAAAACGATCCGAACCATTGATCTCTGATCCGATGGCCGAGAGAGCTCACTACACGCATGTAGTGAGCTCACTCACTACAGGGCCCTCGGTTCCGAGTGACAGTGGGTTCCCCGTTGATCAAGGAGACAACAATTTCCGAGTCACAGTCCACCTCCATCTCTTGCAATCATTGATGATGAGCAAGCTCTAGAACTCTAAACAGTCTCCAAAACTCAGTCTCCAAGCTTGTGCACTCCTCTAACTTTTTCATGTATCCCAGGATTTAATGTCCTCTAAAATATTTTGTAATGTGTTGCCTCTCCAAACGAGTAACTAAGCAAATGCAAAATCTGCAGGAATTTATTTTTTGGTAATTACCCGGTACATGTAGGACGGATGGATTACATGTACTCAAGAGATTAGTCAAGTCAAAATGTTTCGGACAAAATTAATAAGCACAAAGTCTTTTCTTTTTTTGGTCTTTTCCTCGCTAATTTACCCTAAAATGTCATAACTACCTTATCTGATGCTCTATGGACTCACAATTACATTCTTTAGTGTTCTGTCCAGATTATGGACATGAGATAATCCAAATCTTTGGGAATCAGTGACAAATTACTTTCCTTATAAAAAAGCACGTCAAAGGGAAAAAAAAAAAATTCTTCCTATTGTCCTGATATTGACCTTTTTGACTGGTACATTTATACTTTCGCAATTTTGGCAAGATGCCAAGTGATTCTTTCTTTCTTTTTGTCTATTTTTTTTTATAGAAAAAACATGCCAAGTGATTCTCATTAATAACAAAAAATTGCACTCTCAGTCTTACCAGACCCACCCAACCCCTCTCTCTCTCTCTCTCTCTCTCTCTCTCTCTCTCTCCCTCCCTCCACTATATTTTCTCTATCCTTGAACAAACAGATTTGTTCCAATAAGCAGGCATATCTGCCAAATAATCCCAGATACCGGCATTTACTTCCCCAGCAAAGCCCTGCACCTTTTGGAATACTAAATTTACGTTTCCCTCTCCCGCACATTGAAAAGCTGTATGTATCTTATCTTAAGGTATATCGGAGCTGTGTGCCTAATTATAGCAAATTCCCTTTAGCTAAACAAAAGCCACCCAGAATTCACGTGCCCTCTCCCAACAGAATTCTTTACAATTTCAAATTCCTGACCCATACCCTTTTTTCTATTCGCTTTTGCTTGGAGTATATATTTGTTTACATGGGCATGTGAAATTCTCCACAGAGAGTGGATTTTAAGTTCTGGGTTTTCAATTTCTCTTTGAGAGATCAAATGGGTGAGTGGTGGTTTCGTGTTTTGTTTGTGGGGTGTTTGGTTTTTGGCGTGAATGGGTACCCAAAGGAAGATCTGGTGGAGAGTTTGCCTGGGCAGCCAAAGGTTGGATTCAGGCAGTATGCTGGGTACGTGGATGTGGATTTGAAGAATGGGAGGAGTTTGTTTTACTACTTTGTTGAAGCTGAAAAGGACCCTGATCATATGCCCCTCACTCTCTGGCTCAATGGAGGTTTGTTCTGCCTTTTGTTTTCTTGATCTAGGCCACTGTTCAATTATCTCTCTCCCCATGATTAAGGAAAACAGCCTGTTCTGAAAATTTTCTCTGTTTTTTTGTGGCATTTTTTTTTACCCTGGTAAATGGGTTAAACCTTAAAGTGTACTGGCTAGATTACTGTGGTCTCAATTAACACAACATGTATAATATTCATGTTGACAAGTAAATGGGTTCTGATTTTTATAGTGAAAGTTTTGTCCAGCTAACAGCAAGTTTACCCATTAGTCATTTGCTTACCAAAGTCATAATTTGGCCGCTTTTTTTTTTTTTTACCAAAATCCAAGTTCTCCTGTTGCTTTGGCTGCAAAGATGGCTTTGCCAAATATCCCATATCATGCAAGCCAATTAATCTACATCGAAAAATGAGAGATTTAATCCAGTGGTCTCGGTGCAGTAACATTGCTATTCTTTGTCTTTCTTATACTGTAGTAAGTGCAAAAAAAACGATTTTGGCAAAATTATAGTATTTTTTGCTCTAACAAATTGTGTTGCGTGTAAGTTATCCATCCTGCAAAGTCTTTAGCTGTTGTTCTCATTGTGGTCGTGGATCTTTTTTCTTGTTTTGCTTTCCATTCTGAATATTCATTCATTATTGTATTTATTAATTTCCTCAAGAATCTTTGTTTTGTCTTCACAGGAGGAATATGTTTGTCCCTGGGCTTAGATGCTTTGAACTCCCTTTTCTTTGTTTTGTCTTGGTTTCAATTGACTAGCCTAGAATTCAGATTTTGCTGCTCAACTGAATGATATCCAGAGAGGATGATTGAGAATTTAAGATTATTTTCAGTTTTAGTATGACAATTGGGGTTAGAATCTTCGAAAGAACACACAAAATCAGATCTTCTTAGGCAATTGGACCCAGTAAGGAATAAGGATTCAAGTTGAATCTTTACGAAAATTTGTAACACAATTCTGCGGGTGTAGTTAGTTTTATTCATCAAACCTTTGACAATAGTTGACCCCCCCAAAAAATTCAATTTTCGGTCAGTAAATTGTCAAGTTAGGGCATCCTTATCTCCCTCCCTATTTTAACTCAAAAGTTAAAATAGGGAGCCAAACTCCCAAAAACAGCCAATATCAGTCTCTCTATTCCCACTCATCAAACTATTTTTGCTACAGTACTGCACCAAATTTGGTGCGGTACTGTTCACGCACCAGTTACTTTTTTTTTTTTTTTTTTCTTTCGGTTGCTGCATCCTGTGCGTACAGGAGAGGAGGAGAGAGGGAGAGGAAGGGGGGGGGGGGGGGGGTAGGGCCACGTGGCGTCATGTGGGTGGCTGGTGGGGGGAAGGTCAAATAATGGGGGTCCACTTTTTCTTTATTGTTGTACCGGGTACATCTCCCCACGTGGGGAGATTTATTAGTTTTAGGTAGAAATTTTTTTTTTTATAGATTTGAGAGGAGTAGTTTAATATAGTAAAATTAAAATAGAGAGTCTGATTTTGTGAATTTTTGATAAAGTGACTTGCTAATTTATTAAAGGTGTTTTTGAGGTTAAATTTGGTGAAAAATTTGGGTAAGCTGATAAGGATGCTCTTAGAAATAGTGATGTAAAAGTGAATGGATGGAAACATTTGTCCTTTTCAATAAGCTTTAAATATAATTGCATCCTCTGCAACTGTAGTACAATATGTGTATCATGGATAAGGCAGATGTATTATCCTTTGTAATGCTAGTAAACAGAAATCAAATGATTCAAAACCAAAAATTTTAGTTTTTGGAGGTAGATAAGCCGATGGTGCAAAGTTTGAGGTTTGCTTCTGTGGTCAGGCCCAGGTTGCTCCTCAGTTGGTGGGGGTGCCTTTACGGAATTGGGACCTTTCTATCCAAAAGGCGATGGCAGGGGCCTCAGAAGGAATTCAATGTCATGGAATAAAGGTACAGTACATAAAATGCTGTTCGGACTTAAATATGCTCTATTGATTATATTTAGTTCAGTTTTACTGATTCGGTTCCTGTTTTTACCTTTTGCAGCATCAAATCTGATTTTTGTTGAGTCTCCAGCTGGTGTAGGATGGTCATACTCTAATACTTCTTCAGATTATAACAGTGGTGATGAGTCGACTGGTACGGAAATAATTCCAAGCTAATGTTATTATTGCAATTGAATAACCTTTCGAAACATTGGGTTAGGAGGATAGATGAGTTTGAAGATGAAATATGCCAATAATATGCAAATTGGCAGAAATTTAACTCAATTCCCATCTCTTGTTTTCGGCAGCTAGGGACATGCTCACATTCATGTTGAAATGGTTTGAGAAGTTTCCAGCGTTCAAATCCAGAGATTTGTTTCTTACAGGAGAAAGCTATGCTGGTAATAAAGTAGAATGGATATTTCTAAGTTTATGTACTTTTTAGTTTTGGGTGAAAACTGTATAAATGATATCCTTCTAGGCTAATTTATTTTGGATACGTAGCGGTGGGAAACTATAACTGGAAATTTATCAATTAACATTGCTGCACGTAGAAAGTATGAGTACCTCATTGGCATTAGTTTTCCCTTCACTATGACTGAAACGGCATACTTTCTATGATTTGGTTTTGTCTCCTCAAAATAGAGTGGAAAAGCTCACTTAGTCCCATCCATGTGTTTCTGTATTATGTTGTTTAGTAATCGTCCCAAGTTCCAGCCAACGCAAAGAGCTTCCTTATCTACGAAGTGTGTCCCGGTTCTTGTTCTGATCTAGCTTTCCATAAAACCAAGATGAGGTCTATTTATTTTTTTTTGGGGGTCATCTATGCATTTAAAAATCGAAAAGGGCAAGGATTCAACCATTTCTGTAACAGTACTATCTTGTATTGAACGTTAGATATTAGCTCACGGAAGCACAATGAATCAATGATTTGACAAAAAAGAATCAACAACCAAGCCATTTCTGGTTCTGATAAACGTCATAGTTTCTATTTTCCCTGTTTAGCGGTCTCAGCAGTTTCATTTACATGACAAATGTGTTTGTGCAGGGCATTACGTACCACAGTTGGCTGTTGCCATGCTTGAGTATAATGCACATTCCACTGGTTTTAAGTTCAACATCAAAGGCATTGCTGTAAGAACAACTTGAAACTTGTCTCCCTGTCTTGCTTTCATACGTCTTTGATTATACATAATTAGCAGGTACTCAGAAATTTCCATGCTTCTTTGACATTATTTACACCAGATTGGGAATCCCCTCCTCAAACTTGATCGGGATATTCCGTCAACATACGAGTTTTTATGGTCACATGGAATGATTTCTGATGAAATTGGCATTGCCATCATGAAAGATTGTAATTTTGAGGATTATACCTTTTCTAGTCCGCACAATACGACCGATTCGTGTAACAACGCTATAGAGGAAGCAAACCAAATTGTGGGTAATTACATTAACAGTTATGATGTGATCCTTGATGTTTGTTACCCATCTATAGTAGAACAAGAGCTGCGGTTGAGGAAATTGGTAAGTTTCCTTTTCTTATGATCATCAATTCTTCCACTGTTTTCATCACGATTTTGATGATGAATTTTGTGATTGCAGGCTACCAAGATTAGTGTTGGGATTGATGTGTGCATGAGCTATGAAAGGCGCTTCTATTTCAATCTTCCTGAGGTTCAGAAGGCTCTTCACGCTAACAGGACAAACCTACCATATACCTGGTCTATGTGCAGCGAGTAAGTATTCTTTCTATGAAATGTAGCAAATGATCTCCCAATAAAGTTCGAGGAACAAGAGTTTACCATCCTTCATTTTGGACCAAACCTCTGCTGTTTAGATATGATGTTTAAGTTATCTTCTCAAGGGTAGTGTGATGGCTACTTCTTGTGGCTGTGTTTGGATCACCGGGTTGTGGAGGGATTTATGGTGTGAGAGAGAAGAAACAGTAAAAAAAAGAGAGGAGAAGATAATAAGTGCAGATGCCAAACTAGTATTTGGGTTGCCCCATCATTTTGCTTTCCCTCAGTTTTATCACTTCCCAAATCCATGATTTAAAACACAGGCTGAGGAGTCGTTCCAAGTTAACTCAATTGGAATTATCAAATGGAAACGTGATCTAAGAAACTGAACAAAGTTTATTGTAAGACTTTGATGAATGTCAGTATTCCCTTGTAGTGATTCCAATCTAAATTTCAGTTGTTCCTTCTCAATAGAGGAACCTTGTAGTATGTACCAAAGCTTGTCTTTGACGTCTCATTGCCATAAAGTTAATATCTTTCTCCGGTATTGGCAGTGTTTTGAACTACAGCAACACTGATGGTAACATTGACATCCTGCCTTTGCTTAAAAGGATAATCCAAAATCACATTCCTGTTTGGATTTTCAGGTACTTTTCTATTACTCTCTCCGTCCCTTTTTAAGTGATCCACTTGGGAAATGTGTATTTTTTGCAGACGTTTAAAAATGTACTTGCACAAATCGTTTTTAAGTTTTTTTTGCACCAAATTAAAGTACTCAATGAGCACTTTAATTTGGTATAAAACAAATTAAAAAGTTATATAGAGAAATATATTTTTTAGGGGTTTGAAATTGCACGTATTTCCGTATGGATCACTTAAAAAGGGATGGAGGGAGTATTATTTTAAAAACAGAATTTATTCCATGACATTTTTATTCACAATATGACGATTCACCTTCACCAACTGTAGCGGGGATCAAGATTCTGTGGTGCCATTACTTGGCTCGCGGACACTAGTTCGCGAACTAGCTCATGATCTTCATTTCAAGGTCACAGTCCCATATGGAGCTTGGTTTCACAAGCATCAGGTAATCATGCAATCTTAAATCAAAGGATCTTTTTTTTATTCACTACAATCTAATTCTTTTTTTTTTTTCCCGGGATTTAAATAGGTGGGAGGTTGGGTGACTGAGTATGGAAATATACTCACATTTGCGACAGTAAGGGGTGCAGCACATATGGTACCCTATGCACAGCCATCAAGGGCTTTGCATCTGTTCAGCTCATTTGTTCACAACCGGAGACTGCCAAACACAACGCGTCCTTCCTTATACGGATGACAAAAACCGTGAACTGGATTAACGTTGATTTCGAATTATTTCCACATTTTCTCGAATTTCCCTAAAGCTAAAGGTTTTCAGCATCAACAAGGAGAGGAAAAAAGAAGAAGAAAGGAAGGATTTCAATTTACCAGTGAAAACTGATTGGAGATTTTAGTCTAGGAATTGTCTACAATTGATGAATGTATTGCTTTTCAACTTCGATTCAAGAACTAATTGGCTTCATTGAATTACTGCTGATTTAAGCACTACATAAAGAAGTGAAATTTTTAGAGAGCTGTGCATCGTTATTTAGTAAGTCCTTCCCTACAGAAATTTGGTTTATTTGGTGAGATGTCAGCTTTATCCTATTATTTTATCTTGTGATAGTTGCTTACAATCTTGTTCAGCTCTCTTGTTCCCTAAGTTCTGCCCACCTGCTTTTTTTTTTTTTTTTGTGTTAAAATACTGAATTCAATATGCAATACATTCTTCATTTTTTTTTTTTCCCGGTAACGAGGTTATTCAAGATTTCGTTCCAACTAATCACCATAGGTTGTCCTTGTCGATTAAAGTTTCAAGCATTAGTTTCTTTGATTTTCTGAACAATACTCCTATCTCTTTCGATTAAGTTTTGGTGAGTTTGGACTTGACAAAAGAATTTCCTTTTTTGCTTTGAAAAAGGGAAAAAAATTGAAAACTAAGAATTTCCTTTTTTGTTTTGAAGAAGGAAAAAAAAATTGAAAACTAAGAATTTCCTTTTTTGCTTAGAATGAGAGTAAAGTCTCAGGAAACTTGGAAGCATTGTACAAACAACATAATCAGAGGCTTACTACAAATAAGCACCCACAAACACAGCCTTCCTCACCAGTCCAAAAGCTTCGGAGTTTTTCATTTCAAAACATTCAAATGGCTTCTCCTGTCACTGACTTTCCCCATTTCCTGCCGCCACCACCCCCAGCAGCAAAACCTCCATCCTCACCACCACGACCACGACCACCACCGCCTCACATCCTCCCTCCGCCACTGCCTCCCCACATCCCTCCCCCACCACCCGACAATGGCCATACCGTTATAGTCATTGTTTTCATCTCCTTTGGCGGTCTATTTCTCCTTGCATTCTTCGCGATTGCTGTGTTCTGCTTCATTAAGAAAACAAAGAAGAAAAAGAAGATGGTTCAAGAAACCGACATTATACATGTCGACAGACACTTGAAGGTGAAGGAGGGTATTGTGCAAGGCCCCCACGGACCGGAAGCAGTAGTGCTTTCGGTCGAGGATGACGTGCATGCCGTTGAGGAGATCAAGAAAAATGAGAACTTTGTTGAAGGAAAGCATGTTAAATCAACAGACAACATTTCTAGTGCCCTAGAGGAAGGCACATCCTCTTCAAGTTCAGCTCAACACCACTCTCTGGGGCACAAGCCCTAACTATGAATTAGCATCTCAAAATGGTTTTTTTCAAAACCTGAGACCTTATGCTGATTCTTATAAATAATATCATGTAAATAATAAATTCAATCGGATGAACGTCTAATAATTTGGCTAGTCTTGTCAGCCAGAACCTTCGACTCCCTTTGAATTTGTGTGGGATTTCTCGGTCACTTTGTAAGTTCTTTGTAATATATCTAATCTATTGCGATTTTAATTCATTGAACCTCATTACAAAGGGGCAAGCTATGTTTTTTCTCTCTCACTTTGGAAGCTCAAAAAACCTCCAAAGAGTTGGCTGCAACAAGTGCTATGATTTCTTGCCTCCATTTTGCTTTGGCCTAAAAACTTATCCTCCCAGTTCGATTGAAAAATCACCGATCGATGTCCTACCGAGACAGAATTTCGTCGCTTGCTATTCACTTGCCTAATATGCAAAAATTTACCAACTAGCTGTCTTTTCCTACTGCTAGTGATGCTTAGTATCTAACCAGTTTTGATTTGAATGAGTTGTACGGAATACAGTTAAATAAAACCAACTGCCAGTGTAATAGCTGCTAATGATCTTGACTGCATGAATGCCATAAAAGTGCTACTCAAAAGCTGTGACAAAACCCCCCCAAGGAATCTCCCATGGTAATAGATGGGTACTTCTTTGGGAGGGCCATTCTTGAGATGGAGATTCACCCACCAAATTCAAGCTATAATCTGTGTTCCTCTGCCGAGTTGCATCTATAGAAGATATGCTTTTCTATGTGAGAGCCTTTTCCGGTCCTGATCTGGCTTATTGCAGCGGAAACAAGCTTGCCACTCTGGATTTTATGGACTATCCACCCACCTCCTTGAGTTCCGACACGTTTTTTATTTACTTTTTATTTGTGTTGTATTTTGTTTTGTTTTGTTGTTCTAAGCAGTAATTTTTTCGGATTAAAATAACTGGGATGATCTTTTCACTTAAAAAAAAAAACACTGTGTTGAAGTTGAAGAATCACTCCATCCTGCTGTGCAGTCATTGCTGGTGCGGCGCAAGTATCATTCCAACAATCGGAGACGTCCACCGCGTAAAGCTCGTCGAGCCCTATAAGTGTACCCAAAATCAACTAGATCAGAAATCGTTAAGTGCCTCAGTGGAACACATATAACTTGAACGTGAGTAATTATTTAGCAAATGTGTGGTTTTGAAGTGGTTCGGAGCACCACGTAACGGTGCTACCAAAATATTGGACAATTTCACGGATAATGTGGTCTTGACTCATCTACCATACGCTGCAGCGAGCCGACCTCGGCCCATGGTCTTGGCGTTTTAAATTCACCTCCAAGTAGGATCTTTAATCGGATGAAACTGAGAATAAGAATATTTGGATAAAACCCTTGTCAAAGACAAGATGTTGAGTTCAACCCTGAGCAGTTGGCCTAATAGTTGTGTACCTGTACTTGGTTGTAGTGAGGTTGTGAGTTTAACTCTTACAAAGACGATGCTGATACTCGTTTTGATAGGTTGGATTGGGAATTAGCTAGGATAATAACTACCAAAAACATAAACGTAATGGGGCGTACGGCCGGTACCATAGATTTTTCGAAATATAAATACAATGGAATCAACATCTAATAATTTGGCTAGTCCCGTCGGTCAGAACCTTCGACTCCCCTTGAATTTGTGTGGGATTTCTCTCTCACTTTACGAGTTTCTTTGTACTAGTGATTTGGTGGTACCGAATCGATTACTACTGTAATTCACGGAATCTCATTTTAAAAAGGCATATTTATCCTCTCCCTTATGACCATGGAAGCCTAAAATAACCTCCAAGAGTGAGCTGCAAAAAAAGCTACTATGATTAGAGAGGGTATATGACAACGGAGAAAAACAGTGTGTGGTGAGGTGAGAGACCTCACTTGTAAAGCTTGTGTTTTCCAGCGTCTAATCATTGCTCCGATTATCCTCCACGGACTACCTGAATTTGGGGAATCACGTATGTCCTTTGCTTTGTATGTGTTTCGTGTGGGTTGGTTTGGTTTTGGGGCATAATAAAATGCTTCTATAGGTTCAAATAAGCAGTTTCACTCTCAGTATCAATCAAATGTCATGTGATAGCATTTTCCTGTCATCAAATGTTTCAAATGTGTTAGGCAGACTACAAAACCTTCAATTAATTGAAAACATAAAAAGAACAATAAAACACGATAACTAGGAGAAGATAACAAATAGATGGATTCCAAATGAATGGGATTTTTGGTTAGAGCATCCTCATTTGGTGTTGTAAAACACTATTTTTGACAAATTGTTGAGCCAAACCCCCCAAAATCCCCAAAAATCAGCCTCTCTACTTTCACTCAACAAATTGTTTTTGCTACAGTAACACTACATCCCAGCGAAACACTGTTCACGGGTTATCTTTTTTTTATTGTTTCTTCCTTTCCCGAGTTTTGTGCTGGCAAGTGGGGGTGGGGGTGGGGGGGCCACGTGTAAGGGTGGGTGTGGAGGGGAAGTCAAAGGGAGGGGGTCCACCACCTTTTCCTCTCTCGGGAAATCATTTCCGGATTAGATTTAGGGAGAGTTTTTTTTTTTTGGTAGATTTGAAGAGAGTAGTTTAATATAGTAAAGTTAAAATAGAGAGTCTGATTTTGCGAGTTTTTGATAAAGTGACTTGCTAAATTGTAAAAGGTGTTTTTGTGGTTAAATTTAGTCCAAAATTTGTTGAAGCTAATAAGGATGCCCTTAGTTGGCTATTATGGTAGACTGAGAAATTAAAGGGATCAATACATCACGCCAATGCAATGTTTTGTAGTACAAATTTATGCTAGTGGCTTTCCTCCTTTTATTTTATTTTTATTTTTTTTATCTGCATCAAAAAACTCTTGGCATTGGAAAAGAGAATCTACGCAGCCTGGAGCAACAAACAAAACGGAGACAACCCAAAAACAGAAGCCAGTAAAACAAAGCGCCAAACAAACTAGCACCCAGCAAAGAAAACCGAACCAAAAAGGCAAAACCCAAAAAGCCAAAACATCCAAAAAACAAACTATCAACAACGGGATTATCATCAGATAGCTCCCACACATAACAGGATTATCGCCGAGACAAATGCACACTTAGTATTGATTTTCTTAAGTTGACCCCACTTTTTAGGTTTTCCCTTTTTGTGAAGAAGTATGGGTTGCATTTTACCGAAGCTCCTCAAATGTAGTAGACATATTAGGAATAACTGTCCGTTAGGATTTTGCAACAGAAGAGAAAACATCCCAGAAATTATGGGATGTGTTAAGGTTGTTTTGGCAATTGTCTTATAGTAGTTTTGTTTGTGAACTCAGAAGCTACCAAAAAGTGGCATATGAGGGCGAGCATATTCAAGACTTATTTATAAAAGTAAATGATTCGATATTGTGGGATATGTAAATGATATGGTTTCTTTATGCACTTTACGATATCTAAATTTCTTTTATGACTGTCTTGATTCGAAGGAGTTTATGAGTATCTTTAACTCAAAATTTAGAATATTTAACCACTCAATATGTTCCTCCTATTGTCATGTCTCTGATTAGGAAAACTCACTTTGCAATCCTGTGTAGTATTCCCGCCGTTCCTAATTGTTAGTCTATTACGAAAAGTCGTGTCATTTTTTAAATAAAAAAATTAAGTACTTCCGTGTATAATTTTTTGAATTTTTTGGCACCGAATTAAAGTACTATTCGCCATTTTTAAGACGGTGTGAAAAAATCCAAAAAATCATACCCAGAAATTGTTGATTTTTTGACGTGAAAAATATCAAGAGAGAGAGAGAGAGATATTATAGGATTAACAATTAGGCACAGAGGGAATACTAAAAATTAAGTAAACAATGACATTCTCTTTCAACTTGATTGGACAGTAGCAGGAGACAATCCCTAGTACGTCAGCAATGCTTGACTCAAAATGAGTTCATTACATGCCTACATTTGTTCAATATTACTATTATAGTATGCTCAATGTATAGTCAAAATACTCAATATACATTCAGAATGTGGGTCAATTTTTCTTCTTTTTAAAAACATTACTTTAGAAATAAAAATTCTTCCGTTTATATTTGTTAGTCGCAAGTCATAATTTAGATTAGTTCTCTTGTATAAGAGTGCTTTGTTAATTTATTTCTTCACTGTATGAACTATTTTTTGAATTGTTGCGTATTTGACTTGATTTAGTCGTTGCATACTTCACATGATTGATGTGATGTTTTATTATAACTACAGCTCGAATGTAACTTTCGATGGCAAGACTTCAAAAAAATTGAGAAAAAAATAATAGATGTCATAGTATCATTTCTGTGGTATTTAATTAACCGAAATTGATTCCAAAGTAGGGTGTCAACTATCAAAACGAACTTAAAATTATCTCAGAAACATGGTGACTTTAAAAAAAAAAAAAAAAAAGAGAAGAAGGAAGACAACTATTTTCCCAAGATTAATTGAGCTGCACGAAAACTGGCCCGAACACCTAGTTATCAAAAAATAAAATAAAATTGGTGACTGTAAAAGGAAGACGGCTATTTTACCAACCGTCACACATTCGAGGCATCCAATTTGCACCCTATGTTATGGAACTCACAATTAGTGCATAAATGTTGTGTGAGTGTGTGTTGATTTTAAGGGGGTGGGCACCACGTGCCTGTATTCCAAGATCACTAGGTAATCACTCGTCTCTCTACGGATAAGCGGACTATGCTAACAAACATGGCCTAATATATCCGACATATCTCCCACATAAATTGCTTCCCCAGCAGAACCCTGCAACTTATACTACTAAAGTCTCTCTTATACACATCTCCCTGTCTCTAATTCCTTAAAAGCTGTATGTATCTTAACTGCAGTTATATTTGAGCAGTGCATCTAATCACAGTGAGTTCCCATCACTTAACAAAAGCGACCCAGAATTCACTTAACATACCCTCTTTCCTATTTCCTGTTGTTGAATATACTTTGACTAGATACTTAAAATTGTTGTTGTAGGTACTTTTTACATAATGGACAAAATCAGAATTTCGGTTCGAGAAGGCCCAGTCAGGAGAGAAATTTTCTTCGTATAATAACAGAATCAACAAACGAATGCTGAATACCACCAAACGATTAAAGTATGATATAAATTCAAGCTTAATATAATCGGAGTAAATACAGCCTATACAATATTGCAAATGAATCTTATAGATTTGAAAAAATATGGGGGACAACCGTGACCCTGGCCGCCCAAGGCTAGGTCCACCCCTGCCTATATATACATGGAAATCTTCATTCAAACAGTGCAAAAGATTGTGGGTTTATATTCTCAGCTCTTGAGAATTTGGATGAGTGGTCAAATGGGTGTGTGGTGGTTTTGTGTGTTGTTCGTTGGATGTTTGGTTTCTGATGCGAACGGGTACCCAAAGGAAGATATGGTCGAGAGGTTGCCCGGGCAGCCTAAGGTTGGATTCAAGCAGTATTCTGGGTATGTGGACGTGGACTTGAAGAATGGGAGGAGTTTGTTTTACTACTTTGTTGAAGCTGAAAAGGACCCTGACCATATGCCCCTCACTCTCTGGCTTAATGGAGGTTGGTTTCTGGAACATTTAATAGGAAAATATAGGCTTAGTTCTCTCTATGATTAAACTCCGCCTGAGACGCTCTTAAAGCCTTATCTTTGGATCTCAGCCGGTCCCAAGCCCGGATAAAGGAGGAGGGTTGTGCGTTAGGTAGCTGACAGCCAGCACATAAAAAAAACCCATTAGAACCTTATGACATGAACCTTAATCATACAACGAGACATGCTAGGGCGTTCCCTTTAAGCGACGCGTTGTGCCTGCCTTCGGGTGCTTCGAAAAATGGGCAAGGGGCGCCACATCGGCGCCCGGGTGTGGTGAGAAGTGAGCAAGGGTTCTCGCGCGTGCCTGGACGAGCGCGAGTAAAGAAGCTAGCCCAGGACTATAGGATCCGTTTAGCAACTTGGAATATAGGGACTTTAACGGGTAAGTCTAGGGAGCTAGTTGATACCATGATTAAGAGGAGAATTAGTATAGCTTGCCTTCAGGAGACTAAGTGGGTAGGGGAGAAGGCTAGCGAGATAGAAGACACAGGGTATAAGCTTTATTATCCGGGTAAGGATAGGCATAGAAATGGGGTAGGCATCATAGTAGATAAGCACCTTAAGAACTCGGTAGTCACAGTCATGAGGAAAGGAGATCGGATTATTTTAGTTAAGCTTGTGGTTGGAGAGAGCATAGTGAATATTATTAGTGCTTACGCGCCCCAAGTTGGCTTGGATGATCTCACTAAAGAGCAATTTTGGGAACAGATGGATGATGTGGTTCAAGAGATACCTTGTGGAGAGAAGCTTTTTATAGGAGGAGATTTCAATGGTCATGTGGGAGTGCAGAGGCAAGGGTATGAGAAGGTACATGGAGGATTTGGATTTGGTGACCTAAATGAAGGGGGTAGGAGGATTTTGGACTTTGCGGTAGCTGGTGACCTTATAGTTGCGAATACTCTTTATAAGAAGCGTGAGGAACATTTAATTACCTTTAAGAGCGGAGCCAATAGAAGCCAGATCGACTACTTCCTTGCTAGAGGCGCAGATCGCTTGTTATGTAAGGATTGTAAGGTCATTCCCGGAGAGTGCCTAGTGGCACAACATAGACTTTTGGTGTTAGATATTGGTCTCAAGGGGAATAATAGACCGAGAAAAGAAACTAGAAGCCCACGGACTAGATGGTGGTTCTTAAGAGGAGAGAAACTAGAGGTGTTCAAGGAGCGTATGGGCCAAGAGGTGGAGTGGGGAGGAGAAAGTGATAGTGATAGTATGTGGAATACAATGGCTGACGGGATTAGAAGAATATCAAAAGAAGTTCTTGGGGAGTCAAAGGGGAAAGGTCCAAGCTCCAAAGAGACATGGTGGTGGAACGACGAGGTTCAAACCATGGTAAAAGCCAAGAAGGATTGCTTTAAAAAGTGGCAGAAGGACCGGAGTGTGGAAAATTTTCAGAGGTACAAGCAAGCTAATAGGGAAGCTAAGAAGGCCGTTAGTGAGGCTAAGTTGAGAGCCTACGATGATTTTTATGCTAGACTTGATAGTAAGGACGGAGAAAAGAATATATATAAACTCGCCAAGCTAAGAGAAAGGAAAGCTAGAGACTTCTCTCAAGTTAAGTGTATAAAAGGTAGTGATTCAAAAGTGTTAGTGAAAGATGAGGAGATCAAGGATAGATGGAAGATGTATTTCGAGAAGCTGTTAAATGAGAAACATGAAGGAAGCTTTGGTGAGGAGGAAGTTGATGTCCCTAGCGAGAAAATAGAATACGAGTTCTATCGGAGGATACAAAAGTTCGAAGTGGCCAAGGCCTTGAAGAGGATGAAACCGGGTAAGGCCTTAGGACCAGATGATATCCCCATTGAAGTGTGGAGAAGCCTAGGTGACTTGGGGGTGACTTGGTTGACAAAATTGTTCAACAAGATTATTTTATCTAGGAGGATGCCCGACGAGTGGAGGAGGAGTACCTTAGTACCTATCTACAAGAATAAAGGGGATATTCAAAGCTGTAACAACTATAGAGGTATTAAGTTGATGAGTCATACGATGAAGTTGTGGGAAAGAGTTATTGAGCATCGATTGAGGATGGTGACTACGGTGTCGGAGAAACAGTTTGGGTTCATGCCTGGAAGATCAACTATGGAAGCTATTTACTTACTAAGGAGATTGGTAGAAAGACATAGGTCAACGAAGAAGGATCTCCATATGATTTTCATAGACCTGGAAAAGGCCTATGATAGGGTGCCTAGAGACATTATATGGTGGGTTCTGGAGAGAAAGGGAGTGACCAGAGGCTATATTGACGTGGTTAGAGACATGTATGAAGGGGCAGTCACTGCCATTAGATCACCAGCAGGAGAAACGAGTGAATTTCCCATTACAGTAGGATTGCACCAAGGGTCTGCCTTGAGCCCGTACCTTTTCGCGTTAGTTATGGATGAATTGACTAGGCACATTCAGGAGGATATCCCATGGTGTATGTTATTTGCAGATGACATTGTCCTTGTAGATGAAACGGCTAGTGGTGTTAACACTAAATTAGAAATTTGGCGGGAAGCATTGGAGTCTAAGGGCTTTCGGGTAAGTAGGAGTAAAACTGAGTATATGGTCTGCAAGTTTAGTGATACCAGAAGTACGTATGAGGAAAAAGTGAGGATCCAAGATCAGGAGATACCAAAGAGGGACCATTTTAGGTATTTAGGATCTATTATTAGTCAAGATGGAGAGATTGCAAATGATGTGACTCATAGGATCCAAGTGGGGTGGCTCAAGTGGAGGAGTGCTACTGGTGTACTGTGTGACAAGAGGGTACCAACAAAATTGAAAGGAAAATTTTATAGAACTGCCATAAGACCAGCGATGCTTTACGGGACAGAATGCTGGCCTATTAAGAAGCAGCAAGTGAACAAGATAAGTGTAGCGGAAATGAGGATGTTGAGGTGGATGTGTGGTAAGACTAGACGAGATAGGATTAGAAATGAAACAATTCGCGAGATGGTAGGCGTAGCACCTATAGAGGAGAAGTTAAGGGAAAATAGGCTAAGGTGGTTTGGACATGTCTATCGTAGACCAGCGGATGCAGTAGTTAAGAGAGTGGATAGGATAGATTTGGGTAGAAACGCACAAGGGAGGGGAAGACCCAAATTGACATTAGATGCGGTAGTACGCAAAGATATGAGTATACTAGGTTTAAATGATGAAGCAGCACTGGACAGAGCTCAATGGAGAAAAAGGATTCATGTAGCCGACCCCAATTGATTGGGACATAAGGCTTGGTTTGGTTTGGTTTGGTTTGGTTAGTTCTCTCTATGATTAACCCTTGAGCTGCTGTTCTTGTTACAGTTATGGGTCTTATGCATAAGTTCACTTTCCATTATGAAGTTGCAGTCTTTAGGGTGGTGCAAAGTTTCTGATTTACAGTTTGTGTACAGGCCCAGGTTGCTCCTCTGTCGGTGGGGGTGCCTTCACAGAGTTGGGACCTTTCTACCCGACAGGCGATGGCAGAGGCCTCAGAAGGAATTCAATGTCATGGAATAAAGGTTGGGTACATGAAATGTAGTTTGGACTTGTTATCCTCTATAGATCTCCTAAGGTCGATTTTATTGATTTATTTATTTTTATTACCTTTTGTAGCATCAAATCTGCTTTTTGTAGAGTCTCCAGCTGGAGTAGGATGGTCATACTCCAATACTACTTCAGATTATAATGCTAATGATGATTCCACGGGTGAGAAAATTATGCAAATTAACCAATCTAATCATCGAAATGAACAAACTTTTCATCTATTGGAGTTTATTATTATGAAGTTGAAACACGCCAATAACATGCAAAATAGAAGAAAATTGTATTCAACACAACTCATGTTTTTGGCAGCCAAGGACATGCACATATTCCTGTTCAAGTGGTTTAAGAAGTTTCCGTCATTCAAATCCAGAGATTTGTTTCTCACAGGAGAAAGCTATGCTGGTAAGAAAGTGATGTTGAAACTTCTGAATTTGGTTATGTACTTTTTGGATGAGAACTCTCTTGAAATATTTCTTTTTGAGGCTATCGTCGTCTTTTGTAGAGGTGTGAACTTGTAAGTAGCTACCATTTCTGATTGTGATCTTGTCAATGGCATAGTTGCTGTTTAATTTGCTCATGTCAACAACATGTGTAACGCCCCGAAAATTCGGTTTGTTAATTAAAGAATTTTAAAGATCTTTGAGCTGTATTATATTTTTTTCCGAAAAATTAAATTAGAGAAACACAGCCCATTTATTACAAACATTGTTTAAATATTACAATACCGAATAAAGTTGAAAGTGATTTATTACAAACTTCTACACATGAAGTACTAGAATAAAATATGTCTTTATTACAACTTGAAATCTTAATAAAATACTTAAAAGCACAGAGCCAACAACTAAACTACTGGTTTAGCCACGGCTCGGTCAACTCAGCAACTTCTTCAACGGCTACAGGATTATCTTCTGAATACTCCATATTGTCGCATGTACCTGGCGTCAAATACCATGGTAACGTAGTACCGTGAGTGGTGACACTCAGTAGAACAACGTAAAACTACCCTTACCCCAATGTATGAATAATTTCCATAATCAAATAACCACATATAAAATTAACCAACAGAACCCACTTATTTTACACACAAGTTTCATCAGCGTAGTCAATCATATGATGTTCCCGTTCACCAAGTTCCCATACACTGTGTTCATTAACGTGGTCGATTCTACGATGTTCCCGTTCACCATGTTCCCATACACCATTGTTCCCATACACTGTGTTCATTAACATGGTCGATTCTACGATGTTCCCGTTCACCATGTTCCCATACACCATTGTTCCCATACACTGTGTTCCCATACACCTATGCTCCCATACGTTATGTTCCCGTACGCCACTTTGGACACGGCTCAAGACATAACACGGCTCAAGACATGGCACGGCTCAAGACACAGCACGGCTCAAGACAAGGCACGGCTCAAGACAAGGCACGGCTCAAGACATCCCTATCATTGGTTCCCGTTCGTTATGTTCCCATACACCATGTTCCCATACACTGTGTTCCCATACACCTATGTTCCCGTACGTTATGTTCCCGTACGCCACTTTGGACACGGCTCAAGACATAACATGGCTCAAGACACGGCACGGCTCAAGACACAGCACGGCTCAAGACAAGGTACGGCTCAAGACATAACACGGCTCAAGACCAACCCGTCACCACATTCCTTAATCTCATCTTATTCCCATCATCACAATAAGTCCTGCTAACCATTATTCTTTCAACCATGAGGTACAAACCCAATTTCATCGAATGCGGAAATTAATAGATAATACCACAACAGCAATTCAACAAGGCATATAAATCCCGAAATTACCGGTTACCATCAGTTTACAATCATAACAAAATGACATACCAATACTTCACCAAAAATTATGAAGTTCATCAGAGTAATAGTTCTCTATCTTAGGAACAACTCCTATGTTTATACCTAAGGCCGAATCTGCTCCTAAGCTGGGTAAAAGTGCGTACGAACAGAACATGTCAAAACTGCCTCAGTTTACTAAAATTCCAATTCCCGAAGATCTAACCGTTGGATTTGGTCCGTTCACGTGTCACTACGTAGCTAAGACGTCAAACTGTCTTTCTACCCAGTTTCATTGTAATCCTACGGTTCAATCGTATTCTACGGGTTTCCAAAGTTTCTGCCCGAATAGAGGAAAGTTGTTGAAACAGCGATTCGGACAGCCTTAGTGTTTCTGTCATAACTTTTTACACCGAACTCCGTTTGAGTCGAATTATATATCAAAACGTAGGGAATTTGAAGAGCTACAACTTTGTAGTTTTACACTTTTCCTGATTTTGCCTCTACGTGACTGGAAAACGCGCGAACAGTATCCGGCAGTGTGTTTCCTGAAGCCAGTCCGTGTACACTCGTTTTTGGTGTCGAGAGACGTTTTTCTCACATTCTATCGATCCGTAAACTGATCGGTCCGTACATTCAACACAATATAACGTTACCTACAATCCTTACTCCCTAAATCAAGGATCGGGTCAAGATTTTACAAAAATCATCATACAGAAGGTTAAAGCAAGTTTATCGAAGTTCTACCTTAATTCCTGCAGATTAAGCGCGTGGATGAACGATCCGCACCGTTGGGAATGTCCGGAACCCGTCAATTACCCTAGGCTGAAAAGGGCGTTACTAGCGAGTGACCCGAGAGGGTCGATCTTGAGACGAAAGAGTACGTAGATACTTGAGAGAGAGAGAGAAGGAGGTGATAATTTTGGGAGAGGGAGAGAGGGCGTAATCTGTGGGAGGTTTGATGGAAGGGAAAGACATGAAATGTAATGTCTTATAAAGAAAAGAAAGGGAAGAACATGGGGAGACAAGTATATGTGGAAAGAAAAGAAAAGAAAAGAAAGAATTATGGAGGAGAAAAGAGAAAAGAGAAAAGCAAAAGTAAAAGAAGAAAGAAGAATAATTGGGTTTATTGCTCTGGTGTTTCGGAAGGCAGGCGTGGGAATTGGGTGTGCGCGAAGCACGACGTGATAGAATGCAGTACAATTTACTCCGGCAGTGTTCGAACTGTCCAGGCTACGATTTTAGAAAAATACCAAAATATTCGTACTGACTTAGAAAATCGTGGGCAACGTCACTGTGTGCTCGGAATCGTTTGGAAAAATCTCAAAAGTTGGGGTAAAAATCAAATTACGAAAATTAGTATTTACAAATATCACAAATTTATATTTTTAAAAATTTGGGATATTACAATCTATCCCCCTTAAAACAATTTCGTCCTCGAAATTTAAAATAGTGTAGTCAAAATAATTTTTAACGAAAATCTAATTAGAGCATATTACATTTGCAAAATTTATCGCCAAAACTCATTTTAAGAAAATACGGGTTATTACAATCTACTGTAACGCCCCGAAAATTCGGTTTGTTAATTAAAGGATTTTAAAGATCTTTGAGCTGTATTATATTTTTTTCCGAAAAGTTAAATTAGAGAAACACAGCCCATTTATTACAAACATTGTTTAAATATTACAATACCGAATAAAGTTGAAAGTGATTTATTACAAACTTCTACACATGAAGTACTAGAATAAAATATGTCTTTATTACAACTTGAAATCTTAATAAAATACTTAAAAGCACAGAGCCAACAACTAAACTACTGGTTTAGCCACGGCTCGGTCAACTCAGCAACTTCTTCAACGGCTACAGGATTATCTTCTGAATACTCCATATTGTCGCATGTACCTGGCGTCAAATACCATGGTAACGTAGTACCGTGAGTGGTGACACTCAGTAGAACAACGTAAAACTACCCTTACCCCAATGTATGAATAATTTCCATAATCAAATAACCACATATAAAATTAACCAACAGAACCCACTTATTTTACACACAAGTTTCATCAGCGTAGTCAATCATATGATGTTCCCGTTCACCAAGTTCCCATACACTGTGTTCATTAACGTGGTCGATTCTACGATGTTCCCGTTCACCATGTTCCCATACACCTATGTTCCCATACGTTATGTTCCCGTACGCCACTTTGGACACGGCTCAAGACATAACACGGCTCAAGACATCCTTATCCTTGGTTCCCGTTCGTTATGTTCCCATACACCATTGTTCCCATACACTGTGTTCCCATACACCTATGTTCCCATACATTATGTTCCCGTACGCCACTTTGGACACGGCTCAAGACATAACACGGCTCAAGACATGGCACGGCTCAAGACACAACACGGTTCAAGACAAGGCACGGCTCAAGACATAACACGGCTCAAGACCAACTCGTCACCACAATCCCAATCTCATCTTTTCCACAAACTATACTCCTTTGGTTCCCGTTCGTTATGTTCCCATACACCAACTTCGGCACGGCTCAAGACATAACACGGCTCAAGACCAACCCGTCACCACATTCCTTAATCTCGTCTTTTCCACACTCCATACTCTATCTCATTGCCATCATCACACTAAGTTCTGCTAACCATTATTCTTTCAACCATGAGGTACAAACCCAATTTCATCAAATGCAGAAATTAATAGATAATACCACAACAGTAATTCAACAAGGCATATAAATCCCGAAATTACCGGTTACCATCAGTTTACAATCATAAAAAAATGATGTACCAATACTTCACCAAAAGTTATGAAATTCAACAGAGTAATAGTTCTCTGTCTTAGGAACAACTCCCGCGTTTATAGCTAAGGCCGAATCTGCTCCTAAGCTGGGTAAAAAATGCGTACAAACAGAACTTGTCCGAATCTGCCACAGTTCGCCAAAACTCCAATTCCTGAAGATCTAACCGTTGGATTTGGTCCGTTTACATGTCAATACGTAGCTAAGACATCACCCTGTCTTCCTACCAAGTTTCATTGTAATCCTACGACTCTATCGTATCCTACGGGTTTCCAAAGTTTCTGCCCGAATAGAGGAAAATTGTTGAAACAGCAGTTTCGGACAGCCTTAGTATTTCAGTCATAACTTTTTACACCAAACTCCGTTTGAGTCGAATTATATATCAAAACGTAGGGAATTTGAAGAGCTTTGTAGTTTTACACTTTTCCTAATTTTACCTCTACGTGGCCGGAAAACGCGCGAACAGTATCCGGCAGTGTGTTTCCTGAAGCCAGTCCGTGTACACTCTTTTTTGGTATCGAAAGACGTTTTTCTCACATTCTATCGATCCGTAAACTGATCGGTCCGTACAATCAACTTAGTATAATGTTACCTACAACCCTTACTCCCTAAACCAACGATCGGGTCAAGATTTTACAAAAATCATCATACAAAAGTTTAAAGCAAGTTTACCGAAGTTCTACCTTAATTCCTGCAGATTAAGCGCGTGGATGAACGATGCGCACCGTTGGGAATGTCCGGAACCCGTCAATTACCCTAGGCTGAAAAGGGCGTTACTAGCGTGTGACCCGAGAGGGTCGATCTTGAGACGAAAAAGTACGTAGATACTTGAGAGAGAGAGAGAAGGAGGTGATAATTTTGGGAGAGGGAGAGAGGGCGTAATCTGTGGGAGGTTTGATGGAAGGGAAAGACATGAAATGTAATGTCTTATAAAGAAAAGAAAGGGAAGAACATGGGGGAGACAAGTATATGTGGAAAGAAAAGAAAAGAAAAGAAAAGAAAGAATTATGGAGGAGAAAAGAGAAAAGAGAAAAGCAAAAGTAAAAGAAGAAAGAAGAATAATTGGGTTTATTGCTCTGGTGTTTTGGAAGGCAGGCGTGGGAATTGGGTGTGCGCGAAGCACGACGTGATAGAATGCAGTACAATTTACTCCGGCAGTGTTCGAACTGTCCAGGCTACGATTTCAGAAAAATACCAAAATATTCGTACTGACTTAGAAAATCGTGGGCAACGTCACTGTGTGCTGCTCGGAATCGTTTGGAAAAATCTCAAAAGTTGGGTAAAAATCAAATTACAAAAATTAGTATTTACAAATATCACAAATTTATATTTTTAAAAATTTGGGATATATGTTCCTCTAGAAATTCTCTCGCCCAAATAATTATTCCTCAAATCCTCCAAATCAGCCTCACAAACCCCGGCTCCACACCTGAAATATAAAAATCACCGGGAAGTATACGATACAACAGAATAACAATGCTTTCACTTAAGTGGAATCAATAAACAACGATTATCAAGCCGATTTCACAAATCACAAGGGACCTCATACCCGGTCCTCCTCGGTACATGATCAGTGACCTTCCTCACCCGCTTCACCTAGCCTACCTGGCTTTCCTGGATCAGCCAAGCTATTGGCAAGGTCCACTCAATCATTGTACCGACTAGTTCCATGGCACTCCAGCCAAAAATATCATTTTCAATCACAAATATTCCACTTTCAACAAAATTCCACATAATCGAACAATGAGACGAGATATTCAAAAGGAGTACAAAATGATACGAATAAAAGGATTCCGGAAATGGGAAGCATATCGCATACTCCCCGGGTTACCTCAAATCATGATCTAAACTGTCCAAATTGTAGCCTCCATCTCAACGAACAATATCCCAAAATTAGACAATGATCGAACTAAGCCTCATTGTTGATCTCTAAGATCACCCCTCTATAAGGAGTCAAATATTACTAGAGAGGAAGAGAAGGAGGGGATAATTTTTTGTAGAGGGAGAGAGGGCGTAATCTGTGGGAGGTTTGATGGAAGGGAAAGACATGAAATGTAATGTCTTATAAAGAAAAGAAAGGGAAGAACATGGGGGAGACAAGTATATGTGGAAAGAAAAGAAAAGAAAAGAAAGAATTATGGAGGAGAAAAGAGAAAAGAGAAAAGCAAAAGTAAAAGAAGAAAGAAGAATAATTGGGTTTATTGCTCTGGTGTTTCGGAAGGCAGGCGTGGGAATTGGGTGTGCGCGAAGCACGACGTGATAGAATGCAGTACAATTTACTCCGGCAGTGTTCGAACTGTCCAGGCTACGATTTCAGAAAAATACCAAAATATTCGTACTGACTTAGAAAATCGTGGGCAACGTCACTGTGTGCTCGGAATCGTTTGGAAAAATCTCAAAAGTTGGGGTAAAAATCAAATTACGAAAATTAGTATTTACAAATATCACAAATTTATATTTTTAAAAATTTGGGATATTACAACATGTCAATGTGTTTCTGCAGGGCATTACGTACCACAGTTGGCTATTGCCATTCTCGACCATAATGCACATTCCACCGGTTTTAAGTTCAACCTGAAAGGCATTGCTGTATGAACAACTAGAAACTTGTACCTTCGAAATAGTCTGTTCTTTTAGGTTAGTGATTTTCTACCTTCCCAATGGTTACTCATATTTCCCTTTTTTGTGTCAAATTATTTACATTAGATTGGGAATCCACTTCTCAAATTTGATCGGGATGCTCAAGCAACGTACGAATATTTGTGGTCACATGGAATAATTTCTGATGAAATTGGGCTTGCTATCTTCAAACACTGTGATTTTGAGGATTATACTACGGCTAATGAGCACAACGTCACCCATTTGTGCAATGAAGCTATAGATGAAGCAAACTGCGTTTTACGTGATTATGTAAACAACTATGATGTGATCCTTGATGTTTGTTACCCATCCATAGCAGAGCAAGAGCTAAGATTGCGGAAAATGGTAATTCTTGTTCTTCTTACATTCACCGGTTGTTTTGGTACTTCTGTTGAATAGTTCTAAATATGATATATACGGTTGCAGATTACAAAGATTAGTGTTGGGGTTGACGTGTGCATGATCTATGAAAGGAACTTCTATTTCAACATCCCTGAGGTTCAAAAGGCTCTTCATGCAAATAGGACCCACCTACCATATGTGTGGTCTATGTGCAGCGAGTGCGTATTCTTTAGAACCAATATTTCAAATGATCTTGCATCTGAATTTAGATAGTGTTTGTACCGGTAATTTTTCTCAAGTGTAGTGTGATGGCTACTTCTCGAGGCCATGTTTGATGTGGAGGAATGTAAGGGGGTAAAGAAAAAGGTGAAGGAAGAAGAAGCTCACGAAGCTAAGATGTTGAATTCGTTAATCTGGCTTTCCTAATGTTTTCCTTTCCAGTAGTATAATGTGTCACAAAATTAATAATCCAAACACCGCATTAGATTGATTCAATACAATTTTAGTAAATTGAATTTTTTCAGATCGTAATGCGATCCAACCTTATAAAAGTTTGATTGAGAACATTCTGGTGGTTCCTTCTAACTATAACAACCTTTGATTTATGTAACAAAGTTTTATTTATTTATTTATTTTTATCTCTAATGGCCATATCTTTGCTGATTTTTCTCCTTCCATGGACAGTTTTCTGAACTACAACGAAACCGATATTGACACGAACATCCTGCCTTTGCTTAAAAGGATAATCCAAAATTGGATTCCTGTTTGGATTTTCAGGTACTTCTTTTAGATTATGACGGAAGTTGGAATTACAACCCTAGCTCATTCAGTTTTGTTTGTCATTAAAAATCCAACCTTGATACCAAAGTTCATCAACTATAGTGGGGATCAAGATTCCGTGGTACCATTACTCAACTCACGGACACTAGTTCGCGAACTAGCTCATGAGCTACATTTCAAGGTCACAGCGCCATATGGAGCTTGGTTTCACAAACATCAGGTGCTTAAGCAATCTTGTTTCTCTATATACCAATTCATCTTAATTCAAATGACCTTTTTCTTTCTGATTTTTTCTCTCACTTCATGCTAATTCATTTTGTTTTACTTTCCTTTGAAAAGGTGGGAGGTTGGATGACTGAGTATGGAAATATGTTAACATTTGCCATTGTAAGGGGTGCAGCTCATAGAAAAATGATACGTTTACAACAATGGGTTCCAAATGGTCTCCAACTGCTGACGTGGTGGTGGGTCCCACCCACTTGACCCAAGAAAAAAAAAAAAAAAAAACTCAAATTTTTTTGAAACCCAAATCGCCGATTCCCTCCCCCGCCCACATTTGGTTCCACCACAGAGAGAGAGAGAGAGAGAGAGAGAGAGAGAGAGAGAGAGCAGCAGCTGTTTACATATAAAATTAACAAATCCAATAATCGATTGACACGTAATTGAAAATGCCAAACGTTGGCAATTACCTGTTGATAAAGACACACTGGATTAAAGGAATATAAATGGCTCAATACGATGTCGTATTATGGTCAAAGATGAAAAACAGTTATTGGCAGTTACAAGCCATTACTGACGTGAAGGGTGGTTTCGAAGCCATGATATTAACTTCTAAACATATAAACTCCACGTGTGAACTTGGGAAACAAAAGCAAATTGGCAGTTATAACACGTGGAGTACTTATCAAGAGGCAGTTATTTACTTTAACGTACAAGTCATTCGAGTTTGTTTAAGTAAACTGCACAGATTCAAAATCAGAGCTTCTGGAGGAAGAATTAGAAAGATTCAAGTTCAAACGTGGAGGAGAAAGGAACTGCCAATGGAAGTTGGAGTTCGAAACAAGCCAATGTTCAAATTCATTGAGCGGGAAGTTCAAATTGCAAGCAGCGTCTATAAATAGAAGAAATTGAAGAGTAAAAGCCCCCGGACAAATCTTCAACAAACAGCTATAAAAAAACTGATGCTTGGTTTGTTCATTGGCAAAGTAGTTTAGGAATTCGAACTCAGTTCGAAGTAGTTTTAGGATCTCGAACTCAGTTCGAAGTAGTTTAGGAAGTAGATTAGGAAGTAGTTTAGGATTAATCTCGATTGTTCCTGTAACAATCACCAGTCTGAAGTTCTTGTATCTGAAGTTGGAGACAATTTCGAAGTAAGTTTACCTTTGATTCTTCAATCGAAGTATCTTGTTTCTTTTTTGTTCTTCGATTTCCTAAGTTTGTTGGTTTCATTTCTTCGCTTGTTGAAAAAAATCCTCTTAATTGAGGTAATTGAACCAATAAAACACAGTCGCCTGATTAGATTTGGTTTTTCCAAAGTTAATCTGAGGGAGGAGATTGAAACTCTCTCTGGCACGCTCGCACACAATTATTTCCATTGCAAAGAAGTAAAAAGAACCAAACAGCAGCAACAAGCACAAACGACCCCACCGCGCGACTCCACCAGCGACCCACCTTCTCTGGCATCCCTCTCCACCTCCTGCGACGGCCGCCGCAACCCCAACAGCTTCCATCTATCTCCTTTTCTTCCATCTATCTTCCTTTCAAAACATTGTGTGTGTGTGAGAGAGAGAGAGAGAGAGAGAGAGAGCGAGAGAGAGAGAGAGACCTTCATGGGGGGTCAGAGTGTTCGAAGTTGGTTCGAATCGTCTGTATGGAAGCTTTCTCGGTGGGTCGCCGGTGGTGGTGGTCGCCGGTTGGGGTGCTGTCACCCTCTCTCTCCCTCTCGTGTATTTGGTCGGACGAAATGGGGAGAGAGCAGCGATCTGGGTTTCAAAAAAATTTGAGTTTTTTTCTCTTTTTTTTTTCCCTGGGTCAAGTGGGTGGGACCCACCGCCACGTCAGCAGTTGGAGACCATTTGGAACCCATTGTTGTAAATGTATCATTCTTCCAGCTGATATGGTACCCTATTCACAGCCATGCAACTATTCAGCTCATTTGTTCGTAACCAGAGATTGCCTAACACGACACATCCTCCCATAGACGGATGACGAAGAAACCACCAACTTGATCAACTTGCTATCGAGTTGTTTCCACATTTTCTTGAGTTCCCTCAGGCCAAGAGGTGTTCAACATTAATAAATAGGAACAAGGAGAAAAGAAAGATGAAGAAAAAGATTTCAAACTGCCAGTGAAAAACTGAAAGAATTTAGTGTTGGACTTGTCTACAATGCATTAGATCTATGGTTTTCAATTGAGACAAGTTCCCCAAGTGAGTGCCATGTTGTAGTCATTACATGCTCGTTGCCCTCTGTTATGAGTTATCTCAAAAAGTGGCAAGCATAAAATTGTAATGATCACTAGAAAACCCAGCCACGAATTTTTATCACATCCTGCTATTACGAAACACATAAAAATACAAGAATATATCAGAAATGAAAACATCAAAACAAGTTCTAATTTTAAGCAAATGTGAAAGAGTAGTAGAGCACTTAGCTTGGGAGAATGTAAACTGTATTTCTTTATAGAGAAGTATGCAATTGCTTTTGGAGTAGTGTTTGTGGTACCTTGGCTAAATGAGGCCACCTCCCTTTCATAGGCACCTGGGGAGAATTCTAAAACATCCTCTACGAACTATCCACTCCTCAAATGATCCTCCTAGAATATGTGTGAAGGATTCTTAGAATCCTCCAAGACTTACAAGAATTATCTAGATAATCATCTTCTAAAATATTCTACAATAATGGACATCTTTCATGAATTCCCTAGACATATCTAGAATGTTCCATATAGCCTTCTTGACTTAAATTTTTCTAGAAAATTCCGCATGTCGTAACACTCTCCCCCAGTTAATCCAGCGATGATCCTCGTTGAGTCTCCTTGATTGGACCTTTGTATTTGCTCTTGGAACTGCCATAATGAGTATTTTAATTTGGTGTAAAAAAATAAAAATTATATAAAAATATATATTTATGGGGAGTTTGAAAATACACGTATTTCAATAATAAACACTTAAAAATGGACAGAAGGAGTATTATTTTGGCCCACCCCCCACCTGTACTATCTACAAATCTACAATAACTTTCCAGAGAAGTCATCGTTGCGATTACCAACGTTTTGGCTAAGTTCAAATTGTAGATAACTCAAATCAGAACACAAGTTCCGAAACGTCTCGGTAACTATATGACTTAATCACTTCTCATGCGGTGCCTCTATATATAGCCGCATATATTCTCTCTTGGAATATTATCCTAGTGTTATTGTACTTGATTAAGAATTTCCAAATGGGTGGTAAAGGGGGAGGTGGTGGCGGAGGTGGTAAGGGAGGTGGCGGCGGCGGCGGTGGTAAGGGAGGTGGTGGAGGAGGAAAAGGAGGTGGTGGTGGCAGCAGGCCCGGCCCTGATCATTGGGTTGCCCAAGCCCAACTCAAGTTTGGTTGCCCACTTCATATGAAGTTGTAAAAAATTTAAAAAGATAAACAAGTAAAAAAAATATATCAACGTTACATTGTGTGCTTTTATGTCACGCCCCGCCCCGCAAACGGCACCCGTGGTGGGCCCGAGTCGGTGCGGCCACGTGGCATTCCAACACAAAACTCAACATCAACTTAATAAACTATTATATTAACAACACAGCGGAAGACTTCTTCACATAAATAAATAGAAATGCCAACGTTAAATCACTAACTCAACACCAATAACCGACTACTCGAAGATTAGCTTAAACAACACATGTGCTCAAAACACTCTCTTAATACAAATCATTAAAAGTACTTGATGACAACATGTCCAAAATTCACTCGACATCAACTACACAACCCAACGCTGACTGGTAGTGGACCCCCTCCACAGCTCCTGCTTCCTAGAAAACCATAAAGGAAATCCAGAGTGTGTGAGACATAGATTTGCTCAATAAAATATAACCAAATCAACATGCCAAAACACAACAACATTATACATCAACTAAATCAACATCCAAAAACACAACATCATTATACAACAACTTTCAACGTCCAAAACACAACATCACTATACAACAACTTTCAACATGTATAAAACCAATCACATGCAAGTGGCACATCTGCCACATCCTATGTATCCTAGGTCACTGTGGGAGCACACCCCGCTCGTTGTCACCGGTAGCTAGCCGACACAACGTACTCGCGGTGCAACCCAATCCACAGCCCCTTCGCAGATACCATCTTTCACACACAATATACAATGTATCCTAGGTCACTGTGTAACTCAATCCACAGCCCCTTCGCAGATACCATCTTTCACACACATCATACATGCATATCCACAGCTAAAACATCTATTAGCATGATATACATCCATCTTCACAACAACACATCATCATCACATGACATACATCCGTCTTCACAACAACACATCATCAGCAGCTAAAACATCTATTAGCATAACAACATTCATCTTCACAACAACACGTCATCATCACATAATATACATCCGTCTTTACAACAATACATCATCAACTCAGTTATATGTTATTGAACATGAATATATCAAACACACTCACCTCTGATTCGACTGGAGTATGCCAAACTTACGGTTTCGGCACCTCCCAATGACCCGACTTGTCACCTAGCCACAAGCTAAACCATATCAGCATATGATCATCTTTAAACATTAGCACAAATGCTGAAATATGGAAATATAAGGCTACTGTGGAATTAATCCACAGCCAACAACTCCGTGAATCAAACCGTTTGCTACAACACAACACTCAATAGGGACATCCACACACTAGTAAAATCTGTCATAATTAGAGTATACATCAAAATCGACTAAGACTTGGTAAACAACTCTACCACATGCTTAAGTTAATCCCTGATTTTTCATGGATTTTTATAAGCAAAAGAACCAAGTCGAGTTCATGCACAAACTCAGAAATTCAGCACAGCAAACGTATAACCTAGCCAGACAGTCTGTCATATTTTGGCTACAACTTTCTATAGGTTCAAAATTAAGCTATGAGACCACCACCATTAGAAAGTAGACTTCCAGTACATAGATTTCGATATAAAATTCATCCTAATTGGAGCCCGGATGATGTAAATACGCTCAATCGAATTTACACAACAAAATCACAAGATTATAAATTCTGCAGAACCTTCTTCACTCAACAATTCATTATAAATCATCTACTCCACCTACACCAACGATTCCAACTCCAAAACATCACCAACTCATCAACACATAAAACCCATAAAAACCCATACCCATTAACCATGCTTAGCTATAACAAACTTCATGAAAAACTCAACTCAAAAGGCTGCCCAGGTTTTCAGAATTCCTCGACCAACAACTTCAAATCAAAAACTGCTATTTCCTACAGAAATTTAAGGCACAAGCCCTACATAATCTCGAAGGTATACGAGTCTAGTTTCCAAATCAAAAAGCGGTTCGCAAAACGGATACTCGAGCTATGAGTTATGCCCATTTTTCCAAGGAGTGTCAGTGCTGTCTGCACAGACGCGAGCCCGACAGGAGCTCGGTAAAACATTTTTCATATTTTCTGTGATTCTCATAAAATCACAAAAATTTAACACAACACCGAAGACATCCATGGGTAGCTACTGTAAAAATTTCATAAAATTACGAGTTCGGGAACTACATCCGAAAATTCACTCAAAACCATGGCAGATTCGAGTTCATCCACAACCAAACACCCAAAGCTATCTTGATCACGAATTTTCTGTAAAAGAAACCCCCAAAACTTCCTCCCAACTGTAGAATACCAGATTCTACTACTCAAAAGCTACAAAGATTAACAAATTAAGATAAAAAAATCAAAGATCTCACCTTGAATTAAGTTTTCCCCAATTTTCCCCTTCTTCTTCTTCTTCTTCTTCTTCTTCTGCCTCTCTCCTACGTCTCCCTCTCTCTTCTCTAATTGTAATCAGACCAAAGAAAGAAAGACTAAATATCCCACCCACTAGCAAAATTATTGGGTGTAGCCACCCCACCCCTCCAACTATACACCCACCCAATGATATTTAAGCATACCCAAACACACTCAAAACCTCGTACTTCTAACGTATAACCATATAACCCCAAACTCCTCCAATTCATTTAAAAAAACATGAACTAAACATTAAATACTCGGAACGGGTATTATAACTCTCCCCCCCTTAGGAAATTTCGTCCCGAAATAAGATCTACCTCTTGTCAACAAATATGATACTTCAAGTTTATCAACCTCTCATCTTCCCTCATAAATCTTCAACATAAGCTTTCGCCACAATGCCTCCTTGTAAGCAAATAACTTAGAACATAAACTCGCACTTCCCAACCGAGAATCTCAACAACATGTAAACCAACGACAAACCATAACTTCCATTTCCTTAACAATCTCACCTGGTCCAATCTATTTTAGTAACTACAAATTAGCCAACCGCCAACTCAATTTTTTTTTCTTCATCTAACCACATAACCGTTTTTGTCAACACCGCACAAACTTCTATCGCCATCTTTCAATGTAACCATAAATCATAACCTCTTTATCAACTACATCACAAATAAAAATTTACACCTGTCATAATCCATCAAACAACTCTTTTCACATCTGCCACTCACAACAATTTTCCCAACCTCTCAATGCCATTCAATCACATCCAAATATGTACCTCTCAAACTTGTATCTCTCAAACCATACTCACATAACGAACTCAAATCATTGCTCAACCTTTGCAAACTCTACACGCATTGCCATCACTAGCACCTGATTACATCCTCCAATAAATTTTATCGCATAAAGCGCGATTCCCAACTCTCTCCAAATTTACAAACCAGACTTTAAGCGAAACATCTTCACCATTAAATCCCACATCCAACAACTAACTCTCTAAACCTTCTGAACTCATTCATATAACCAACAAAAATATATTATATAATCATCCACAACTATCTCTCCATAGACAAACAACATATATACTAGTTCCCACGGAACCAACACAGTCAACACGTTCACAACAACACCTATAACCTCTTAGGTGATAAACCTTCAAGTTCAAAATCAACTCACATAACTTATATTACTTCCACCTATCAGAACCCAACCACCGACAATTTAAATCTCAACAAGACTAACACATCTTTATCACTTCAACACAATCCACTTCATAGGAATCGCCAAATACATTAGGCGCACAATAAAAACTAACCACATCATAGTAAGTTAAACTCCATAACCAACACTACTCACATCTACCATCACATAATTGAAACCAACAAGTTAACACAACCTTCAATCATGACATCACGTGATCTATCTTTTATCAGAACCAGACAACAAGTAAACCTCTCATTTTATCTTGAAAAAAAATAAGGCTTCCATCCTAGATGTTCAATCCTGAAATTGCGATGGCCAGTCGCCGCTTCATATTGAATATCCAGAGATGAATTCTCATAATTTTATAAACATCTTCTACATATGCCACTTATAAACACCTTCCATCAATCAACACTTAATCATTTAGTATGAAATTGTTGAATACACCATAAACTACAAATTTACCAATCACACTAATACAATAAATGCATCCGCATAAAATTGATCATCATATCCAAAATTAATATACTACGGTTAACTCTTCCAAATCCAACACGTTGTTATCTGTGTCAAAGACAAAAGCAATACACTCTTGCACCCTTACTCAACAAAAACTTAGTCTTTTAAAGCTGAAATCCAGCACACATGAGATACTACCGAATCTCCATAGAGTCTGACTTCGCCACCACTCGACAAGCGAATTGTAACCCCTTTACCAAAACGATCCATAAATGTATGATACTCTAATCAAGAAATCGATACCAATTTTATACCAAAATCAGAAATCTCCTACGTCAGGAAATCCATCGACAACATTTCCTACATTAGTCAACTCACATTGTGAGTACTCCACATTTATTATGTCCACCTCACCTAGTGACACATGAACAAGGAACATCATTTTATCATTTCTATGGGAGTTCGTAAAATAACTAATCATTGCCCCTCACAAATTCTCAATTATTAAAAGGTTTGTCATAAGACTAAGTGTCATATCATTATGCATCACATACGTCATCTCAACATTTATCAACCGAAAAATCCGCACACAAAAAAAAACATGCACACACATTCTTCTTTTCGATCACAGGTTATTCCTTAAACAATATTGAATATACCTGTCACCATGATCGTTGTACGCATCATTTCTTGCTGTTTTACCTGTCACCTCTCCCGGTGAAGTCTGACCCCTTTAACTTGTGACTGTAAACACTCTCCCCGATGTCGTAGACCTCTCAGCTCTTCTATTTCCATCCCTCCGAACACTATCACAAAAGAAACACCATTTATGCTTGCGCAAGAGAACATTACGCCGCCATGTACTCAACTCATTGCAACTTAAACGCTTTCAGCACATTTGCTTCATTGGAACATTCTCTCATCAGATTTGTTGACCCACAACTTAAACATCGATGTGTTGCCACTGACTGCTTACCAACCCCCTGCTTTACTTCCCTTTCTACCATCCCGATGAATCCCCTTTAAGTTTTCCTAAATCTCAACTTTTGCCAACCTTTAACTTTTGATCATCGCCTTTAATGTTCCCACATCTGGACTTCCCAAAAGCTGCCCCTTGCGTTTTAGTTATTATTATTTTTATATTTTCTTTTATTGAACCCTCATCTGTCATAATGTTCATGAACATCTTATCCCCGTCTCCATAACCATCTCTACCAAGTCAGCGTAGTCTCTCTCCCAGAAGGTGGTCAATATCATTGCTATCTTCGGAGAAACATCAAGCTGCAAATGCCTAAACCCCTTCACATCCAATTCAACCAAATCCGTAGTGTATGGTGACAAAACCCCAATCTTTGCTTCGTATTCCACAACCGTCACATCACCCTATTGTAGGTGAGTGAACACTGCCTCTTGCTAAAATTGAAAACCCCCGGACAATGATGATTATCGAACCCTTGAACAAAGTGTTCCCACCAACTCGGCATCTCACCCTTTTGAACGTCGTCAATGTCAACCTTAGCTCATTGGTCACACCCATTGAATCCACGCCTACTCCACAGATTTCAACAATTCTTCAGCCACACCTGAAGACACAGTTCTCTCAAACCCATTGGTGAACAACTTTCCAAATCGCTCCAACAAACCAACACCCGTACTCTCCAAGTCGTTGCCTGTGAAGTTCATCATTGCATAAAAATTGCCTATAGTGTAACCGAACCATACCATAATCATCAACATTCTTTCGGTATCCCTCACAACTGGTGGTTGCAAAGAAACTCTCGATTGCCCAACCTCACCACCACAAAATGCAACATTCTCAGTGTGAATCGTACGCTCTGAATCCATTTCTCAAAAACCTGCTTCAACAACTTAAACAACCAACAACAAACACAAGTTGTAGATATAACTCACACGTTAGTCAACCACTAATCTTCTTTTTGACATACACAAAACTCCCATGGTCCACTACCATATCCCCAGCCGACTCCCAACACAGAGTCTAGAACGTACTATGCTCTGATACCAAGCTGTCACGCCCCGCCCCGCAAACGGCACCCGTGGTGGGCCCGAGTCGGTGCGGCCACGTGGCATTCCAACACAAAACTCAACATCAACTTAATAAACTATTATATTAACAACACAGCGGAAGACTTCTTCACATAAATAAATAGAAATGCCAACGTTAAATCACTAACTCAACACCAATAACCGACTACTCGAAGATTAGCTTAAACAACACATGTGCTCAAAACACTCTCTTAATACAAATCATTAAAAGTACTTGATGACAACATGTCCAAAATTCACTCGACATCAACTACACAACCCAACGCTGACTGGTAGTGGACCCCCTCCACAGCTCCTGCTTCCTAGAAAACCATAAAGGAAATCCAGAGTGTGTGAGACATAGATTTGCTCAATAAAATATAACCAAATCAACATGCCAAAACACAACAACATTATACATCAACTAAATCAACATCCAAAAACACAACATCATTATACAACAACTTTCAATGTCCAAAACACAACATCACTATACAACAACTTTCAACATGTATAAAACCAATCACATGCAAGTGGCACATCTGCCACATCCTATGTATCCTAGGTCACTGTGGGAGCACACCCCGCTCGTTGTCACCGGTAGCTAGCCGACACAACGTACTCGCGGTGCAACCCAATCCACAGCCCCTTCGCAGATACCATCTTTCACACACAATATACAATGTATCCTAGGTCACTGTGTAACTCAATCCACAGCCCCTTCGCAGATACCATCTTTCACACACATTATACATGCATATCCACAGCTAAAACATCTATTAGCATGATATACATCCATCTTCACAACAACACATCATCATCACATGACATACATCCGTCTTCACAACAACACATCATCAGCAGCTAAAACATCTATTAGCATAACAACATTCATCTTCACAACAACACGTCATCATCACATAATATACATCCGTCTTTACAACAATACATCATCAACTCAGTTATATGTTATTGAACATGAATATATCAAACACACTCACCTCTGATTCGACTGGAGTATGCCAAACTTACGGTTTCGGCACCTCCCAATGACCCGACTTGTCACCTAGCCACAAGCTAAACCATATCAGCATATGATCATCTTTAAACATTAGCACAAATGCTGAAATATGGAAATATAAGGCTACTGTGGAATTAATCCACAGCCAACAACTCCGTGAATCAAACCGTTTGCTACAACACAACACTCAATAGGGACATCCACACACTAGTAAAATCTGTCATAATTAGAGTATACATCAAAATCGGCTAAGACTTGGTAAACAACTCTACCACATGCTTAAGTTAATCCCTGATTTTTCATGGATTTTTATAAGCAAAAGAACCAAGTCGAGTTCATGCACAAACTCAGAAATTCAGCACAGCAAACGTATAACCTAGCCAGACAGTCTGTCATATTTTGGCTACAACTTTCTATAGGTTCAAAATTAAGCTATGAGACCACCATCATTAGAAAGTAGACTTCCAGTACATAGATTTCGATATAAAATTCATCCTAATTGGAGCCCGGATGATGTAAATACGCTCAATCGAATTTACACAACAAAATCACAAGATTATAAATTCTGCAGAACCTTCTTCACTCAACAATTCATTATAAATCATCTACTCCACCTACACCAACGATTCCAACTCCAAAACATCACCAACTCATCAACACATAAAACCCATAAAAACCCATACCCATTAACCATGCTTAGCTATAACAAACTTCATGAAAAACTCAACTCAAAAGGCTGCCCAGGTTTTCAGAATTCCTCAACCAACAACTTCAAATCAAAAACTGCTATTTCCTACAGAAATTTAAGGCACAAGCCCTACATAATCTCGAAGGTATACGAGTCTAGTTTCCAAATCAAAAAGCGGTTCGCAAAACGGATACTCGAGCTATGAGTTATGCCCATTTTTCCAAGGAGTGTCAGTGCTGTCTGCACAGACGCGAGCCCGACAGGAGCTCGGTAAAACATTTTTCATATTTTCTGTGATTCTCATAAAATCACAAAAATTTAACACAACACCGAAGACATCCATGGGTAGCTACTGTAAAAATTTCATAAAATTACGAGTTCGGGAACTACATCCGAAAATTCACTCAAAACCATGGCAGATTCGAGTTCATCCACAACCAAACACCCAAAGCTATCTTGATCACGAATTTTCTGTAAAAGAAACCCCCAAAACTTCCTCCCAACTGTAGAATACCAGATTCTACTACTCAAAAGCTACAAAGATTAACAAATTAAGATAAAAAAATCAAAGATCTCACCTTGAATTAAGTTTTCCCCAATTTTCCCCTTCTTCTTCTTCTTCTTCTTCTTCTTCTTCTTCTTCTGCCTCTCTCCTACGTCTCCCTCTCTCTTCTCTAATTGTAATCAGACCAAAGAAAGAAAGACTAAATATCCCACCCACTAGCAAAATTATTGGGTGTAGCCACCCCACCCCTCCAACTATACACCCACCCAATGATATTTAAGCATACCCAAACACACTCAAAACCTCGTACTTCTAACGTATAACCATATAACCCCAAACTCCTCCAATTCATTTAAAAAAACACTAAAATTAAAATGAATTAAGAGAGAATAAAGAACACTCGTAAAAACATTTATGATTTGCAAAGGATATGAACCTTGGACTTGGCAACCACTAAAGCATAACTAGGCGTAAGCCAATAAATATTTATGATGTAAGAATTATTTTTAACTACAACGGATAAAAAAAAATAAAACAAAAGTTAATTGGGCAAAAACGCAAAGCAATAAACATTTGTGGTGTAGGAGTTTTTTTTTAATCTACAATAGATCAAAAAAATAAAAACAAAAAGTTGAGTGGCCAAAAAAGCATTTGGGGATTTTAAACCCTGTCCACCTAGATCCACTTAAGCGAGCATTGACCAACGCGGCCAGCAGCATTCTTGAAATAGGTTTTGGAATAAGTTATATATAGTATGTATATCTTCAGGAAATTTTTTTTTTTTTTTTTTGCCCTTGGCCGGTGGGTTGCCCAAGCCCGGAGGTTTGCTGGGCTTACCTCAGGGCCGGCCCTGGGTGGCAGCAGCGGTGGAAAAGGTGGCGGAGGGGGAGGCAGTGGGGCTGGGAGAAGCGGTGGTGGGGTGGTATCAAGGGCGGTGGCACCGGTGGTGGCAGTGCTTCAAAAGGAAGTGGAGGAGGAGGAGGAGATGGTATGATGAAGGCGCCCGGAGGGGGCGGAGCATATATTTCAAGAAGTGGATTTGAAAGTAACCCACAGGGTTACTTCTCAGGGCTGCACAGCTGCGAGAAGAGTGGTGGTGACAGATGAGTAGATATTGTGCTTGTGAGTTGTGGAAAAATGTATGGATATGGTTTGCGTACGTAGATGTAACTGGTTTTTTTTATTATGGGTTGTTTTAATTAGTTGTAATGTAAGTTTGGTACTTAGGTCATGAATTTGCTTTTCATATAGGGTTTTGCTAATGGTTTTCAATTGTGGGTTTGCTTGTGTAGTAATGAGTTTGACAGTATGTAGATTTTGGTTGTAATAAAAGATAATGTGAAATTAAAAAGAATTTATGAACTCGGGATGAAGGCTGCTTGCTAGGGTGAAACATAGAAATATGGAGGTATGCTCATCATCATTATCTTCATGTGACATTCAAAACAGAAATTCTATTTTGTTTGAGGAAGCTCGTAAAACGATGGATATTGATACAGTTTTAGGCATTAAAGCGGGGGAATTTCTTCTTAAAGCAACTAGTTGAAATGCAAGAAGAGGAGAGAGCGGATCGGGAGAGCCGTGAGTTTGATGAGCTGGAGGATGGTGAATGCGGAGCGGATAGGGAGAGTCGTGAGTTTGATGAGCTGGAGCATGGTGAATGCAGCCTAGATGATTTGGATGCTTCTCACATGGTTTCGATTGTTTAGGCTTTTTTTTTTAATTTTTTTTTTATGTAGCAACAGAGAGGTGGGAGCTTTTGTTTTGATTGGTGCTTCTGTGACTTGGGCTTTCGGTTGGATTATTTTTGTTCAGCTTAGAGGCATGGGTGTTGTTTCTTTCTATTGAGGCTTCGGGCTTGTGGTCTTTTGGTTTCTTTTAGCTTAGACTCTTGGGTTTTGCTTCGGGTCGGGTCTTGGTTGTGTTTCGTGCTGTTTGTGGCTCATCAGAGCTTGGTTGTTTTGCTTTAGGCTGCTTTTCAATTTGGTTGGCGTCTTGCCTTCTATGTTCCTGGCTCTTGAGTGGCTTTTTGTTCGTGTGTCCTCCCTTTAATCTTTTGTTTTCCTTTGAAAGATTAATAAAATTCTTTTGCTTTTGTCAAAAATAAATAATAATAATAATTGAAATCATAGATGTACATCAAACGTCCCCATTTAGTATAATGATGGAAGATTTGGAAGCGGACTTTGATCCCATGAACTTGCCTTATATTAATAGGGGAAATCATGTAAAAATTTGGTGTCTCTTGATTTGCTTGTTGCCTATTCTCTATTTTCACAAGGAAAAATTATCGTGACATTTTTTTCCCAACAATTCGATCGCTTCAATGTGTTACGTTTTCTATAGTCTAAACCTCATGGGAAGGTTGCAACAACATTTTCTGTTATGTTTGAAAGAATAATTGAGAAATAAAGAGGCCATATATTCAAACGGAAAAGAGAGTCTGTTAAAGCAATATTGTGTGATTAATGATAAAAATTAATACAGCCCATACAATCAAAATGTGAATTAATAGAAACGGAGTTTGTGTTCAACAGAAAACTACTCTAGGTGTTTGTAGATTTTTTTTGTACCAAATACAATCTGCCCTCCATTTTTTTTTTACTTCGGAAATATATTAAAACAAGAGTAGCAATCTGCATCAGATAATCTTAGATTTTCAAAAGATAAATGAAACTTTTCAATTGATCCAGCGGCCAGCAATGGAAGGAACAACTGAACAAGGGTATGGAGGAATTTATTGGTACAGAATGTTTGAACCAGGGGCTTCACTCCGGCCCCCAATTTTGTTTTTATTTGTAGCACACTTTTGAATTTCTTTTTGTAAAATTACTAAAAAGCAATCTCGCAAATTAGCTGTAGCTCAGTTGGCATCTCCTGGCTCTCCCCACGTGGGAGACCAGGGATCGAGCCCCATTGGGGGCGTTGGAGTTTCAGGGTTATGGATAGCCCCTGGACTCATCTGTAGTAACCCCCTAACACCCCGCTAACCCCCACTAACAGTTCTCCTAAACTATGACAAAAAAAAAAAAAACTAGGTTAAATTGGTAATTATGTGTCCAATAATATATATAGCTCCTAATCGGTCGTGTTAGCCCCTTGGTCACCTCTTCTACGTCTTCTTTCTTTTCTTTTTTTCCGGCGCTTCGAAAGTTCACACGTCACCTCTTCTTGACCTACTAATATAAAGCAGAAACAAGTTCTCTTTTTCCAATCAATACAAGGCTAGGAACAAAGGAAAAAACAAGTTCTCCTTTTCAAACCAATCATACTACGTGTACAACCATATCGGCTCTAACAATTTCCAACTCTCACATACATGTGAACCCACACACAATTATAGGTGTAGGCCCCACATGTATGTAAGGAAGTTGTAAATGGTTGGAGCCAAAATAATTGTAAAAGTAGCATTTGTAATTGTTTTCAAACAGATCTCTATTAGTATATTAGTAGGTCTAGAAGAAGTGACATCTGAACCTCCAACAACTGACTATCAGATTAATTTATCGTTGGATGTATCTTCATTTGATTTGATTGTGTAATTTATCTTTCTTCTATGCATTATGTTTTTTTTCAGTTGTATTAGTTAATTAACCTCGGTAGGTTATAATATTTCATATCAGTGAAATTCTTCAACTTCCCCACAAAAAAATAAAAAAAATAAAAAAAAACAGATCTCCAATGACACAAGCTGATTTTTTCACACATCAAATGACAGCGTAGTAAGTCAAATTATAATTCAACAAAAAAAAAAGGAGTGAGTAGGGTAAAGAGAGGAGTGCGTAAATCAATTCTCTTACTTTAGACCAAAGCACCAGATCAAAACATCGATCCGACCTACTATTCCAAAAGAGCAATGCTAGGTATCCTGAAAATTACCCCGAAATTAAAATCCGTGGTTCAGATTCACTAGGATGTTTATATGAACCCTTAATTTTACTTTCGGGGTAATTTTTGGGGTATTTTTTTGAGATACTTAGCATTTTCTATGTCAAAAAAAACTATGGAAAAGAAGGTATATTTGCAGTAACTCATTTGTACAGATGAACAACAAAGGAAACAAGGAATATGCAAAGGGAGCCAGAGAGAAAGACAAGCCCAAAAGCACTAATGACTGACCCCAAAAGCTCCAAGGACTCTACTGCCAATGCATGACTCTTGTGCTTGTTATAATCATAACCACCTGCTTTGTATTTCCACCCATTTTCGTACTCCAACCGCTCGTTCTTCCTCAGCTCTCTTATTCTCTCCCTCAAAACACTCATGTTTGAATCCACCATATTTGCTGATGAGTTTCCTGTAATTAAAAAACTAAAAAGTAAAAATAAAAATAAAAAATTGAAGGAGATATTCTACAGAAAACACACATACTAGTTATTGATTTTTTTTTTTAATCAAAGAAAGTCATTTCCATTCAAGAAGTCATCCGGCAAGTACAAGAATTCCATCAAAATAAATACAAAGATCAGAGTCTTGCGAAACAAACCCTCCAACCAAAAGATACATCAACACGATAAAAAAAAAAGATACATCAATACGAGCAGAAAATGAAAAGCTATAATTTACGTAATTTACACCTAGACATGAGCTTGAATGAACCCTCAACATAGACTATGTAAAAAGCTGACCGAAAATAATTTCGGCAATAGTGCAATTACTGATTTGGGAATTTTTTTTTTATTGAGTTGAAAATTTCTTCATCAATTGGATACGATGATGGGTTTGTGTAAGAAATCAAGGGAAAAGAGGATCAAGTTTCTTGTATAATATTTTTTTTTATTTTTCAACAAAAGAAAAAACTTGTTTAGCAAAGTTTCAAGAAATCGATCTTTTGAAAACAAAACAACCCACACTTTCTTTTCGGGGAAGAGAGAACAGTTTTCCTACGATATAAACTGCTAGATGAAACGCACAGAGATTGTTTTTTTTACTTTTTTTCAATATTTTTTCGTTTGAAAAAGAGACGAAAACAAACAAGATCGTAAAAAATAATCAGTACTAGAAAAGAAAAGATGAGAAAAGAAGTACCTTGATTATGGAAGCTTTGGGATCTCACTGGGGGAAATTTTGTTCGGACCTTGGGCTTGTAATAAGATAGCTTGTTTATGCTGCAGAAACCAGGCAGAGAAGAAGTTGCCATAATCTTCATATGGACTGCTACTCTACTTGTCAAGCCCTAAAGTCTATTTCTAGTACTACTAGCTAGGTTGCTTCAAGTCCTATGATTTTCACACCCCTTATTACAATCCACACTCCTTTTTTGTCTTTATTCATATGAATTTACAATATTACCTTTGGATGTGTGAAAAAGGTGTATTGAAAAAGGGCAATATTGTAAATTCATGTGAATAAAAATAAAAAACGGAGCGTTGATTGTAAAATGGGGTGTGTGAAAATCATTTCCCTGTATAGATATATAATATCATTTGATGGTGGTTACTTATTAATTCTTATAAAGTGTCACAACAAATAGTGTCTTTACTCCTCAAAATAATAAGCCGGCCCGTGATGTATGTGTATCTTATTGCTCTTTGGAGTCACATTTGGGTACGTACCACATTTGCTAGTGGTACTTTAATTTATGCCATTCGACCAATCTACTGTGGGACACTTTTGGCTCCATATGAACATATGATGATAGAGTGTAAGAGGTTCTTGCTGTATATTGTAACATTTTTTCATTGCACTGTTTGAACATATGGGTCAACTGATTACTTGATGTTTATTCAATAAAATTGTGGCTGATTAGTCGCCTTTGGGTAACACATTTGCTAGTCGCACTTTACCCATGCCAATTTACTGTGATACACTTAATTATAGCCCACAAGAACATATGATGATAACATGAACTAGAATGCCACGGGCCATTATGACTTTTTAATTGTTATACATAGGCTGTTAGATGACGTGCCAAAGTCATACTATACAAAAATGACACATCGATCAAAAAATTAATATCCAAAGTACCCAAATATATATAATCACTTTAGTATTAGTTGAGGTTGATCTTTCTTTTGATTTTTTTCTCTATGATATGTTGCCGGATATGTTGCCACCCACCTACCAGTTAGTGGACCTGGGGAGGTGCTGCGCAGCGTGTTGTGCACCCATGGCGCTGCCACGTCGGCATCGTTCCGTTGATTAGAGACGTTCACCGTGTAGAACTTGTCGAGTACTACGAGTGTATCAAAAATTAACTCGATTGGATATCGTTAAGTGCGTCATCAAAATACAAATACCTTGAAAATAAATGGAACACAAATGGACACAAACACTGGATCAAAACCATTGAACCAGTTCCTTTTCAAGTTATTTGTGTTCCAATAAGGCACTTAATGATATCTGATCGAGTTGATTTTTGATACACGTGTAATACTTGGCAAGCTCTACGCGATGAACATCTTTGATCGTCGGAAAGATGCCTACACGTGTAATACAGCACGGTGCTGTCCATGGAGATGCACGACATCCCCGGATCCCGGATCCATTAGTGGTTTAATATGATAAGAAAAGTACGAGGATCATATTAATAGTTTCATTAATTGAGAATGGAATTGAAGAATCGCATGCAAGAAGACGTGACTTCCACGCAAACTCTAATAAACAAGATTTTGTTATTTGTGTAGCTGGCAGATGGTTAGGCGTAAAAACATTAATTCTGCGAACCATTTGTTATCAACGAACTGATGAGATCATATTTACTTGTAAATGAATAAATTCTGATACATCTGTTTCCATATAAAAATGTGTAGCAGTTTTCATTACATATAAGAAAGCTTATCTTCTTTGTATTAAAAGCCTAACATACTCCAAGGGGTTGGCTCATCAGTGTTCAAACACGCCTATGACTTACAGATTTGCTCCCTCTTAAAGTATCAGTTTCTTTGGGGACACTAGATACTTGACCGAGCGATAACTTCTGGGTCTCACAAATAACTCGAGATTATTTGAATTGCGGACAAGTTGTCCCGGACACTCATCATCAAAAATATTGAAAGTCTTGATTGCGCTGCATGATTTGAGCCAGTTACGTGGAACAGTTGATCTGATTATTATATAGTTCATTGAAATAAATAAAAGCCAATTGTCTAGAAGTGAATGCACAATTATAGATGTAAAACCACTTTAATTTGGGACAAGTGTTATGTAAACCTAATCATTGTAGGAGTATTATATCATTTTTAGACACTTGAATTCGGCCACGGAACAAAGTAGGACCCAGCTCAGTTTTCCTGTCTCATGGGAAGTGCGCGCGACAGCACTACATCGATCACCACAAATTAAATATACGTACCAATGTGTGCACAGCTGTGATGTGCGCCCCTCGGGCCCTTAGATCGTGTTTTAGACGGCTTGAATGTATTTCGATTTTTTATCGGTAAAAAAAAATAAAACAAAATTAAAGAAAAATTGCCGAACACATCCGAGCCGTTCAAAAGACGATTCAACAGCCGAGAGGTGCACAGCACCCCAAGTCCACCAATGTGTCGAGGAGACAAGGAAACAAATTACTAAACAATTGTGATGGTAATATATTTCAACGTGATGCGTCTCACCAAGCTCTAGAAGCTCTTTCTCTTACATATAGTATTGCACGACAAAGAGAGTAAAGCATAAAAGACGGAAGAAAACAAGGGGAGGGGAAAGGAAATTTACTTTCAAAAATTGTATACTAGTACAAAGCATGATTTTGAGGTATTTCATCTCTTGCAGTACTTCTTTGACTGATGATGGCCAAAGTTAGATTTTACATTTATTGCCTATTTGAATCGCGGCATGTTAAAACAAAATGGAGAGTGTCTTCTAATTTATTCCTACCTTATACTAAAAATTTAATGGAGGGAAGAAATGTGCATTGAGGAGCCAAACCATGCATCCTGCACCGATAGAAATGAAATGGAAGAAATAGCGGAAAACAGGAAATGTCGTAAAGTTTATCTTGAAAGGGAAAAACACATACATTACGCCAGAAGCAGTCGCTATTTTGCCTTGTCGAGATTCTTCTTTGCGATGTACTTGCATGTAATAGCCTGAGGAATAATGCAAATCTATAACAGTCAGATACAAGAAAAAGGGGGGAAAACCCCGAAAGTGTTGCCTAAAACAAAAAGATAATCTGCAATACTATGCATCGCCAAAATCACATTCTACCTTCTGAGTTCTGATTCCTCAACTCCTCTTAACAGTTTCAATATCGTTTGCAGTTTACAGAAAGGAATGCATGAAAAGATATGCATTTCTTTCTTTTTTATTTCTTTCGTTCTTTTACTTTCAATAGTTTAGCTTCAGTCAAAGCCCTTATAAATTGTGTTCCAACTACCCTTCGCCTCTGAAGAAAATAATCTTCCAAGAAATCCTATAAAATTAGGAAAAAAAAAATTATATATTAAAAACCCCATGTACTCCAATTTCAAGGATTCAACCAAGGAAAAATGAAGCAACAATAAACCAAGCCTCCATCGAACAGGAAAGCTCAAACTCCGGACAGTAACTTTCGTATATTTAAAACCTAAGGAAGTTACAATTAGACAACCCAAAAAGTAAAAATGAATGGCTCTAAGCACTATATGAATTTGCAGGAGAGCATAGTCGAGTCCTGCTAACAAGCCGACCGAGGTTGTAGGTGACTTATCTTCTGAAACGTCAAAAACTGGGATCAACCTAGAGGACAGAGGAATCCATTCACTAAATGTTTATGAAAGAGCAAAAAGTATCAATGTAAATTGTTGCTAGCAAGCTATCAGAATGATATAGGTTCTATGCAGTATGCTCGAGCAGCTGCTATATCTGTCAACTGAACTCATTGCAATCCTTCATCTAGCTCTATTCCTTGGAATCCCATCAACAAAACAGAACAACACATGAAGAGATGTCTGAGCTATTAATACATCTGCAAAGATTGGAAAGAGTAAATAGGACCAATAAAATACAAGGAACATCCAATGAAATGTCAGAGCATGATATAGTTCTTCTGTCTTCCGTTTGTGTTCAGCCGTGAATTCTGGTAGTTCTGTGGGGGGTTTCAAGGTGCCCTTGGCTTATGTTCTCTGTTTAGCTTTTGCATTTTGGTAACGTATTAACTTATGGGGAAGAAAACGTCCAATGAAACAAACCGCAGGATATAAACAGCATGTTGCTATGGTTCAGAAAGACATCACAAAGACACAAAATCGTCTCTATGGTAAGAATCAAGGTGCAAGAGGAAGCTCTTTGGAAATTACAAGAGAATAAATAAACCCTGAGCAACTCGAGAAAACTCACTATGATAAAACCAGCTAACAAGAGAGTCAGACTGACAGTTCTTCTTTTTACTTCCGGATGTGAATATTATAAATTCACGAATAAAAGAATTCATGTTTATTGCTAACCGCACTTGGTCTTCCGAATGACTCGTACCAAACAGCACCATGGTGCATATAATGGTTCCACGAAAAGGAAGGGCTGCCAAATGCAAAAAGTATCGCCCAAGAATTAGACAGGCCAACGATAATTCTTATAATATCGTGAATGGGATACTTGATGAACCTCTTCACTTTTCTGAATCTTCCATGAACAGCGCCAAAACTGGTCAATGGCACAAATGTGCTACAGTCAAGTCATTATTTGTTGCACAATTGTTTCCTTTCAACTTTTCTATCTAACAAAATTGGTCCAAGTGCACGAACATGCTACATTCGAACCATTGATGGTTCCAACAAGTGTTCCTTTTTCTAATCTCCTATCAAACAAAAATTTGTCCAAGTGATTGTATTCTTACTATGAATTCACCAGTAGTCACCACATGAGCATTTCCCATCCTCAAATCGATGAAATCGATTGTTATCCCTCAAAATAATTACTCTTCCAGTGCAGTTGGACATGAATTTTATTGCGGTGTGACAATCACCACAAACACGCAAGTTCTTCATCACTCGGATCGGCCTTTCGGGTGGAAAAGTAATGAGCCCAAATGCAATGGCCAGTCTTTCGCTGTGATATCTAATTGCCTGATTCTTCTCATCACTACCCACTTCTCGTAGCACAAAACTGGTATCCGCAACATAACCAGCTCTCTCCATTTTCCCCCCCAATTCCTCCAACTTCCGATAAATTTCATCAGACTTGGGGTGACGTCTATCCCCTGCAGCAAATGTATGGACACAATTTCCTTGCTCAACCCAACTTAAACCTGTTTCCTTCTTAACCCCTCGGTCCCTTAGCATTTTCCTGGCTCTGCCTGCCTCCTCATATCTTCCAGCGGCAGCATAAGCATTAGCCAGCAGCACATGCATTCCTGAGCTCACCTGACCCAACTCAAAGACCCTATCCGCTGCATAAACTGCCAATTCTGTGTCCTTATGGATTCGACAACCAGTCAATAAAGCTCCCCACACTGATTCGGTTGGTTTTATGGGCATTTCATTGATAATCGCTACTGCATCGTGTAATCTCCCCGCACGCCCGAGCAAATCCACCATGGAAGCATAATGTTGCTCCCCTGGTTCAATCCCATAAATCTTCATTAGCTCAAAATAATGCTTCCCCTCTTCAACTAGTCCTGCATGGCTGCAAGCATATAGAACACATAAGAAAGTTATGAAATTGGGTTTCATACGAAAACTTTCCATCTGTCTAAACAAATCAAAAGCTTTTCTTATGTGTGCATGCTGAGCACAAGCAATAAGCATTGCATTCCACATGCCTAGGTTCCTATCGGGTATCTCTTCAAAAACCTGATAAGCTCCTTCAATAACCCCACACTTCGAGTACAAAGAAACCAGAGAACTACCCACAAAGCTCGATGAATCATACGCCATTTTCAAGCACAAACTGTGTATTTGCTTGCCCAATTCAAGAAGGGTAGAATTGCCACAAACCCGTATCACACTGGAAAAAGTAAAATCGTTAACATCCAAATCCTCCCACAATGCCTGCTTAAAAAGCCTCAATGCCCCATCATCTTCACCCAATTGTGTGTACCCACATATCATTCCACTCCAAGAAACTACATTTCTCACTGGCATTCCATCAAACACTTTCCGCGCATCTCTAATCTCCTCACATTTCGCATACATATCAACTACAGAACTCCCCACAAACACATCGCCATCAAACCCGGTCTTCAAAGCAAGACAATGAACCGATCTCCCAAACTCACACCACGAAAGCATCCCACATGCTTTCATGGCGCTAGGATATATATGGTCATCAGGCCGAAAACCACAATCAAGCATTCGGCGAAAGAATTCAATAGATAACAAAGGAAGCTCATTTTGAGCAAAACAAGAAATGACTGAGCTCCAAGTAGTGGAAGACTTCACTTGGGCCTCTTCGAAAACTCGGCGGGAATCAAGTGGGAGTTGGGTTTTTGAATAAAAGTTGATGAGGTTGTGAGAAATCAGTGGGATTGCTTGGAATCCTGTTTTGATGATGTGGGCATGGAATTGAAGGCCCTTAGGGAGAGTCCTTGATCGCGTTAGAGAGAGAAGAACGTTGGAGATGTTTCTATAGTTGTGTTCGAAGGTGAATTGGTTATTCAATGCCGTTTGTGGAAGATTTGTGGAGGGAAAAGTTGGAGTTTGTTGCTGGGTATTCCTTAGAGGAAGTGGATGAAGCATTAGTACTTTAGCTGTAGGAGTTTGAAGGTTCAACTAAGAGATTTGGCCATAGTTGTAATGGAACTTCGGCCAACAATCAATAGGTAGGAACTTACAGCCGGAAGTCCGTCCTTAGTTGCAAAACTAATCTTGCACACACGCGACAGTATGTTCTTTCCCGGTTGTTGGATTCTCTCCGAATCCAAAATTGGGCCTCTTAAACCCTAATTCCGAATATCAACGGACAACGATAGTACGGAGTAGGAGGTAGGACAGCTTGCGAAAGGGAGTGGATCTGCTGTCCCAAAAACCTTTTCCCAACTCTGTCCCATTATCCAAGCCGTCCATCTGCGGGGGTGTTCTACTAACAAAAAACTGTTTTTTCTAAAAATCGAGACAAGTCATTCTCTCACAATACATCACATAAAAAACTGTGAAAAACCATTTTTTTAAAAAAAACCACCTTAGTGGAACACCCCTTGAGTAATTGACGACTCAAATTTGTAGACGAACATGGATGACTCAGATTTGTTTGGGGTGAACAAAATCTAAGCCGTTGATTACTTAGATGGACGAGACAGAGAGTTTGGGACAGCAAATCCGCTAGCCTTGCTAAGGACGGAGAAAGTATGGACTTGGAAATGGAAAATAAATAAATAATAATTAATCCCTTTGGGAAAAAATCTAATTTTTTCTGTAAATGATTAAGTGTGTATTATAATGATGTTTCAATTTATACTTTGTCGAAAAGACAAATCAGAATTTACTTCAGAATGCACTTGATTGGTTTGAAAGCTGATTGCTTTACGTTTCCTTTTGTGTTAAGTGGTGTGCGGATTTTTTTGACAGTATGGTTTGGAAGATGTGTACATGGATCAAGTTTGAGAGGTGGGTGGCGGTGAACTGAGAGATGCGAGGAGGGTGTTTGATGAAATGTCTATAAAAGATGTTTCGTCTTGGAATGCATTGATTTGTTTGGAAAGATGGGAAAGAGGAATGTTGTGTCATGGACATGGACTGCTATGATATCAGGGTACGCTGCTTTGAGCTTGTTTGATGAGATGTTGGAAGAGATGGTTCGGAGGTGAAGCCCAAATGGGTGACGGTTATGAGTGTGCTTCCCCCCGCGTGCACACATTCGGCTGACCTTGAGCGACGAAAACGAATTTTCAAGTTTGCTAGTGGTGTTGGTTTCGATTCGAATCCTTCTGTGAAGCAGCAGTAGCTGCAATGTATGGTAAATGTGGGAGCCTCTCTGATGCCCATTTCCTATTTGAGAGTATACATCCAAACACGAGGGGTTTGGTTGCTCATGGCTATGGAATGGAAGCTGTATCAAGTATTGAGAATATGGTTGCCTCTCACGTTTATTGCCTCCTTCAAGAGGTCGACAATGACTGAAAATGCGGGGTTTGAATGTAATAAATGCACCGTATTTCATTTTGATTTCCTAAATATGTCATATTACTTGTACTTTATTAGTTTCCGAAATAAATTTACCATGTTTCTTGCAATGTGACAGAATGGTTGATTTATATTATGTTTGATTTGATAAATATATCACCAAGTAGTTCTATATTGTGGTAAATTTATCAAATAAACACAATAATTTATATCTGTTTTATGATAAATTTGTCATTGGAGCAACATTGGTAGCGTATATCAAATTTACACTATTCCGTCTTTAACTTTCGCTGTATCCAAACTGTAAAATGAACTGAAAGGAACATAGTAAATAACCAAAAGCAGAACGAAATTGTAGGCTTGCAACATACTTTACACGGTTTTTGAAACAATGAGTTTCTTAATTTGAAAATTTTCTTATAATAGAACTAATGAAGATCTATTAAATAAGATTTCATATTGAATATTTTTAGAGATTTGTATTAAAAGATATGTACCATTTTTTAAGGAGTGTAGAGTAGTGAGAGTGGACAAACAAACACGAACGAAAGGATTAACATTAGAAGTATGGAGAACTGTCTGGTATCAATTCATATTTGGGCTGAAACAAAATTACAATTCCATGGTATCGAATTTGCTAAAAAAAACAAGACTGATGGACAGATGAGAATTAAACTGAAGCAAATTAAAGACAGAGAGACCACATTTTAGACGGTCCAGATTGTAAAGAGAAAATGAGGAGAGAGAAATAAGAGAAGGATAAGAGTTGGAAGAAATTTGGACCGTATAAAATATTTTTGAACAGTTGAGATGTGTGCTCGACACCGCGACATTTCTGCCCTGCAGGCACCCAAATTCTCTCCGCCTGCCATCAACTTTACAACTTACGAACAAGAAGAACCAAAGTAGACTTCCATGATAGTTATCAAAAGTTATTGATCCAATATATAATTATTTGAATTTTATGTGTTCATTCCCTTGTACACCATGCACGCAGTCGTCAGACCTTAATTTTTGATTTGTCTATGTAATGCTGAGACAAATAAAAAATTATTTGGCGGTCTTGGGACACGATGCCCAAGATCACTCAATAATTGCTTCAATAATACACCGAATAATTGCTCCAGTAAAAATGGAGAAAACTAATTTCACATTATTTATTACAGACCAAAACATGCATAACATCATAGATCATTAGTACACAAGCAAACCCACAATTGAAAACCATTAGCCAAACCCTATATGACAAGCAAATCCATGACCCAAATACCAAACTAATTACATTATATGACAAGCACCACCACCACCTCCTCCGCTTCCTTGCGAAGCGCTGCCACCACCAGTACTACTACTACCCTTCTGACTGCTATGCAAGCTTGAGAAGTAACCCTTTGGGTTACTTTCAAAACCAGGCCTTGAAATATAGGCTCCGCCCCTTCCGGGCGCCTTCATCATACCGCTACCACCACCACCTCCTCCTCCGCTTCCTTTTGAAGCGCTGCCACCACCGATTCTCCCAGCCCCGCTACCTCCCCCTCCGCCACCTTTTCCTCCACCTCCTTTACCACCGCCGCCGCCACCACCTCCTCCTTTGCCACCCATTTGGATTTCTTAATCAAGTGCTATAATATTTCTGGTTCAACTACAATACCAGTATAATATAAGTGAGCAATGCATATATTAGATATTAGCGGATCGACATGAAATGAGTAAAAGAAATAAAACAAGTACACTTACAGAAGTTCTGCTTTTATTGATTTCTTCAGAAGATTTACAAAGTTGAAGAAAGAAAGGAAGTAGAAAGAATTCTGATAGTCTGGCTAACAAATGGCAGGATACACGTTTATATAGAAAATCTATATTACTGTTACGGACTTCAAATACTTCAAATTCGGATGGATATTGTTGAGTTGTACGGACTTTAAGTACTTCCAATTCGGATGGATATTGTGGAATTGTACGGAGTATCTTTGCTTTTCCTTTAAGTCTAAATTTTAACTATTCTTCTGCTCAAAATATGTAACACGGTAGAAAGATACTCCCATTGTCCCTAATTTTTGGCCTCAATTGCTACTTTTTGTTGTCTTAAAATTATGGGAAAATTACGAAAACATGACACGGAGGAAAAAAATGACGATTTCATGGTTACGATTTCAAAAAATCAACAATACATGACACAGAGAAAAATAATTACACATAAATGACGTTTTCTCACTGCACTTTCCAGAATATCCTTGAGTGTATTTTTTTCTTCAAATCATGCAAAAACCTAAGTGCAATGAGTTTGAGAGAAAGTGCAATGATGCTCATACAAGGTGCAAACCTAATTCAGTTATGGTGCATGTTTGAAAAATCTGTTCAAACAATTTGATTTGACCTCATCATAGCAAGATAAGTTGACAAAACCTATGTGCAATGAGTTTGACCTACGTGAGTGCAAAAAAATAGCAATCTTTTCTTTAATTTGTAGTAGTTGTCATTTCTTCCAAAATAAAAAAATAAATTTAGACATCATAGAGATAACTCAATATTCCTCGGGGTGCAATTGTATTCTCAAAGGGTACAATGCTAATTCACTCTAGGTGCGATGTTTTTTAGATTCCAAACCCAGATTTTTGCAATTATTGCAAGGTGCAAGGATTTTTCATTTACAGTGCAATGATATTGCATGCATGGTGCAAGGGGGTGTTCTGGATTTGATTTTTGATTTTTTTTTCTTTCTTTTTGGAGGTAGATCGATCTCCTAGTTTTGATCTGTGTTATTTGGTTTCTGGGTTTGAATTATGGTGGATTGTTTTAGTGAGTGTAATGCTTTCATTGCAAGGTGCAAGGATTTTTTTATTTACAGTACAATGCTATTGCATGCAAGGTGCAATGGGGGTTGTGTGTGTTAGGGCTTCAAAAATCAGAATGGTAATTCGGACCTATAATTTGTTGGTGCCATGTATGTGGAATTATTTTTTTCCTTGTCATTTTTCACGTGATTTCCAAAAACTAGACCATGAAATCGTGATTTTTTGTTTTAAAAATCACCGTTTCGTGATCCACTCTAAAATTATTGTCCCAGTTGAAAATTAATTGGCAAAAAGTTGTTAGTTTCCTTTTTTTTTTCCTCTTACTTTTTGAAATTAAGTATACAATGACAGTGTTTTAAAAGGTAAAATGAGAAAGAAAAAAAAGTAGTGATAATGCCAAAACGGTTTTTGTGTCAAAACTTCAATGCATAAAAGGCGTATAAATTGCACATAAGTATAAGCATTTTATGCATTGAAGTTTTAGCGCAATCAAAAACAATTTTGGCATTAACATTTGCTAAAGAGAAAATATGACAAGAATAATGATTATGTTCCTCGAATAAGTTGGAATTCCGAAAAAGAAATACTCCCTCTACCCCTTTTTAAGTTATCCACTTGGAAAACGTGTATTTTTGCGGACGTTTAAAAATGTACTTTCGTATAACATTTTTGAATTTTTTGCACCAAATTAAAGTACTCAATGAGCACTTTAATTTGGTATAAAACAAATTAAAAATTTATATAGAAAAATATGTTTTTTAAAGGTTTAAAATTGCACGTATTTTCATATGAATCATTTAAAAAGGGATGAAGAGAGTTATAAATTGGGACGAAGAAAGTATAGAACTCGATGCAAAGAAAGATAGTGGAGGAAAAAGAGACGATTCTCTTTGTCCTATTTTTTGTAAAGAAAGATAGTGGAGCAAAAAGAGAAGATTATCTTGTCCTGTTTTTACTTCTTCTGCTGCATTATTGTACGGTAAAGATATGGGTACCGAACTAGGGTTATCGAAATTGTACAAATCAGCATACGGGGCTCACACGAAGGAGCCAAACTGTTTAATAATTTTAAAATAATTTATCGAGTGTCCCTTCAAAAAATTAGCTCAATTGGACATGCATGATCCAAACTTCAAGAATTTCATTTAGAGTTTAGGATCCCGAATTTTGAATGAAAAACTTGAAGTTTGGATCACACATGTCCAATTGAGCTATTTTTTGCATGGAAACTCTAAAATTATTTTAAAATTTTTGAACAATTCAGATCACTTGTGTGAGACTCAAAAATAAGTCCCGCAAGCCAGTTTGTACAATTTTGGTACCCTAGCAGGGTCCTTTATTTGTAGGCGCTTCTAGAGGCTTCAATAATTCAGCCCCTCCGATCCAGGCATTTGCTGCTTTTTCCATTTTAGGTGGGGTTTGGCTAAAGTAGTTCATGCTACTTCTAACTTTTTGCTTATTTGAGAGAAAAAGCCACAAACAAAAAGTTTGCTAGTTTGGCCTAAAATGGGCTTTTCTTTTTTCTTATGAATTTCAATTACGTTTTTGGCCTAAAAAGTTCCCAAAAGTTTGCTAGTTTGGCCTAAAAATGGCTTTTCTTTTGGAAACTTTTTAAGACAAACCTTCCATCTTTTCTGGGCTTTTTTAAACCCAAAAAAGCCACAAATAGCAAAAACTTTTTAAGCCAAACTTGCCCTTAATCGCTATCAAAGAGTTTCATAAGTCCGGGTGGGGGGTTGGTGCTATGCGGCAGTGCACAGTAGTCATGTTGTGCGGTGGTTACGGGACTCACCCGGGGTTCCATTATTTTATCCGAACCATTCATTTTAATTGGCTTGTTGAGTACATAGTCCACGTAAAAATTGAGGTTGATCGGATACTGATAACAATGTTTGGGACTGCATTTTGCATGGAAGCGAAACAGTTAAAGAGCCCATTGTAGCTGATTTTTTTTTCCACAAAACTATAATTTTAATGGTCCCCGATCAAATTATTACCGTCTTCCGATCAACTTGAATCTTTACATGGACTACGTGCTCTACGAGACAAACAAGATGAACGGTTTGGATTAAACAACGGGATACCGGATGGACCCAAAACCGTCGCGCAGCACGGGTGTTGTGCACTGCCGCACAGATCCAACCCCGCTCCCCATAACTCCACATCCTCTGGATCTATGTCACTTGGTGACATCATTATCTGGATTTTGAGCTTCTCCTGCTAAACAAGCTAATGAACAGTTCTATTGGTACAGATGCAAGTGACGGACCATGCACAGATGGGTCTCGAGGACCCACTTTTTGGTCCCACACGAACGATCCGAGCCATTCAATCATCTTAGAATAATTTTCCGAGGGGCCCCGCGAGAAATCAGCTCCATTGGACGTGTGTAAGTGGTTGATCCAAAAACCCCTCATTTCATTCAAAACGATTTCACGAGACCCATTTGTGCACTGTCTGTGCACTTGCATCTGTCCCCATTGTTTTACCGCAAGCTAATTGACTCTGGCTGGTAATTTGCTCTGTTTCTGATGAAGGCTGTGATATCATAGTCCTTGAATAGCTAAATACTGATTTTTAATCATGTCCATCAATTTGACATCCTACTCTTCTTCTAATAAGTCTGCATAAAGATTTTAAACCATTAACTTCATCTGCTGGATGAAATTAACCGGACCTTCTGCTTAAGTACTGATATTGGAACTTTGTGTCTGATCCTTATGGGCAGATATATGTTTTCCTACGATTTCATTGATTTGTTTTGTAGTGTCAAAACGAGACCACCATTTTAGTAAGACATGTCACTATCTCACAATACATTAACAAAAAAAAAGCAAATAAAGATGCTTAGTGGAACACCCAAGCAGGTTGACATCTAAACGTACATAGTTTAACTTTTTTATAAAAAAAACAAATGTGTCTATAATTCCAGAAACTAAACAAATTAAGCTTTTTTTTGGATATATGTATACAGATTAAGGTTTTTTTTTTTTTTTTGGGTGTACATTTTGATCAAATTAGGTGTTGAACAATACCTATATTCTCTATGTTATGAACACATGGAGTAGGTTGGGTGTTCAAATTTTGGGAATAGAGTTGGTAGGGTTTTCAACGTATTGGAAATTGGGTAGAGGTCAACACAAAATAGACTACTCCATTACCACGTATACATGAGCAGAATAGTTAAGGGTATTGTAGGAATATGTCTTTCAGCAAAACTTCGTTCATAAGGAAGAGAAAATGTCTTTTACTTTCCCAAAAAGCATTTCGCAAATCACTACAAACTCTTTTGATAAATTGATCTTCAACACCCTTTTTTTTTTCTATTGAAAAGAAGGTAATGAATTTTCTGATTACTATCCATGATTTGATTTATTTTTTTTTGGAAATTTTAATTAGGCATCCTATTCCAAAAAAATTATTATGATTCCATTCTGCGAGATTTAAATAGTTATGATTTCATCCTGTAAAAGGATATTCAGACCATTGTGTCCTTATTATGTATTTAATTAGCATATATTATATATTAATAATATATTCTATAATAATTACTAGCCCAAAAAATCCGAGTAAAACACATCATGTTTGACGTCCAGAGTTTCAAGCCATTAATTTGTCCATTACTAGTCAACAAATTACGGTATGGAAATCACATTCAGTTTTCCTTTCCCGTAGTGTTTGATTTTTTAATCAAGCTGATTCATTTCCTTAGTTTAAGGTGAATTTGAATTTCAAAAACTCTTGTCCTAAGCAAGTGTAGTTTACTCATACAGAATAAGCATACACTCGCGAAGGTGAACAAAGCGAAGGTGAATAAAATTGATCTCGTCGTAAAAGATATAATGCTTATCCCCTCTTTTCGGACCCCCAAAAAAAAATGGGTTATCCCCTCCCTCTCTCTTCTACTACTCATCAAATACAAGCAAAGTTTTATAGTTCCAAAATTCCATGGTGCTTTATAGTTTCAATAAAAAAAAATCACATAGCTCGGGGTGCATCTTAGCCCTATTTCCCTTGTGGTTTGAAACAAAAAAATTTGGAACGAATCAAAGAAAAAAATACGAAGATTTCAAATCAAATGGATAGTCTTTGTTTGTTTCACGGGGCAACACCACAAATCGTAGTTGCTGGCCAATGCATCAACATCTGTACGAATCCCTCTCACATTCTTGCCTCCTTCGAGATGTTGACAATGACTGGAAATGCGACTTCAACTGAGAAACCGACCATTAATTACCTCAACATTGGAGTTCAAATGTAATATATGTACCATATTTCATTTTGATTTCCTAAACATATCACATTACATGTACTCTATTAGTTCCCAAAATAAATTTACCATATTTCTTGCAATGTGGCCGAATGGTTAATTTATAGTATTGTGTTTGATTTGATAAATATATCACCAAGTAGTTTTATATTGCAATAAATTTATCAAATAAGCACAATAATTTATCTGTTTTATGATAAATTTATCATTGCAGCAACATTGCTAGAGCATAGCAATTCAACACCACCATTCTTCGCTACATTATACTAGCAGTAGCTATCCAAATAGCAACTTCACTGTCAGAGATGTTAATGCAAATTCAGGCAAAGAAAAAGAAATTCCGTCAAAATAACCAAAAATACAGAACTAAATTGTAGGTTTGCAACATACTTTACACGAAAGAAAAGCCAATAAGGTTCTTACAAACTGAATAACAAAAAGGAAAGAAATATTGCTAGTGTTGTCAAGGTTCTCTCTCATTTGTTAAAATGAGAGAATCATTGGAAAGAAAACATCAAACAGGAGTCAAAGAAAGCATACCACCCGCATACAATGAACAAACTATGCACTAAGTTTATTCCTAAGCATGAACAACACCTAATAGTACACTACTAAACTATGCATCATTCCAGGTCAGGAATCAACAAGCAGTTGCAACCCTCGCAAAGCTAACTCTCCCGGATCCTAAATTGTAAGCTTGCAACATACTTTACACGGAAGAAAAGCAGCAATAAGGTTCTTACAAACTGGAATAACACAATGAAAGAAATACATAATTTTGCTTGGAGAAAGGAAAAGGAATATGGGTGTTCTCAAAGTTTCCTCTCTGATTTGTTGAAATGGGAGAACAAAAATTCGATGTGTACGCATGCTACGCGTACGCAATATGCACGGACGGTGCATCTTCATTGTCCGTGCGTATTTTCGACGGTCCGGATTTTAAACTAAAGTGTGTCACGTTTTAAATTGTTTATATCTTTTAATTTATAATGAGTTTCAAAATTTAAAATTTTTGTATAATAGAACTAAATGAGATTTATCAAATAAAATTCGCATTGAACATTTTTAGAGATTCGTATTGAAATATATGTACAAACTTTTAAGTTTTAAGAGGTGTAGAATAGGTGAAATTTGAAGCAAATTAAAGATGGAGGGACCACTTTGAGATAACAGAAAAGTACACATAGTTACTGTTGACTTTAATTTGAGTTTACTTCTACCGCCCAAGGAGAATTTGGGTGCGTGTAGGGTAGGGATGACGTGGTGCCAAGCGCACATCTTGGTCATCTAAAAATATTTTTGACGATCCAGATTGTGAAGAGAGAGAGCAGAGAGAAATAAGAGAGGGGTAATGGTTAAAAAAAATAGGTCGTCCAAAACACTTTTGAACAAGATTAGGTGCGTGCTCGACACCAGGTCATTCCTACCCTACTGGCACCCAAATTCTCTCTGGCCGCCGTCAACTTTACAAACTACAAACAAGAGCCATGATAGTAACTATCACAAGTTATTGATTCAATATATAATTTATCACAAGTTATTGATTCAATATATAATTATTTGAATTTTATGTGTTCATTCCCTTGTAGCCCACGCAGTGAGACCTTATTTTTTGATTTGTGGTAGGTTTTCCGTAAATGTCTATGCAATGCTGAAAGCATACTATTTCTGACAGATATATATAGTATCTATTTTGTGATCTTATGATTGCCATGATAATCAAGGGAAAACCTCAATAAAACTAAAAAATTATCTGGTGGTCTTGGGACACCCGTCACGTAGTGTCCAAGATCACTGAATAATTACTTCAATAGAACACTAAATAATACTCCCGTAAAAAATTCGCATTATTTATTACAGACCAAAATCTACATGCACACCATCATACACGTTAGTACACAAGGAAACCCGCAATTGAAAACCATGACCTAAGTACCAAACTAATTACATTACAACTCATTAAAACAACCTTTATTCCAATACCAGTTACATCTACGTACCCAAACCATATCCATACATTTTCCCATATCTCACAAGCACATTAATAACTACTCCAGCAGTCACTACTTGCCCTTCTGACTGCTTTGCAAACCACCACCACCACCTCCTCCACTTCCTTGCGAAGCGCTACCACTACCAGTACTACTACCACCACCACCTCCTCCTCCGCTTCCTTTTGAAGCGTTGCCACCACCAATGCGGCCGCCCTTACAACTGCCGCCGTCCTTGGGACCACTGGCACCACATTTTCTCTCAGCCCCGTTTCCTCCCCCTCCGCCTCCTTCTTCTCCACCTCCCTTACTGCCGCCGCCACCATCTCCCCCTTTACCACCCATTTGGAATTTCTTAATCAAGTAATGTTTCTGGTTCAACTACAATACCAGTATAATATAAGTGAGCTATACATATATTGAATATTAGAGGATCGATATGAAATGAGTAAAAGAAATAAAAGAAGTACTTACAGAAGTTCTGCTTTTGTTGATTTCTTCAGAAGATTTACAAAGTGGAAGAAAGAAAGAAAGTAGAGAGAATTCTGATTGTTTGCCTATTACTGTTACGGACTTCAAATGCTTCGAATTGGGATGGATATTGTGAAAAAAAAAATTGGGTACCGAATGGGTACCACATGGCCATGCCGAGCACGATCTCGGTCATCCAAAAGTGTTTTAGATGGCCGAGATTGATTCCCTCTCTCTCCTCTGACCCAACCACTCTCTCTCGTCTTTTTCTCTCCTCTTCCAGACCGTTAAATCGCATTTTGAACGGCTGAGATTGCCGAACGGATACCACATGGGCAATACCCACTCCACACTGAAAAATTTCTCCATATTGTGGGGTTGTACGGACTCCAAATGCTTCCAATCCGGAAGGATAGTGTGGAGTTGGACGGAGTATCTTTGCTTTTCCCTAAAGTCTAAATTTTGACTATTCTTCCACTCAAAATATGTCACGCAGTACAAATATACTCCCTTCATCTCTAATTTGTTGTCCCAATTGTTTCTTTTCGTTGTCCTAAAATTACGGGGAAATTAGGAAAACATGACACAGAGGGGAAAAAAATGACAATTTCATAGTCTCGTGGTTTCAGAAATCACCAATACATGACATGGAGAAAAATAATTACCCATACATGGCATTTTATCACTTCACTGTCCAAAATATCTCTGAGTGTATTTTCTTTCCCTCAAATCATGCAAAAATCTAAGTGCAATGAGTTTGAGAGAAGGTGTAATGTTGCTCATACAAGGTACAAACCTAATTCAGTTACGGTGCAATGTTTGAAAGATCTGTCCAAATAGTTTGATTTGACCTCACCGTAGCATAGCAAGACAAGTTGACATAACCTAGATGCAATGAGTTTGACCTAAATGAGTGGGAAAAAATAACTGTAGACATCCCAATTTAAACCCATGAAAATCCTTGGCATTCCCAATGATGACGAATAAGTCAAGAACAACAATTAAAGCTTGAACAAGACATCCAATCTTCCAAGAACCTCCAAACACTCACCAAAATGACCCAAAAACTCAAAACAAAGAAAGAAGCTTTATTGGACCTAAGCACTCAGGTCTATCCACTTGGGCACTCAATTTCATCCACTTAAGCACTCAGGTCCTCCATGAACCTGAGCACTTAAGTCCATGAACTTGAGCACTCAGGTGGGACACATGGCAGATTCCTGCAGAAGCAATGATGAGATTTTCTGCAAATCTGATATATTTTTGCCACTATATCACGTATTGGGATGGCCCAAATCATACTAATTACATTTCTAGACCCCTAAAACTAATTGCTATCTTAGCTCCCTAAACCAAGTTAATTTTACATTTTCTCCCAATTTTTCTCTATAAAAATCCATCTTTTCTCCTCATTTTCTCTCTCTAGAAAAAACCCACTAATCATCAGACCATTCTCTACCATTTCTCAGCCCTTTTCCTCTGATTCAAACCCAAATCATTCACATCCATGGCCAAATACTTCATTTTTAGTCCATTTTTGGCCTAAATACCTTAAAAACTCCACCAAAAACTCCCATCAAAGACCATCTATAGTTAGTTTAGTGTGAGTCCAGAGCCATAACACCCCAAAATCCACACCTCATCCCATATTTCATCAAAAACCCTTGAAAATCTCTTGAAACCCCATATTTCTAGCCTAAAAGCTCACTAAAAATACCCAAACTTTACCCATCAGTTGAGTTCTTGTTCATACACCCTCATCTTGGTGTCACTCCACTCCAGAAATTCATTAATAGGTTGTGTCTTCCCAAATCACCACAAAAGTCCTTGTTTCAAGCTCAAAGAGGTAGAAATACCTTGCCAAAGTGTTGTTCTTGCTTCCTGAGGGAACCCAAAAGATTTAGACAGGTTCCAGATACCTATTCTGAACTTATTAAGGGTTTAAAGTCCATAAAAACGACTTCTTAAAGTTTTTGGTTTGAATGGACAGATTCCATCTGAGCACTCAGGTTCGTTAACCTGAGCACTCAGAAACCCTGACCTGAGCACTCAGGTCCATTAGAATGATCAAACTTTCTTTCTTTATATTAGTTGTTTTGATGATTATTTTGATAGGGTAAATTGCTCTTGTATCCCTTCGACTTTACGCGAAAGTTCAATTTGGTCCTTCATGTTTCAATTTGGACAAATCAAACCTTCCACTTTGAAATTGGTTTTAATGTCAACCCCCAGTTGCATTCCGTTAACAATTTGGACTGAAAATCGACATGTGAGTAGCACATGATCACTTTTGAGGGGCATTCATGTCCATTTACCTCTCTTGCTTCTCCCCATCAACCCAAACCCTCTCCTTCTCTCTTCTCTAATTTTCATCACCCAAAAATTCCCTGAAAATCTATGTTCTCGCAGGCATGCACCGTTAAGATCGATGTGAGTTTTGAAATGGGTGATTGTTGAATTTGTTGTATTCCAACTAGGAATCATGTGCAATCAGGTAATTCAAAAAAAGTCTTGTTAAGTTCCTTTGATCTCCTGGACCACTTCAGCGGTCGATCCCCTTTGATCTCTGGCATCATAAACGAGGGGTCTCTAGAACACTCCCGTGCCGTGAGCTCTGAAGGAAAGGCGAGTGAAAGAATTGACTGGGTTCGGCCTATCTCCGACGAACGGAGTACATGCATCGAGATCCAGACACTCTTCCACCCAAAAAAAAAAAATCTCCACCACCACTAAATAATGCAATCTGAATATTAGCGGCATCAATTTCTTATTTTGCAATCTGAATATTAGCGGCATCAATTTCTTATTTTGAGACAATTGATTCACGACCCCAATTCTTCTGTGCCTTCTGCGATGATTGATTTTGCTCCAGCACCTTCTCATGCTCCTCCAACTCATTATAGATGACACCAAGAAGCTACCTATCATGCGCAACCTCCACCGAACTATTCCACTTATCGGCAGCTTCGGCTTCATCTGCTAGTGTTTGTGGTTTCTTTTTTATCGTTCTGTCTTGAGGAAATCTGAAGAGTATTGAAATTGTGAGATAAAGTTGTGTAAAACTGGTGGGTTTTAATCTTAGATGAGGGAAATCCATTGGGTTTGAGGTGGGTTAGGGTTGTTTTGGTTGGTGAATGGTGGAGGTGGCAGAGATGTGGGTGACGAAATTTTGGAGAGGAAAGAGAGAGAGAGTTTGGGGGTGAAGCTAGACTGCTAGAGAGGTAAATCGACATAAATACCCCTCAAAAGTGATCATGTGCTGGGCACATGTCGATTTTCCGTCCAAATTGTTAATGGAACGCAACTGGGGGTTAACATTGAAACCAATTTCAAAGTGGAAGGTTTAATTTGTCCAAATTAAAACATGAAGGACCAAACTGAACTTTCACGTAAAGTCGAAGGGATATAAGAGGAATTTACCCATTTTGATATATTAATATATTTGATCCATTCTGATGACTGTTCGTGCTCAAATGGGGGTTGTTTTCACTCAAATACACCTCACCAATGTTGAAAAACATGCTTTTGGAAGCATTTTTCTCTTGAAAATAGGGAAGGAAAGTTTGAAAACAAGATGAAAAAGGAAAAAACAAGTCTATTTTTTATAAATCTGCCATAAATGTTTGCAAAAAGTGTATTATGATTGAAAACTCAAAGGTTCATCTCAAACCACTTGAGCAATCAAATCAGTCCATCTGAGTGCTCAAGTTCCCCCATCTGAGCACTTAGGTCCATCTGGACCACCGTCATTTTTCACACATATATCCTTGTGGCTTGTATATACTATGTCTGCTACTAGTTATATTATGTCTAAACTTTCTTATAAAGGCTTTAATCATCATTTTATATCAATATAGATCTGTTTGTGGCTTGTTTTGTGCAAGAAGTACTATGAAAGTGTATTTTGAAAGTTTATTAGTCTTGTAAAAAGAGATTCATCAGTTTAAAACATGATAAAATACAAGGAATGAACTCATTTTTTAGAAGGGTAAGTAAATCAAGGTCATTAAAGAGAAAAGTTTATTTGTGTATTATGGCTAACTGAGCACTCAAGTCAGTTGACTTGAGCACTCAGGTTAGCCCATTTGAGTGCTCAAATCAAATTCAGCAAGCAAATCTATCTTGGTTCTAGTAGTCTTTACTTGTTGCATTCTATTTAATATAATCTTTGTCTATGCTTACCATGTTGCATTTCAGTCTGTTCACGGTTGAATTATCACGTAGCTTCATAATTTAATAGACATCATATGCTATTGTTCATGCTTGAATTTATTCTTGGTTCATGTAAATCAATGTTTTTGCATGTGTTCTACATATATAGTTTGTTTTATGCATCCTAGTATATCTCATATATCATCACTTTGTACATATTGCACAAGAATCCACCATCTCATGTGCATCTTTGTTTGTAACCGCATGTACTTGTTTCCCGTACCCCATTCCCATTTTTCATGCTCCAAGTTACGCAATAAACATTTTACAAATCCCATAAATGCTAAGTAGAGACCGACTCTCGGGTCGGGCGAGAGGGGTGCTATAAAACCCTTCCCCTCTCATAACCAAGCTCCTGAACCTAAGATATTATGGTGATGACGGACTGGTTTTAAACCATATCCAAAATAAGGCACGAGTCATTCGAGTTCGGTTCCTAGGGGATAATCCGCTAAAACCCGGGTGGCGACTCCGAATTGAATTCCTCGGAGGGGTGTCCACAATAGCAATCTTTTCATTTAAGGAGCAATTGTCATTTCTTCTAAAATATAAAAATTTGGATTTAGACATCATACGGGTAACTCAATCTTCCTCGGGGTGCAATGGTATTAGATCTTTGCAATGTTTTTATTGCAAAGTGCAAGGGTTTTTCATTTACAGTGCAATCATATTGCATGCAAGGTGCAAGGGGGTTGTTCTTTTTGGAGGTAGATTGATCTCCTAGTTTTGATCTGGTGTTATTTGATTTCTGGGTTTGAGTTATGAGGGATTGTTTTAGTGAGTGCACTGATTTTATTGCAAGGTGCAAGGATTTTTTGTTTACAGTACAATGCTATTGCATGCAAAGTGCAAGGGGGATTATGTGTGTTAGGGCTTCAAAAATCAGAATGGTAATTTGGACCTGTAATTTGCTAGTGCCATGTATGTGGAATTATTTTTTTCCTTGTCATGTTTCACCTGATTTCCAAAACTATACCATGAAATAGTGATTTTTTGTTTTAAAAACCACTGTTTCGTAATTCACTCTAAAATTATTGTCCCAGTTGAAAAGTAATTGGCAAAATGTTTTTTACTTTTTTTACCCTTACGTTTTTAAAATAAGTACATGCAATGATAATGTTTTGAAACGTAAAATGAGAAAAGGAAAAATATGACAAGCATAATGATTATATTCCCCTAATAAATTAGAATCCCGAAAAGGAAATAATAAATTGGGACGGAGAGAGTATAGAACTCGATGCAAAGAAAGATAGTGGAGGAAAAAGTGAAGATTCACTTTCTCGAAGAGAGTATAGAACTCGATGCAAAGAACTCGATGCAAAGAAAGATAGTGGAGGAAAAAGAGAAGATTCACTTTCTCGAAGAGAGTATAGAACTCGATGCAAAGTGGAGGAAAAAGAGAATATTCTCTTTGTCCTCATTCTTTATAAAGAATGATAGTGGAGCAAAAGGATCTTGATTATCTTGTCCTCATTTTTTACTTCTTCTGCTGCATTATTGTACGGTAAATATATGGATACTGAACTAGAGGTACTGAAATTGTACAAATTGGCATACGGGTCCATTTTTTGGTCTTATACAAAGGATCTAAACCGTTCAATAATTTTCAAATGATTTTTCGAGCGTCCCTTCAAAAAATTAGCTCAATTGGACATGCGCAAGTGCTTGATCCAAACTTCAAATTTTTCATTCAGAATTCAATCCCGAATTCTGAATAAAAAACTTGAAGTTTGGATCAAGCAATTACGCATGTCCAATTATTTTTTGCATGGAAACTCAAAAAATTACTTTAAAATTATTGAACGGTTCAGATCATTTGTGTTGGGTCCCGCAAGCCAATTTGTACAATTTCGGTACCCCTAGCAAGGTTCTTCATTTGTGTTGGCCTTTGCTGCTTTTTCCATTTTAATCACTATCAAAGAGTTTCATAAGTCCGGGTGCGGGGTTGGTGTTGTGCGGCAGTGCACAGTAGTCACACTGTGCGGTAATTACGAGACTCACCCGAGGTTCTATTATTTGATCTGAACCTTTCATTTTAATCGTCTTGTCGAGTACATAGTCCACGTAAAATTGAGGTTGATCGGATATTGACAACAATGTTTTGGGACTACATTTTTCATGGAAGCGAAACAGTTCAAGAGCCCATTGTAGGTTTTTTTTTTTCCACAAAATTATAATTTTAATGGTCACCGATCAAATTGTTACTGTTTTCCGATCAACTTGAATCTTTAAATGGACTATGTACTCGACGAGTTGAACAAAATGAATAGTTTGGATCAAACAAAGGGATACCGGATGGGCCCCAAAACCGCCGCGCAGCACAGGTGTTGTGCACTACCGCACAGATCCAACCCCGCTCCCCATAACGCCACATCCTCTAGATCTATGTCACTGGTGACATCATTATCTGGATTTTGGGCTTCTCCTGCTAAACAAGCTACTCCCTCCATTCATTTTTTAATGTAGACATTTTCATTTTGGGTTATCCCTTAATAAGTGTGTGTTTTGAAAAGTTAATGGGTAAAAGTTTATGCAATTATCATTTTGCCCTTTTGAAAAGTTAGTGGATAAAGAATTAATGGGTAAAAGTTGAGGATAATTTTATTAAGTAAAGTTAATGTGAATAGTGTAAAGTGGAGGTAAAAAAAAATTAATGTGAAACGTGTAATGATGATATTTTTTTAGGGTGCTTTTTCGATAAGGACATGATATATGAGTTAATCATGCAAATAGGACACAATAATTCTTTAATGCTAAAAGGACAAATCAACCACACGTTCCAAAAATGCCCCCTCTAGCCCATGAAAGTACCTAAATCCCCAAACCTAATGAAAGTGCCTAAACCCCTAAAACCATGTGAAAATGCCTAAACATCCAAAACCATATGAAAGTGCCTAAACTTCTAAAACCCTACGAAACCGCGTGATACCCTAGGTGCCTAAACCCACTATACCCTACCCCGAAGAGCCTAAACCTCGTGAAATTGAACCCCAAAATTTAACCCACCTCCAAAACTGATGAGAGAGAAATTAATTTGTCTCATTCAACTCTACACACAATGAGAGAGGAAAGAGAGGAGAGAGAATTGAAAGGACGTGCATCAGCCATCAATTAGTGAGAGAGACAGAATGGAGGGAGAGAATTGAAATTTTGAAAGTGACAGGATGCTGTAAAAGAAAATTGAAAGTGACTACTGACGGTCATGGGGTTGGGCGCCGGAAAATGCCGGACCTTTTTTTTTTATATAACAGTGCATAAAGGAGGCGCGAAAAAGAGTTCATTAAGGATATTTTTGTCTAGTATTGTCCTTGAGCCCTCAAAAGTTTCCTATCAATGTATTGGAAGCGTTGAAATAAATTAAGATGGGCTAAACACCCTTTAAAGTCTCAAACTTGTCCTTTTGGACAATTGTCTAATTTTTTTAATAATTGAATTTACGAAGCAACACACTTCAAAAGGGACGGAGGGAGTAATTGACTCTGGCTGGAAATTTGCTCTGTTTCTGATGAAGACTATGATATCGTAGTCCTTGAATAGCTAAATACTGATTTTTAGTCATGTCCATCAATTTGACATCCTACTCTTCTTCTGATAAGTCCGGATAAATATTTTTTAACCATCAACTTCATCTGCTGGATGAAATTAACCGGACCTTCTGCTTGAGTACTGATATTGGAACTTTGTGCCTGATCCTTATGGGCAGATATATGTTTTGCAACGATTTCATTGATTTGTTTCTTAGTGTCAAAACAAGACCACCATTTTAGAAAGAATATTCTTTGAATTTCTAGAATGCAAAGATGATCATAAGCAAAATCATAATCTCATCTCCAAATCCACGCAATACGGAATTCAGTGAAATACCATAGGGTATGTTGATCAATGGGTGGATTTACTGTTGTCTTCCCTTTTAATTTGGGATAATAATCATACCACAAAGAAAATGGTTTTAAAAGGAATTCTGGTAAAATTTCTGGTACAAGTCCAAAGACCTCCCGCCAATTTAAAAAACATGTTGGAAAACCACTGGTTTTTAAGATCTCCGGATTAATACTGAAAAATCAATAATAACTTTTTACTGGGTTTTGATAATAAAAAGCTTATGTCCAAGCACGGACATTCTCAGTCATTATATTTATGTTCATTGATTTTTAAGATTTTAGTAGCAAATGTGGAAAGCCCCCATCCCGAGGATGTAAGACTTCCACAATATGAGCACTTTGAATGTGTCATAGGTGTTCTGGTAACTTTCTCCACGTGATAACTGTGGTGAAAATTGTATTGATGATGTTTCTGGTAGGACTGCCTCATAAACATAACGAGGTTTTGCTTCATGAACAGTATACTGCTAATTCCGAAGAAATCTTTCTTTCAAGTACCAAATATCTTGCTGCCATTAGAGATCACTCGAAGATAAAGAGTAATTCTGCTATATTCTTCTTGAAATATTGAGGTCCTTGCTTAACGGCCTCTTTTGCATTCTTCGGCTTAAACTGACTAGAAAAGCCAATCCTCAACATCGGATATTCTAATAAGGAGAGAGTTTTTCCTCTTCCTTGTTCAGCAGATGCTTCACAGATTTTCCACGGCCACGGCCATGACCACGATCTGGTGGCTCTATAAAAATCTGCAAATACTATCACTGAGAATTTCCAATCTATACTCATGACGAGTAATCAGAAATAAATTATATTGATATTCCTCAAATTGAGCTTGAGTCCATTGAAACATTAATTCATCAAGGACTTCTTGTCTTCGGCTTAAAATTCTGATTTTTGTTTTTAGAAGAACCCTATCCATTGAGATAGGCTTCACCTGCAAAAGATTATGAAGTACTAATTTGTAAGAATTCTCTGGTTAGAAAATCTGGTAAAGAATTCTGTTCTCTTTTGATATACACTTTTTCAAAATCGAAGTTCAATATATAATTCCGATTGCCACCAAGCAAAAATTTTTTTGAAACAAGATTTTTTAAATCTTTGGCCAAAATGAATTTAGCAGAGGTGCAATCAATACGGAGTAAACAGGATTGATTTAATAAATCATCATGAAATTTAGAAACACATTTCACAATAGAAAGCATCTCTTTTTCGATTGCGGAGTAATTGAGTTGTGCATTTTTCCATACTCCCAGAAGTATATCTAACTCATTCTTCTCTTTTAGAATTAGAATTTTTCTGCTTAAGAATACCTCCTATAACCTGTGTTTGAGGCATCAGTTTCAACAATTTTATACCAACTTGGATTAGCCAAACAAAGGCAAGGTAATTGTTTAGCTCTTAACTTAATTGTTCTTATTGCTTTCGTATGCTCTTCAGACCACGGAGGAGGATTTTCCTGCAATTTTTTATAAAGAATAGCAGTATCCTAAGCAAGATTCTGGTAGTAGTCAGCAATATAATTAAGACTACCTAAGCCTTTGTAATTGAGTTTTATCCTTAATTTCCTTGGGAAATTTGGATGCAAACTCAATAGTTCTGTCTATGGGAATAATCTTTCCCTGATGAATATTATTGGCCCAAAAATCTTACTGTTGTTTGGAATAATTTAATTTTGGAGGTAGAAATGACCAAACCATTTTTTTAATAACATCTTTTAAGATTTTAAGATGCTTAAAATGTTCATCAATAGATGATGAGAAAACAAGAATATCATCTACGTAGATAATGTAATGATCAGAATACGGTGAAAAGAAAAGATTTCATTCATAATATTTTGAAATTCTGATGGTGCATTCATTAAAGAATGCAGAACATTCCATTCATATGCTCGAATGGCGAATGGAACAACAAATGCAGTTTTTTACCAATCTTTCTCCTCAACCTAGATTTGCCAATATCCTAATCTTAAATCAAATTTAGAGAAAATAACTACGGATTGCAACCTATCTAGTTAATAGGTCTTTTTTATTTGGCATTGGATATCTTATACATTTCAAAACATCATTAAGAGGCTTGTAATTGATACTAAGTTTAAGAACCCCTCGTTCTTTTTTAGCATTTTTATTCACATAAAAAGCAGTACATCTCCAAGGAGAATAACTTTTACGGATGAGTTTTTATGAAGAAGAGATTGAATTTCCTTTTTACAAAGCTCCAAATAATCAGCCTTCATCTGGCTTGAACGAGCTTTTGTAGGAATATGTCTTTCATCAAAACTTCGTTCATAAGGAAGAGAAACTATGTCTTCTACTTTCCCAAAAAGCATTTGGCAAATCATTAAAAACTTTTTTGATAAATTGATCTTCAACGCCTTTTTTTTTTCTTGAAAATAATGTAATTGAATTTTCTGATTAATATCCATGATTTGAGGGTTTTTTTTTTTTTTTGGAAATTTTAATTAGGCATCCTATTCCAAAAAGATCATTATGATTCCGTCCTACGAGATTTGAATAGTTATGATTTCATCCTATAAAAGGATATTCGAACTATTGTGCCCTTTTTATGTGTTTAGTTAGCATATTTTATACTCCCTTCGTTCCAAAATAATGTTCCACTACGAAAAGTCGTGCCATTTTTCAAATAAAAAAATGAACGACTTCTGTAAATCATTTTTTGAATTTTTTCACACCAAATTAAAGTACTTAACAAGTACTTTAATTCGGTGCCAAAAAATTCGAAAAATGATACACGAAAGTACATTTTTTTATTTGAAAAATGGCAAGAGAGAGAAAGTGGGGCTCTTATTTAGGAACGGATGGAGTATACAAAAATGATATGTGCAACAAAGATTTGCAAGGAATCACGCAATGAAGACCCTACGGGGCCCAAAGCAAGTGTAGTTAATTTACTCATACAGAACAAGCATACATTCGCGAAGGTGAATAAAATTGCTCTCATCGTGAAAGATAAACTTGTAAATGCCTATCCCCTCTTTTCGCACCCAAAAAACAAAATAACAAAAAAAAGGGGCTATCCCCTCCCTCTCTCTTCTACTACTCATCAAATACAAACAAAATTTTATAGTTCCAAAATCCAATGGTGGTTTATAGTTTCAGTAAAAAAAAATTACATAGCTTGTGGTGTATCTTAGCCCTGTTTCCCCTGTGGTTTCATGGGCCTACGTCTATGCGAATCCCTCTTACGTTATTGTTTCCTTCGATAAGTCAACAATGCCTAAAAATGCAATTTCAACTGAGACACCAACAGTTCAAAAAAACTGAGACACCAACCGTTGCCTCGGTGCTAACTCAGCCTTAGGGTTTGAATGGAATAAATGTACCCTATTTCATTTTGATTTCCTAAATATATCACATTACCTGTACTCTAATAGTTCCCGAAATAAATTTACCATATTTCTTGCAATGTCGATGGTTAATTTATAGTGTTTGATTTGATAAATATATCACCAAGTAGTTTTATATTGCAGTAAATTTATCAAATAAGCACAATAATTTATATCCCTTTTATGATAAATTTATCATTGGGGCAACGTTGCTAGAGCATAGCACTTCGACACCACTATTCATCCTTATAGTTTACTAGCAGTAGCTATCCAAATAGCAACTTCACTGTTGGAGATGTTGCTGCAAATTCAGGCACAAGTAAAAAAATCCCATCTAACTTTCTCTGTATCCAAACTGAGAGGGAAAAAGGTCAATGGCCAAAAAACAGAACTAAATTGTGGGCTTGCAACATACTCTACAAGGAAGAAAATCCAACAAGGTTCTTACAAACTGAATAACACAAAGGAAAGAAATATTGTTAGTGTTCTCAAAGTTCTCTCTCTCGTTCGTTAAAATGAGAGAATCGTTGGAAAGAAAACATCAAACAGGAGTCAAAGAAAGCATACCACCCACATACAATGAACAAGCTATGCACTAAGTTTATTCCTAAGCATGAACAACACCTAATAGTACACTACCATGGACATCATTCCAGGTCAGGAATCAACAAGCAGTTGCAACCCTCACAAAGGTATACATACAGAGGCCTTCAAAAGCAATCCTTTTAGTTAGTACATTAATACAGCAGGACGAGAGGCGTTTCCTGGATATTAACATCACACACAGAATCTGGAGACTCATATGTCCATGTCGTCAAATATTTCTCCATCTTCCTCGGAAAATGATCCATCCTCCATAAGAAAACCGTCAGCCACCAAATTGCTGCAACACAGAATTAGGAAGATAGAATAACATAGCAGACAGTCACAAACACTGATCGGAAAATGAGTCACAAACAAACAATTACACAGATTCTCTATGAGAATAATGTTTGCAACGCCACTTTTGGAGTTAGGGAAAAAGTTTGTGGGTGTTTTAGTATTGAGTGCAACCACATCATTCCGTGTCAAGATTCTGTTTGCATAGCATTATTCTTATTTTATTAAGAAACGATTCCACAATGAATAAAGAGTATCACCTTAAGCAGCTGAAGTGGAAGCTCACAACACGCTTAAGCTTTCTATTATAGAAGAAGAAAGTGAATGACCATCTGAAAAATAGAAAACCGTCTATCATAACTGCAGTTAAATGAATCACAAGATTCACAACATGAGGTATAACATTATAAACCTTACATTGCTCCTCTCTCAAGGAATGGGTCTGCGTCTGAGTCTGGATTGTAACTGTAAATTTCACATTCTTCTAACTTCACAACCTGCATCGCTAAATTATCAGCAAATTGCACCTGGTAAAGCCAGCATCATCTTTTGTAACTAAGCTCACCTCATCTAGAGCCTTGTATAAGGTGTCAAGTAGGGGATATCCCTCATTTGCCTCAGTCCACTCCTGAACTCAAAAAGAAGAAAGAACATAAAATGCTTGGCACAAAGAAGCAGAGCATTAATCATAAGAATTGAAAACTGAAATATCAAAAATTCCAGTAGTTTTATGATTAACAAAAACATGAATCATATGCTCCACCACCACTTATCTGCAATTTGTGCAATAACCAGTTAGGAAACAAGTATGTCAAATTAACAGACAAATGTACAATTGTAAATAAGAAAAGAATGACCAGGAAAACATGGGCATTCCCAACTTACTTTATTCCTCCCTTCCACCAGGTGCAGAGACTAGACACATAAATGTCCACCCATTGTTTAGAGTAGGTATTTCCTCACAAGTGAGAAAAGTAGAGCATTGATTGTTTTGCCATATTAGAAGTTACATAATGCCTCCAGCTTGACGACATCGACAGGATGCTCACTTATCCTTTAATCAACTCATTAGAATTTGTCCAACTTCAACACTTACTGGAGGCCTTGACGATATCAACAAGATGCTCACTTATCCTTTAATCAACCCATTAGAATTTATCCAACTTCAACACTTACTGAAGGAGGGAACTAATGTCTAAATAGGTAGGTATGGAATAGTAATCGCTCCTTGGGGAACTTTCCATGTTCTTGCCTTTCTTTAAAATCACACAAAAGGACCCCTCTTTGTGAGAAAATTCAAGCAACCACTAATTGATGAGGCAATTTTCATTAGGAAGTTGAGGGATCTACTTTATCGACCTCCGGAAACAACATGACACATTCAATTATTTTGATGCAACTTTTGGCATGGCAGCCATTTCCTTGTAAAACATCAGCAGGTATATGAGAAGAATTCAAAAGGCCAGAGCTATCTCTTACTCCAGAAACCATAACAGATGAATGTAGCCCACTTGCAAAGAGTCATTGCACATTATTGGAGGTCAAGGTTCAACTCGATACCCTTCCCCGAAGAAATTTTCTCTCCCTCTGCGGGAGTTGTATTTTTAGTTATTACGTACCTTGGGGTTACGTAGGTCATAAGGTTGTACCTATGTGTTGGACTTGAAACAGAGGAAATGTCCAATATAACGTAGTTTATGTTGGTTGCGCCAATGCGTTGAACGAAGTTCATAATATTTGCTCACCATTACTTACCATGGACTAAACTAAGGAACTCTACTTTATATAACAATGACACGTCAAACAAATGATACATCCAATTAATCCATATTCTTTTAACCAATTATCCAGGATTCGCTATTGTGCAAATTCATGTTTCCACCAATTGGTGGAAACAACTAGTGCACTACATAGCAAAGCACATGGGCCATGGCCCTACCTCATCGATTCAAGCAAAACTTACAATACAATACATGTATCTCTAGCCAGACAGAACTCCTACTTTGTAAGAATAGAAAGCAAATAGAGAGCAATACCTTTGATACTTCAAACATGTAGGCATCAAATATCTGCTTAAAACAGTCCCAGCTTTCCTCCGTGAAAAACTGGTGAGCTTTCACTGCACTGGTATATGGCAAAAAGATAGTGGCACTTTGTGGCATAAGGAAACTATCTAAAATTGATGTGAATATATCATCACCAGCATGTAAGTTATTAGCGATACAGGAATATATAACCAGCATTTAAGTTATTAGCAATACAAGATCAATGAATCAATTGCCAACTGCAAATCTAGTTTTGGGAAATGGAGAGACTTGAACTCTCAGCTCCTCAAAGAGCAACAGTTCTCCGAACTGTCTGCCAACCATTTGACAACACTCCCAATAACATTAAGAAAGGATTATGTAGTGGGTTGCCATGCCGCCCAGAAAGCTGACAGTGGCATTACCCATAACCCTCCTCATCAGCTAACCCATAAGAACTTATGATACAGAGTTACCTGAAGTCAAAATCCGGATACATGTGATAGAGAGTAAGAATCAGGTACATCAACGTCTTTCGGCTGAAACCAATACGAAGAAAAAGTTAAAAGAAACTCAGAAAGGAAAACCACTCTTCCTAGACTAATCTAGGGTTGCATTCACCACCTTGATTTGCTACACATATATTCAACTGGAGATGAAGAGTCGGCATCCGATGAACTCCCAAGATAATCATGAATCTGGCACAAAAAATATGAAAACGAATCAGAAGCTTTAAATGGTGGAAATGAAATGGTAAAAGAGAAAAAGGGTCGATCAGAAAGAAACACATTAACCAACTATTAGTGACATATATAATGATTAATGAAAATTGACGCGAAACAAGACGTGAAGATACTAAAAGCACCTTGAAAAACCAAAGGAGCATAAGCTGCAAGGCATTCATAGACATTCTATAATATATAATAAGCTAATCGATGTAGAGATGCAATGGGAAATATTCAGTGACAAATTTCTAGACTCTGAAGATTTATCAACAGTTCAAGAAGGTTCAATTGTCTGAAACGAATTTCTAGACTTGCAGATTTATCAACTTCACGTTTGTGAACCTAATTCTGATTATGTATAGTCAATCCATCATTGAAGAATATGAACTCTCTACTTATGATCATCACTAATTGAATTATAAAGTCTGAGGATACAAAAGGTATCAAGATACATCGAGCAATTGAACACTGCATCACAGTATCGTGACGTTTGTCGTAAGCAATGAAACTGTTTCATAAAGGTTTATTCCCAATACTTGATGTATCTTATGATAGGAATTGTGTATCTTATGATTATGATAACGAGGGTTGAAGCAGAGAGAGAGAGAGAGACCCAATCTGTTCTGCTTTACAGTACACATCACACAGGTTTCCACAATAAGATTACATATTCATTCTGACTCATAAACGTTAAGAGGTGTATTTAAGTGACATAAACATATAACACGGTCAGTGGGCTGGGAGGGCCTATTCCCAACCCCAAAAAAACCGTGTCTCAGGTTGTGTCCTCTTTCCCACCCTACCCAGAACTAATATAACTCCAAACCCAATGGTCACAAGGCCAGACAATGGGAAGGCGGTGCCTCGTAGATCAGCTTAAATATCCATCCAAAACAAAATTGAGAATCACTCTTCGAATTTAAAGAACAAAACTGTATACCATAGGCTTAAAAAAAAATTATAAATAAATTATAAATAAAAAAAAGCGAACAGAAGAAACACACAGTAACAAAGAAAAGGACAACCATTTTTCCTATTTACGGGGATTACCAATGATCCGTGTAAAAACTGGTATTACCTCATGCTCCAAACTAAGAGACAACTTCTTGTCGGTTCCCGTATGTTTGCCTACAGATAACATGAAACAAAACAATCACTTTTTTTAACATCGGGGACAATGAATACATACTTTCCCCACCCCCCAAAAGGGTAAATATAGCAAGCTAACTTACAAGAGTAAGCTTCAAGGCATCCTTTGATGGTACGCTCTCCAAGATTCATGTGACTTAAGAAATCATTAATACTGGAAAACAAGACAATCACTACTTACACGGAAGCAAACCAAACAAGTCAAGAAAAACGAAAAAAACATTCCATGTCCCCTTCTTTTTGTCCACTGTTTCACATTGGGATGTCCCAATTGTTGCCCATTTCGGAAAGTCGAGGTATTTAATCTCAAGAATTTAATAAAAAAATCCTCTTTAAATGGGTGCAAATACGTTTAATAGCATGAAGAGCATTCTGAATATCCAGCCTATTAAAGTTGAATATGAAGTATGAACGCAATCACCACATTCCCCTTAAAAAGTTGGATTTTTCAGAGTGGACAAGTAGAATGGGTAGGAGGGACTTATTACTCATCGCATCTACTGAGGAGACTAGAAGCGTAAAAAAATCCTTTCGTTTCAAATGAATATTTTAAAAATTACCGGTCAAGAGGTGTGTATTCCAAATACTTCATGATCAATATATCAAAATATAACGATGACTTTGATATGGTTGGTAGCCAGCCCTTCTGCACTAGTGGTCTTTCTAGAAGTCCTGCATGCAAAATAAAACCCCTAATGGTTAAAAGTCATAAACTTTGCATGTCATGAAGGACAAACATAGAGTTACATATGGCCATTATATGCTCTCTTCCACTGTATATGATAATAAAAAAATGACCGAATTGAGATTAACCAATACCAAATACTCCACAGAGGTGTAGAGTACACAATAGACCTGTGTTTGAACTTTGAATCCCACAGTGATATAAATAAAAAAAGAAGAACCCAAGATATACCCATGTGCGCATCCTGGGACCCATAGACATCCCCACACCTAACTAAAAGTATTCCCAAACCAATAGAGCACTCAAAATCTATTATATGACAACCGTTGAACCAACTGTTCATTTGGAACTTGAGGAAAGAAGGATAATAGAAGAGAAAATGATTTTCCGCCTCCTTTGTCTGATTCTTAGTAGGAAAAGAAAGGAAAAGGAAACGGAAAATGACACTGAAAAGGAAGAAAAGTCCACGGAAAAATAGAAGAAAGTTGGTTCCCTTCTGTTCTCTTTCCATTGTCTTTCCTCTCTTTTTCGTTACTCTCAATACCCATCATTTCCTCTTCTTTACTCACTAAAACCAAACATTTGAAGTTATGGTTCCTCACCTTTTCCTTACCCTTTTCCATACAAAACCAAAGAAAAGAAAACTTCTTTCCTTATAATTCTCCCATTTTTACTTTTCCAACCTTTCCCTTTCTCCACCCACATTACAAAAAAGGCATAAAACACTAGCTACAGAGACCTTAAATAGGCTCCAACCCTCCAACACCGATAAAGATAAATCATAATATCAGACAAGGTAACTTCAATCTTACAAACATTATAATCCATGATACTAATTAAGATTATCATCTACTCCTTCACGTAACCTATCACACAGTCTACTAGATAAGTAAATATTTGCATGATTAGACTTTAGTAGGAGATGCAGACGTATTAGGCTTATAGAGGAGATGCATACACTCGATAGGCATGTTAACAGTACAATTTATACAGTCTACTTGATAGGGATGTTAACTGAAGAGAACCCAAAATATTTACCAAGATTACCTCAATTATACAGCAGGCTGCAGCTACCTAAAATATAATAGTTGAGAAGAATGTGCCAACAATACTTTGCGAGAGAGAATTAGAAACAAAAACCTTTGCAAAATGGCAGGGGTAGCATTGATAGAAGATAAGATGAGATAGAATAGACTAGGGTGTTTTGGCCATGTCCGTCATAGATCGGTCAATGCGGGAGTTAGGAAGAGTGATATTGGTACAGTAGACGGTAGCCCTAACAGGGGAGGATCAAAGTTGGCTTTTAAAGGCAGTAGTTAAAAAGACATGCGTTTCTTGGATATCATGGAATAGGATGCCCTCCACAAAGCTCAGTTGAGAAAATGGATTTATGGTGTCATTAGATGAGAAATCTTTCTCGACCCCAATAAACTGGGACTTAAGGCTCAGTTGGTTTGGTTTGGTTTGGTTTGTTCTTCCTCTATTACATTAAACATAATTGTACCTGACTCCAAAATTATGAAGAAACTACTCGATTAAGGATGATCAAATCGATTAAAGCTCATCTGAGGTCGACAGAGTCTTTAAAATGATAAACAAACCAAAACTAAACAAATTTTTTAAGCTCAACAAACTTGAGAAACACACCACTAAGCTTGAATCAGCTCGTTCGCAGCCCCAATCCCAACAAAACAACGTTCTTATTACCTTGACACTTCACGAGCCAAGGCTGAACAACATAAATTCGTAACTTATCCTTTCCAAACTCTCAGACTCGATGTAACTAAAAAAAAAAAAAAAGCTAAAAAAGGTGGCTTCTTATGTCTTTTTTTTTTTTTTTTTTAAATTCCGAGTTTCAGACATAATTGTTTATTTTTCCAATTTCTCTCGTCGAGTATGAAAAATCTACAAAAAAATTGACGCAAAACTAAAAACCGCGAAAAGAATTTGAACAAAGACAAACCCAAAAAGTTCGAAAAGTTCACAAAAAAAAAGAAGTTAAAGAGAAAGACGCCTTAGAAATCCTTAATTCGCCCATATAAAACATCCTTCGTGAATTTACAAATACAAACCCAAATACGAATAGATCGAACAAAACTTCATCCAATAACACCGACAATATGGAAAAGCAATAGCATTTGTGAGTCTCAGTAGCAACAAATACGATATCATTACAATCTACACTACGTTCGTTTACCAAAATTGAACCAAGAGAGAGAAATTTGAGGCGAATGCAACTCACCTGTGCAGGAATTGCGAACCAAACGCGCGAGCGCGAAAGAGAGAGAAAGAGGAGAGAGAATTTGTCGGTGAGAGAATTAATGGTTGGGTGCTCCGTCGGAAGTAAACGATCGGTGGGTGGATAACTTGAGCCCTAATTCGAATATTCGGTTCATCTTCTGTCGATCTGGGAAGCGATTGATTGGATTTGGGGGTGGAGAGGGAAAATTATGCAGTGCACCTGTGGTGTACCGATAGCAGCTGGACTGTGTGGATCTACTGGACCAGAGAGGGGCCCTCCAGCATCGAACGGTTGAGAAGCCAGACTTTTACCATCTGTTGAATTCAACGTAGGATGGACTGAATTTTGAAGTCAACGCATTTCGACAGAGTATGGGCTTTTGGAATGGGCCGGCCCAACTCGGTTGCTTCTTCATTTTTCTACGAAGAAATGGGCTGCTGCTTTCACATACTGCTCAAGTGTTGATGCTTCATAAATTCTCATCAAATTTTAGTCAAATTTGATTAATGATGCGTCTCGACGAGTAAAGTTTAGAGTAATAATTACGATCAGAATGAAAAATCACTTTAGAAGGAAAAAAAACTGAAGCAATCTTTATTGGCTTTTAGTGTCGTTCTATCAATTTCTTGTAACTTCGGTTCATATTTTTATAATTTTCTTATTCATCTCGTCAATACGAATGACTGATGCCAAAAGTTTTGACGAAAATATAAAATAAAATATCAACTGATTTTTAAACATGTTCATTATTCTTTTAGGGCTGTCAAGTTTTATTCTAAAAATCCCTATTTTAATTTTCGGCTTGCGATTCTTTTTTACGAGAGTGTGTTTAAGTGAACCCTATTCTTTGGCTATAGAATCATATCTGCCAATCATTATAGAACACCAATGCTAGCATCGCACACAAAACATACATATTTATGCAAACACACACAATACATGAGTGAAACACACCAATCAAAAATGCTATGTACTCATAAAAATTACCCAGAAACTTACCCATAATTTAAAATTTATGGCTTAGATTCTCTTCTAAGTGAATCTAATCCACTGATTTCAATTTCTAGGCAAGTTTCTGGGTAAATTTTCTGTGTGTGTAACACTATTGTACTTCTATAGGACACACACAATGTCCATATTCCAACAACACACGCAATGTCCAGATAACACTCATGCGTCATGAGTCTTTATACAAGTATATGTGCATTTTGAATGAGGTTCCAAACCTTTTCTATCATAAAATGTTGTTGCATGGCTTGAATTTATCAATTTGCAGTTGGATGCTGAATGAAAGAAGCATGGTAATGTGCACATAAATCAAAATGATTCTTGGGTCTGCCCTCTCTGATGCCTTTTGGCTTTGATTTGAGGGCATGATTCCGCAGCAAACGCGACGGTATAGGGGGATCACTGTTTCAGTGGTATTCTGTGAGCAGCCACTTTGTGCATTTATTGCCAAAGGTTAGGTCTGTCTCCAATCCATCTGTTTCAGTGGTATTCTGGGAGCAGCCACTTTGTGTATTTATTGCCAAAGGTTAGGTCTGTCTCCTATCCTTCCCCCGCCCATACCCCCAATTATTGGGGACTAAATGGGTTATGTTATTGTTGTTATTGTTGTTGTAGTTGGTCCCTACACTCATGCATGTGTAGCTATAATTCCAAGTTGAAGTCCAAGTATAGTGCTATCATGACACTGTTTAAGTCTGTTTAAGATTCCCTCTCTTATTTGAGTAGAGTTTCTGTGTCAATCACTTTCATTCCTCTATTATTTGGAAGCAATCCCGTCCTATGTCTAAAGACAAGCTTTTTCTTGTACAAAGTTAACAATAAAACTTAATTCGATTTCTCTTCTCAAATATTTTAAGGAAATGCTACAACATACACCGCTGTTTGGACGTATGTTATGCAACTCTTAAATTATCTTGAATTCATAACATTTAGGATATAAGTTCCCCATATTAGTTTTTGGATTTCATAACTTTTGTAAACAAAAATTATTTACATTTACACATGAATTTAAATGTGGCTAGCGTATCTTCCTGCCCACCCTGGGTTCTCTCTGCTAGGTTCCAAAATCAATCCCAAATCCATCCATTTACTAATAATTGAACTTTGAATTCATAACTTTCTTATGCTATGAGTTTTTGTCTTAAGTTATGAATTTTCATGCAAATATTACAAATCAATATGATCAAAAGGGTGCATCATACACACCTAATAAAGGAGTGTATTATATCATTTGTGAAAATTTCGACCCTACTTCGATTGTTTTCAAGTGTAGATCCATCTATATGTATTCTACTATTGATTATGTGTCCTTATATTTTGTGTACATTTTCGCCTATTATATCATAAGGACCCCGACGCCCTGAACTTTTGGGGACCTAAAGTAAGCTCTGTACATGAGATCTTTATATATGTTACATAGAAAATGTAAGTAACGACCATATCGAAAGTTGTTACTCCTCAATATGTCTACAAAAATTTATAGTACAAAATCTAAAATATGTACCGATGCATATCAAAATGGTGCTCCGCGGTTCATCCCTTTTGGTGCTGGACTTCGGCCATCGGATGTTTAGGCGACTGTGTTTCAGGGGGCCATGGAGGGGCATTTTGAGCCATTCTTTTGGGCAACAACAGAGGCTTGTTCCCCAGGTTTCGACGACGGTGGTGGCAGCGGATCGTCTCTTGGCGGCATTCTTGATGGTTGATTACTGTCTAGGGCTTTATTGGTTGGGTTTGGCCCGTTTTATCTGGACATTGATAGGCCCTTTGGGGTTTTTATGAGTTGAATTTAAGTTTTGGGTTTTTTAGACCCTTGTGGTTGTTGGGCTTCGGCCTTTTTTGGTGGGCTTTGTCCCAAAGGATTCTCGTTTGGTTTGCTGCCAATCGTTGGTTTAGCTCTCGGTTTGGCATATGATTGCTCCTTAAATATAATGTTGTTACCTTGCTCTTATTAGTCGTGTAACAATTTCAAGATTTAAAAAAAAAAAAATTTGCCGTTCAAAAAAAAATAAAATTGGTTGTAAAGCACGAAACAACATTTTAGATTACTTTGTTAACATATTTTAGATGTACATACAGTACATTTCCCATTAAATGTTAATATGAGAGTCCAGAAGTTGGAGCATCCTTTAGGCACTGTCACTATAAAAATGTACTACTAAATAAAACTCAATCATGCCTAAGCAATTTAAACCTGAATATAAAAATGTACAACTATAATAAAACTCAATCATGCATAAGCAATTTAAACCTGAATACTTAGCCGGTCGAAGTACGTGAATCTTTTACCATTTGACCACTGACTTCAATTTTTTTTACTCTCATGGACGTCTTATAATGTATTTTTATTAATTACATAATACTCAAATAGGGTCATTTTCTAATAACAACGTCATGAAAGTCCAAAGCCGTCTCATTTTCGACATTAAATCAGGGCGGCTTATACTGCATATCATCAACCTTATCCTAGAGCTGATTAATTATATACTATGAAAACAAATTGATGGTTCTTAAATTAAAAGTATTTTATTTTATGAAAGTGAAAGCAAAATTATTTTGAAATTTTTTTCTCTCGTGTCTTTTTCTCTCTCTTGGTAGTTATCCTAATTCGGTGTACGTGTAAGAGAGAGAGGGACCTTAGGTGGCTGACTCTTCCACAAAAGCTCAAACGTGTGCCAATTGGCAATTGATTAGTTGGTCCAATTTGGGTGGACTCCGTATCTAGCAGTCCCACTTAACTGTTTCTCCTATTTTACCTACGTATTGGTAGTTTTAAATTTCTTTTTTTTTTTTTGAATTTTTTTTTTTTTTCATTACGTATTGGCAATTGGTTTGGTTGGTAAAAAAGTGATGAAGACGAAAAAGAGAAAAAGAAGTGATGACGAGTATATTAAAGAAAAATCCTAAAGTCCTGAATTGGTTTGGTTGGTAACCATCCCAACCCAAAAAAGCATTAATGGTCACATCCTCATGCATTGAGTCAAAAAGTTCACAAGTCCCACGTTTTAATACTCTGCCACTTTCGTTTTATCCATGCATGGAGAAAGAGCATAAGCTTTCACCCCTTTTTTTTTTTTTTGGTCGTTCGTCGTTCCTAATCAATTACATGGGAAAGGGGGAATGAGACTCAATCTCGGAATGCAGTGTGGGACATGGAAGAGCTTTACTGCATGAGCTTGTCACCACTTGCGATTTCATCCCCATGTATGTACAGACTAAGCATATTAATGAATCACTAATGTCCCATTTTTACAAAATGGAACTCCTAATCTTATGTATGAAAATATTCAATGGAAAATGGTGGGCCAACGTTTTAGGGTTTTTATAAAAAGAAACGGTTTGCAACTTGATTTTTTTTTAATTTGTTCATTAGATTGACCCCAAGATAAACAATAAGAATATTGATTAATTCCAACTCAAACGATACACGAAAAGTCCAAACTGGCGGGTCCTAACATTTTGTTGTTTTAGACATTCTTTGACTTAATTTAATAAGGTCAAACGAGAAGTTTCATTCGAATTAATACAATCCATTACATACATTTATTGTTAGTTCCTAAAAATTGACCAATCAATTAACTCTCTAATTTTACCCGTATCAAGGTTTTGTGGGTGATTAAGGATTATGTCATAGATGCATTATGCAACTAACTAAACCATAATGCACTTATTTTCCAATTGATTATTCAAGATTTTTGTAATAAAACCAAATTAGGTTACGATTGTTAAGGAACTTGTTATATATTATTCTCCATTCAAATTTCAAAGGATGATGTCAAGCATCATGACCAGCATTGGAGTTGAGTGGTTGAATTTGATCATCCAACACTAGCTAAAATTGGATTTCCACGGTGCCATTATGTTGTGTGGTTTTCGTTTCCTTGATTTACGTACAAGTAATAGTTAACCCGAAAACTTAAACTAATAATAAATATGGGACTTAAGAGTTTGTCCCTTCTTAAATCTCAGATTCGAAATTTTATTGGAGAATTTTATATTTATTTTTTTCTTAAATAAATGCACGTATTATGCTAAACTTTGTGATGTGAAAAACTAACATTAAGAGTGAAAAACTAACATTAAGAGCGATAAAAATACATACGTAATGTTGCCCGGTATCTCATCTATACATACTACCAAAAACCACAACCAAACCAAGCCTTATGTCCCAATCAACTGGGGTCGGCTACATGAATCCTTTTTCTCCATTGAGCTCTGTCCAGTGTTGCTTCATCATTTAAACCTAGTATACTCAGATCTTTGCGTACTACCGCATCTAATGTCAATTTGGGTCTTCCCCTCCCTCGTGCGTTTCTACCCAAAGCTATCCTATCCACTCTCTTAACTACTGCATCCGCTGGTCTACGATAGACATGCCCAAACCACCTTAGCCTATTTTCCCTTAACTTCTCCTCTATAGGTGCTACGCCTACCATCTCGCGAATTGTTTCATTTCTAATCCTATCTCGTCTAGTCTTACCACACATCCACCTCAACATCCTCATTTCCGCTACACTTATCTTGTTCACTTGCTGCTTCTTAATAGGCCAGCATTCTGTCCCGTAAAGCATCGCTGGTCTTATGGCAGTTCTATAAAATTTTCCTTTCAATTTTGTTGGTACCCTCTTGTCACACAGTACACCAGTAGCACTCCTCCACTTGAGCCACCCCACTTGGATCCTATGAGTCACATCATTCGCAATCTCTCCATCTTGACTAATAATAGATCCTAAATACCTAAAATGGTCCCTCTTTGGTATCTCCTGATCTTGGATCCTCACTCTTTCCTCATACGTACTTCTGGTATCACTAAACTTGCAGACCATATACTCAGTTTTACTCCTACTTATCCGAAAGCCCTTAGACTCCAATGCTTCCCGCCAAATTTCTAATTTAGTGTTGACACCACAAGCCGTTTCATCTACAAGGACAATGTCATCTGCAAATAACATACACCATGGGATATCCTCCTGAAAGTGCCTAGTCAATTCATCCATAACTAACGCGAAAAGGTACGGGCTCAAGGCAGACCCTTGGTGCAATCCTACTGTAATGGGAAATTCACTCGTTTCTCCTGCTGGTGATCTAATGGCAGTGACTGCCCCTTCATACATGTCTCTAACCACGTCAATATAGCCTCTGGTCACTCCCTTTCACTCCAGAACCCACCATATAATGTCTCTAGGCACCCTATCATAGGCCTTTTCCAGGTCTATGAAAATCATATGGAGATCCTTCTTCGTTGACCTATGTCTTTCTACCAATCTCCTTAGTAAGTAAATAGCTTCCATAGTTGATCGTCCAGGCATGAACCCAAACTGTTTCTCCGACACCGTAGTCACCATCCTCAATCGATGCTCAATAACTCTTTCCCACAACTTCATCGTGTGACTCATCAACTTAATACCTCTATAGTTGTTGCAGCTTTGAATATCCCCTTTATTCTTGTAGATAGGTACTAAGGTACTCCTCCTCCACTCGTCGGACATCCTCCTAGATAAAATAATCTTGTTGAACAATTTTGTCAACCAAGTCACCCCCAATTCACCTAGGCTTCTCCACACTTCAATGGGGATATCATCTGGTCCTAAGGCCTTACCCGGTTTCATCCTCTTCAAGGCCTTGGCCACTTCGAACTTTTGTATCCTCCGATAGAACTCGTATTCTATTTTCTCGCTAGGGACATCAACTTCCTCCTCACCAAAGCTTCCTTCATGTTTCTCATTTAACAGCTTCTCGAAATACATCTTCCATCTATCCTTGATCTCCTCATCTTTCACTAACACTTTTGAATCACTACCTTTTATACACTTAACTTGAGAGAAGTCTCTAGCTTTCCTTTCTCTTAGCTTGGCGAGTTTATATATATTCTTTTCTCCATCCTTACTATCAAGTCTAGCATAAAAATCATCGTAGGCTCTCAACTTAGCCTCACTAACGGCCTTCTTAGCCTCCCTATTAGCTTGCTTGTACCTCTGAAAATTTTCCACACTCCGATCCTTCTGCCACTTTTTAAAGCAATCCTTCTTGGCTTTTACCATGGTTTGAACCTCGTCGTTCCACCACCAAGTCTCTTTAGAGCTTGGACCTTTCCCCTTTGACTCCCCAAGAACTTCTTTTGATATTCTTCTAATCCCGTCAGCCATTGTATTCCACATACTATCACTATCGCTTTCTCCTCCCCACTCCACCTCCTGGCCCATACGCTCCTTGAACACCTCTAGTTTCTCTCCTCTTAAGAACCACCATCTAGTCCGTGGTCTTCTAGTTTCTTTTCTCGGTCTATTATTCCCCTTGAGACCAATATCTAACACCAAAAGTCTATGTTGTGCCACTACGCACTCTCCGGGAATGACCTTACAGTCCTTACATAACAAGCGATCTGCGCCTCTAGCAAGGAAGTAGTCGATCTGGCTTCTATTGGCTCCGCTCTTAAAGGTAATTAAATGTTCCTCACGCTTCTTATAAAGAGTATTCGCAACTATAAGGTCACCAGCTACCGCAAAATCCAAAATCCTCCTACCCCCTTCATTTAGGTAACCAAATCCAAATCCTCCATGTACCTTCTCATACCCTTGCCTCTGCACTCCCACATGACCATTGAAATCTCCTCCTATAAAAAGTTTCTTTCCACAAGGTATCTCTTGAACCACATCATCCATCTGTTCCCAAAATTGCTCTTTAGTGAGATCATCCAAGCCAACTTGGGGCGCGTAAGCACTAATAATATTCACTATGCTCTCTCCAATATCGAAAAACTTTCCACTAAATATGTCCCGGTTCAGTTTACATAGCAGAAATCTTAAGGATGATTGAGAATGTGTCATATCTCCATGATTTAAAGGTTTGTGCCCGACTGAAACTAATAACTGAAACTAATAAATCACATTCTCAAACTAATAAGTAAAAAGCTAATTTCTTGTCCTCATGGTAAGCATAGATGCCTTGTTTCGTTCATAAAAAAAAAAAAAAAAAAAGGTAGGGGCTAGGGCTATGTTTGGATGGCTGTGATCTTAGGTAGGAGTGCGAATGTGTTTAGTAGGAATTAAATTCTTAGTAATCCAATACTTGTATTAATTCCACTCAAGTGTCTAGATTACTTCTGTAATCTTGCCAACCTAGTAAATACTTTTAGAAAATTTTGTAAACTAAAATATCTTTTTTTTTTTTTTTTATGAACGAAACAAGGCATCTATGCTTACCATGAGGACAAGAAATTAGCTTTTTACTTATTAGTTTGAGAATGTGATTTATTAGTTTCAGTTATTAGTTTCAGTCGGGCACAAACCTTTAAATCATGGAGATATGACACATTCTCAATCATCCTTAAGATTTCTGCTATGTAAACTGAACCGGGACATATTTAGTGGAAAGTTTTTCGATATGGAGAATATTAACGGGTTCAAGCCCATTTTTGCTTTTATTGAGGTTACAAACTAACCTCCTAAGTTCCTTACATCCATGCGATTGTGAGAAAAAGGCGAAGAAAAAGAAAATTTATTGTTATCTTTGGTTGTTTTAGAATAATTCAGAATATTTGGACCAATTTATACTTACTTCAACTAATTTCTTAAGACCAATCCTTCTATCCTTTTTGCAACTTTTTTTTTTTTTTTTGAATTGGTTTTTGAAATCCAAATTGCTTGGTTGGCCCCTTCATAGTCGTTTAAAGTCTAGGCAAAATTCTCAATAGATTGATCCCAAGAACTAATACCACGTAGCAGTTTCAAAACTATCATGCCAATATTTCAATATATATCCAATCCCCAAACTATTTTATATACTAAAACCTGAAACTAGTCTGAGAGATGTGCTGGATTGACATGGCTTGATAGAAATTACTAATAGTCTGAGGGTCCCTTCTGGAATATTTATTAAAGTGTACTTGAGACACGTGTGGATGGCCGGTGGACCAAGGGAAAATCTTTGAACTAGCATGGTAAAGTTAAACCCTCAGATCAGTCAGATGATTGGATTTAAGTGTCGGGCAAGATAATCGAACCTTTTTTAGACCTTATCCTAGTTGTCACAATCAGAAAAATAATTTGGAAATACTGCCAAGTATTCCACCTGTCGATTTCGAAGTAATTTCAATAGAAAGACTGTAATTTTTTTTACCAAAAAATAAAGTAATTTTTTTACTTAATTTTTTTAAAAAAAATTTTATTACCCCATATTAAAATTATGTAAAGAAATTTTAAAAATCATGCACAAAAATATTTTTAATCTAAAAATTACACGTGTAATCATACAAAACACTTAAAACGGACGGAGAGAGTTTAGTGTTTCTCTCCATAATTGCTTTGTGTAAGAACTAAGAAACCTTCCATTCTCCATAGGCCAATAACAATCCTCCACGGACCCATGGGTGCGAAGAGAAATTCAATGGGAAAATTGGGTATATCTCAAACCTTTATATATATATATATGATTAGATTGGAATTTTTTTTTGAAAATGTCAAATTTTGAGACATGAAATTTTCAGCTTTAAATTTAAAGCTAAGGTTTGAGATATACCCAATTTTCCCATTGAATTTCTCTTCGCACCCATGGGTCCGTGGAGGATTGTTATTGGCCTATGGAGAATGGAAGGCTTCTTAGTTCTTACACAAAGCAATTATGGAGAGACACTAAACTCTCTCCGTCCGTTTTAAGTGTTTTGTATGTGTCTAATCATAGGTGTCTTATATATATATATGATAGTTATATTTTGTTTTTCTTAGTTCAGCTCTTATGGACCAGTTTACTAACTTTGCACAACTGGCGGCTTTCGATTCAATAGATCTTATATCTCTTTTGAACTGGTTAATAAGAAAAATCAAGTGCACTAAGTCAAACTAAGTAAGATTTTTTTTTTTTGTTGGTATTTTTACTTATTCTAAGTCTTTGATAAATATTTAAACTCAAACCAAAAAGTTACAGTTTGTCAAATAATAGACTTAGTGATAAAAAGTAGTAACTACTAAAAGATTCATTTTTGCTTTTCTTAGTAATATCGTTCCATAGGTTAAGGAACTTCACCAAAAAAACTTTGAGTCTCATAGTCGTCCGTCCTCCTATACGAAAATTCGGTTTCTTCCAGATAGATGATCTGTCTGGTGCAATGGAATTAATACCCACTGTCTATTTTTCTTCTTTCTTATAAGTGGAATAGTTTTCTATATGATATATATATATATATATATATATATATATATATATATATATATATATATATATATATTAACTCGATTATCTCGGTCATTTTTTCCCAACCATTTTACCTGATTAGGTAGGCTGGCCGAGAATACTCATTGGCCTAATTAAAGGGCTTCATTGGTTCGAATCCAAATCGTGAGATAAGATAAAAAGTCTAGTTCTCTTTTCATTAGAAAGAGAAGAAGACAAGCCGAACTTAGCTGCTGCAGGAATAACAGCTGCCACAACTAAGGCGGATTATTACAATCAACCTATTGCGACATTTTAAATTCATGGGAAAAACAACTCATGAATTAGCTAATTAATTGTTTCATTTCTATAATTTATTGATATTGATTTATGAGTATTTAAAATTTAAAATTACCTCATGGATTATTTTCTTTACAAATTTTTAGTTCTGCTTCCTTAACTCATGGAACTTGCTTGAAATTTGAAATTACCTAATTATGGTATTGGGTCATTGGCACATGCTTCACTCAAATCCTATATGACAAATCAACTAATTCATGACATTTATCGCGCAAAGAGGTCTCCTCACGAAAAGTCACTTTGCAATATTACATAGATTAACAATCAAAAGAAAATAGAAGTACTTAATGTTATAGTGAACCATGCACATTTCGATTATTCAGGTTTCTATTTACAAATAAATAAAAATGGAGCTCTTGTGATCTAAAAAAATCCAAACAGAGTTATTTCCCAAATCTCTACTTCTTCAACAAAAAAAGAATTCAGCATCAGACCTCTTTGAAATGGCTGGACTGCTGGAGTCAAGGCCATGCAAAATCCACGCAAGATTTGGCCTTTAAATGGTAGCTCGCTTGGAGCTGGATTGATCGGTTTCAAAATTAATCGTTCCTTGTGCAACATTGAATTTGAAGACTTTGGTTGGAACTGCTCTTAGAATCACCCACGTACAATTTATATATCATTTTTTTTTTTTTGTAGGGACCCTGGTTTAGGCAATTTATGTATTCAATTTATATAGTTGAGTAAATTTGAGAAACAAATATTACCATACCCTAACTTTGCAGTAAGAAAGTTCCAAAGCGATGATAACAAATGAGATGCTTACCTTCTTAGCTTGCAGATTCCGCTAAACTCCCACCACTGGTAGAAATTTATTGAAATCATTGAAATTTGTTCGGTCATTAATTTCAAGTTTGGGATTGGTCGACTTGCGACTAAACGAGTAACATTAACTTTCCAATTAGTGTCTTGAAAATTACTGTCCTAAAACGCCTTTTCCATCGTTTAATGATAAGAGTAACACCATCATACAGGAACATGCATGGCTCAGGGACATTGATGATGGAGTAACAACATTAAATGTAAAAATTGCGAAGTTAAATTTACTGCAACCTTTGTGATATGTTTCAAATTCACACGCAATACCTTTTAATAAATTTGGTAACCATCCCTGTCTCTCTCTTCTTTTTTTTTAAAACTCGGACAAACGAAGAAGTTTTATTTATGCAATTCGTGGTATGAAAACCAAACATCACCAGAACAAAGGTTCATCAACCACTGGGGGACATGACCCCCAGTTGACTATATGACTAGCTAATAGGGATTGTTTAGCCAATTAACCAACAAATGAGTTGCCCTATTATAAGTCCGTTTTACATGCACAAACGTGTAAGAGGAAAATAAAGGTAAAAGCTCAATACAATTAGAGAGAATAGAGCTACAATCCCAGTCTTTTATTTCACCATAATATTGGTAAGAAAAAAAGGACGAAATTACCTTTAAAAAGTTTTTGCAATATTTTGTTATATCATAAAATAACTTTGGACACGAATAAAAATAAGTTATAGTTGATTAGTTTCCATGTTTTAACACACACATTTATTTTCAAAGGGTTTTAACAGAAACATTGAATTGGGTCCATTACATGATAAGTCCTACTACTACATAGGACAAGATCTATATAGTAATACATATAAATAAATAGTAATTCAGAGAAATAAAAATTAAAAAAAGTTTGAAAACCTGATCAATTAGTTTCAACGGTTCATTATTAGTTTGATATAAAATGACCGGCTTATGTTGTCTATGAAGAATTTTCATATAGATTGACCAAGTCTTATGTGGTCTTTTCAACTTGGAAGGAAAAAAATGACTATTTCAACTCATTAATTTGATATACATGTACTTGCATGCCTGCATTATTTTGCCGGAGTTTTTTGTGTACCAGTTATAAATATCTAATTAAAGTTTTAAAGTTGATATTTGGGCTACTTTTTTGTCGATGAAAATGTATTTATGTTAAGGCCAAAAGATTGTGAGATAGTAATGCATTGTTCCAATTTGTGGCTTAAACTCAAAACTGATTTATTGCGTGTTACGAGACAGATTATTCTCTCATAATGCATCGACTCAACTAAAAAATTGACTTAAGCCGGAACTGGAAAAAAACCTTAAATTGGGAGTGTGGAACTAGAAAGCATTTTCCCAATTTTTGCATTTACTAAAATGGTCTTCATTCTAATTACACGGTCAAAAAACGCCTGGCTAATTGACTTTTCATTATTTTAGTTAAAGAATCCTGCTTTAAATCTACGGTCAAAAAAGTCTGATAAATTATGCTTAAAAAGAATTATGATTAATTAAATTCTTAATTAGTACTCCACTGTATTATTACTAGTAGTATAAGAATCTTGTGGAGGGTAAACCGAACGCCAAAAACGGTGAAGTAAAAGGAATCGTGGCGGTCGTGACATTCTTTGCCGTTAAAATCTCCCTCACATTTTCCCCCTCTCCCTCTCCCTCTCACCCTATACGCACATCTGTATATGTACATACATCAGCACAAAAAATGGAAAGAGATGGTTTAAACTTTGAAGCGTCCAAGGCTTTGTATAAATGTGAATTGAGTCCACCCAAATCTTTTGCTTCATTCCAAAACAGAGATTTCTACGCAGAAAGAAAACCCAGATAGATAGAGAGAGAGAGAGAAGAGAGAGAGAGAGGTTTTCTTAGCTTGAAGATATCCGATCCCCTTCTTGTAAGTCTCTCCTTTCTTCGCCTCTTTCCCAATATCAGTATATTCGATTGAAGTCCTTTTTGGTTTCATGTTTGTGTATTTGAAGGCCTCAGTTTTATTGAAAAGTGACCTTTTGCCATCTGGGTTTGTTCCTTTTTCTTCGTGTTCTCTGTCTTCCTTTTGTGGGTACTCTCTCTTTCTTACTTTTATGACATTGGAATGTCTTTGGAGGTGTTTGTCAATTGGGTTTTGGTAGCTTTCTTTGATTTTGGGGGCCTTTTTGGTTTTGGTAAGCAGTACCATCATTCTTTCTTTCCCCTTCTTTTTTGTTTTTTTGGCCCCTCCTCATGTTTCAAATGTTTTCTATTTGCTTCGTTTTTCCTATTTTTGATCGAGCATTTTTTGCTGGTTTTTTTCATCGTTTCGGTCTTGTTTCCCTCCCTTCCCCTTCAGTAGAGCTGATGTTTTGTCATGATTTTCCTGGTTTTATTATCCTTAATTATATTTAACCTTAGTAATACTTCGTGGACAGTTTCCTAAAGGTTGCAACCTTTTGAGGCTTAGCTTCCTGCTTTGGCTATATTAATGTTTTCAGAAGCTTTTTGAACTCAAATTTATTTTCCCTTGTGTTTATTTGGTGGAGGTGGTATTGTTTTATTGTATGGGTGGTGGTGGTGATGGTGTTTGTCTTTGTATATAACATGTTCATAACTTGGTTTGGCTAATTCTTCTGGTTGATTTCAGGATTTTTGCTAATTCAGAAGCACTTGTTTAAAATACAGAAAGAAAACGAAAGGAAAGAAGTACTTGTCCAAGGGGTTGCAGGCTCTTTCTTTTCAAAAGGCTGAATTTACAAATTTGGGTGTTGGTATTTGAGAATTGAGAATGGGAGATCACTTTGTGTTGCTGGTGGATCGGTTGCTTACTGAATCAACTTTGGAAGCTGCAATTTTTGAGAGCAGGAACCTGTCAAAGCGGTCCATGGACTTGGGAATTGATGACATCAAAATTGATATGTCTTTGTCCGAAAGAGATTCCAGAGATTGTTCATCCCCAAGGAAAATTGTAGAATGCAGGATATGCCAGGATGAGGATGAAAATGCGAATATGGACACACCTTGCTCTTGCTGTGGCAGCTTGAAGGTTAGTTGCATGATTGCATCTCTATACCCGCATATCTTGTTAGTCATTTAACATTTTTTGACTGAATATTTTCTGATTCATTTGACGTATCATTTTGTCCCTTAGAGTATTTTGTAATGACGTGTACAATAGTTGAATTATATGTACGTCCAATGAATCTTCGTTGGTTGTGATGATATTTAGTCATCACCATTTTGGATCCCAGTATTTGGCTTTTCTGGACTTGGTATATGCAGAATGCAGTACCTGGTGTTGAACAAAATCTTGGTGAATTTGCCATTTTTGGGAAGATGGAAGCCATCCTTTTTCCATAATTCAAGAAAAATAGAAACATACCCTGCCTTGACTGGGCCTGCAAGGGTGATAAACAAGAACCACAAAACCTCCAAACCACCAATATTTAGAGAGGCTTAAATCTTTTTTGCGTATATTCTCTGTGAAAAGGTTTGATTGTATAGGTCTCCATGAGCTTCAGTGGGAATATGTGGCGTTTCGTTCACATTAAACTGGAATGAGCTTAAGCTGTACTTTGGCTAGTATCGGTGGGCATCTGTAGCTTCTAATTTGTAGCTCTAATCTTCAAATGGTTGTAGCTCTAATCTTCAAATGATGGAGATTGGTTTACTCTTTCTTTCGATTGCCGTTGAAGGTGGTTTACTTACGGATAGAAATGAGTATTCTGTCCTTCATTGAGTGCATTACCCAATGCTTCAAGAATACATTGTCCATCTCCTTCAACCAAACTGGACCTAAGAAATAGCACGAATTTCTTGTCAAGGGCCTCAAGGCCATTCAAACTTTTGACACTGCCCAGCTTGCCCAGTTGGACAAGGTTCCACCACCTAAATACGTGATAAGTAGATGTCTCATACTGCTGTCTCAGATTGGGTTTTGGTTTTTAGAGGCGCATAATTTTGGTTGCTTTGGTACTATGTAGCACAGCCACACGACACATGGACACAAAGGTTTGCAGAAAGTGCTGGACATGCCATGCAACGCCACTGACATGTACAAATCCCAAATGTTTTATATTAGGAATCGGATTCATGGAATTTTAGTAAGAGAGGATAAAAAAATGCCGCACAACATTAGTTGAAATGGAAAAGAACCGTGTGTAGTTGTGTACGACAACTTAAAAGACCAACAAATCATTCACATAGTTCTGTCAAAGAGTCAAAACTAATAGAAAAAAAACTATGCATCATTCAATAAGAATTATCTGATCAATCCGTACATCATAAATTACACAGAAGAGTAAATGAACATTTCAAAATGTAATGAGTCTAAACGAGGAGATATTGGTGTTCTATGTGGTGTCCGACAAAACATCTACATTCATAGAAGTTTTCGTGTTTCTTAGCTCTGGGTATTTGGGCCTTCAAACTTGGAACGGTATTGAAGAGATTCATCTTGGTCAGTAGATTATTTCGAGTTTCAACATTTAGGTCTTCTCAGGGCTTGTGGGAGCTCAAAATGAACTGATGTCTTTATCTGAATTGTGCTTCACATAATCCATCAACATTTTGTCTTTTTCTCATCTAGAAGGGTGATGGCTCCTTGTAAACGTTTCTGCATTCTTAGTGGATTCAACTCTCTTTTTCTGTAGTTGTCGAAATGTCTTTGGTGCATTGAATCAATTTTCTACTTCGTTCAAATTTCATGATTCAAAATTCTTTATGTATTGGTTTTTGCAGTATGCTCACCGCAGATGCATACAGAGGTGGTGTAATGAGAAGGGTAACACTGAGTGTGAGATATGTCACCAAGTAGGTCCCTATCTTGTCAACTTCATTTCTAATCATACGAGTTTCTTTATTCTTTTGGACTTTCTGGATTTATATATCATTGTAAAGCTCCTCGAGTTCATCTTGAACTATTTCGTTCACCAATTGCATTCCCAGTCAAATTGGAATCTGAAATGTCTCTTGATTTTTTGTTTGTTTATTTAGTATTGCTTATCAAGACAAAAATATGTTCATTTATTTAGTGTCTGTATGTGAATTGCAGCCATTCAAGCCTGGCTATACAGCACCTCCTCCGATGTTCCAACTTGGACATATTCCAATTAACTTTAGGTATTTCTTAGTCATCTATGTTTCTCCTTTTCATTCACTTTCGACGAGTGACCTGCACATTTACTCATCAACTGAATCATGAAGTAATGATTCCCTGTGGTGTTTTATCAGAGGAAACTGGGAGATCTCCAGAAGGGACCTGAATAATCATCGCTTAATAACTATGGTCTCAACGGACCGTGATTTTAGTGATCCGGAGGATGATGAGTATGCAGCTTATACAAGAAGAAGCGAGTTATGCTGTCGTTCTGTTGCCATAATTGTAATCTCTCTCTCTCTCTCTCTCTCTCTCTCTCGTAGCGCCTCACAGGCTTGTGTGCATACACTTTATCTCGATCATGCTTATGACACATGTCACTAAGGGGGTGTGAGGGGCTAATGTTAAGATGATGCTTATTTCTTCTATTGTATCCATAACTGAAAGTTGAATATCAAAAAACTTGAATCAGATTCAAACTAGAATCCAAAAAAATGGAAACGAAAAAATTGCTTTTTAGAAACATGTGGTGTTAAACCAGGAAGTACTTTATGCTTAGCAGCTTTTGTTGGAATATGAAATGTTAATTTTGGATTCAGATTATTTCTGGGTATAATTGATGCAGTTTTAGCAACTTTTGTTGGAATCTAAAATTCTAATGGGATTCAAGCTTCAAACTTGGCCTGTTTGAGCTTGTGCAGTCAACTTGAAATATATCTGTTTGGCTACTTGATCTGATGTTATCATTTTCTTCCATTTTGCCCGCAGTTCATGGTTCTTCTGGTCTTAAGACATTCTCTTCCCTTGATATTTAGTGGAACGGTGGACTATTCTCTCCCCTTGTTCTTGGTAAGATAACCTAACTCTCAGCATTTTGGAAATATGACTAAAATGGATACCCAGCTGCGCGCACACACAGATATACAGAAACGGTCTTTCGTCTGACCTCACTATTCGTTCCATAAAATGGCAGGTGTTGCTTTTGCGAACTTGTGGAGTTATTCTGCCACTATATATCATATTGAGGGCCGCGAATGCTATCCAGCGTTACCGACGGCGACAGGTGAGTTCATTTTTAAGTCTGTTACAGTACAAAATATTCTCAATTTTATTCATGAAATGGCTAGGATTGGTATTAATATGGATACAGAAAATTCATTCGATTAGATCAAATGAAATTATTCGGTCTAATTCCTTCTATTTGGTGACCATTAGGAATCTCCTGAAGTATCAGATACTTCATCTGATGAGGAAGCTGGAGTGCCAACTCTGCCGCATCAGGCTCGAGTCGTGCGACTTCATTAAATCCTGTATTATCTCCTGAAGTATCAGATACTTCATCTGATGAGGAAGCTGGACTCCCAACTCTGCCACATCAGGCTCGAGTCGTGCGACTTCATTAAATCCTGTATTTTCTACAACAATGTGAAAGCAATACTACACTACGTATCAGAGGTTGTCTTGGCTTCCGAATCCAAGTTGCGATAGAAAAGCAAGGAGAATTCGAAAGTGGTGCTCTCTCATTTCAGGCACCCTTCAGGTTCCCAGCTACAATATAGATTTTTCAGTGCAGGTTTTTGAATGGTTTCTTTTCTTTGCCTTCTGGAAAATATATGTACAGTTTGAAAATGTCCCGATGTGGTTACATAAGAACTTGCTATTTCGAAAATATAAAGAAAGAATTGAAACATCATTTGTCTTGTGGCCCGATTATTCTTTGTGCGATGTATATCAATGTACATCTAAAATACGTTCGTTTTATGTTCTCTCTCTTTTGTTACTGGAAAATGTTAAAACTGTTGGTTAGGAAAGACGCCGAGTTCTTAGTTGAAAATTCCCATATCATCGAATACGTGTGTCCTCGAGTTCTGTGTAGCCTAGCCATTGTAATATAACTGAGGCCCCTGCACCCTGCCCACTCCAGAATTCCAAAGGGACATTAGAAAATTGAGCCCAGGTAGGAACCTTGCGCAGTTGATCCTTCGCCAACTTCATTTCCGGCTTCTGTTTTGCAAGAATCATAACCTTTCCAGCAATATACCGGGGCCCAACCTCCATAGCACGTGTATGAGCTTCAACTTCTGGGAATTTAAAGAAGTTAAAGCCATTATCATTAGCCAGCACTTCACACGCACCAAAATTCGGATTTCTGACCATTTTATCACACCCAGCTGCTTCTACAGGAGGAGGAAATACCATGACCATTTCGTTGGTAAAACTGTAGTGTTCCCATTATTACCCCTTGATGCTAACCAGGCCTTAATCTTACCATCAAACTCTTTAAGTAACATGCGATCGAAGTTCTGCATTCAGATTCTTAATCTGAACAGCCGTAGGACCATCAAATGCTATCGACGTTCCAATGCGCATTATATTCAACAGTAAAACTCTATAGACGATGAATGATGTTTACAGGTTCTGTATCCAGTTCCTTCGCAGTAGCTGAGGAAATGACAGTTTCATAATTCGAAGTATTATTAGTTTGACCATTCGATAATGCCAGAATTAATGAGATAAAATCATATAAGATGACCTCCCAACTATACGTAATTTGGCAATCCAAAAAATAAGTTTGCTATTTTTCGAGCCAAATTTGGCACAATAACTAACCACAGTCATTTATAGCGAAATCAGTATTGTGTGCTGCTGGGGCTACAAATGAACCAAGTTGTTCGTGAACGGCTTGGTGTTTGGCTCGTTCGAGCTTGGTTCGTTAAGATTTTATAAAGCTCGAGCCTCGCGAAAAAATTAATAAACAAGCTTGAACATTAGTATGCTTGGCTCGACTCGAGCTCAAGAAAAATTAATAAATAAGCCTAAGCCTAAAAACTATCATGATAGGCTTGATAAGGCTCATTTTATTTTAACTTGAGAAGATTACATAGCTTCTTATTAATTCGAAAGTAATATGTTGATGTACAATACTCAAAAACTATAATTAATTATATCACTCTTTGGAAATAGAGCATTTTTCTTATAAGTTAAACATGGAGTATTTAAAACACATGTACATGCGCAATTAAAACTTTCTCTATTATGCAAGTATGAACATATGTTTGTCGTTGGCTCATGAATAAACTCGTGCTCAAGTCAAGCTTCAACTGGCTCGGCTCATGCTCGGCTTGTTAACTATTTACTATGTTCGAGCTCAAGCTCAGTAAAATTTTAATAAACAAGTTTGAACACAACAAAGCTTGGCTCGACTCGGCTCATTTGCAACCCTATGTGTTGCTGTCTTTTGTTTTTCCTCAAATTTGTGAGAAATAATTCAAGTAATTCAATTGGCGTGTGGGTTAAGGGGGAAAAAAAATTGGATAGGCATCATTTTAGAGCAATTTTGTTAAATTTTGACAAAATAAGATTTGTAAAAAATAGGTCAGATCGGAGATAATTCAGAGTGAGAAGGAACTCCTCAACCTTATCTAATATCCACGTATACAGATGACCCATAGACAAATGGACAAAATCAGATTAATTCTATAATTAAAATCACATGATTTAATTATGGTCCCTTTCTTATGGAGTACTGGATTTAATCTCTCTTTTTTTTTTTTTTAATGAAAATATACTTACCGGTCATTTTCTAGGGATCCCCTCCTTTACTCTTTGCAATATTTATCTCCAATGGTGCAATATCTAAATGCCTTGTTATTGTAGTATTTGACAATAAATAGTTAAAAATGCAAAAACCAATGTTAGTTTCGTTGTTGGTTATATCTATTACTTCGATGATGGTGCTTGGCTAGAATTTTTGTTTCACTATGTTTTGTTTGTGTAGGATACTAGGATAGATGTGAGGGCGTTGTAGGATTCCCTGCATTCCACATCATTTGGTTCTACTTATTCCGGCATTGCGCATTAATTAATAATAAAATTTTCTCTCTATTCTCCAAAAAAATAAAAAAATATCAATAATATTTCTTCTATTTCTTCTTTTAAAAATGGTGTATTGGGTTGCTAATTTATAGGCTTTGGTAAATTTTATTTACCCGGTAAAATAAGCTTTGCTAATTTATAGCAATACCTATTCCTTCCACGAATACATTTTGTGCAAAATATGGTTACAAGTAACTATGGGATTTTTAAATATGGTTTCATAGTTTTAGTTTAGTTTTAGTTTAGTTTTAATTTTGTTTTGTAATCATTACACTCAGGGACGGAGTCAGGAATTTCACTACGCAGGGGCGAATGTTTTATCCAAAATACTTTGCAGGGGCGAGCCTATATAATTCATAGGAAAAATTAGTTTTTCCTATGTAATACTAGAGGTTTTTTGTTTTCCTTGCAAGGGCGATTGCCCCTACTAGCCCCCCTCTGGCTCCATCCCTGATTACACTCATTTCTCTCTCTCTATCTCTCTACACTCATTACACATTTTTTCAAAACTAAACTAAACTAAAACTACTAAACAAACAAGGCCCATATAGTTATATCGCAGGTTAGTTAGCATCATAGTCAAATTCACGTCTGAGTGAGCGCGAGCGTGAAAGCGTCTTCCGAAAACATCCCAAACTTCTGAAGTTTGTGAGAACACCTATTGAGAACTGGAGCGAAGAGTGAAGATTGAGAGCGAAAATTTGAGGTCATAATGAAGAGTTACATGCCTTAGGGGGTGTTCCTCTAAGAGTGTTTCTAGAATTAACTAGTGTTTCACTGTTTTTTATGTGATGTATTATGAGAGAATGACTTGTCTTAGTTTTAGAAAATAATTATTTTTTGTTAGTGAAACAACCCCTTAGGTTAGCATGTCAGTTAAAAGAAAAAGTTCATGAGACTAAGGGGGTGTTCCGCTAAGGCTGTTTTTAGAATAAACAGTTTTTTCACAATTTTTTATGTGATGTATTATGAGAGAATAACCTGTCTTAATTTTTGAAAAAAAAAAACTGTTTTTTTTTTTTTTTTTTTTTTTTGTTCTTGTTGTGAAACACCCCCTAAAGACACTCCCGACACTTGTCTTAGCTCTTAATCCACGTGTCTAGTGTTTAACAAAGTTCACCCTTTTCTAGCTATGAACTCAATGGGAGGTCTGAGGTTCGAGTCTATAGAGAGACATCGAACTCCATTTGAACCCATTAACTAACTTTTCCACTAACCCCGCTGATGTGTAGTGTAGAAACACACAAAAAAAAAAAAAAAAAAAAACACTTATCTCAATTTTTTTCAAAACCGTGTTTACATCAAGTTCTCCATAATATTAACTATTAAAACCAAGATTTCTTTCTACATCCCACGAAAATCCCACGAAAATAATAATTCTCCTCTACATTCAACAGATTCAGGATGTAAACCTGATGGGTTGGATAAATTATTTATGATAGCAAGACCTTAAAGTCATTTTCGAATCTTATAAACAATATTATGTTACACAATACATAGTTATCAAGTTTGTTAAGTAATTTATAAAGTTGACCAAATAATACAAGGGGAATAATTCACCATAAGTACGAAGAGATCGAGCCCATGTAATTCCCACTGTGAAATAGTTGAAGGACATCCGAAATCACGATCGAAGCTCACTCTAGTCATTTACTTCAGTTAAATCCAAATGAAATGGAACCAATATTTTGTTGTTTGAGATTAAAGGCACTCCCAATACTAATTGATCGCATTTTCTCTTAATTCGTGTGTCCAACGTTTAACAAAGTCTAGACCTTTTCGAGATATTAACGTACGTATCTATCTCAATTTTTTTCAAAACCGTGTTTACATTGACTTCTCCATATTCATAACTTTTGAAAACAGGATTCTTTCCACGTCACATAAAAATAACTCTCTCCAACATTTCAACATGATTTTAGCAACTGGGTTGCTAAAATCATAGACATTTCCAAAGTGATCAAATGGGTAGTTCTTTATACACACCTCTGAAATACAATTCTCAAACACACCCCAACATAGGGTGAGTTCCGCTAGACATTTTAACAATCGAAATCTTTGATTTTGTAAGTCCTGGCATTAAGATTATTCATGCAAAAAATTAGGTTGATCGGATATTGCTAGCAATCTTAAAAATGTTTCATTTTACTTGAGAAAAACGGATCGTTAAAATTCTACTTGTTATTTAATTGATTTGAATCAAATACTTATTGATATCTGATCAATCTGATTTTTTGCTTGAATGATCTAAACGTCTAGAGCTACGAAATGAATGACTCGGATTATGAAAAGCTGTTGTGGGAAGCATTTTCGAGATTTAGAGACCAAAATGGGAAGACCTTAGCTTGAAGTTCTAATGGACTGTTTGGGTTAAACCTATTTTGTTGGATACTCTCGCAAAGTCTGTTATGGATGCTATTTAGTGCAACATATTATGTTTTTCACTCAGAAAAATAAAATAAAATAAGATGTTTAACAAAGCCTGCAATTTTCTAATTTTCTAGATATGAAAGTATTTAGCTCAATTTTTTCAAAACCGTGTTTACATCAACTTCTCCATATTCGTATCTATCAAAGCCAAGATTTCTTTGTACGTCACCGAAAATTAATAATTGTCTCCCAAATTTCAATAGATTTATTCCGTTTTTAAATTACAGCATTCCAAGCCCTCTATTACTTAAACAGATTCAAGATGTGAAACTGATAGGTTCGGGATGTGAAACTGAGAGATAAAATATAATAGGACGACCTTAGCTTCATTTTCGAATCTTATATATAAACAATACCGCGAATGTTACACAAGACATGGTGATCAAGTTTGTTATTAATCTATGAAGTTAACAAAATAATACAAGGGACATAATTCGCCAATAAGTATGAAGAGCCCATGGAATTACCATTGTGAAATAGTTAAAGTGTAAGGATCTCGATTTTAGTTAATACATTAAACACGTATTTTATAGATAGTTATTATTTTAATCCAAATCATAGAAATGCTTTCTCCGTTAGTATTTTAATTTAGTTAATTGTTAGTATGTATTTTGTTGCACAGTAATTTACCTAAACACCGTCCACAAGTCTCGAACCGACCCAATCTGAACTGGACATACTACTCTTAATTCCAAATGAAATAGAAACAATTGAAAATAATGTACGATTCACAATGTGGGAAATCTTTGTTAAGGCCCACCTAAAGAAATGAAAATATTGACAATTAAGACACCAATCATTACTTTTAAATTTATCGTTGTAAATTCTAAATGCTTGAGAGTTCCCTGTGTTGATTAAATTATGAAAAAGAGAGGGAAATACAGCTGTGAATTTGAATGACTAGCGACGTATCTTGATGAGTATGGTAAAGTGTGGCAGAGAGGGTGTGTCTATATCATTTTTTATGGCAAAAGAGTGAGGAATGAGATTTCTAACGCGTAGAAATTTTGCCTTTTTTCTTACGAGAAAAGTTAAAAACGTGTAGAGAAAATGATTACTTGGGAGTTGGGATATTAGAGCTAGAGCAAATGCCGACTAGATTTCTAATTTTCTCATCACGCACGACTATAGTCAGTGGCGGAGCCACCTTGATACCAGTGTAGACACGTGTCTATACTGCGCTTCTCTATTTTGTTAGTTTTTTTTTTCCTTCCAACGGTAAGAGGTGTTTGTGTCAGACTGGTCAACTTATGTGCACCTCGACTATTCTCCTCTCAAAAGGCAGGCCATCCAGGCCAGGATTGGAAGATTCACTAAAAATTCCTCTCCTGGCTTCAAGAGTTTGTTTCGAAGATGTCAGGGTTTACAGCTCATCCCTTGGGGTTTCTTATTTTGCTAGTTTTACTTGCTACTTGAAACCTTAGTCATGCAATCCTTCAAAATGGTCTTTTCTCCTGCTCTCAATTCTCGCTCCGCGCTCACTCTCTCAATCTTTGCACTCATGAATTTTGGTCATCTGGGAAGTTTTTGAAGGACTCTTTCACACTCGCGCTTCCGCACTCTCCAGCGCATTATGTGAGAGCCAAACAGTTATCATTATTTAAACAATTCTTCACTTTCACAAATGTTGGAGTAATATTCACCTACTTTTAGGTGGGTGAATAATAAAATAACACTTTACACAAGCCTGAAACTCTCATTAATTCCTCATGCCACAAGATGCATGTCACCGTCACATAGTCAACAACCATCAACTCGTGATTAACTTATAGTACCCATACTAATACATAATCCAAGCGAGTGGCTATGGCACTGACAATAGTCAACTAATTAAAGGGATCGGATCGCTGTAGAAGTTGTTCTTATTGTACCTTTTAGGCTTTGTTTGGAAGTTAGGGAAAGAAAGAGAAAAGAAGAGAAAATAATTAAGAAAGAAATTGGAGAGAAAATTGAAGAGAAAATGGGAGGAAAGTTAGATAGGAATTTGATTGTTTTTCTTTCTCTTCTTTAAGAACCAAACAATGGAAGAGAAATTTTTTTAATTTCCCCTTCCTTTCCATTTCTTTCCCTAACAACCAAACAGAAATCTTTAGGACACTGTGAAAGGTAACAAAGAGCAAATGTCATAAAATTCCGTCATAGTCCTATTCGTTGTGCGCAATTACCAATTTAGCACTATTCTAAGGACGCCAAATTTGACAGTAAAACACGGAAGTGCTATTTACCTTACAAAATACTTCTGTTAAGGTGCCAGTGCCCTACACTAGGTGCATGACACTGTGCCGTGCACCCGGCCGTTTGTTACTAAAATGAAAAGTCGGATCAAATCCAACCCCATGTGAGAGTCATTGTTTAAATTTGATCCGAGACGGGAATTTTCGCGACGGAAGGCCGGATGGAGTGCATGACACAGTACTATGCACCTAGTGCACGGCAGGGACCCTTGTCCCCAGCGAACTCGTATTGACGTTGCAATTATTGAAATAGCGCAATAACTACTAATTAATATTGTTATTGTATATTTGTAGCAAATCTGCATAGGTAGGATTTTATTGAGCTAAAATAGAACAAATAATTATTTCACAGGTAATGCAATAAATACATGGTATTGTCAGCAATGAGCAGAAATTAATATTTAGCCCAAAATCTGAGCTCACAAAACTATTCAAAGTCAGCAAAAGTATCCTAACGCTACTCAAAGTTGACAAGTACCCAACGCTATTCTATGTGGAATTTGAACCCATTACTGGGTTTCTTTCACAAAGTCGCCCTTCTAGAAGTGATTACAATTTCAAAAACCAACATGTTGGTAGTAAAGAGAAATTAATATTGCGTGCCAGCCAAAACTGCATAATTTCTATAGTTGTCTACTTAATTATTTTAAAATGAGACTATAGGACAGTACTATTAGTACAGAATTCTTTTGTACAAAGTTGTTGTTTTGGGCCTCTTTGGATTTCAACCTTTTGTACAAAGTTGTTGTTTTGGGCCTCTTTGGATTTCAACACGAATATCGGAGCCGTTCATGCTTTTTAAAATAACGTTTATTGATACCCCGTGAAAAATTAGCTAAATCAGATATCGGGAAATGCTTTGTTGGTTTATCTAGTTTTTAATTCTGAATAAAACACGGGATGAACAGATGGAGCAGTTACCGATATCCAATTTAGCTAATTTTTTACGGAGTACCAGTTAACATAATTATTTGGGGAAATATGAACGGATCCAATCATTCGTATGGGACCTCGAGGATGCCCAACACAACAGATTTATACAAAATCTGTACATAAAAATCTGTACGCACAGATTTATCCTAGACTATATACAAAGAATATGCCAAAAAGCTAGCAGTTTGAAATTCCATCTGGAAAGGATCAAATGTTACAACAAAAGTGACATATGTACCCAACTTTCCATCAAATTGTTTATGGGGTTTGTTTTTCTTTAACCACATGGTCACAATAAGTTAGTTCTTGCACTGAGATGGAGCTCACTTAAAAGCTATTAAATTCCCAGAAGTCCACAAATCCTGCTTATACATAGAGAAAGGGATCCGGGAATGCTAGAAATCAACCCCTGAAAATCACTCAAAACGACGTCGTTTTGGGTGATTACCACTAAGTCCACTTTTGATCAAAATAATTTCCACCGGGTCAAGTTGGTTTTTTTTTTCTTCTTTTCTTTTCTTTTTTAAGTGCTTAAATTCAAAGTGCCTAAACCTTAAACCCTAAACCCAAAATACCTAAATACCCAAACCATATGAAAGTACCTAAACCCCCAAAATAAGTGTCTAGACTTCTAAAACCCCATGAAACCGTATGACACCCTAAGTGCCTAAACCTCCAAAAAATTGACCTAAGAATAATGCACGTCGTTGTTTTGGTTTTTTTAAAAAAAAAAAAAAAAAACTTAACCTAGTGGTAAGTAAGTTTCAACCCTTGACCTAGTGGGAAAGTTTCCAAAAAAACCCCTATCTCTTATGTTCTTTTAGGGTGATTTGCAGGCAATTTCGAATTTTAAATTTTGGGGCCAATCTTGGCCAAGATAATTTAGTTTGAAGTTTCTATGTTGGAAATCCCGCAAAATTATACTCAATGGTTTATAGGATTCTTTTTATTTATTGGGTGTTTTTAGTGCTATAACTCTTATTCCATAAAAATTGAACATTCTCAGTATGTTTTACATGGCACTTGGAGGCTTGCCCTTCCAAATGCTCCTCAATAGACCACTTCTTTTTTTTTTTTTTTTTTTTGCTTAGGTGGTGTTTGGAGGCTTCATTTTCAATTTTTCATTTCTAATTTTTTGACTTCTTGGTTTTTTGGATTATAGTCAGAATGTGTTTTTATTATGATAGAAGTGCTTGAGGGAAATATACATAATGTATTTTGGAAGAGGAGCAGAGTTTTGGAAGTTGAAGGAGATTGGCAGCGAAACACAAAAAAATTAAACAAAAGAGGATAGAAAATGCAAAAAGCCAATCAGCCAAACACTCCTACATATCATAGAATCAATGTTGCTTGATTTGTTTCCTCTTATACATAATTATTGCACCACCAAGTTAGTTATCAACATATATACACATTATGAAGTCTTCCAAAAACATCCTAATATTTTCCTAATAAATTAAGTACTCCATAAACTGCTAAGTACAAGTCATTTTCCATGGAAAATGTTTTTCATACAGGTATCTGGATTATCATACAGATATCCGGATAAAAATGTGCTCAGAGAAGTACGATCGATGTATGTGAGTCTCACGTACTTCATCCCGAGTCCATTCGCATCGAACGACTCTAATAACATTCATGCCCAAACATCCATGTGATGATAGCAACGTCATTTTCCATTTCTACGAGGCTTTATCATGTCAACAATTTTCATCTTGAGACTAGAGGCTCTTCTGTGATTGTATCCAACGCAGGCCTCCGAGACCTACACGCCGACATCCTATACCTGTATTCCGGCACCGGGAACCCCTCCCCGCCGACCTCAATTCCCGGCGAACTACCAACTGTTGCCGCCGTCGTCGTCGCTGCCGTGTCTTCCAATTCCGGCGAAATCCGCACATTTCCGGCCGTTATCCGCTTGGTCGCCGACTTAGCCGCCATTAAAAACACCGCCACGTCAGCCGCCGTGACCACAGAGGTGACCCGCTTCATCGGAAACATGACGTACAAGTTTCCGAACTCCAAGTCTTCGTCGGCAGTCAGAGGCGAAAATCTCCGGCCGGTGGTCAATGAGCTGGAATTGACGAGGAAGAAAGTGGGGCAATCGAGCATCAGTTCCGCGGCCTTCACCGGATCGCGGAATTGACGGATTTCGCCGCCGGGGAATATGACCCTCGCTGCTTTGGAGTTCTTCATTGGATGAGAGAGACGACTGCACGAGATGAAGATTCCCATTTTAGAGAGAGAGAGAGAGAGAGAGAGAGAGAGATGGGTTAGGTAGAACACAGACTTTGGATACTTGTGGTGGGCGGAAATGGGGTATATATAGAGAAGGAATGGAATTTAACGCGTGGCTATTATTACTCGTTAGTCGTTTACACAGATGGTTCCCACTTTGCACTCCTCAAATATTACTCGTTTACACAGATGGTTCCCACTTTCCACGTGTGGGGTCTACCCTGTGGGACCCACCCCTATGTGAGAGGGGTGTGCAGGCCGTGTGTGTGTGTAGCATTTTTCTTAAACTTTGCACTGGGACTTATTTTGAGAAACTCTTAGAGCATCTCCACTCCTACACCAAATTTTTACTCAAATTTGAGTAAAAATTTAGTCAAAAACTTGATTTGATAACACCCCTTCCAATGGAAAACCACATTTTAAACCAAATTCTAGTTAAAATTTTGTCAAAAACTGTTTTTTTTTTGTTCATTTTGGCCCCAAAATTTTCCCGCCATTTTGTCAAAAACAGTTTTTTTTTTCGTTTTTTTTTTCATTTTGTCAATTCTTTTTCATCCGTTACCCTCTGCAAATTTGGTATTGAGTCGTTGCCGATTTGGAACAAATAGAGCCGTTTGAATATTTGGTGAAAGATTTGGTGTTGATCAAATTTGGTGAAAAATTTGAGCAAATTTGGTGTTGAGCAAATTTGGTGATGGATTTGGTGAAGGGGTGGAGTGGGATTTTTGGTCATTTTTACTCAAATTTAAATTTGGTGAAGGATTTGCTCCAAGAGTGGAGATGCTCTTAGTGCTTAGACTCGTAGAAGATGATTCGTGATTGGCAATCTTTCCTTCTTCATTTTTACATTTTCCCTTTGTTCACAAAAATTTGCAAACATTATTATTAGCATAGTCGATAATCATAGTTTTCACCAAAATATTAATAGTTATAAAAGTTTGTGTATGGAAATAGTGATTTCATTCTCTAATCACATTCCCCGGCCACATTCCCCCTCCCCCTTCTCGGGACAACCTCTTACATCCCTTTGGCAACTACTCCACCTTTTGCAACATCCTCTAGCAACTATTCTGACACCATTTAGCTCCGAAGACTCCTGTAGCCCCTCATTTTTTGACAGCCCTGTAACTATTCTGCATTTGGTTTTATTATGAAATAATTAGCACTCATATTATGCTCCAAGTATTTTCTTTATTTTCATTTTCAACTATAATTATCTAATGCTCGGTTATTGTAAATGGAAAATGCAAAGTTATCAACTTTACCAAACATAGTCCTACATTTTTTGGTGATGTTTAAGTTTGCAATTTCGTTCATGTTATTATTTGGAAGCACTAACAGTGTCAGTGAATTAAAAACACTCTCAAAGTGTGAAAATACATCAATCTATATAGGAGAAGCTGAGAATTTCAGCGTCACATGACACTTTTGTTAGAAAACAAACTGAAATATAATAAATGAGAAGTAGTAACTAATTCAATTTAAAAAACCTAAATGTAAAATCACCAATCGGACCCTTAAAGAACCAAATTAGATGGACTTGCAGATTAATTAGTTTTTCGTTTGATTTTAGCAACTGAATTGCTAAAATCAACCATGATTTTAGCAAATGAGTTTAACATGTGCTAAAATCATGATTTTGAAATCAAAAAATGAAGTGGTTCCGTGTATCGTTTTTCGATTTTTTTTCGCACCAAATTAAAGTACTCATCGTGTACTTTAATTCGGTGCGAAAAAAAATTGAAAAACGATAAACGGAATCACTTAATTTTGTGATTTGAAATGCCTATGATTTTAGCACATGAACTCATTTGCTAAAATCAACCATGATTTTAGCGACTGAGTTGCTAAAATCAAACGGAAAACTAAGCCCGGGGCAAAAGTGAGATATATATATAGTAGCAGTGTCAAATATATAAATTTTCAGGTATATCAGCATCGATAGACTTGACATTGGTAAAGGAAGTGCTAGGAAAGAGGGATTTCGTGGCAGAAAAATGAGGAAGGACGGTTGTGAACTTGTGATACGGTTAGGATATTTGACTACAGTGCCACCCGCGTCGTTCCTATACACATTAGGCGAAAAAGCGTGGAAGGCTGGAAGCTGCACGTTTTCTATATGTGTCGATTGTCATGGCGTTTGTATTGTTGTTGGTGCGTGTGCGCGTGGAGCCAATCAGTCAAATTAGTTACGAAAAATCCAGGGTACCGACCGGTGCCGGAGACCCACTTATGGGTCTTACACATTTGATTCGAAAATTTTGAACAAAATGGGGTAATTTCGGATCGAGCACTTATGAGCGTCTGATTGAGGTGATTTCCCTGTGGATCCACTCGGAATTCGATTCTAGAATGAATGGACGGCTCGGATTGACTATGTGAGACTCACAAAGGAGTCTCTAGCACCGTCAGTGCGTGGTCGGTACAGTTTGGTCGGTACGGATAGAACGGTTCAATTAGGGTGAGTTTCCGAATGGATTTTATCAAAATCTGATAAAATCAAGCCTTTGATTTTATCCATTCGTGAGGAGAGTTGATAAAATCTTAGATTTTTCTAAGATTTTATCAACTCTCTGCATGAATGGATAAAATCAAGGCTTGATTTTATCAGATTTTGATAAAATCTAGATAAAATCCATTCGGAAACTCACCCTTAGTTACCCAGCCATATGGGCCTATGGGGCATATAGCGTCGGTCTCCTTAAAAAATACTCCACGTATATATAGGCGTCGGTCTCGTGCCGTTCGCGGATAATTAAAATAATACTAATAATAAAAAGGAGACAAAAATGGGAGGGGAAGGATAGAAAAATGGGAAGAGTATTCACAAAACTTGAATTTGTCACGCAGTATCTATTTTCTTCACCTTTTTCCCTCCAAACCAAATAACGGGAGAGAAATTTTAGCAAATTTTTTTGGGAAACGGAGACGTGCGGCCTTAGTGTGCGGTATCCGAACCGTCGAATGTGTTTTCAACAATTTGAATTTCATCTTGGCAATGGACGAATTTCATCGAGTCTGCATAGTGCCGAGATGAAATCAGAATTGTTGATTGCCAAGATTAATGGCTCGGATGCACACATCACGGCCGCACACTAGGAAAAATTATTTTAAAATTATTTAACGGTTCAGATTATTCGTGTGGAACCCAAAAGTGGGCTCCAAAAGTCAATGTACGTTTTCTGTACACTATTGCTTCTGTACCTGAAGTCAAGTCCTTTATTTTTAGCTACCGGCATTTCTAAAATTAAAGACAAATGAGCCATATTAAAAATCAATGCCTTTTTAATCAGTTACAAATAAGGCCCTTTTATTCTGCACATGATTTTTTTTATTATAGATGTGTGTCGATTTAATAATTGAAACTCAAATTATCATTGTGAAATTAAAGCTACAGTCTATTTGGCAATGAAATGAAATTAAAGCTAGAGTCTATTATTGCCTCAAAAGATCCAACATGTATACACGTTACAAGATCTTCCAAAAAATAAGTCAAGAAGATCTCATGAGAAAAAATTATTGAGTTCGGAATATTATATTTATGTTACGACACACAAATGAGATCAGAAGTTCCACCTCGGATCCTATTTCCTTAGAGAGTCGAATCTTCACACAAAATGAAAGGACTCAAGGCCCGATCTGTTTACGCTCACGCGTTTTATGAAATCAGAAGTCATCCTTAACAAGGCAAAAATGTATTGGACATCATATGTCATTCTATTTGAGATTATATAATGAACCATAAGTAAATGAGATTAAAAAATGACAAGATAATTTGAGAAAATTAAATAATTACTCGGAAAAGGTTAGAAGTTGATTTTTAAATGGTGAGACCTTAGACTAACTCTAAAATATTTTTCTCTGGTTTTCAAGATAGTATTACGTATCTCAAACACGTTTTCTGTCAATTTGTGCGACTAGAAGAGTGGCTAGAGGGAACCATGGAAGATTTTTTATTTTATTTTTTTTGGTCTGAAGGTGTTAGAGCATCCGTACTAGTATCTTGTCATTTTTTTGTTGACATTCTCTTTTTTTGAGCAATGAATAGTATCATTTTGCCGAGAAAATGACAAGGGGCTACACACCCATGTGTCATTTTGTCAAAAAAAAAAAAAGAAAAGAAAAATTGGCAACTTACTTCTGTCATTTTTGACAAATAATTTGCCATTTGCTATTTTTGAGAAACTTTTTTGCCATTTTTTAGCCACGGGTGTGGCGCCCTTTTATGTTATTTTGTTGCCATTTTTGACAATTGATAACATTTTCTCCCATTTTTGAAAACCGGTGTGGTTGCTCTTAATGGGTTAATTAATCACTCAATATTAGGAGTGTAGACATATATACAAGGAGTGTCGCTACCGTACTTATCCAACAGTTCAAACCAATGCACCCTAGTGGGCTTCATTGTGATTCCTTCACCGTGATTTAAACTGTTCAGTTAAATTGTATAAATTTTTTTGAGTATATCATCAAGGAAACAAATTAAGTTGATCAAAAATGGTTAGCCTTTTGGCCAAATCATTTTTTACACAACAATGAATGGTGATTTTTATCCCAAAAATAATCTGTAAAACAAATCTATCATGATCATGTTCATGTGGCACACTACACTTTCGTAATATGTTAGCGCACTATTCAAAAGCTTGTCTCATTATAAAATGATACTACACGCGGTTGTTGAACTAATTGTCCCAATCACTAGTAGAGAACAAGAGAATGGATAAAAGCTTTTACGCATTGGCGGAACCATGATTTAGATTCGGGTGGTGCAGTTTAAGTACAAAGTCAGTCTTTGTATTGGGCTTATTGACTTTGTACTCGGCTTTACTTCTTGTTACAAAAGAATAAAAACTCGATTCGATTCTCATGTGGTCATTAAATGAAAGCCATTGAGAGATATTTTTTATGATCCAAACTTCTCGTCTTTTAAATTTGTTCTTCATCAGTCACGTAAAAAAATAACGTTGTTGAGATACCAACCAGTGACTAATCCATTAGTGTAAATAACAGTAATTTTAAAACCGAGAATGGCACGTACCACCTCCCCTCAATTTCGCTTCGCCCCTTTATTTTAAGGACAAAGGATCCTCTCTCCTCGTTTACTTGTCAATACAACTAATTAGGTTTTTCTGGTAAGTACTGTCACTAGTTGGTTTAAACAGATTAGAGATGAGGTTTGCCACCTGATTAATACCTGCTGTAAAGTACCCATTAAAGTCTTTGCCATGGTCTACCGGTTTTTACCAACTCTTGTATCTAACCATTTTGACTTTGTTATGACAAAATAAGGTTTCTGAAAGGTCCTCCAAATTAGTTCAAACGGCACCTACTTTTTTTTGCGGTTGTAGTTTTTTAGAGTCATTGATGGTTTAATTTTATTTTTCTCTTAATACTTATATAGAGTGTTTTTTTTTTAATTTCTTCTAACTTAATCATTTTTCTCTTAATACTCATTTATTTCTCTTAATACTCGTCCATTAATTTAGAATCTAGACGAGTCTTTCTAATAAATAGGGGAGTTTGACAGAAGAGTTTCCCAAAGTCTTGGTTCATATGAGCGTATATATTTAAATAAATAAAAAAAAAAGAAAAAAGAAAAAGTGTGAACATAAAATGCCTTCGAAAGAGTGTGAACATGAATCCTTCAAAAAAGTGTGAACATAAAATGCATTCACTAGTTGGTTTGGGCAAAAGGCATGAAACAGTTGAAAGAGTATTTAGTTTCACAATGAGAAAACTGCACGCAATTGTGTGTTTTCTTGTGAGTTTTCGCGGAAGTTGTCAAGACCTGCAATTAGTGTTGAAAAGGGGTTTGTTTGCTTATCATGATTCTTTTTCTTTTTCATTTCTAAAAGTGACTTTTTAAGTCCTTTAGGTTGAGAAAAATTAACAAATTCAGAGAACATATTCCATTGATTACATAAACAGAATTACAAAAAACAAGAATTGATCGAATTGAAACGTGGATTACAGAATCGAAATACGGATGGTATTAATAAATGAGAGCCGAGTCGGATCCGAGGGGCCTGTAGTGAGGGAGCTCACTACACGTGTGTAATGAGCTCTCTCGGCCGTCCAATCCGAGATCAACGGTTCGGATCGTCTTACACTTTAAAAAGCATTTTTACATTTACTTTAACTCCAATTTATCCGGACCGTTGATCTCGGATCGGACGGCTGAGAGAGCTCACTACAGGGCCCCCAATTCCAGCCGAGTCCTGTGTTAGACACAGTCTCCTTAAGACAGATTGATCACGTTTACCGAGGGTGTTGTAAGACTGTCGGCATCTATCTCCCAGGATGAAACTATTGGACCACAAGCCTCCAGAACACATCCGTCGTTTGCATTGGCGAACGATATACTCTTGTCTCTCTCTCTCTCTCACACACAAAGAACCGTATCTCAGAAAAGCGATACGAGAACTCATATTGCTGGTACTCTCTGTTGGAAATTTTATAATTTCGGCATGAATTAAAATGGGCACGCGGAGGGTCTCTCGAGGCAACCGATGTGTTCCATTATGTCTCGCAGTACATTCCCCCCTGTGGTGAGATTCATTGTTTTCATTCAATTCGGTGAAGTCTATGTCCACTTACTTTCCTTGCAAGCCAAGGCAAGAGAATTAGATAGACTTGGGGAGACTTGGGAAGACTTGGGGAGACTTGGCCAAGACTTGCCATGGACTAGCTCATCACCTTGCCTATAAATTGGTCACCTCCTTCTTGTTGTGTCAAGTCCTTCGTACTCTAAGAATTCACTTCCGAAAAATACGATTCTTTGAGAGAGAGAGGCAGACGCAAGTAAGTTCGGCAAGGCAGTCGACGGTGGTGTTCTGTCGGCTTGTGGTTTTAGCCGTTTTATCATGGGACAAAGACGCCGGTGAATCCTACAACACCCACGGTAGGCGGCGAATTTTTGTTAAGGAGACTGTGGTATCACACAGGACTCGGCTGTTTCGGTTTTCGCTCTACAGTTTGTATCTCGTTCTTAAATTGAATTTGATATTCTGTAATTTCAATTGTTTATTATTAATGAAATTGTTCTCTGGAATTTCATGTTATTGCCGAATTTTATCCAACACTCTCCTCAATTCGGGATTGCAATAATATATAAGGAATGAGAATATTGATCCTTGAGCTGCCAAACAACAATGAATGTTGAAACTGCCAAAATGAATTAGAGCCATAAACTTCCCATCATGATGGGTTTCAACCAGCCATAAAAGGTGGACCTTTTAGTTACACAGTCTAAGTGTAATGAAGCCGGAATAGACCTTTTGGTTGCTTTGATAGACTCTCTGAATGCTCCGATTTCGTTCACTATTTTCCAACGATTTATTTAATTTATTAGTATTTTTAGTTATTTGTAATAAGAAAGTCTTTTAGTTTCATTGATCTATAATCTTAAAAATGTAATTTTATTTTTCTTGTGCTTGGATGTTAGTTCCAATATAATCTATTTGCAACTTATGACATGTATGTGTAATAGAGGTTCAAAATCTGAGCCGAATACTTTTGAGATGATTAATGATCAAATGAGAGAAGGTGAAGGCTAAGACAAACCGTAAAGAATAAGACCTAGCTAGGCAGGATATATATATCTCCTTGAGTTCTCTAGTGGTGTGCCCTCTCTCATTAACCTTGGAGAAATTAATGCTCTTTAGAGAGGACAGTCTCTCTCTAGAATTCACCTATATGCCTGTCTCACAGAATAGTTTTCTTTGATGAATGAGTGTTGAGTACTGTGAGAGGGGTGTCTATTTATTGTCAACTTGTGCCGCTACATAGTTGCCAAGTGGACTAATAAATTCTTGACACGTTTCATTTTCTCACTATGACGCCGGGAGTAGCAGCCCCTGGGATGGTCTCACGAGCGTATCTCATTCTCAATCAATCGAAAATGACACGGGTCAAAAGTTTAGTAGTCGAAGGAATAAAAGCAAACGGTAATTTTACTTGCACATCTCCTAAAGCACTCCTCTCAAACATACCACAAAATAGGGCGAGTTTCATAGTACATTTTAACAATCAAAATCATTCATTTTGTAGGTATTGGCACCAACTTTATCAATAAAAAAATCAAGTTGATCGGACATCGGTAGCAATCTTACAATTTTATAGTATTTCCCTCGACAAAAATGGATTGTTAAAAATTATTTGTATAATTCAATTGATTTGAATCATGACACTTGTTGATATCCGATCAATCCGATTTTTAGGATGAATGATTTAGAGGTCTACAACTATAAAATGAACATCTCATATTGTCAAAATATATTGTGAGACCTCACATTATTAAGTAGCGTGTTTTAAAGTTGTGTAGAACTTAGGCCCAGTTTTTCAAAAGATTTTAGTACCCATGTGCTAAAATCATGATATTTCAAATAAAAAAATAAAGTGGTTTCGTGTATCGTTTTTCGATTTTTTTTTGCACCAAATTAAAGTACTCCTCGTGTACTTTAGTTTAGTGCAAAAAAAATCGAAAAACAATATTCGGAACCACTTCATTTTTTAATTTAAAAAATCATGAGAGTGCTAAAATCTTTTGGAAAACTGGGCCTTTTAGGCCTAGTTCCCATAGAATTTTATGAGAAATCCCATAAAAACAAGTTTATAGAGGCATTGGCAGAGTTCGAAACAAAAACAAAAGGCGAATGCCTTGAACCGGTTTACGTGTAGCAGCCGGTTCGCTAAATATTATATAAAGCAAATTCACCGCGTTCGCTTTGAAAAACGTCTGTCATATCTGTACCGACGAAGTTTCTAGAGAGAGAGGAGCTGAGTGCATAAAGTCAAGGTCTCAAAAGGCTTTCGTAGGAGTCGGAAACTCTCTATCTCTCTCTCTCTCTGAAACAGGTATTTCCTTCTCTCTTCTCTCAACAAATCGATTATCTTTTACTCCAGTAGCTTCCAATTTAGGGTTTTCCAAAGGACCGAAATCTGCTCCCCTAGGGTTTCTGGGTAAGTCGACGGGTTTTGTTTTTCTTCAGAAAAATTCTGTTTGTTGAAACAAACCGAGAAATCTTGAAACTTTCCCAAATTTTTTTGTTGGGGTCTATTTGGCCGATGTTTCTAGGGTTTTGGCAGGGGCTCGGATATTAATGTTCTAAGTGTAGATTTTGATTTGATGCTTGATATTTGGATGGTGCTTTTGTTGATCGATTTCTTTATTTCTTAGTTTGACTTGAGATCTATGTATTTGGAGGCGTACTTGGTCTAGACTTCTAGTCTTTGTACTAATATGTAGTGGAGAGTGGTAATGGTTTATTTATATCGAATTTTGGAGTTCAAGATTTCATGACCCTTTACGCCAAATCTGGAATATTTCTCCATCAAGTTAATTGAAGAGCTGTTGATTAATACACGTTGTTTATATTGGTGAATTTCATTCGGCTATTTGGGGAAATACTAATGGGAAAATATTTCCACCCAGTTTAGATTAATATGTTGTAGACAGTGGTAGGTCTTTTTGCATTAACATTGAATTTTGGTGATCAAGATTCCATGACCCTTGACAGAGGAACATATTTTTATATGACAAAATCTTGGCCTTGGATAATTGTTTTCATGTTTTCTTTCTTTTCTATGTTTTATGTTCTTTTACCTTTTTTCCCTAGATTTATTTGCTTTATCCGTAACCTTCATGTTTGTATGGTTGCAGATTTTGGGTCGTAGTGTGTTTGTTGGCTTGGGGGTTTCATAAGATAGCAATTTGAAGGCAGTTTCAGTTTGGTCTTTACGGTCTTCTTAGAAAAGGTAAGAAAGCTTACTCATGTTTCTTTTTCCCGGTGTTTTTGGATGATGGATTGTTTAATCAATGTTATCCTCTAAGTTTCGTGGTGCATTACGCAAACTTACTGGGTTATAATTCCTTTTAATCTGGTCATTAAAGAATGAAAATGTACACATACAATTTTAATGGAGAAGGTGGACTTGTCTACCTTTCCGTGTGTGCTATGTAGTATGCTGATAGTGATAGCCATTCATTCAAGAGAGGATAGCTCAGGCATTAAGGCTTAAGCACATTGGGGAGGCTCTTGGTTTAATCATAGTGTTGGTTGGACAGGGATATCTATGTAGGATAGTGCTATAGGGGGTTGGCAAAAATGGGGAGATTTTACTTTTTAGATATTTGCTTTGTTTCTGTTCCCACTAGAGCGTTGGTCGTTTGAGCTATTTTAGTTCTAAGATACCTGAAGATACTATGTGAAATTTAGGATTTATTGTTTTACCCCGTGAAGAATAGTCCTATATGCTTGCAAATCTCGTTTACCTTTCATTGGAAATTGCAGGTTGAGAACCCTAGAGTTTCCATTTCAACATAGTGGATGTGGGATCTCTATTTGTTTCTTCTTCTTTTTTTTCTTTTGGTCTTGAAAGTTGATTAGTGGGTTAAGAGTTAATGTTGGTAGGGTAAGGGGAATGGGGAGGGTGGCACTGGCAGTCAAACCACACCCTAATGCATGGGCGTTAGAGGCTTGCACTCCACTTGATGTGGGATCCCTATTGGAACCATCCCAACCCATGTAGTCATTATTGGGGCCTCAATAAGGTAATATTAACATAGAGCAACTGCTTCTTTAAAAAAATTTCAACTTGATTACCAAAGTTAAAAATTCTTTTATTTGCCTCATCTGCAATTTTGGTCTGAAAGCAAATTTCCCTACGCATAATTGTTAACTATCTTGTGAGCTGATAATTTCGGAACTGTTACCTTGTTTTTGCAAGGTATATTTGAATACAAAGAGATAACCCATGCCTCGTGTAGCCTCGTAGTTGTGATTGTGGTTTATGTAATCGTGTAATGAAAGTGTCTTGTTTCAGGACTGAAGATATGTAGGTCAACAAGATGCATATTTTTTCTTGTCTAGGCTGTGAGAGTTCAGGAGTACAACTTGCATTTTAGAACATGTGTATGGAAGGAGATTTATTTAGTTCTTATTGCATCATAATTGATACTAAGTTTCTTAATTATATGGAATGCGGTCACTTATGTTGGTTATCAATATGGTTTTCTACACGACAATTTAGGCAGTCATGTGCTTATATCATATCTATGGAGTTTCCATGATGGAAGAACTAACCTTGTTTCCTCCTTCTTTGAGATGTACTTCTGGTCATCTTCATACCAAAATGCAGGTTTTGAGTTGCTTTTTTCATGCAAATGGACTGCAAGAAGTTCATCCAGTTGGTCGAGGAGAAAAAGAAGAGGGTTTTAGAGAAGAAAGAAGCTCCCTTGAAATGGGAGCAGAAGC